>JAWHQI010000076.1:5165532-5795710 GCA_033032865.1 Dactylorhiza incarnata | reverse complement strand
AGATAATAACAAGGAAAACTTTCATTCATAGGCAAATAATAGTGATCCTCGTTCATTACATGCATTTAGAGGTACATTTCACAAATGGAAGAAGGGTAGAGTAAACCGATAGAATTGATGTCTCACCATGGATCGTGGTCGGAATGGCGGGTTGTCAAGACATCTCTGTGCTCAGTCCTTGGTTGCTTCCGGGGTCTCGAGGCTGTCACTACCTCTAACCTCTGTCCATCTTCTTCAGCTTGCAGCGGTGTCTTCTTTCTCCCCATGTGGAAAATGCCCAACACCTTGATGTACTTGTCGTGGATGGCCGGGAAGTCTTCCGAAACCTTGGATTTATCTTGGATTCACCGGAGGAAGCTTCCCAATGGAAGGATATGGAAGGGGGTGGATGGAGAGCAAAAATAGCGCAAGTGTGCGGGAGGAACTGGCGACAAAATGTCCGGGCTTGCCTTAAAATCGTGGAACCTGCATTTAAATACGGAGCAGAATAAATAGGGCACATGATCAGTGGCACACGACCAGTGGTTGTGTGCGAAGAAATGTCTCTGATCATGCGTGAATAACCTGTAGCAAAGTCGAGCATGCCAAAATAGTGTATGAGTAGTGGCGCACGACCAGTGGTCGTGCGCAAAGAAATGCCTCTGCCCGTGCGAGAACAACCTGTAGCAGATTCTAGACTGCCAAAATAGCGCACGATCATTGGCGCACGGCCAGTGGTCATGCGAGAAGAAATCCATTGAACGTGTGAACCGCTCGGGTGGAAAATGAGGGGATGCGCATGACCAGTGTTCATGCGCCTGATCGTGCATGAACAAAAACGCACGACCAGTGGCCTTTCACACTAAAAAATGGCTCAAGCCAACACCGGGCGTCCACACAACCCCTGAACCCAAAGGAAAATAGTCCAAACCACAAGCTGATGCATTCCAAGTGATCAACAGAAATAGTAAGGCATCATTGCTAGGATGAAAAATAAGAAACCACACCAAAATGGGCTGAATATGTGCACTAAGAGTGAAACATGTAATGTAATCGAATATACGCCATAATGGGCCTAAAGTGTAGTAAAACGATAAGGAAAACGACCCAGATGAATATGAAATTTACTATAAAAACCGAGCTCATCACCTAGCCCCACTCGAATGAGTATTCAACTCGCGGATCATTCATTAAAATATCTGGTAGGGATAGTGGAGGATGTGCTCATTAAGGTTGACAAGTTCATCTTCCCGCTGGACTTTGTCATTCTTGATATCGAAGAGGATGCCGAAGTACCGCACATACTCGGCCACACCTTACTTGCCACCTCCCGCACAATTATCGACGTAAGTAACAGAAAGATCCTCCTACGGGTTGGAGATGATGAAGTTACTTTTAGTATAAATCCCTTGATGCGAAACACCTTAAAGAATGATGATTCGAGTTTTTACCTAGAAGAATATTTTGAAAATAAGTTTTATCCACTTCCTATGTTAGTCTCCACATCGAGTAACGATTCCGAGCTCGCCGAGCTTTTTTGTCTAGAAGAAGAAGTCTCTCGCTCTACAACACCCGAGCCACTATATTTAGAAAAATAAAAAAATAAAACTTCATATGAAGAGCCACCCATTTGGGAGTTAAAAAAACTCCCCCCTCACGTTAAATATTTATTTCTAGAAAACGATTCTAGGCTACCCGTTATTGTGTCATCCGAACTAAGCAATTCAAAATTTTTTGAATTAACTTTAGTCTTAAGCAATCATCGCCACACAATTGCGTGGCAAATTTCGGATATCATGGGCATTAACCCTTCCTTCTGCACTCACAAAATTTTCCTTGAAGATAATTCCCACAACACGGTCCAGCCTCAATGACGACTAAACCCGAATATGAAAGAAGTCGTTAAAGCTGAAGTTATCAAACTTTTAGACGCGAGAATCATCTGTAATATCCCCCAAACAACTAGACCCCTGATGAGTCCCATTTTTACACACATTTTTGGACTCATATGGGTCAGTATTTTAGTCAAAGCACTACATTTTAGATCCATAATCACTCATATTTGTTCTATATACTTCATTCCATGCTAACTGCACTTTTAGGCCCTTCTTGGTATGATTTTGTGCTTTATTGTTGGGGGCAAGCACAAGGTGCACGCCATTCTTGTTGTGCATTTATGCTTGAGCTGGAGGGGTATTCCCAGCTGTGTTGTGGCTGATGCAGGTGGACGGTTCATCCATTTTTTATCCAGAATTCATGTCTGCGTATATCGCACGGTCGTGCGTTTTCCTTGACGCACGGTCATAGGTGATCGTGCGTTCTCTTCTGTGGTGGAAAATAATGTTTTGTCGTTGACCGTGCGTCTCTACGCACGGGCAGTGCCCGTGCATGAAGGAATCGCACGATCGACCTGTTTAGCCTTGTTTTTGGCTTTCTGAATTTGCCCGTGCGTTTTTATGCACGGTCAGCTTCGACCGTGCGTGAGTAAAAAGCACGGGCACTCTAGGTCGTCCTCCTGCCATTATTCTCGATTAATATCGCACGGTTCACGCACGGTCGTGCGTTCAACCGTGCGTGACCAATTTTCTGATTCTTTTTTATAAAAGCCGCAGATTTCAACCTAAAAAGGGAGTCCGTACAGTCCGCTTTTTTCCACCGCAAAGGGAGCTCCAACTCTATTTTTCTCTCCTTCTTCCTCCACCTTTTGCCCAAGGCCACCTCCATCATCCAAGTGCTTCCAGGAGAGGAGGCTACACTTACCTTCATCACTAAGCTAGGAGTTTTTCACAGTAGACATGGCCAGATTGCAGTTTACCGGAGAAGACAGGTCCATTGGAAGGAAGTGACAGCCCTCCTCTACCCCGGAAGATAGCTGGGACCGAGCTAGGATGTGGATTGACAACCCAACGATTCCTACCGAGAATCTACAGCAAGCCTCCGGATTCGGTCATATCTCTTGCATTTTTCTCTTCTTAGGTTATTGTTTCTTGCAGTGTAATCTTCTATTTTATGATGATGTTTGTACTCTGTACTTGATTTGATCTTCATTTCATTGTTATGCAATGATATTATCTGTGTATGAGTGCTTGATGTGAGCTCTTGTGGTGATTATGGTGTGAGCGATTTGGGTTAGCTACACTAGCAATTGCTAGGTGTGAGCTTTGTGACGAGGTGCTTGCGACCCTCATTCCACCGGTGCAATTCACTCCATCCGCAAGCCTTCTCGTCCATCCGCCTTGTGAAGCAGTGCGCTCAAGGCCTGCCTAGTTTCCATCTCGCCAAGCGAAGCATTGCATAGCGGCATTGCCTAGGAGTAGTTGTAGTATTTATCTTTTATTTGCCATAAACTACCCCCCCTTTTCCGCAATCCATTCGACCGAAAGGACTTCAATCTCAAGTCCTACCTCAATAGTAATCTCCACCTTACTATGTTCCTTTGAGATCGATACTCGGGGATTCACTCCTCATTTTATATTACTTGAACGATCGGTACACTGCCATTTCGTGCCGTAGTCTCGCTACCGCCTATAATGGTGTGCTAGATTTGTGCATCAAGTTTTTGGCGCCGTTGTCGGGGAACACCGACGTGTGAGTTATCTAGAGAGGGAGAATCTGAGAGAGGAGCCCTTACATTTGTAAATTGCATTCTTTTGTTTTATTCCTTCGTATTCTATTTTATTGTTTTATATTATGTTGCTTTAGTAATTATTGTTAGGTGTAGTGTTGTGCACAATAGTGTTTTTATTTTGAATCTAGTTATCTTCACACAATGTGGGCTTCATTTAATATTCGATGTCGTTGGTGTGGAGATATTTCTCATGCTAGTGATAGATGCCCATTGGGAGACAGTAGCCCTAGCACTCAAGGCCCAGCATATGAAGTACCGACTCCGTCTAGTACTCCATATGGTGCGCGTAAGCCCTATGGCTACTCTTCCGCTCTGCATATGCCCTTTTTGCATTCATCTCCGGTCCAATTTGAGCCGATGAAAAGTGCAAAACAGTGCTTGTTTTGTCAGAGGATGGATCATGCCTTGAAGGATTGTGCTGCATTTCTTCGCCAATTGGATGAGGATGACGAGCCGGATATCCGGATCGTCCCAACTCCTGACTCTGACAACACCCTTCCACCTCTGATTACGTTGATGTATCACCTTCAAGTTTTGAAGGGAATGATGCAGACACACTCATCAGAGTTGTGGCTGATCTAGGCTCTGACATGGCTGAGCCTATCTCCCCTGTCCATATATCACCATGCATGGACTCGATTCTTTGTGAGGAATCGATGCTTGGCTTTTATCCAAGCACTATTCCTCCCCCTGTTGTGCATACTACAGTCATCTCTGACGACATTGTTGACGATGTGTCACAAGATGAGGCTGGCGATCTAAGTATTATGCCTGTTCCTATGGAGGAGGACAACCTTCTAGGTGAAGAGGAGTTTTCCTCAGCATCAGTGGAGGAAGTCCAAATCTTAAGCCTGACCACTGTTGATCCCGCCAAACCTTGTAGCATTGATGACAATGCTGACATTATTTTACTTTCCCAACCTGATGGGAGTGAGACCGGGCTCACTCCCCCAATTGATTTGTATTCATGTTTTTCTTCTCTTTTATTCCCTAACCCCCCTTCTCTATCCGAGCCTATGCAGGTTGAGCCTCCACGGGTACTCCAGGAGGACTTGGAGCATTTTGCTCAAGTCAATGATGAGTGTATCCTCTCATGTGAGGAGGCTGATCCCTCCTCCATAGAGGAAGCCTCATTCATTGCCTTCTCCTCCTGCCGCCTCCCTGAAGATGACACCTTGCTGGGCAAGGATTATTTTGGTGAGATGTCCTCCTCCTCTTCTTACTTTCTACCTCCTCTACCTGTGTTAAGCAGGTATTATTATTTAGGTAGAAGGGTAACTGTTCTGTCGCCATATCGGTACCCGCTACCGACATGCATATTTGAACAGTTACCTGTTCATTTCCTTTTTTCATACGCCCATTAGCTAGAACTGTTATGTTTTTAAATAGGTCGTGCTGGGAGAATAATAACCCCAGTAGTTATCTTATTTGTTTTTGTCTTTTAATTTATCTTTGTCAAAAATTAGTTAGTTATATTTTGCTTTAGTGTTTTTGCGGAGCTCACCCCCTTGCAGGTATTTTCTATTTGTGAAGGCGGTGATAGTGATTCTTCGTATGGCGGCTTTGCTGAGGTTTTACACGCCAGTCTTCTGGTATGCTCATTTCTGAGCATGGGTAACTTTATCTTCCCCAAGTCTTTTATTTAATTTTCATGATTACATGATTTGCGTATATCGCTTAGATTAAGTCTGGGGGAGAACTATATATCTGTTACCCACTGCACACACTCAATGTCAGCGCATGCTAGAAGTATTTTATTTTAGTTATATTACTTGTTCATCTTCACCGCACACCACAACACCCACTTGTGCGCGCACTCACTTGTTTGTGTGCTTCCATACACGCTATCCGGGTTTGGAATATGAAATAGGATGTTAGCTTAGGAATTGCAAATCAAAGTACAATGTTGACTCTTGCAGTGCTCTAATCGCATCCAAATGCTCCCATAGAAATTTGAGTAAAATTAGATTATCTCTATGCTTTTAATTTATCTTTAGTATTCTTCGTAGTTCTTGATTTATTCTACTCATTTGGTAAATATGAATGAAATTTGCGGTAGCATGGTGTTGTGTGTAAGCGAGCGCTAGGTGCGAGTTGCTCGAGTCACAAGGAAGGTTTATCTTTCTCGTGGGCTAAGAACTTGCCCCAAGCGACTCACGAAGCATGGGTGAGAGCAGCTGTTTAAGTTGAGCGGGACGTAGGCCATCTTGTTGGCTAGTTTGTGCCTTGATTTCCATGACCTACGCACTTACCTTTGCAACCAAATTCGTGCCTACCCATCCTTTGTTTCAGCTCTTCCGTCAATCACCAAAGCCTGAACCTTATCCTATTATCGCAACCAAGTAGTGAGTTAACGGAAATTTTATTTCTTATTTGGGTGTGATGTATGGAATTTTTGTGATGTGAATAAAATTATATTGTGTGCTGAATGCATTCTTGTAAACCAATCGGGGGATAAAATAAATAGAAAGAAAATGAAAAGAAAAATCTGAGGAAAGAAGAGAAATGAAAAAATCCCCTTGGGCGTAATAGAAAAATTCAGTGGTATTTGTTTGGAGTAGGCCGTGTGCACGCCCAGTTTTCAAGCTAAGTCTGGGGGTGTGTTACACTAGTGCTATTTTGGGCTTGTTCAGGGTGAGCTTTTTGATGTTTCTCATTTGGGTTGCGTAGCCTTTCAGTTTATCTTTGTATATCATTCTGTAACATAAGCCTCGAAAAAAACCCCCGAAAGACCTACTGATTCACCTTATGAGTTTGTTAGCACCGTGGAGAGAGTGTGACCGGGCAAGCTTATGGCTCACGACGTTGATGGATTTCAGCGGAGTTACCCCTTAATTCTGGTCTTTAGCAACACCCTCCTGAGTTGCTCGTTTACTTGCACACCGGGCACGACTGCAAAATTCTTCATGATTCACCATATGAGTACAAATAAATCTCTATTTACGCATTTATACTATTGTAAATTAGTTAGTATAGTTATAATCTTCTTTTACTGAATTCCTATTTGCATGGGTATGATACTTCGCATCTTACTCTTTCTTTTCAAGTCTCTACGCTAACTACCATTTTTATATCCCGCCGGATTTGTTTGCCTGGGATGCGCAAACATGTAAGTCTGGGGGTGTGATGAGTCCCATTTATACACATTTTTGGACTCATCTGGGTTAGTATTTTAGTCAAAGGACTACATTTTAGATCCATAATCACTCATATTTGTTCTGTATACTTCATTCCATGCTAAGTGCACTTTTATGCCCTTCTTGGTATGCTTTTGTACTTTATTGTTGGGGGCAAGCACAAGGTGCTCGCCATTCTTTTTGTGCATTTATGCTTGAGCTGGAGGGGTATACCCAGCTGTGTTGGGGCTGATGCAGGTGGACGGTTCATCCATTTTTTATCCAGAATTCATATCTGCATATATCGCACGGTCGTGCGTTTTCCTTGACGCACGGTCATAGGTGATCGTGTGTTCTCTTCTATGGTGGAAAACTAAGTTCTGTCGTTGATCGTGCGTCTCTACCCACGGGCAGTGCCGGTGCGTGAAGGAATCGCACGATCGACCTATTTAGCCTTGTTTTTGGCTTTCTGAATTTGCCCGTGCATTTTTATGCACGGTCGGCTTCGACTGTGCATGAATAAAACGCATGGGCGTTCTTGGTCATCCTCCTGCCATTATTCTCGATTAATATCGCACGGTTCACTCACGGTGTTTGTTCAACCGTGCGTGACCAATTTTCTGATTCTTTTCTATAAAAGCCGAAGATTTTAACCTAAATACGGAGTCCGTACAGTCCGCTTTTTTCCGCCGCAAAGGGAGCTCCAGCTCCGTTTTTCTCTTCTTCTTCCTCCACCTTTTGCCCAAGGCCACCTCCATCATCCAAGTGCTTCCAGTAGAGGAGGCTACACTCATCTTCATCACTAAGCTAGGAGTTCTTCGCAGCAGACGTGGCCTGATTGCAGTTTACCGGAGAAGACGGGTCCATTGGGAGGAAGTGACAGCCCTCCTCTACCCCGGAAGATAGATGGGACCGAGCTAGGATGCGGATTGACAACCCGACGATTCCTACCGAGAATATACAGCAAGCCTCCGGATTCGGTCGTATCTCTTGCATTTTTCTCTTCTTAGGTTATTGTTGCTTGTAGTGTAATCTTCTATTTTATGATGATGTTTGTACTATGCACTTGATTTGATCTTCATTTCATTGTTATGCAATGATATTATTTGTGTATGAGTGCTTGAGGTGAGCTCTTATGGTGATTATGGTGTGAGCGATTTGGGTTAGCTACACTAGCAATTGCTAGGTGTGAGCTTTGTGACGAGGTGCTTACGACCCTCATTCCGCCGGTGCGATTCACTCCATCTGCAAGCCTTCTCGTCCATCCGCCTTGTGAAGCAGCGCGCTCAAGGCCTGCCTAGTTTCCATCTCGCCAAGCGAAGCATTGCATAGCGGCATTGCATAGGAGTAGTGGTAGTTATTTTCTTTTATTTGCCATAACCCCCCCCCCCCCCCCTTTTCCGCAATCCATTCGACCGAAAGGACTTCAATCTCAAGTGCTACCTCAAAAGTAAACTCCACCTTACTGTGTTCCTTCGAGATCGATACATGGGGATTCACTCCTCGTTTTATATTACTTGAACGATCGGTACACTACCATTTAGTGCCGCAGTCTCGCTACCACCTCTAGCGGTGTGCTAGATTTGCGCATCAACCCCCTACGTTGGTTTTGTCCTGACTAGGTCATGACAAAACCATAGGAAGAGATTAAGATCGTGTGAGCTTGGATGAGAAGGAGAAATCCCAGTGGTCTGCATATAGCAATTTTCAGATACCTAGCCTAGGGTTGGACTTTAGGGCCTTTACTTGAACCTTGACTCCACCATAGTATCCCTAACCCATTAGGGGTCTCCTTGGAGCACTAGGGACCCATAAGGGTCAACCAAAGAGGCCAATTTGGCTAAGTCAACCTTAACCCCAAATTGGTCAAACTAACTCAAGTAGGGTCAATTGGCCTCCACCATGCCAAATTGACCTTGCCCCTACCCTTATAGGGATATTAGGAACTTAATGGACCAAAACCCCCCATCATGGGACCTATAAATTGACTAATTTACCAAAGTCAACCTTATCCTAAATTTGGGTCAAAATGACCTAATTTGCCCAAATTAAACCCAATCCAATTGGGCTAGACCCAATTAAGGTGGTCCACCACCAAACGGGACTGAGTGCTACTAATTGGGCCATTCAATTTCAGGAAATCGGCCAGGAGAGAGAGAATTTAGGGGGAGTTAATGGAGAGGAAGAGGAAACCTTCCATCTCCTCTAATAATGGCACCATTCATCTCCCCTTGGGGAAAGCAGAAGTTTTCAACCCTTCCCCGGCCACATTGATGTCCAAATTCACTCCCCCAAGTGAAACCGAAATCTTCACTAATGGACATTAATGGCAATCCGAGTAACTCCTCCCCCTTAGCCTCAATGGACCCCTTTAACATCTTCAGAGATTGGAAAGGAGTGAAAGCCCCTCTTCCCCCGAAGAAATCGAGCACCAAAAGCTAGGATCGACATGGCGCCAAAAGCTCCACCTCCGGCCATGGCAACTCACCGGAATACGCGCCACCAAGCCCACACGCAGGTCCGATCCTCCTCCTCTCCCTTAGTGCTAGATCTTTTCATAATTTTGTGCTTGATCCGAGCTCAATTGGGCTCAGATCGTGCTTCCGAAAGGGCTCAGTTTGAGATCTCTTTCCCCTCCTCAAAACACGATTCCGACCACCTCCAGCTGGCCAACCACCTCCTATCTCCAGCCACCACCTCAACGGAGGTGGTGGAGGCATTGGCTGCCCGGGAAGCGGCACATGTGGCCGGGAAATCATCCCGCAAAGAAGCCTAGGATGGGCTGTCGCGCGCTGTCCATCCAACAAGGATGATGACTAAGAGTCGTCGGATCTGCCGTGATCAGTTATTCACAGATTTACGTGATTATGTTATATGTTATAATGTTTTTTCATTTTGAATCCGGAGTAAATGATTATGTTATATTCTTATTTCATTAATTCGTCGTACGGAGTAGAAGAAATTTGAGTTCGTCGAACTGATGGTTGAGTTCGTCGAACTAAACCCGGAGTTTGTCGAATGGAATTCGTTTGTCAAACACACTCTGGAGTTCGTCGAACTAATATTTGAGTTCGACAAACTGAACACGGAGTTCATCAAACGGAGTTGATTCGCCGAACTAAATTATTTCGTCGAACTGGATTAGTTCGTCGAGTGCACTGAAGCATGGCGTTCGTCGAACGCAAAACATAGTTCGTCAAACGCGGATCATATTTCGTCGAACGCAGAGACTTGTCCCAACATATTGTGTCATACTTCCTGCAGCATTTCATTTTAATTATTAAAAATTCTAGAACCCCTCAAATGAAAAAGTGGTCAACACCAAAGTTGTAGCCCTTGGAGTCTAGTTTATTTTAAAATTGATTTCATTCCAAAAAGAGTTTTGTAGCTCCCTATAGTCCATTTTGGTGGGACTTGTCCCTAGTGTAGGACAACCACCATTCCTTGAATAACTAGGCTACTTACACCTACCCACACATCATACCCAAATATGGGAATTTTAGGAGAACCCTTTTCTAAGGTTTTTGTAATAATTTCATAAATTAAATATTAATTAATTATTGGGTCAAATGACCCCCAATGACCTCCAAATTTTGGTGTGTACTTCTTAGGGTTATCACATGACCCTGGTAAAAACCTCAGCCCAATTGGGACTGATTTGGTTGGGTAATTTGTCAACCCAAGTTAGGTCAAATTGGGTTAAAGTTAGGGCATGATGTTCATCTTGGGGTATGGTGGTCAGAACTCATCACCATGAGTTGAAACCTTAGCCACTGGTTTAGGATCACCTAAAACACCTTCATGAGTAAGATGGGATGGTGTAGAGGTGGATATGCCCTAGGACCCTAGTTTTGCCCCTTTGGGTGTAGATAGAGCTTTGTGAAGGACATGTGCTCAAAAGCTATATAATGGACATGGAACCTAGGATATATGTTCATGGGATGTATTTATGTCCTACGGAATTTTGAGAGAATTTTAGGAGAACTTATTCCCCCTAAATTAGGTCATAACCCCATTTATGTAAACTTCTTTTAAGAGATATTTGCATGCATAGATGATCATGGATGAAGATGAAATCTTGGTAGTGCCTTTATAATCATATTATAGACCTCTGGTATTTTTTGTGAAATTTATTAGATGATTTAACCAGTGCTTCATTTACAAGGTACTTATTTTACCTTAATATTAAGAAATATGGATAAGGGTCCAAAACTCTCTGGAAAAATGTGCAACTTGGTGATAGGACATTTCAGAGGACTAGGAAGCTCTATGAACTTTTTAGAATTTTTGGAAATTGATATCAGTAGGCTACTTCACAACATGTGCAAATTAGGTATTATTTGGATTAATTATTTCAGTAAGGAAATGATCCCCATAAATTGTGTGTAATTGAGCTTTTCTGGACATAATAGAGGTCTGGTAATTTTTTTTATAATTTTGGAATAAGTTTTCTTGGTAGTTCCTTCATAAACCTTCAAGTTTGGATAGAAGTTAAATATTAAAAATATAGGGCATTTCCTTACTGTAAAATTGTGATATTGATTATTTACTGTTATTTTGGCATGATAGATTTTTCTTAATTTTATGAGGATCGTGTCTTGAGAATCCCTTACACTTCATGTTCAAATTCATACTTGGCAATTATTGGAGAAATTTAAGTAAATGCTGAAATGTTGAGGAATTATATGAGCCTTTGGATTTAGTCTTATGATGCCATGATAGTTCTCCAGTAAAAATCTTGTGTCATGTGGTTGAATATTTGGAGTGCTTCTACTTATTAGCTTCATATAGTTAGTTTGGTCTGCGTATAGTAAAAATATGAAACTTGGGTATTTAGGGGCCTTCCAAGTGGAAGTGGCATGTAGTTGGTGTGCATGGTCAGGATGAAGAGGATGAGGTCATCCAAAAGGAGTTTAAGAGATAGGAGTGCTAGGTGGGACAAGGGCAAGGTCGTGCTTGGGATTGACGAAAGATCGTCTTTCCCTTAGCGTGTCATAAACCACCTAGGGTTAATACAAGTGAAAAGATAAGAGGTTTAGGCATATGGGTAGATACTTATAATATTAAAAGTCTTGAGAAAGGGAGCCTTGGGGTGTCATCCCATTATAGCTCCTAGTACCGCAGCGAGCCCCTAACAGGGTAATCCTCAGGAAGTCCAAGATTAACCATAAATCGTAGGTGCAAGTTGTTATACAAGAGTAAGTAAGTAATAGACTCACTCACACTCCATCGTCACGGATGCTTATTCGGTTTGGTCTTACGAGCGGTAGGCTCGGCGGTTGTAGCAGCAGACTAATTAGTCTGGTGAGCTTGTGGCTCAGTAATGTTTGTTGAGCCGGCGGATTAGCCAGTGAGCTTATGGATCAGAGATAGATAGTAAACATGTTTGCATGTGCATAAGGTGGTGGGTCCTTAGTGTTGATGATCGTTGCACCGACATTAATTCTTGGGCTCGGTAAGAGTGGATAAACCTTTTACCAAGACATGTCTGGTGGTCTAACCAGCAAGAGTACGCAGTTGCTCCACTGTTTTGTTCTTAGCGTTGAGGCGTACGTTAGGTCTAGGTTAGGTAGTGAAAATACCAACCTAGAGGTGGGTGAGGCCCAACCCACCGCTTCTGTTTGCCACTACGTGAGTATCCTGGGAGTTTTGCTAGCTCCAAAAAGGGGGAACTAAAAGTCTGTGCGCATAGAGTCGTAGCGTGTGAGTTGCACTTGTGTCAACATAACATTTAACTGCATACCTTGCATGTTATGGCATAAACATTGCATTTCAACCCCTAACCCTATCGTATAAGTCAGTTATGGGACTTCTTATACGATAGGCCCTGCTAAACGACCCCTTGATCTATAGGTTTGTGTGGGCATTCCTATAAATCAATGGTTACTTTTCTATTATTTACATGTCTTTACTTACTGCACTTTACTTATTCTTTACCTGCTCTTACTATGCTCTTTTACTGCTTTAATTATATACATATTCATGTGTAGTGTAGAAACATTCCCTGTACCCTTGTAACCTGCTATTGTTATACCCCTTCTTGTCCTTCGCTTCATCTTTCCCTCACGGTGCATAGGAGTCACCGGCAGAGGGGTGGGGGATTGGCTTTGTGAAATATTCCGTAGATCTAGGAGTGAGCAGGAATTGTATAACTCAAGGCAATAGCCAACAACCAGAAGCACATGAAAAACTTCAATCTTTATTGATACTTGCAGAAATCTTCATTACAGAGCGAGGTATACATAGCGAGACATGATTTCGCCAGTACACAAAAACCAGGAGAAAAAACAAGCGGAGAAAGATAACCGGCGGTCAGAAAACTGAGACCGCCAAACCGCGCGGTCAGGGTGTTCGCGCGACTAGAAATGGAGACCGCGCGAACAGACTACCAGCGATCTGAATAGCACCGAACAAGTTCTATCCGATCTCCCGAACTCCATTGATTCTCCCGAACTCCAACAACCCGCATTGCAAGCCGCAGACCGCCCAGACACTTTAGAAGAAGAGGTTGTTGGATCGTATGACGCCCTTAGAGGGGGGGTGAATAAGGGTGTGTCTAAAATTTAATTTTTGACTTAGTAATTTTTTAAAGAGAATTTACTTTACTAAAAAATTACTTATAAATATTTTCAAACCAATGCAATTTTAGTATTAAATCAAAACACAAATTTCCAAGATAAAGATTATGCCACAAAATATGTATTTAAAGAAAAAAAACATAATTATATTAATCATGAAATTTGAGTACAATAAAAATGATCTTAACAATGCTTAAGATCAAGGCACAAATAAGTTAATAAGAAATTCTACAATTTTGGTTTACCAATCCTTCTCCCAAGGATCGGAAGGCTATTGCTAGTCTCTCCCAAGACCAAGCCCAAGCCTATCCTCTAGATCTTCCCAAGATCTAGACGTAGCACACAAGGCCACGATTTCCCACCAAGCCACGCAAGGACTTGGACGCTCCACACAAGGAAGCGATTTTCCCCTAAGCCACGCAAGGACTTAGACATCGCACGCAAGACGACGATTTCTCTACCAACGATTACAAAATGAAAAGTGAATGAATGAAAATACAATATGAAAAACCCCCTTTAGAATTTCTGGACCAAAACACCGAAGAGCCCTTGAGAAAGTCTCCTTGGAATGCGTGTACAATCTTCGTCTTCGCTCTCTCTTTTCTTCTTCAAGGATGGGGATTTTCGTTCTCTGGAGCTCTCTGGATAATAACACTCAGGAAGGAGGCTTAGAAATCTGAAGAATTGAATTCCACGAAGTTTTGAGCCCTTTTAATAAAAAGGAGCTGTCGCCGTCCGATAGCTGCTGTCGCCGATATCCGATAGCTCCAGAGGCTGCCACGTGTCCCGCTAAAATGAAGTTTCTGCGTCGTGTTGAGGTCGTGGTTGAGACGTGGGCTGTCGGATATCCGAGAGCACTGTCGGATATCCGATAGTCAAGGTAACCGCTGCACGTCCTGGCATTATCGGAAGATCGTGGGCTGTCGCCATCCGATAGCGATATCGAAAATCCGATAGCTCCTAACCACTGTGTGATAACTGCTGCACGTCCTGGCGTTATTGGCAGATCATGGGCTGTCGGAAATCCGATAGCGATATCGGAAATCCGATAGCTCCAAACCGTTGCGCAGAGATTAAATAAACGAGCTGTCGGAAATCCGATAGCACTGTCGGAAATCCGATAGCACTGTCGGAAATCCGATAGCTCAAATTTCTGGAAAATGTCATTTTGCTCCAATTGAAGTCATGTTATTCTAGCACCTATTATCTGCACACCATTAATCAAAAATAGGATCAAATACATTCGGGATTTGTTATTCTCAAACCGGACGAGTGCGGAACGCATGCTCCAACAATCTCCCCCTTTTGATAATAACAAATCCTTATAAAAAGAAATCGAATAAATCCTATTGAGATAGTGAAAAATACTTATGTGTGTACAAGTGTTGTGAGCTTAAGATCTCCATGATCTTCCCCTTAATATGAGCTCCCCCTTAATATAGTCCCGTCTAAAAACATTCTCCCCCTACATATAAACTCCCCCTACATATAAACTCCCCCTACATATATGCTTACTAAATTAATTTAGTAGTGTTAAGGGATTTAATTGATTTAATTGATTTCTTATTATCTTCTCCCCCTTTGATATTAGCAAAAGATGAATATAGAGATGACAGACTAGGAAAGAGTATTACAGAGATATGTTAGTCATGGAGAAAGAATATATGACAAGTTGGAGTACACTAGCGGAAGCTTGGTAAGTGATATGATAATGAGATAGGTAATCTTAGAGAGGAATCTAAGCATTCTAGTAATGTGTTTTAAAGTATAGAATCAAATAAACTCAACCAGGATGAGATTCAATTTCAAATATCAGAGAGAGACACAGTGCAATATAGAAACTTGAATTGTTTCGGTCCAATTCTCATAAGAAGAAAATTTATAAATAACAATGAAGTGTAGTAGTGATACTTTGAGAAATAATACATATGAATATATTTAAAATATACATGATCATGGAATTGTTAAACATAACATAAATATACATAAAGCCCATACTTATGAACCAGAAACTTTGCAAATATACAAAAAAGGACCACTTTGGTTTTGCAAGACACTTTACAATTCTTTCCAAGGTGCTTAACCTCACAATGCTCATTAAGACTTATCAGGAGGCTAAGTAGTGCTTGGTGGATGATCCTTGTCAATTTTTATTTATTTTTTCAACATGTTGGGCAAAAAGAATGTTTTGCATTTGAATTTGCCTCCCAATTTTTTTAGAGGATTCATAGATGTTAAGGATATCCGAATTCACTTGCATGCCATAAATGGTAAAAGTTGAATAAGTGCAAAGTAACAAAGGTGAATGTGACATTATGAAATGTATTTTGTTATGTTCGAGCAATCATGATGTATGTATAAAATAAATTTTTTTATATGTATTACCAAAGCAAGTGTTTGTGAGTGCTCATTGTCATAGATAAAAGTTTTCTTATACTTAGAGGCATGCGAAAACAATTCTTAATAACGATATGAAAGTGTCATCACAATGATATGATAAGATTGAACATCATAAGCATGTGTTAAGCTATTGTTAGGAATAATAACACATTAAGAATACTTTATGCAAGATACCAAAATTCTCATATTAACATATATAGAAACAGGGAATGAACAAACTAGTGAGAAAGAAAAAATAAATTTTGGGAGCTGTCGGATTTCCGATAGCTAGCTATCGCCATCCGACAGCTCAGAAAATATAAAAAGACGTGTTTCGTCTTTTGACCGACATTTCTCTTCAGTTTTGGGAGAAATTTTGAGATCTAGAGCTCCAGGTGCCAGAAATCTTCAGATCTAAGGTGAGATTTGTGTTTTTTTTTAAGTTTTGGTTAAAATTTCTCCATTAGTTTTGTGATTTTCATATTTCTCTTGAATTTCATGGAGTATTTTGAAGATAAACTGTATAAGGGTTAGTAGATCTAGATATTTTAGATTTTTGGTTGTATAAGAGATGTGGATCTTGTCTTTTGTGAGAGAAATTAGTATTTTTGTTGTATTTGTGTTTTGAAACAAGATTTTCCCTTTTTTGTTGTTGTTTTTGTGTAGATCTAGATGTTGATAGGTTCAGCTTTAGAGGAATAATGATGATGAACAACAAAAATGAAGTGGTAGAGTAAGAAGATGATGAATAGTGTTTTGCACCAAAGTTTTGATTTTTCAAAAATATTAGAAATGTTGAAGATTTGTTGCTATGTGAAAAGTGTTTAGAGTATGGGATAGGAAGATTGTTGTAAAATGAAAATTTTCGGCACAAAAAAAATTTTTAGCTGTCGGATTTCCGATAGGTGGTATCGGAAATCCGACAGTGCCAGAATTGTTCCCCATATTTTTTTTTGTAAAAATTTTTTGTTATGTCTGATGCAGATATGTCTTCAAGTTGGAGATCAAGAAGAGGTCAATCAGGAGACGCCCATTCTTCGTATCAAAGTTTCTCGGCCATTGAAAAAGCACAAATAGGAATTTCAAAGATCGTGGAATTTGATCTCCCTAGGCATGAACGAGTTTATTTTTTGCTTGCTGAGGCAGGTATACTCTCAGTTATTATTCAAGATATTTTCTCTTCAGTGTTAGTCCGAGAATTTTATAATCATTTGGAGGATCCTGCATATACCAATTTGAATGGAGGAGTAAGATCCAAAATTCAAGGGCAATATGTGGAGATCACTCCTTTTGATTTAAGAAGTGAGTTTGGTCTAATGGAAAGTGAGAATATCTTGGATATTGTGGAAAATTATAGACTTGAGAGAGATTGGACATTAGTGAACATGTCATTGCATGGAAATTCCACCAAAAATCTCATATCCACTTTGACGACATTGACAGACGATGCTCGTCTTGTGCAAGATATACTAAGCCATACGATTATGTTGAAGTCCGGTGATACTCACAGTATTACGGCTCAACTTAGTCTTGTGACGTATTATATAGTGGAGAATGAGTTATGTGATGTGGCCGATCTCCTCTTATCTATGATGCGATATACATACCGCCTCAAAAATCCGGATTGGAAAAAGGCACACACTCTCCCTTTGGGTGCGATTATCCAACGTATCCTATACAAGAAATACTCTTGGATAGATCAAAATTTTTATCTTGGAGATTGTTGCCCGGAGATATATCAAACGGCGGATATTAAGGGTAAGAAAAGTCAACGAAAGCCGCCGACTATGGAAATGAGAGAGCCTCCAATAGCACGTGGAGGGTCAATGCGGGAGGCACTCGACTCGTTCCAAACGAAGTTGGATAAACATATTGACGACTTCCAAGAACATAGGAGGTCATTTGAAGAACATAAGGTGGAGGTGAAAAAAGATCGGACCCGAATGCAGAAATTTATGAAGTTCCTTGTGAAAGGACTTAAATTAAAGCCTACGCCTGCGGAAGCCGCGGAATGGGAGATGCCTTCAGAGGAGGAGCCTCGTCGGCAATCCGTCAGTCATGGTCGACGGAGGAAGACAGTCATGAGGAGATCAGATTTTGACATTCCTGAAAGCAGTGGGGCTGGTAGTCGGAATGAGGAGGAGTCGGACTGAAACAGAGTTCTGGAGGATATCGCCATCCGACAGCTCACTGTCGCCATCCGACAGCTCCAATGCCCAGATTTTTTTCTAATTTTCTGCATTTCTATTATCAGACATTATGATTAAATTATTGTAATAATTTTGACTATGTGAACATGTTTGATTTGGTGAATGTCTATTTTAAGAGATTGTTTTTCTTTTGATATGTATAAGTCTTTTGTGATTTTTTTTATTAAAATTTTATAGGTTCTAAGTAGTGATATATTCATTGTGAAATATCTAGGATTCCCAATTCTAGCTTAAGCATAGAAAAACGGGAATCCGGTAACGGTTTAGTGAATATATCTGCTAGTTGATTTTCTGTGCCTATAAAGTTGATTTTTATATTACCCTTCTTAATATGATCCCTTATAAAATGATGTCGGACATCTATATGCTTAGATCTAGAATGTAATACAGGATTGTTAGTTAAATCTATAGCACTTTTATTGTCACACTTTAATTCTACACTACTTTGTTGCATGCCAAAATCTTCTAATGTTTGTGACATCCAAAGAGCTTGGGCACAACAACTACCTAGTGCAATATATTCGGCCTCGGTAGTAGAGAGGGCAACAGAATTCTGTTTCCTACTCGACCATGTAATAAGTGAAGGGCCGATAAAGTGACAAGTGCCACTAGTGCTTTTCCTATCTAAAGAACATCCAGCATAATCGGAATCCGAAAAACCATGCAAAATAAAGGAATCATTATGAGGATACCATAATCCTAATTTTGATGTTCCAATGAGATATCTAAAGATACGTTTCACCGCTTTTAAATGTGACTCTTTAGGATTAGCTTGAAATCTAGCACATAAATAAACGGCAAACATAATATCAGGTCTAGATGCGGTTAAATACAATAAAGACCCTATCATACTTCTATAAAGGGTTTGTTCAATTGAAACACCATTTTCATCTTTTCCTAATTTTAGAGAAGTACTCATAGGAGTGTTTGCATGCTTAAGATTTTCAAATCCAAATCTTTTTAACATATCATGAATATATTTGGTTTGACATATAAAAATACCATCATGTTTTTGAGTAATTTGAAAACCTAGAAAATATGAAAGTTCTCCAACCATGCTCATTTCAAATTCATTTTTCATTATTTGTACTACTTCATTACACAACTCTTCATTAGTGGCTCCAAAAATAATATCATCAACATAAATTTGTAAAATAACTAAATCATGATCAATTTGCTTAATGAAGAGTGTAGAATCAGCACTTCCTATTTTATAATCATGCTTTAACAAATATTGAGTTAATCGATCATACCAAGCACGAGGCGCTTGTTTTAATCCATAAAGCGCTTTATCTAATTTATAAACATAATTTGGATATTTCTCATTTATAAAGCCAGGGGGTTGTTCTACATAAACCTCTTCTTTTATATACCCGTTTAAAAATGCGGTTTTGACATCCATTTGATATAATTTAAATCTTTTAAAGCAAGCAAATGCAAGAAATATCCTAACCGCTTCTAATCTTGCTACTGGTGCAAAAGTTTCATCAAAATCTACCCCTTCAATTTGTGCATAACCTTTTGCAACTAATCTGGCTTAATTTCTAACAATTTTAGATTCATTATCCATTTTATTTTTAAAAATCCATTTAACACCAACTGTAGGACGATTTTTGGGTCGTTCTACAAGATTCCAAACCTTATTACGTTCAAATTGATTAAGTTCTTCATTCATAGCTAAAAACCAAAATTCATCATTTAAAGCGGTGGAAACATCTTTTGGTTCTATTTCAGAAACAAAACAAAGGTTTGAAAATAAAACATGTAGTGATGAACGAGTACTAACCCCTTTTTGCGGATCCCCAATGATAAGCTCCTTTGGATGATCCTTTGAGAATCTCAAATCACTTGGAGGCACATATCCTTCTCTTTCTTCTTCTTCTCTATCTTCTTCTCCTCTTTCTTCTTCTCTTTCTTCTTCTTTTTCTTCTTCATTTTCTCCAAGTTCTTCTTCATCATTTTCTACCAATGGAAGGGGTTCATCTTCTTTTCCTGTAATTTTCTTTTCTACACATGAAGCAAACTCATCAAACCTAACATGAATCGATTCTTCAACTATTTTTGTTCTTTTATTAAAAATTCTATAAGCTTTACTAGTTGAAGAATACCCAATAAAAATACCTTCATCACATTTTTCATCAAATTTTCCTAAGGAATCTTTAGAATTTAAAATAAAACATTTACAACCAAAAACTTTGAAATAAGAAACATTTGGTTTTTTACTAAATATTAATTCATAAGGAGTTAATTTTAAAATAGGGCGAAGCATTACTCTATTAATTACATAACATGCCGTGCTAACCGCTTTAGCCCAAAAAGATTTTGGTAATTTGAATTCAGATAACATTGTACGGGCTAACTCTTGAAGAGTTCTATTTTTCCTCTCCACTACACCATTTTGCTGTGGTGTGCGTGGAGCGGAAAATTCATGTTTAATTCCTAACTCCGTACAAAAAGAAATAAACTTTTCATTTTCAAATTCTCCTCCATGATCCGATCGTATGCGTTTAATTTTTAACTCAAATTCATTTTGGATACGCATACATAATTTTGAAAATTCTGAAAATGCATCGGATTTGGAGGTTAGAAATAAAGTCCAACAAAAACGAGAATAATCATCAATCAATACAAATGTGTATTTTCTACCTCCTAAGCTAGAAATTCCAATTGGCCCAAATAAATCCATATGTATTAATTGAAGTGGCCTAGTGGTAGAAATAATGTTTTTACTTTTGAAAGATGATTTTGAAAATTTTCCTTTTTGGCAAGGCACACATAGTGAAGAAGATAAATTTCCATTTAACAAAGGTAAACCTTTAATTAATTTATCTTTTGAAAGTTTTGTAATTAACTTGGCACTAGCATGTCCAAGTCGCCTATGCCATAAATCTAATTCATCATTTTTTGATAAAAAACATTTTAAGGTAGAATTTGAAAAATCAAGAAATTTAATCATATATACATTATGACATCTAGGTGCGGTAAAAACAATTTCATTTGTTTTGGAATTAATAATTTTGCATAAATTTGTAGAAGATTCAAATAAAACATTTAAACCTTTATCGCATAATTGACTAATAGAAATCAAATTATGCTTTAATCCTTCTACAAATAAAACATTTGAAATTGAAAAATTTTCGTTACCCACAACACCGATGCCGATTATTTTTCCTTTTCCATTGTCACCGAATGTAACAACTCCTCCTTTCTTCATCTCCAGGCTAAGGAACTTCTCTTTATTGCCCGTCATGTGCTTTGAACAACCCGAGTCCAAGTACCACACGTCTTCTTTGTCCTTAGCCTGCCAACACACATAGAAAGAAGAGGTGAGTAAAGATCTGGTTACCCAAGTGGTTCCACCCATAGTATAGGTAGAAGCCTTAGGCACCCAGATTTGTTTGATTTTACTTTTTCCTTCTTTCCAGCAAGAGTCCATAGTGTGACCAAATCTATTGCATTTGACACAAGTAATGTATTTAGAAGAGTATAACGTTTCTGGACTTTTACTGGATGAGGATGCAGTATTTGATATTTCATTAATTTTAGAATTTTTAAAAGTAAATTTTCTGGAATTTTCACTATCGCCGGCGACAGTGGTTGTCCCCGGGCGACAGCTTCCAGATGTGTATCCGAGCCCAGACCTTCCAGATCCATGGCGTTGGTATCCTAAGATCATATCAAGTGATCTTCGGCCCATTCCAAAGTTTTTCATGGCTAGTGTTAAGTCATGAATCTGGTGTCTCATTTTTGTATTCTCGGATACTAGATTTATGCATCTCCGATCAAAAGATTTCTTTCCCTCATGGACTTTGGAAATTGAAGATTTTAGATCTCTCTCTAAAATCTCATTCTTTTTAGTAAGAATTTTTATTGTAGAATGAGATTTGGAAAGAGATTCTTCAAGTTCTTTAATTCTTCCCAAAGAGTGATCACACTCTTGGCAAGAAATATCCCTTTTTCCAATAGTCTTAATTTCATTTAACAATTTTCTGTTTTCTTTAAGTAAAATTCCATTTTCAGATTTTAGAAGATCATTATCTTTTAAACTTTTTTCAAAAAATTTGCAAGTCTTTAAAAATTCAGAAAATAATTCGTCATAAGTTGGAGGAGTTACCTCAGTGTCGCTTTGGACACTGCATTCGTCATCAGATATGACGCTCTTTCCCATTAAGCATATGTTGGCCTCCTCCTCTTTACTTGAGTCGAAACTGCTTGCATCCTCTGAAGTAGTATCATCCCAGGTTTCCGCCTTCAACACCTTCTTCGACCCTTTGTGCTTCTTTTCTTTAAGTTCTTTCAAGTACTTTGGACACTTGCTTCGAATGTGTCCTAACTTCTTGCAGTGATAGCACTCCGGTGGCGGTCTCTCTTCCTCCTCATCGCCCTCCTTTCCTTTTTTCTTCCTAAAGGTCTCCTTCTTAAAATACTTCTTAAACGAATTTCTTCTCTCCGGATTTTTCATAAATTTTCTAAATTTTTTAACAAATAAGCTCTCCTCATCTTCTTCATCCTCCTCAGAATCACTAGTTTCTTCCTTCTTAGATTTTAGAGCCAATCCCTTCTTCCTTGGCTCCATATACTCTTGTTGTTGAATTTTTAATTCAACTTCATGAGTTTTCAAATTCCCAATGAGGCTCTCCAATTTTAAAGTCTTAAGATCATGTGACTCGGAAATTGCAGTCACTTTAGGATTGAACTTCGGGGGAAGTGATCTTAAAATTTTTCTTACCAAATCTCCATTTGAGAACACCTTTCCTAGCACCTTTGAGTCGTTCACGATTTTTGTGAATCGTGTGTACATCATATCAACCTCTTCATCTACCTCCATTTTGAACCTTTCAAATTCAGATTCCAGTTGAAATAGCTTTGAGTCCTTTACCTACGAAGTACCTTCATGAGTGATTTCTAATAAATTCCAAATTTCAAATGCAGAATTACAAGCACAAACTCTATTAAATTCAGTGCGATCTAGTGCGCAAAATAAAGCATTCATGGCTTTTGCATTGTTCTTACATTTTAATTTATCGTTGTCATCCCACTTGTCTTTGGGCTTATCCATGGTTACATCTCCTACAACAAATGTTGGAGAAGTGTAACTAGATTCTACCATATTCCAGACTTCAATATCTAGCGCAATTAGAAAACAACGCATACGAGTTTTCCAATAATTGTAGTCTGTGCCCGTAAAAAGTGGTGGCCTACTAATTCCTTGCCCCTCAACGAACGCGTGATCGTTGTGCGCCATTACTCCCGGTGGTAAAACCGTTTTGGAGTAACCTCGCTCTGATACCACTTGTTGGATCGTATGACGCCCTTAGAGGGGGGGGGGGTGAATAAGGGTGTGTCTAAAATTTAATTTTTGACTTAGTAATTTTTTAAAGAGAATTTACTTTACTAAAAAATTACTTATAAATATTTTCAAACCAATGCAATTTTAGTATTAAATTAAAACACAAATTTCCAAGATAAAGATTATGCCACAAAATATGTATTTAAAGAAAAAAAAAACATAATTATATTAATCATGAAATTTGAGTACAATAAAAATGATCTTAACAATGCTTAAGATCAAGGCACAAATAAGTTAATAAGAAATTCTACAATTTTGGTTTACCAATCCTTCTCCCAAGGATCGGAAGGCTATTGCTTGTCTCTCCCAAGACCAAGCCCAAGCCTATCCTCTAGATCTTCCCAAGATCTAGACGTAGCACACAAGGCCACGATTTCCCACCAAGCCACGCAAGGACTTGGACGCTCCACACAAGGAAGCGATTTTCCCCTAAGCCACGCAAGGACTTAGACGTCGCACGCAAGACGACGATTTCTCTACCAACGATTACAAAATGAAAAGTGAATGAATGAAAATACAATATGAAAAACCCCCTTTAGAATTTCTGGACCAAAACACCGAAGAGCCCTTGAGAAAGTCTCCTTGGAATGCGTGTACAATCTTCGTCTTCGCTCTCTCTTTTCTTCTTCAAGGATGGGGATTTTCGTTCTCTGGAGCTCTCTGGATAATAACACTCAGGAAGGAGGCTTAGAAATCTGAAGAATTGAATTCCACGAAGTTTTGAGCCCTTTTAATAAAAAGGAGCTGTCGCCGTCCGATAGCTGCTGTCGCCGATATCCGATAGCTCCAGAGGCTGCCACGTGTCCCGCTAAAATGAAGTTTCTGCGTCGTGTTGAGGTCGTGGTTGAGACGTGGGCTGTCGGATATCCGATAGCACTGTCGGATATCCGATAGTCAAGGTAACCGCTGCACGTCCTGGCATTATCGGAAGATCGTGGGCTGTCGCCATCCGATAGCGATATCGGAAATCCGATATCTCCTAACCACTGTGTGATAACTGCTGCACGTCCTGGCATTATTGGCAGATCATGGGCTGTCGGAAATCCGATAGCGATATCGGAAATACGATAGCTCCAAACCGTTGCGCAGAGATTAAATAAACGAGCTGTCGGAAATCCGATAGCACTGTCGGAAATTCGATAGCTCAAATTTCTGGAAAATGTCATTTTGCTCCAATTGAAGTCATGTTATTCTAGCACCTGTTATCTGCACACCATTAATCAAAAATAGGATCAAATACATTCGGGATTTGTTATTCTCAAACCGGACGAGTGCGGAACGCATGCTCCAACAGAGGTGACTGCTGCGATCAGCATAATCCGCAGAAGCTGCACAAAAGAAGTTCAATCAGCAAACCGCCCGGTCACAAGAAATTGAGACCGCAGGAACTAGCCGCGAGATCAACTTACACTTGGTGCGATGATTTTGCTGCTACAGTGACTCCTATTTGGTGAGATAGAGTCACCGCCCATGATCGCACGACCAAGACCAGTCAACTCGTGCGATCAGCAGAAGATCGCTCTGCGCCGTGAGCTCGCCGACTTCAAACCGACCAGGAGATCGCCACTCCCAATAAGCCGCGCGACCATGACAACTCGCCCGGTCATGACGCTCACTACCTATGTTTGCAAATACGAGATCTCCTCCAGAGATCGTGAACACAGTCGGACCGACTAGGGCAACATCCCGCCAAGTCCACCAAAACACCAGTGATCGCATATACCAGCAGATCGCCGAGGACCAGCTATGCGAACACAAACCGGAGACCGCGCGACTAATAACATTAGTCCGCGCGCACCACCAAGAAACCGGACAGCCACCAGACTGGACTGCCCATACCAAAACAGCAACCCTGTGCGGTCACCACGAACTAGACCGCACAGATCAGAACAGCTCGCCACACGGTCTCACAAACCAGACTGCGCGGCCTTACCTTCCTGAAACCCAGCTCGCCATGCGGTCACACATGCCAGACCGGGCGGCCTCACCTCGGCACCTTGGACAGAGAACGACGGTCAAGCCGAATAAACCTGCGGCTAGACCAAAGATATCTGACCGCAGATGGAGACCGCAAGACCGGGCGGTTAGCCAGACTGTGCGACCTCCCCCCCAGACCGCCAACTTCCACTTCAACATTTTCAACACTCCCCCTTGAAGTGGGAAGTTAAAAATAGCCCAAGTAAACTCCTTAGCAGAGTGAACGGCCGATTCGCCACCGCCTTTGTGAATATGTTAGCAACGTTGTCCCGACTCCGAACGTGCTCGACCGAAAGAGACCCCTCCAGCACTTTCTCATCAATGAAATGATGCTCGATCTCGATATGCTTGGTCCACGTGTAACAAACTTGATTAGTAGCCAGTTTGAGTGCACTCTCATTGTCGCCGCGAAGCAGAGTCGTACCCCGAACTTCCTTATGGATGTCTCCCACCAACCTCCTAAGCCAGATGGCTTCTTGAGCTGCCAATGCCGAAGCCTTGTATTCCACTTCCGTGGTAGAGACAGATATGGAATCCTGCTTCTTGCTGCACCATGATATAGCCGTAGGGCCCGCCATGAAGACGAAATCCAGATGTCGACTTCTGATCATCCGAATCTCCCTCATCATCAGCATCCATGTACCCATGCACCTCGAAGCCTGCATCTCTCTTGTACAGGAGACCCATATCTGAAGTCGCCTTGACATACTTCAAGATATTCTTGGCCGCAAGAAGATGAGGCATCCGTGGTTCCTCCATATAATGGCTCACCCTGCCAACTACATATGCAATATCCGGCCTAGTGATCGTTAGATAAATCAAGCTCCCAACCAGAGCTCGGAACACAAGCGGATCTTCCAGAATACTCCCCTCATCCTTCCGAAGTTTCATGGCCTTCTCCAGAGGTGTAGAAATGCACTTCCCTTCCTTCATTCTGAATCGCTCCATGATTCGCTCCGCATATCCAGCCTGGGACACCAGCACTCAACTTTCCTTCCTCTGCACTTTGAGTCCAAGGAAATGGTGAAGCTCACCCAAGTCCTTCATCTCAAATCTGATAGATAGCTCAGCCCAAAGCTTTGTTACCTCCTCCTTTGAATTCCCCATCATGATCATATCATCGACGTATAGCAGCACGATGACCTAAAGCTCCCCGCTCTTCTTGACAAACAAGCTTGATTCAGAGTTTGAAGCACCGAATCCACAGAATAGGAGATATTTTGCAATCTTTCCGTACCACGCCCTCGATGATTGCTTCAACCCATACAGGGCCTTCTTCATCTTATAGACATAGTCAGGAAAATCTTTAGATACGAAGCCTGGCGGCTGGACCATGAAGATGTCCTTTTCAATCTCGCCGTACAAGAAGGCATTCTTTACGTCGAGCTGCCAAATCTCCCACCACCAAAACGCCGCCAAGGAAATCACAAACCGAACTGAAGTCATCTTTGCTACCGAACTGAATGTCTCTTCATATTCTTCACCGTATTGCTGCGAGAATCCCCGAGCCACAAGGCGAGCCTTGTATCACTCGATACTGTCGTCTGCCTTCTTCTTGAGCTTATAGACCCACTTGCATGTCACATGGGTGATACCCTTGGGCTTGGGCACCAAAGACCAAGTCTCATTCTTCTCAAGAGCTGCCATCTCTTCTTCCATAGCCGAATCCCACTGCTTCACGCCTTTGGCCTTCTCGAAGCTCACTGGTTCCCGCTCATCCAGGGGACCATCAAAGAAACATGAGACAAAGCTCACCATTTTTCCTCCTGTATAGCGATCAGGGGCAATGATCGTTCGCTTCGATCTCCTCAGCTCCTTCCCCTGACTCGCAACATCCTCAGATGCTTCTTCCCTAGATCCCCTTCCAGATGTACTAGGAGCATCGCTCCCCCTGCTTCCTGATCCAGAAGCCTCCGTCACAGAACTAGAATTGGATGGACCACCTGGTGACAAAGGCAGCTGCACCTGAAGATTTTCCACAGCTCTCTCCTGCTCCTCCACCCTGCTTTCTGGTAACACATCACCAGAACTTCCCTTATACGATGTCACCTCATCGAACACGACGTCACGAGATACAACAAATCTCCACGTCTCTGTGTCCATGCACTTCCAGCCCTTCTTCTGATCATCATATCCCACGAAGACTAGCTTCCTTGCTTTCGCATCTAGCTTCGTCCGAAGCGCATTTGGAACGTGCACATAGCAGGTGGAACCAAACACCCGAAGGTGTGCTACGCTTGGCTTTTCCTTGAACATCATCTCATGCGGGGTCAATATGTTGATGGGATTGAGAGGCATCCTGTTAATGACGTAGGAGCACAAGACATTCCCTCCGCCCAAAAGGACCTTGGGATACTCTTGGCATGCAGCCAACACTTGCAGGTCTCCGTCAGATGACGGATCTTCCGCTCTGCAACTCCATTTTGTTGTGGAGTATGTGCACAAGTAAGATCCCTCCGGATGCCCGCCTTCCTGCAAAAACTAGAGAACTCACCAGAGGTGAACTCCCCCCCATTGTCAGTTCTCAGCTTCTTAATCTGCAGGCCAAGCCGACCCTCCACAAGCTCCTTGAACTCCACAAACTTGGCAAACGCCTCCGCCTTCTCCTTCAAGAAATTAACCCAGACATATTTGGTGTAATCGTCGATTAACACCAGCATATACCTGCTCCCTCCGAGGCTTGGGTAGCAGTTGGTCCCATCAAGTCACTGTGGATGCACTCCAACAGCACACTACTCCTTGTCTGCGACTTATCAAATGGTAGTCGATGAGACTTGCCGAACTGATATCCTGCGCAAACATGACCGTCACCGTAGTAGAATAGACTAGGCAGGCCCTTGACTAGACCTTGTACCGCCATAGCCTTCAGCTTATCCATCTCTACATGCCCCAACCTCTCGTGCCACATGACGGTACTATCATTCGTCTTCATCTTATCAACATAAGAACTTGTCGATAAAACGAACAAGTCTTTTTCCCTTCTCCCGACTTGAACGACCTCAGCTTTTACCGCCTCAACGTTTCTTAGAAAATTCACTTCTGTTGGGCCGAACAGAACGTGATACCCAGCGTCAACAGCGTTGGTGACAAAGAAGAGGTTTTTACTCATTCCGGGCACATGATAGACACTCTTCAACGTTAGTGGCCCCCTATCACTGCCCAAGGAAACAACCCCCACCTTCTCGACACTATGCACATTATTATCAGCAGTTATGATGGCATCATTACCTGAGTAAGGCTGCGCTAAAGTAAGCTCCGACTCATCCCCGGTGAGGTGATGACCACACCCCGAGTCCACGATCCAGTCCTCCTGATAGTTGATATGAGTCGCAGCTCCAATAGAAGCTGAGAAGGATCCTCCCCATCCTCCATCATTCTGCCTGGCCTCAGCTTCCTCCTTCCTAGCAGCAGCATGCCCCAGCTGAAGATTCACCCGACAATCCTTCCTCATGTGACCAAGCTTCCCGAACCTGAAGCACTTGGGTCCTTCTCCCTTCTTCTTCCCTTTAGCCTTGGGAGCATAGCCCCTCTCCTGCTGACCAGAAGTTAAAGTCCCATTGCCTCTAGCGGTCTTCTTCTTCTTATCCCATTTCTTCTTCTTCCCTGTGAAGAGAACCTCGCCATCTCCCCCAGACACTAACACCCCCGCCATCTGCCTTGCCAGACTCTCCTACGACGCAAGAAGATTCTCCAGCTCCAACAGAGACGACTGATTTGCCCAACCCTGCACCGACATCACAAAGGCCACATACTCCTTCCGCAAGCCACAGATGATGTGCCTCTTCAGCTTCGCCTCAGAAATTGGCTCATCAGGATCCAGAGCTGAAATCTCAGCGTACAGGTTCTTCATCTTCAGGAAGAACGTGGAGATAGAAAGATCACCCTGAGCCGACCTGGCCAGCTCATTTTCCAGAAACTGTAGCCTCGCTACATTCTTCTTGTTAAATAGCCCATACAGGGCTCTCCAGATCTCCGCAGCTGATCCACACCCCAAGATGTGGTCGAACAGGTCAGGTGATATTGCCCTTTGCAGAGCAAACACAACTTTGGCATTAATCCGCCTCCAGTTCCTCACCTCATGACCATTATCCCCAACCAGGACAACTTCCTCCTTACTCACTCCTCCAACAACTTCCCAGAGGTCCTCACCCAGAAGATAACTCTTCATACACGACTTCCACTTGTTAAAGTTAGTCGAAGTAAGCATCTCAATTCCAAGACCTCTTGCTTCCATGACTCTACCACTGGTTCCTTCTTCACAAAGGCGATGGCAACTTTGAGTTATTCACTGCTCTATCCACTCCAATCTGGCTCTGATACCATGTGAAATTTTAAGTAGATTTAGGAGTGAGCAGGAATTGTATAACTCAAAGCAATAGCCAACAACTAGAAGCACATGAAAAACTTCAATCTTTATTGATACTTGCAGAAATCTTCATTACAGAGCGAGGTATACACGACGAGACATGATTTCGCCAGTACACAAAAACCAGGAGAAAAAACAAGCTGAGAAAGATAACTGGCAGTCAGAAAACTAAGACCGCCAAACTGCACGGTCAGGGTGTTCGCGCGACTGGAAATGGAGACAGCGCGAACAGACTACCGGCGATCTGAACAACACCGAACAAGCTCTATCCGATCTCCCAAACTCTACTGATTCTCCCAAACTCCAGCAACTTGCACTGCAAGCCGCAGACTGCCCAGACACTTTAGAAGAAGAGGTGACCGCTGCGATCAGCACAATCGGCAGAAGCTGCACAAAAGAAGTTCAATCAGCAAACCGCACGGTCACAGGAAAATGAGACCGCAGGAACTAGCCGCGAGATCAGCTTACACTTGGTGCGATGATTTTGCTGCTATAGTAACTCCTATTTATAGGCGTGCGACCTGATCCAGTCACCACCCTATGAGATAGAGTCACCGCCCATGATCGCGCGACCAAGACCGGTCAACCCGCGCGATCAGCAGAAGATTGCTCTGCACCGTGAGCTCGCCGACTTCAAACCAACCAGGAGATCGCCACTCCCAGAAGCCGCGCGACCATGACAACTTGCCTGGTCAAGATGCTCACTACCTGTGTTAGCGAATATGAGATCTCCTACAGAGATCGCGAACACAGTCGGACTGACTAGGGCAACAGCCCGCCAAGTCGACCAAAACACCAGTTACCGCATATACCAGCAGATCGCCGAAGGACCAGCTATGCGGACACAAACCGGAGACCGCGCGACTAATAATATTAGTCCGCGCGCACCACCAAGAACCCGGACATCCACCAGACCGGACTGCCCGTACCGAAAAAGCAACCTTGTGCGGTCACCACAAACCAGACCGCACAGATCAGAACAGCTTGCCACGCGGTCTCACAAACCAGACCGCACGACCTTACCTTCCTGAAACCAAGCTCGCCACGTGGTCACACAAACCAGACCGCGCGGCCTCACCTCGGCACCTTGGACAGAGAACTGTGGCAAGACGAATGGACCTGCGGCTAGACCAAAGAGATCAGACCGCAGATGGAGACCGCAAGACCGGGCGGTTAGCCAGACCGCGCGACCTCCCCCCCAGAAGCCAACTTCCACTTCGACATTTTCAACGGGCTTAGTCTTTTTGACTAACGGTCGGTGGACCTTATCATTTTAGGAGACCACGGAGACGGAGCAGCACCAGAGGCCGGTGCAGATGGAGGCAGGGGAGTCTAGCACAGGAGCACCAGTGTCGGGATTCGTGAGTGTTCTACTAGTTGATTTGCTTCCGCGAGTGTTTATGTAGTGAGGATTTGATGTATCGGGCAAGAGCCCTTGTTATTTCTGTCTTTGATTTCAGTTATTATTATGTGGACATCTCTTTATGATAGTTTATTTATATGTGATATGGACATGGCTTCTATAAGTTTGTTTAAGCTTAACTTCTTTGCGATCGATAAGGCCGGCAGGATTGGCATTTTGTAGTGGCGACCTTCCCGAGTGAGGGTGTCACCGCAAAACGATGGTTCTGGGAATATGACCCCGGATTTGAAAAAGAAATAAAATGGGGTCTTACAAAGTGGTATCAGAGGAAACCTCGATCTGGAGAAAATAAAAGAAGTCCACAAACCCTGGGCCACCCCGCGCGAGCTTAGTTTGAGGACAAACTAGCAGCGGAAGCAATGGTGTGCCCATAAGGGAAATCACATGAAAAGTCCACTTATAACTGAATATCCTTTAGCTAAGTCCCTTACGAGTGTAATTTTCTTGTGTAGCCCGCGACAAACCCTACACCGCGGCATGGAGTTCCACCGACTCCAAACGTCGTCTCACCACCACCAGCTCCTACTCCATTTCAGCAGACGGAGATGGGACAAACACTGACTGCTATTTTGGAGACATTCAGGGCACAGCAGGCACCGACTCCTCAGCAAAACCCTGGGGCCAACTGGCGGAGCGTCTTTCGAGGTCCCTCCCCCCCCATCATACCTCGGGACGGAGACAGTTGTGAGGACTGAGGAGTGGGTTGACATCATGGAGGAGATGTTGACAGGGATTCAGTGCCCGGCAGATATGGAGGTGCCACTGGTGGTCTCGTGCTTAGAGTTCCATGCAAAGAGATGGTGGAAGAGGTTCCTGGACACAGCATATGTGGGGCTGGAGGCTGCGGATGTTTCTTGGGATGAGTTCAAGGCAGCACTACTGGAGTATTTTGTGCCGCAGTCTGCAAGAGACGAGCTGGAAGACAGATTTCTGCAGTTGAGGCAGGGGAGCAGGACAGTTCTGAAGTATCACCGGGAGTTTACCTACCTTTCCCAGTTTGCAGTTTCCTATCAGCTGGATGACGCAGGACACGCAAAGAGGTTCTACAAGGGCCTTCGTGATGAGCTGAGGCAGGCCCTCCTCTTCGTCTCTGATGGCAGTATGATGAAGATCAAGGATATGGCCAAGAAACTAGAAGCCGACCAACACCTTGTTCGGGGAAGGAAGAGGCCGGCAGAAGACCAGGGACAGGGAGGCAGAAGGGACCAGCCAAGAGGTCGAGATGCTGGGGAAAGAAAGACGGAGGTCCGACCCCGCCAGGAGGAGAGGCAGGAGCAGAAAGAGCTGGTAGTGTTGGCTCCTCAGCCTCTACAGATGCATGAGATGCCAAGGATTGGAGGAGGTGGGCCACCTCCGGAGTGCTACCACTGCCACCAGACCGGCCATATCAGGAGAAACTGCCCTCAGAGAAATGCACCACCAGCACTACAGGCTGCCCCTCAGGGCCAGCATTTTGGGGGCTGAGGATGTGGACGAGGTCGAGGATTTCAGGGCGGAGATCGGAGATAGAACAGGGAGCAGATGTACGCCCTAGACCTAGCACAGCCCCGGGACCCAGCAAGGGTCATTACAAGTACTTTTTATGCCTTTTGTTTTATGATTCATTAGTACATAGTAAACCTTAGAATTACCTTACCATTAAACCAAACAAACAAAAACCACTCAGGTATAGTACTCGTCTGCGGCAATCCCGCATACACTTTATTCAATACGGGTGCCTCTCACTCGTTCGTCTCGGAGGAGTTCGTAGATGATCTGTGCCAAGTACAACACTTCGAAGGAATCTACAGGAGAGTGCGATTCCCGGATGGATCAGAAGTTTTAACAAATGCAAAGTGCAACATGAATATGGAGATTGGAGGGAAGTTGTTCTAAGCGTCGGCGACGCTTTTGAAGATGAAGGACTTCGATCAAATTTTAGGCATGACCTGGCTGCACGGGAACCATGCAAAGATTGACTGCCCGACAAGGAGGATTGTTCTAAAGCACGAAGATGGTGAAGTAGTGATCGAAGGTACTAAATCCGCCTCTCGTATCCTTTTATCATCAGTTCAGTCCGTCAAGGCCAACCTGGAGGGAGACGAGGTATATCAAGTGCTCTTCGAGGCTACGGAAGTCAAAGACTCAGTGTCAAATATCCTGGTCGTGCGGAATTTTGCCGACGTATTTCCGGAGAAGCTACCCGGACTACCTCCGCACCGTGAGAAGGACTTCCAAATCCAACTGGTGTCGGGGGCTAAGCCGGTATCTAGGCCCCCCTACCGGATGGACCCGAAAGAGCTGGTGGAGTTACGGAGCCAGCTACAGGAGCTGGTGGAAGCATGGTTCGTTAGGCTGAGTTCCTCACCTTGGGGAGCTCCGGTGTTGTTCATGAAGTAGAAGGATGGGGCGCTCATATTGTGCATCGACTACAGATCCCCGAACCGGCTGACGGTTCGGAATACGTACCCGTTACCAAGGATTGACGAGTTGTTTGACCAGCTGGAGGGAGCCCACTGCTTCTCGAAGCTAGATTTGAGATCAGGGTATTATCAGCTGAGGATCCAGGAGGAGGACATCCCGAAGATGGCTTTCAGCAGCTGATACGGACTGTATGAGTTCACTGTGAAGTCGTTCGGGCTCACATTTGCTCCATCAGCCTTTATGAGATTGATGAATCAGGTGTTCGAGCCTTATCTGGACATCTTTGTTATTGTGTTCATTGACGACATCCTCATCTACTCGAGGACGGAGGAGGAACATGCACGGCATTTGGCACTAACCTTGGAGAAGCTTCGGGAGCATCGTCTGTATGTGAAGTTCAGCAAGTGCCAGTTTTGGGTAAAGGAGGTGGCCTTCCTTGGCCACATCATCAGTGGAGCTGGTCTAGCAGTGGACCCAGCAAAGATCCAGGCAGTACGGGATTGGCCACCGTTGAAGACGTCCACCGACGTGAGGAGTTTCTTGGGACTTGCCGGCTACTACCAGAAGTTCGTGAAGGGGTTTTCACAGATAGCCCTCTCACTCACATCCCTGATGAAAAAGGATGCTGCTTTTACATGGACGCCGCAGTGTGAGGCGGCCTTCCAGGAGCTGAAGGTCGACTTACTACGACCCCCATCCTTTCCCTTCTGTCGGGGATTGAAGGATTTCAGGTGTACACAGATGTGTCTTATCAGGGGATGGGCACGTGATATCATACGCCTCCCGTCATTTGAAGAATCACGAGCGGAATTACCCAGTGCATGACTTGGAGATGGGAGCAGTTGTGTTCGCTCTCAAGATCTGGCGACACTATCTCTACGGTGTCCACTGCGACATATTATCAGATCATAAGAATCTGAAGTACATAGATACGCAGAAGGAGCTGAACATCCGGAAGAGGCGATGGGTGGAGTTCTTATCAGATAATCAGTACACTATGCATTACCACCCAGGGAAGGCGAACGTAGTTGCGGATGCTCTGAGCAGGAGATCTACCACGTCAGGAGCGGAGCCCAAACTGATGGCCATGGAGCTAGTACGGATGTTTGAGGACATGCAGATCTCCTTAGTATCCGAGGACGATCCGGAACTATACTAGGAGTATTTAGCGGCGGTGAGTACCACTTATGACATTCGAGACCGCATCAGGGACGGACAGAGGCAGGATGCCAAGCTAGAGCCGATTTTCAAAGCCTTGTAGGCAGGCTCAGCTGGAGACTATTTGTTGAAGGACGTCCTGTTGAGCTTTAGAGGCTGAGTGTATACACCGGCAGGGAGCCAAATTTGGGAGGACATTATGACGGAGGCTCAGGTGAGGTTGATTCGAGATAGGATGCTGGAGGCCCAGAGCAAGCAGGCCAAGTATTACGATGTGCGTCATCATATGGTAGAGTTCCAGGTGGGAGATCGGATCTTCTTTAAGATATGTCCGATGCATGGAGTCTCGCGGGTTTGCGGGCGGAAGAAGCTCAGTCCAAGATACATGGGGCCTTATAGGTTCCTGGAGTGGATCGGTCCCCTGGTTTACAGACTGGAGCTACCACCGGAGTTAGAGGGACTACACGACGTTTTCCACGTCTCCTCGCTTAGTAGGGCTCTACTACGGACAGAGCAACAGATATCCATGTCTGAGGGGCCAATAGCTACTGATAGGTCGGTTCACCTGGAGCCAGTTCGGAGTTACGAGTCTTGCGGCGTAAGAAGGTTCCGCTGTTCAAGGTCCTATGGAGGAATCATGGGCAAGAGGAACATACCTGGGAACCACTGGAACTGATGCAGCAAAAGTATCTGGAGCTCTTTACGACATGTATAATTTAATTTTCCTGGGATGTTACATTTACTTTCTTGTAGTAGAAACCCCACAGGCTTAACCTGAATTTCGAGGATGAAATTTTTATTTTTATGTATTGGGATTTGTAACATCCCCCAAACAACTAGACTCCCTAAGTTGGTTTTGTCATGACTAGGTCATGACAAAACCATAGGAAGAGCTTAAGACCATGTGAGCTTGGATGAGAAGGAGAAATACAAGTGGTCTGCATATAGCAGTTTTCAGATACCTAGCCTAGGGTTGGACTTTAAGGCCTTTCCTTGAACATTGACTCCACCATAGTATCCCTAACCCATTAGGGGTCTCCTTGGAGTACAAGGGACCCATAGGGGTCAACCAAAAAGGCCAATTTGGCTAAGTCAACCTTAACCCCAAATTGGTCAAACTAACTCAAGTAGGGTCAATTGGCCTCCACTATGCCAAATTGACCTTTCCCCTACCCTTATAGGGATATTAGGAACTTAATGGACCAAAAAGCCCCATCATGGGACCTCTAAATTGGCCAATTTACCAAAGTCAACCTTATCCTAAATTTGGGTCAAAATGATCTAATTTGCCCAAATTAAACCCAATCCAATTGGGCTAGACCCAATTTAGGTGGTCCACCACCAAACGGGATTGAGTGCTATTGATTATGCCATTCAATTTCAGGGAAATCAGCCATGAGAGAGAGAGCCTAATTTGAAAGAGAGAGAAGGTAGGGGGAGTTAATGGAGAGGAAGAGGAAACCTTCCATCTCCTCCAATAATGGCACCTTTCATCTCCCCTTGGGGAGAGGAGAAGTTTTCAACCCTTCCCCGACCACATTGATGTCCAAATTCACTCCCTCAATTGAAACCAAAATCTTCACTAATGGTCATTAATGGCAATCCGAGTAACTCCTCCCCCTTAGACTCAATGGACCCCTTTAACATCTTCAGAGGTTGGAAAGGAGTGAAAGTCCCTCTTCCCCCGAAGAAATCGAGCATCAGAAGCTAGGATCGACATGGCGCCGAAATCTCCACCTCCGACCATGGCAACTCACCGAAATACGCACCACCAAGCCTCCACGCAGGTCCGATCTGCCTCCTCTCCCTTAGTGCTAGATCTTTTCATACTTTGGGGCTTGATCCGAGATCAATTGGCTCAGATCGTGCTTCTGAAAGGACTCGGGTTGAGCTCTCTTTCCCCTCTCAAAACCCGATTCCGACCACCTCCGGCCGGCCAACAACCTCCTATCTCCGGCCACCACCTCAACGGAGGTGGTCGTGGCATTGGCTGGCCGGGAAGCGGCACAGGTGGCCGGGAAATCATCCCACAAAGAAGCCCAGGACGGGCTGTCGCATGTCGTTCGTCAAATGGGGATGATGACTAAGAGCCATCGGATTTGCCGTGATCAGTTATTCACAAATTTACGTGATTATGTTATATGTTATAATGTTATTTCATTTTGAATCCAGAGTAAATGATTATTTTATATTCTTATTTCATTAATTCGTCGTACGTAGTAGAAGAAATTTTTAGTTCGTCGAACTGATGGTTGAGTTCATCGAACTGAACCCGGAGTTCGTCGAACGGATTTCGTTTATCAAACACACTCTGGAGTTCGTCGAACTAATAGTTGAGTTCGAAGAACTGAACACGGAGTTCGTCGAACGAAGTTGATTCGCCGAACTAAATTATTTCATCGAACTGGATTAGTTCGTCGAGCGAAGATCGGATTTCGTTGAGTGCACTGAAGCACGGCGTTCATCGAACGCAGAACGTAGTTCGTCGAATGCAGATCATATTTCGTCGAACGCAGAGACTTGTCCCAACATATTGTGTCATACTTCCTGCATTATTTCATTTTAATTCAAAAATATTAGAACCCCTCAAATGAAAAAGTGGTCAACACCAAAGTTGTGTCCCTTGGAGTCTAGTTTAATTTAAAATTGATTTCATTCCAAAAGGAGTTTTGTAGCTCCCTGTAGGTCCATTTTGGTGGGACTGGTCCCTAGTGTTGGACAGCTACCATTCCTTGAATAACTTTTGATTGGTTTATGGGATTGACTTGAAAATTGAAACCTAGGCTATTTACACCTACCCACACATCATACCCAAAGACGGGAATTTTAGGAGAACCTTTTTCTAAGGTTTTTGTAATAATTTCATAAATTAAATATTAATTAATTATTGGGTCAAATGACCTCCAATGCGCTCCAAATTTTGGTGGTTACTTCTTAGGATTATCACATGACCCTGGTAAAAATCTCAGCCCAATTGAGACTGATTTGGTTGAATAATTTGTCAACCCAAGTTAGGTCAAATTGGGTTAAAGTTAGGGCATGGTGTTTATCTTGGGGTATGGTGGTCAGAACTCATCACCATGAGTTGAAACCTTGGACACTGGATTAGGATCACCTAAAACACCATCATGAGTAAGATGGGATGGTGTAGAGGTGGATATACCCTAGGACCCTAGTTTTGCCCCTTGGGGTGCAGTTAGAGCTTTGTGAAGGACATGTGGTCAAAAGCTACATAATGGACATGGAACCTAGGAGATATGTTCGTGGGATGTATTTATGCCCTTGGGAATTTTGAGAGAATTTTAGGAGAACTTATTCCCCCTAAATTAGGTCATAACCCCCTTTAGGTAACTTCTTTTAAGAGATATTTACATGCATAGATGATCCTAGATGAAGATGAAATCTTGGTAGTGCCTTTATAATCATATTATAGACCTCTGGTATTTTTTGTGAAATTTATTACATGATTTAACCAGTACTTCATTTACAAGGCACTTATTTTACCTTAATATTAAGAAATATGGATAAGGGTCCAAAACTCTCTGAAAAAATATGCAACTTGGTGATAGGACATTTCAGAGCACTAGGAAGCTCTGTGAATTTTTATAGAATTTTTGGAAATTGATATCAGTAGGCTACTTCACAACATGTGCAAATTAGGAATTATTTGGATTAATTATTTCAGTAAGGAAATGATCCCCATAAATTGTAAAACTCTGCAATTGAGCTTTTCTGGACTTAATAGAGGTCTGGTAAATTTTCTATAATTTTTGTGTAAGTATTCTTGGTAGTTCCTTCATACACCTTCAAGTTTGGATAGAAGTTAAATATTAAAAATAGAGGAAATTTCCTTACTATAAAATTGTGATATTTATTATTTACTGTTATTTTGGCATTATAGATTTATCTTAATTTTATGTGGATCATGTCTTGAGAATCCCTTACACTTCATGTTCATATTCAAACTTGGCAATTATTGGAGAAATTTAAATAAATGTTGAAATGTTGAGAAAAAATATGAGCCTTTGGATTTAGTCTTATGATGCCATGATAGTTATCCAGTAAAAATCTTGTGTCATGTGGTTGAATATTTGGAGTGCTTCTACTTATTATCTTCATATAGTTAGTTTGGTCTGCGTATAGTAAAAATATGAAACTTGGGTATTTAGGGGCCTACCAAGTGGAAGTGGCATGTAGTTGGTGTGCATGGTCAGGATGAAGAGGATGAGGTCATCCAAAAGGAGTTTAAGAGATAGGAGTGCTAGGTGGGCCAAGGGCAAGGTCATGCTTGGGATTAACGAAAGATCATCTTTCCCTTAGCGTGTCATAAACCACTTAGGGTTAATACAAGTGAAAAGATAAGAGGCTTAGGCATATTGGTAGATACCCATAATATTAAATGTCTTGAGAAAGGGAGCCTTGGGGTGTCATCCCATTATAGCTCCTAGTACCGAGCGAGCCCCTTACAGGGTAATCCTCGGGAAGTCCATGATTAACCATAAATCGTAGGTGCAAGTTGTTATACAAGAGTAACTAAGTAATAGACTCACTCACACTCCATCGTCACGGATGCTTAGTCGGTTTGGTCTTATGAGCGGTAGGCTCGGTGGTTGTAGCAGCATACTAATTAGTCTGGTGAGCTTGTCGCTCAGTAATGTTTGTTGAGCCAGGCGGATTAGCCGGTGAGCTTATGGCTCAGAGATAGATAGTAAACATGTTTACATGTGCATAAGGTGGTGGGTCCTTAGTGTTGATGATCATTGCACCGACGTTAATGCTTGGGCTCGGTAAGAGTGGATAACCCTTTTACCAAGACAAGTATGGTGGTCTAACCAGCAAGAGTATGCAGTAGCTCCGCTGTTGTGTTCTTAGCGTTGAGGCGTACGTTAGGTCTAGGTTAGGTAGTGCAAATACCAACCTAGAGGTGGGCGAGGCCCAACCCACCGCTTCCATTTGCCACTACGGGAGTATCCTGGGAATTTTGCTAGCTCCAAAAAGGGGAAACTAAAGGTCTGTGTGCATAGAGTAGTAGTGTGTGAGTTGCACTTGTGTGAACATAACAGTTAACATCATACCTTGCATGTCATGGCATAAACATTGCATTTCAACCCCTACCCCTATCGTATAAGTCGGTTATGGGACTTCTTATACAATAGGCCCTGCTAAACGACCCCTTGATCTATAGGTTTGTGTAGGCATTCCTATAAATCAATGGTTACTTTTCTATTATTTACATGTCTTTACTTACTGCACTTTATTTATTCTTTACCTGCTCTTACTATGCTCTTTTACTGCTTCAATTATATAAATATACATGTGTAGTGTAGAAACATTCCCTGTACCCCCTGTCAACTACTATTGTTATACCCCTTGTTGTCCTCCGCTTCATCCTTCCCGCACGGTGCCTAAGAGTCACCGGGGGAGGGGTGGGGGATTGTCTTAGTTTTTTGACTAATGGCCGGTGGACCTTATCATTTTAGGAGACCACAGAGACGGAGCGGCACCAGAGGCCGGTGTAGATGGAGGCGGGGTAGTTTAGCACAGGAGCACCAGTGTCGGGATCCGTGAGTGTTCTACTAGTTGATTTGCTTTCGCGAGTGTTTATGTAGTGAGGATTTGATGTATCGGACAGAAGCCCTTGTTATTTCTATCTTTGATTTCAGTTATGATTATGTGGACATCTCTTTATGATAGTTTATTTATATGTGATATGGACTTGGCTTCTATAAGTTTGTTTAAGCTTAACTTCTTTACGATCGATAAGGTCAGCAGGATCGGCATTTTGTAGTGGCGACCTTCCCGAGTGAAGGTGTCACCACAAAATGGCGGTTCTGGGCATAAGACCCCGGGTTTGAAAAAGAAAAAAAAATGGGGTCTTACATCATCTACCCGATATCGGATAGTACTTGGGTTAGCCCGGTACAAGTCATTCCAAACAAAGGCGGTGTAACGGTAGTAGCAAATGAGAATAACAAATTGATCCCAACCCGTACCATTACGGGTTGGAGGATGTGCATTGATTATCAAAAACTAAATGATGCCACCTGTAAGGATCACTTTCTGTTGCCCTTTATCGATCAAATCTTAGAACGCCTTTCAGTTCACTCTTACTATCATTTTCTCGATGGTTTGTCGGGGTACTTTCAAATCCCTATTTAGCCCAATGACCAAGAGAAAACAACGTTCACTTGTCCCTTTGGCACCTTCGCTTATCGAAGGATGCCACTTGGTCTTTGCAACGTGCCGGATACTTTTCAAAGATGTATGTTGGCGATATTTGATGAGTTAGTAGAGGAAGTGATGGAAGTTTTCATGGATGAATTTTTCGTCTTCGGAAACTCTTTTAAAAATTGTTTAAAAAATCTCGAGTGTGTGCTACAACGTTGTGAGGAAACAAACCTAGTTCTCAATTGGGAGAACTGCCATTTTATTGTCAAAGAAGGATTAGTCCTTGTACATAAAATATCGGTCAAGGGAATCGAGTTCAATAGGGCCAAGATTGAAGTTATCTAAAAACTCCCCCTACAACGAATGTAAGAGCAATTAGAAGTTTCCTAGGCCACGCAGGGTTTTATCGGCGTTTCATTCAAAACTTTTCAAAAAACACGAAATCGTTAACCCATCTTCTCGAAAAAAAAATCTTCTTTCCTTTTTAATAACGAATGTCATTTGGCCTTTAAACTTATAAAAGATAAGCTTACAAACTCTTTGATTCTAGTCGCACCGAAATGGTCGCTACCCTTCAAAATTATATGCGGCGCGAGTGATATTGCGATAGGTGCTACATTAGGCCAACGGGTGAGTAAGTATTTCCACCCAATTTATTATGCGAGCAAGACACTCACGTCGGCACAAGCGAATTACACCACTACCGAGAAAGAGCTTCTAGCGATTGTTTTTGCTTTTGATATGTTTAGGTCGTACATCACTCTCTCTAAAGTAATCATTTTCACAGATCACTCTGCTCTTAGATATCTTTTAAGTAAATCGGACGCCAAGCCCCTTCTCTTGCGATGGATCCTCCTCTTGCAGGATTTTGACTTAGAGATCCGAGACAAAAGAGGAGCTGAAAACTTGGTGGCCGACCATCTTTCCTGTTTATAAAATCCCACAATGGAAGCGTTAATAGAAGCTGATATTAATGATAAATTCCCTGAAAAGCGCCTCCTTGCTCTCAAAAATATAAATACATCTTCCACCCCCTGGTTTGTGGATTTGGCTAACTATCTAGTAGCCCGGGTCCTGCCAAAAGAATTATCGATTCAGCAAAAGAAGGAATTCTTTTCCGATTTATAGAATTAATTTTGGGAGGACCACTTTCTATTTCGTGTTTGCGCGGACTAGGTAGTTAGAAGATGCGTCTCGAGTGAGGAAGGCCTAAAAATTTTGGGGCATTGCCATGAGGGACCAACCGGTGCTCATTATCAAGAGAACCGAATCGCGAGGAAGGCGCTGGAGGCGGGATTTTATTGGCCCACACTCTTCAAAGATGCTCACACCCTTGTGAGTACTTGCGACAGCTGCCAGCGATTGGGGAACATCTCTCGACGGGATGAGATGCCCCAAAATATTTTCTTAGAATGCGAATTTTTTGACCTCTGGGGTATCGATTTCGTTGGTCCTCTCCTTACCTCTTATTCAAACAAATATATTCTAGTTGCGGTTGACTACGTGTCGAGGTGGGTGGAAGCACAAGCTCTCCCCACCAATGATGCGAGAGTCGTTGATAACTTCTTAAAAAAATTATTCTCTCGATTTGGTATGTCACGCACTATAGTTAGTGATCGGGGAACCCACTTTTGCAATAACCAATTCACAAAAAATTTAGCAAAATATGGTGTCACGCACAAACTCTCCACTACTCATCACCCACAAACGAGCGGCCAAGTCAAAGTCGTAAATCCAGAATTAAAGTGGATTTTAGAAAAAACTATTTCTATTAATCAAAAGTATTGGGCTCTAAAGCTCGACGACGCACTATGGGTCTATCGAACGGTGTACAAGACCGCTATCGATTGTACACTATAATGATTGGTTTATGGCAAGGCTTGCCACCTTCCGGTCAAATTAGAACACCGCGCATTTTGGGAGCTTAAGTTCTTAAATCTCGATTCTTTGTTAGCGGCCGAACAACAGAAATTTCAAATGAACGAATTAGATGAGTGGCGAGCAAATGCGTATGAGAGCAACAAATTATATAAGGAGGAAACAAAGTTTTACCATGATAACATATAAAATTTCCAAAAACTTTTCGCCGGGCGATCTCGTCCTCCTTTATAATTCTCGTCTTCGCCTTTTTCCGGAAAAGCTAAAATCTCAATGGTCTGGACCCTTTATCGTTAAAGAGGCTTGGTCATATGGGACAATTCTAATTGCCCACCCGGAAAAAGGTTCCTTCAAAGTAAATGGTCACCGTCTTAAGTCGTATCTTCTAGGGGATCTAGCTAATGAGAAGAGTGAATCAATATTCCTTCCACCAATAACATGAATGCCAATTGGCCGGTCAAGCTACGCAACATTAAACAAAGCGCTTTTGGGAGGCACCCCAAAGTTATCTTTTTGGTGTTTCTCCTTTTCATCTAACATTTTTTTTAGGTAACCGCTGCTTCCCCCGCAACTTCAAAATCAGGGAAGCCCTTCTTCCTTCTTCTTTTATTTTGCATTCCTTTTTGCTTTGTCTTGCACATTATTTGCTTTTTCTATTTCTGTTACTTCACTTAGTTTTAATTATTGGGGACAATGTTTAACTTTAAGTATGGGGGTGTAAATAGTTCTTAAAAAAATGTGTAATTTTTAATTTAGAAAAATTTTCAAAAATATACATATATATATATATATATTCTTATGTCTTCTTTTATTCAAGTACTTTTCAAACCCAAAAATTCAAAAAAATTAGAAATCAAAAATTTAAATCTTGGAAATGGACGTTTGGGCTATCATCCCATCACACCTCCTAGTATCGTTGAGAACCCTTCGTGAGGTATACCTCGGGAAGTCCAAGATTTATCAAAAAAATTGTTGTTAGGTTTAAAACTAGTTTCCTTTTTTTTATTATGAAAAAAAAATAATATCAAAATTTCCAAAAACAAATATTCAAAACTTAGAACAAAAACTAAAAAAATTTATTAAGCCCCTACTTGTTGTTTTTGTGATTTCTTAGAAATTTAGTTGAGAATATTTATAAGCATTTTTATGTTTTTAATTGGCTGAAATTTTGTTTATCATAGTTTGTTAAATCTAAATTTTAGGTAATCTTGTTTTAAGAATCATTTTATGATTTCAGCTTGATTGGAGAATTTTTTTTAGCGTGACTTCTCTTTTTATTTTAAATGGCTTCGTTTTGTAGTAAATTTGCTAAACCTCTTTTGATTTCTATTATATTTTCTTCTAGCTTTTTAGATCTTAGGAAATTTAAATTTACTAGAATTTGCTCTCAACATAATTTAATTTATAAGCTAGAAATTTTTCCCACCGACCCCTTTTGATGGCATAAAAAACGAGTATTTTAAAAGATCATATGTCATGGGAATAAGAGGATAAAATTCATTATTCTCTAAACATATGCACCCAAAATCATTTAAAAGATTATATGGCATGGAGTAAGAGGATAAAATTCATTATTCCTAAACATATACATTTTGTGTTTTTATTAGAAGAGAATTATAAAATATTATATGGCATGGAGTAAGAGGATAAAATTCATTACTCCTAAACATATAAAAATTAATAAATCAATTTTGAGTTTCAAATACCTCTTCTTATGCCAAATTTTGCGAACCCCCCCCCTAGCCAATTATTATTGATCTAGATTTAGTTTAAATTATGGAGAGAGCAATATTTGGAAGGTTATTTTTCCTTACAGTTTCTTTTAAGATGGAATTCTTATAATTTTAATCTAATTTAGTTTTATAATTTCTACAATTTTGTTTGCTAAATAGTTATTTCGAGAAGTCCTTTCCTAAACACTTCCTATCTTTTCAAATCATCATCATAATTTAGGACTTAACTCCTCTTAGAATTTATTCTTAACCTAATTTTGTTTTAAATGAAATTTTAGTTTAAAAAATAAAAAGTTATATGAATGTCTTATGAATTATGTCTCATATTTTTGCTCTAGAATAACAAAATCTCATGTATGGGGGTTTTGATAAGTAAATTTTTATGCCCTTTTTAGTATAAATTTTAGTAATTATTTAATATAAAATTTTCATTTTCATGTCTATTTTAGCTTATAACTAGTTCTTTTATGAAAATTGATTCTAATTTAGCTTATTTATATTTTTGCTGAATTTTGGGACAATTTGGGAAAAATTTGCATTACACGCCCTCGGTCACGCCCGTGACCAAGGGCCTGTAATCATAATACCAGTCCAGAGTTGATGTCGTGCAGTTGAACTCATCCTCAACAAGTCACGCCCGTGACTCAAAGGTCACACCTGTGACCAAGGGCGTGTAAACATAAAATCTTCCCAGTGGAGCTGCCGTCGAGACGTGGAGATGTCGTGCAAATTTGAATCAACTCACGCCTGTGACCCAAATGTCATTGTCGTGACATTCTCGCATGATCCTTGCTCACCGCCACGCTACAATCAAGCCCACGCTGCATTAAATGAATCCGTCCAAGTACATGCCCGTGACACAAATGTCACGACCGTGACAAGTCCCTTTCCGCGCCATCACGCAAAACCCATGACGATGTCCCAGCTGAGATGAACAGTGTTTACACGCCCTAGGTCACGCCCGTGACCGAGGGCGTGTAACTTGAAAAAAATTTCTATAAAATCAGGGGATCTCCTTGAGTCCAGGGTTCAGAAATTTAGAGTGGGGGAGGTGCTGCTAGAGCTGTTAGTGTCCATTTTCATGCTTTTGTTCATGTCTTTCCATTCCATGTTCATTCTCTTTTCCTTTCAAGCAATGTTATAATTTTCTTCCATGAAATAGTCTAGTGTATGCTGGTAACTTAACTTTTCTAGCTTGGTAATCTTATTTATGGCTTGTAATAGTTTTTAATTTCAATAAACTTTAGTTTTGCTCTCTTTCTTTCCCTCTTTCTACTTTAGACAAATTTTCCTTCATGCAATTTTATCTTTCTCTCATTTATCCCTCCACCATGATTAACTAATTCTCATTAGTGCTCGATCGAAATGATCTGAGGATGAGATAATCAAGTTATGATCTTCTAGCTCTCTTTTTCCGTTTTTGTAAATACTTGATTTACTCTTGATTTTTAATTAGCGAGATCATATTTTCGATATGTGGTTTTCGCTTTAGTTTTCATACTTAGCTAGACGAGAGACTCAAAGTATGAATCGATCAATCAAGAGTAAAGAGAGTTGCACGCACCCCTCAAGAGCGGATGATGTAAATCTCCCAGATTGGAGTCAAATCCAATAGATGGGTTCACAACGAAAAATAGGTTTTAGGTAATCGATTATATAATGAGAGTTTGGTTGATTTTTCCTAAACTTAGTTGGGCATTTCCCTCGAGGGAGGCATGCTCAAGCTTCGGGAACCTCCATGGTCAAGTAGTTTATTTAAACATGATTAGATTTATTTTTTCTTCTCTTGATTATTCTCACTCCAAGGTGCTTTTAGACTGAGCACTTATCCTTTTTACCATCCTGTAAACTTTAATCTAGTTTGCAAATTGTCTCATTTAGCTAAGTTAAACAAAACCTTAAAAAATCATTAGATAAGATAATAGTGACTTCCTCAAAGTATAAGTAATCAACGCGCCCTGTGGAATATGACCTTGGTATTTCTAAAATATCCCATACTATATACGATAAGGTACACTTGCCTTCATCGGATATAGTTTGGAAAACATCATCAATCTCTTCGCTTTTTCATATTTCCAAATCTCTAAGTAAGAAGTAGATTTTATCGTATAAGTCCATAATAAGAAAGTAGTAAAATGAATGGGGCTTATGCCAGTACATCAACATCCTCTCTACAAAAAGTCACTCGTCTATGTGGTTGTTGCTGCAACAATGGGTATTAGCTGTATTGGTTCATCTTGTCCTCCTGTCCTGGTCTCCTGAATGGGGTCCTGCTGCTCTGGCATAACGACTCCTAAAATGATATTGTCCACTGACCATTAGTCTAAAGACTAAGCCAAATCCCCCCCCCCCTCCCCCGGTGATTCTTAGGCTCCGAGCGGGGGGAAGGAAAAGGGGAACAACAAGTCTAGTTATGCAAAGGCATGTGGTAGTGGCCCTAACTAGCAGGTAATAAATATAACACTGTCTATATAAAGCATGTAAGTGCAGCAGTAATAGTAAATTACGAACACAGCTATAAAAATTAGGTAAATACAGGAGTAATAGCAAATGAAGAAGATAGCTATCTAAAGGTGTGTAAACATAGTAGTAATAGTAAGGTACGAACATAGCTACTTAAAAGTCATCACAGAGAAGGTAACCTTAACTTATAAGGAAAGCCCAAACAATCTTATAAGTTAAGGGGTCGATTTGCGAGGGCCCGTCGTATATGGAAGCACATACTAGATTATACGATGGGGATTATGATGTATGCATATGATGTGTATGATATGCAGTGCAATGCAATGTCTATGTTAACGGTTCACACACATGCAACTCACCCACACAACTATGTACGTACAGACCTTTAGTTACCTTTTTTTGGAGGTAGCTAATCTCTCGGGCACCTCCCATCGTGGTCAAACGGTGGCAGAGGAATGGGCGTCTCCTCACCAAGGTGGGTATGACACACTACCAGACCTAGGTCCTAACGTATGCTATGGAACCTGTCCTCGGTACTCATGAGCTTTTGCGTACTCTTGCTGGTTTCGAAGGAACCAGACCTTTATTTGTCCAGGTAGGGTTTAGCGAATCCATCCTGTTGGACGCGCAATAAAATAACCTAGCCCTTAAACCTCTAACATTGCGAGTCAACAAACGGCTTCTGGTGTGACGATTAATCCCAAACCGAAGACCCACCATATTCTATGCACATGCATTTATGTATCATCTTATCATCCGGGCCTCCAGCTCGCAGGACTAACCAGTCCATTATAACTACTGAGCCTATAGCTCCATTGACCGGCTTCTCCTTTACACTCTATAAAGTACTAGTCACCTAAGATGTGTGTGTACAATTCAATCATATTACTAAACCATCTAGTCTTTTCTACTCATTTGTTGATCTTAGATGTTTAGGATGCATCATGGACTTCCCGAGGTCTACCCAATGAAGGGATCACAATGGTACTAGGAAGTATGATGGGGTGACATCCCTGAAAGTATCTAGTTACTACCTAAATCACCTAGAGGGGGTGAATAGGTGAGTTCTATGGCTTTTTAAGCAGAATTCAAATCTAAAAAGATAAGCACACAGAAAACAAAGAGCACGCACAAACACACAGATTTTATATTGGTTCCCTGATGTGGTACTCCACTTTCCCGCCTTACCTATCTAGCACCCCGGCTATACTAGGCTGCTTCACTAATATCAGATTATAAATAATCTTACAACTCGGATTTCAACTCCTACAAACTTGGAGAACAACCTCTCCTACCAAAAGCTCGGAGAACAAACTCTCCTCTAAACTCGATCCTCTAAACTAGGATCTACAAAAACTCGGAAGATAAACATTCCTACAAGAATATGCAAAAGGAGTTTACAAAAATCTATAGATTGAAAATCTACCCCTTATAATCTCAAGGAGATTCTACTTCTTTAGATCTGAGAAAATAGATCTTCTTCTTCCTTGAAAGAGATGAAAGCTTGAACTTGTACAGGGAATAAGAAATCCTTTGATTTGAACGATTGGATTTTAATACTTGTCGCCACAATAAGAACTAGAAATCACTTGAATGAATCTGAGCACAGTGATCTTGTTGAATCGAATCTTGATGAAGAATCGTGCAGAGAACTTGTCGGTGGCAAAAAACCTTCTTTGCGAGAACAAGAGAAATGGCCGACGGAACTTGCGATGTTTCTTTTTCAAAATAGCACAATTAGGGTTTTCTGAAAAGTTCTTTAAGTATTTATAGCACCTACTCAAATAGCTATAAACGAGTCTTAAGGAACGAGCTCCACGTGTATTGTACATGGAAGAAAAACCCTAAAAGGTAAAACCGCGTCGAATAGAAGAAAATGCGCTCTATCATCATTCGTCAAATGGACTCGTGGAATAAAGGATTACTCGACGAATTCATATTATGACTCGACGAACTAGACTTAGAAATGGCTCTGAGATGGGAAGAAAAGATCTAAGTCCACTCGAGGATTTCACGAGAGCACACAACAAATTTGTCGAGTGTTCACGAGAAATCGGTAGAACACTCGACGAATTCATCGAGTGTTCTCGAGTGAGCAATATTTTACTCGACGAAAAATACTTGACAGATTTCTCTAAGACTTCTCGTGTAAATTCTACGAATAGCTAAATCTTCACGAGTTGTCTCGACGAATTCTCTTAGATTCTTCGAGACCACTCGACTAGAAAGACTTAGACTATTTTCTTCTACTTCTGAATTCAGCAACAACTTCATCTTGTCTTCTCCATAGTGTTTGAATATAAAGTACATCCCAATTGATAGATTTCACATGAGACAACACGTTGATCTGCACAATGAGGGATTACATTGCATAGGCCTATGTTAATGACTCATTGAAACCTGGCATTGGTTTCTACTTAGCAAATAATATCATGCAAACACATAACTAAAATGCTACATCAAATACAATATCAATTCATCTTAGTTCAAGGGACACTTCTTCAAATCAAGGTTATTGTGGCTATAATACCCAATAATCCCAAACCTCCCTTTCTCAAGATATTTATTATTATTGGTGACTACCCATACCTCCCATAACCTCTCTTCTTACCTAGATCCCTAAGATGGGTTTTAGTCATTTAGGGGAGCATTGATCTTCAATTGACTCTCAACACTGCCTGTTATTTTCTGACTAAATTTCCTTCAGTTCATTTTCACTTGATCACGATCTAGGAATAGTCCCAGAAGCTTAACATATACTATGGTTACTGGTGGCTCGTATCGTCTCATTCTCTTTTCCGATCTAGTATTTCTTTATTCATGGCATTTAACACCTGAGGGTTCATATCCAAAATCCCAAATAATCTAAGAAAATTAGCACTAACAACTTTAAACATGATATTAAGGTGGGCAAGGTTTCCAGATTTTTCCAACATATTTAAATTAACAATAACTATTTATGAATAATAACCTCTAAATTTCACTTTTCAAATGAAGTACTAGAATTCTGCATCTAAAAATTCCATAAAATTTTCCTCTGGTACATATTGATGAAATAAGGTCAAACCCAGAAACTCTTAATTTTTCAGGTAGTTTTCATGACATCCCTTTCATTAATTCAAAAGTGTGACAAATGATTTTATTGAAATTTTGTAAGGCAAATGATCACCAAAAATTCATAATAAATATCTAGAGGTTCAAAACTAGATTTTAAATGCTCTTTCAGAGTAACAAGATTTTTCAATTCATTTAAATCAACAAAATCTATTTACAAATGATAATACCTATATATTACTTTACAAATGAAGTGCCAGAATTATACATATTGATGAAATAACAAAGAATCATAAATTTTCAGCTAGTTTTCCTCTGACACGTATTGATGAAATAAGGTCAAATCCAAAGAATCATAAATTTTCAGGTAATTTTCATGGTATTCGTTTCATTAATTCAAAAGTGAGACAAATGATATTAATGAAATTTTGCAAGATAAATAATCACCAAAAAATTTTAATAAATTTCCAGAGCTCCAAAATAATGTTACAAGAGATTCATTAGAGTCTCATAATTTCTTATTAATTTCAACCACAAATATTTCAAAATTACATAAAGGGGGCATATTTTGATTTAAGCCTTAAATTAGGGTCTTAGATCCCACAACTCTTAATTTCCTCTGAGATTATGTATTATACCATAACAAAGGTGGGGCTAAAATTTCAGAGGCTAAGACCAAGCCAAATGAGCTAGGTTCACAAATTACCCACTTGGGTTATATGCACACCATACCTTAACCATGCAAAGACATGCATGTGGAATAACCCAACATGTAGTGGTCTAATTGCATTCAAATTTTTACCAAGGATAATTGATGACTTAATAAGCATGCCACCCAAATTTGGAGCCATTTTGAGGTGTCTAGCCCCTTAAATCACATTAATTTAATAAATCAAATAATGAACAAAACTATAGAAAAATATTCTCTTAAAAATATGATTTTTTTATACAAGGTAGTCCTAGGGCACATGCATGCATGGCCAAAATTTCAACCACAATAGAGTTACCATCTAAGAGATATTCAAAATCTAAAATCTGGCATAGCCTAGGACCAGTCACACCAAAATGGGTGTTGAGGGAGCTACAATGCTACAAATTGGGTGAACTCAATTTCTAAAAATAGTTAAAACCAATACCTACACTTTTGACGTTGAAATCTTTATCTGATTATGGCCTTAAGGTACTTAATATATAGGAATGATAATCCCTTATATTACCTTATAAATGAAGTGCCAGAATTATACATATTGATGAAATAACAAAGAATCATAATTTTTCTGGTAGTTTTCCTCTGACATATATTGATGAAATAAGGTCAAATCCAAAGAATCATAATTTTTCAAGTAATTTTCATGGTATTCATTTCATTAATTCGAAAGTGAGACAAATGATATTATAGAAATTTTGCAAGGTAAATAATTACCAAAAAATTCTAATAAATTTCCAGAGGTTCAAAATGATGTTACAAGAGATTCATCAGAGTCACAAAATTTCTTATTAATTTTAACCACAAATATTACAAAAGTACATAAAGGGGGTATATTTTGATTTAAGCCTTTAATTAGGGTTATACATCCCAAAACTCCTAATTTCCTCTGAGGTGATGTATTATACCATAACAAAGGTGTGGCTAAAATTTTATAGGCTAAGACCAAGCCAAATAAGCTAGGTTGCAAATTACCCATTTGGTTTATATGCACACCATGCATTAACGATGCAAAGACATGCAAGTGGAATAACCCAGCATGTAGAGGTCCAATTGCATTCAAATTTTCACCAAGGATAATTTATGACTTAATAAGCATGCCACCCAAATTTGGGGTCATTATGAGGTGTCTAGCTCCTTAAATCACATTAATTTGATAAATCAAATAATGAACAAAACTATAGAAAAATATTCTCCTAAAAATCTGATTTTTTTTATACAAGGTAGTCCAAGGGCACAAGCATGCATGGCTCAAATTTCAGCCACATTAGAGTTACCATCTAAGAGATATTCAATATCTAAAATCTAGCCTAGCCTAGGACCAGTCACACCAAATTGGGTGCTGAGGGAGCTACAGTGCTCCAAATTGGGTGAACTTAATTTCAAAAAATAGTTAAAACCAATACTTACACTTTTGATGTTGAAATCTTTCTCTGATTATGGCCTTAAGGTACTTAATATATAGCAATGATAATCCTTATATATTACTTTACAAATGAAGTGCTAGAATTATACAAATTGATGAAATAACAAAGAATCAAAATTTGTTAGGTAGTTTTGCTAGGACACATATTGATGAAATAAGGTCAAATACAAAGAATCATAATTTTTCAGGTAATTTTCATGGTATTCATTTCATTAATTCGAAAGTGAGACAAATGAGATTATTGAAATTTTGCAAGGTAAATAATTACCAAAAAAATTCTAATAAATTTCCAGAGGTTCAAAATTATGTTACAAGAGATTCATCAGAGTCTCATCATTTCTTATTAATTTTAACCACAAATATTACAAAATTACATAAAGGGGTATATTTTGATTTAAGCCATTAATTAGGGTTTTAGATCCCAAAACTCCTAATTTCCTCTGAGATGATGTATTATACCATAACAAAGGTGTGGCTAAAATTTCAGAGACTAAGACCAAGCCAAATGAGCTAGGTTCACAAATTACCCATTTGGGCTATATGCACACCATACCTTAACCATGCAAAGACATGCAAGTGGAATAACCCAACATGTAGTGGTCCAATTGCATTCAAATTTTTAACAAGGATAATTGATGACTTAATAAGCATGTCACCCAAATTTGGGGTCATTTTGAGGTGTCTAGCTCCTTAAATCACATTAATTTGATAAATCAAATAATGAACAAAACTATAAAAAAGTATTCTCCTAAAAATCTGATTTTTTGATACAAGGTAGTCTTAGAGCACATGCATGCATGCATGGCTCAAATTTCAGCCACATTAGAGTTACCATCTAAGAGATTAAAAATCTAAAATCTGGCCTAGCCTAGGACCAGTCACACCAAAATGGGTGTTGAGGGAGCTACAGTGCTCCAAATTAGGTGAACTCTATTTCTAAAAATTGTTAAAACCAATACCTACACTTTTGATGTTAAAATCTTTCTTTGATTATGGCCTTAATGTACTTAAAAAAATTAAACAAGGTTCAGTAGAAAAGTGTGACAGATTTGATATAATACATATTTCCAACCACAACAGAAATTCATCATACTGAACGAATCTTAAGGCAAAAGGGACCGAATCTGGTCATCCATGTCCTCTAGCCGACGGCTGGGATTAATCCCAGCTGGGTGACTTTGAAAGTCATTTTCCTGGCCACCCCCTTACCTATAACATTCTTGTTCCTACCAGACCCCCGTGTGCTAGGGTTAGGACTTTGGCAATGACTAGGGGTCATTGGATGACCCTGGGCTAGGTTGAACCTGTGTAAATTGCTAGGAGCACCCCAAAGGTGCATAGGTCAATTCAACCCTAGTTGGCTCAATTAGCCTTCACATGGTCAAATTGACTCTACCCTTAGCCTTATGAAATCACAGGGGACCTAATGGAGCCAATAGTCTCATCATGGGGTCACTAATATGATCAATTTGACCAAAGTCAAACATAGGCCAAATTTGATCAAACCCACTCCATTTGATAAATTGGCCCAATTGGGGCACCACCATGACTCAACCAACTTTGGGTGGTGTCATGGGACTCAAGACACACCCCTTAGACCAGTCAACTCATCAAGTTGACCATGGTCAACCCCAAGTCAACCTTGGTCAAAGTAAACCCCTAAGCTTAAGGTGAGAGCCCAAGTTAATTCAAGTATGCTAGGGCCTTACCCAAGGCCCATCCTACAGCCTAATATAATTATTAATTTAATTATTCTGAATTTTGGGGTTAATTAAATTTAATTAGAAATTAAATGGGGGAATATTCCTATTTTTAATGGAGGAAAGAGAGAGGAGTTATGGAGGGAGGCCATTGGTCACTCCATTCATCTCCCCAAGCCCTCCATTCAGCTTCCCTGATGCTTGGGAGGAGATTCCCCATAAATTCCAGCCAGCCATCATCAATCGAGGAACCCAACCATCATGACCAAAATTCCCCTCCTCAAATTCCCCCTATACAACCCTCCACACTCAAATCTAACTTCATCATTATCTTCAAAAGGTGGATGGGAATCAGATTAGAGCCCGGGATTGACGGTTTTTGTGGAGAATCGAGAAATTGGGCAAGCTCGCCGGAGAGGAGAAGAATCATGGCAAACCAACACCGCCACCATCGTCGAGCTCCCATCATGCTCCACTTATCCTCCTCTCACCTTGTGCTAGTATACTAGATCAATTAGGAGAGACATCAGGCTAAATTGAGCCCGATCCAAGGAGAGAAATTTCTGATTTTCCATGAAAAAATGGAGTTGCGGGTTCGCCGAAAACGACCTCTCTGGCGACCGCGCTGCTACTCGGCAATAGCCATCACCTCAATGGAGGTGATGGTGGTAGTGGACGGATGGGGAGGAGGTCGGGTGGCCGGGAAATGGCCATAGAAGGGGCTACAGGTTTGGCCAATCGTGGTCATTGACTGATTGGGGAATATGAACGGATGCCCTCCATTTTTTTGTACAGGAAATAATCTTAACATATAAAATGTTTATTTTTAATATTTGGTATTTTTAAAGAGATCTTGATCCAAAAAATGGAAGCCCGTAGAGGCCTTTTCAGGAAAAGTATCCAGAAACATAGGTTGTAGATTTTTGTGTCTAGTCTAATTTAAAATTTATTTGAGCCATTTTGGCTCACTAGTTTAACCTCATCACTCATTTTGGTGCAATGTGTAGCAAGGGTTGACTAGAGAAAAAATTTTGTGCACCCACTACACCACTCAGTCAGATGCTTTGAAATTTGGACCATAGGATAGTCATACCAGCACCCTCATCATATCCAAAAATTGGACTTTTTGGAGATGAGTTTTTCTATAGTTTTTGTAAAAATTTAATAATTTATGTATGAATTAATTAAGGGGTCTATGGACCTCAAAACCATCCAAAACTTTGGTGGGTGATTCTAGGGGTCATCATATAACCCTAGTAAAAATGTCAACCCATTTGGAGTAGATTTGATTAGGTGACCTAGGGATTCAAATTAGGTCACATAAGGGAAAAATTGGGTCAATATACCAAAAGTGCTCTTGATGGATTTGAGGGGTCAACCCTCATCCAAATATGGTGAAACTCAGGCCACTGCCTTGTTATCACCTATAATACCCTCACAAGTGTTTTTGGGTGGCTTGGGGTTGATAAGCCCTAAAACCCTAGTTCAAACCCTAAGGTTGCTCTTTTGAGCATTGTGTAGGACATAGGGTCAGATGTCCTTGGAATGACTTGAAACTTGGTAGATAGTTTCAAAGGGTGGAAATAAGCCCTAGATAATTTTACTGTAATTTTTAGATACAAAATGCCCCCACTAAATTGTTTATTATTAAATTAGGTCACTTTAATTCCAAGTGAAATTATATGTCTATATAATCTAGGATGATTATGAAACTTGGTCAAAGGACATTTTAGAGCAATATAAAGTTCTGTAAATTTTATGATGATATTTGGAAGAGTTTACACGTAGGTTCCTTCACAAAGTGCCCTTGGTTGGATTTCCATTAAGTCAATTATTTGAGTGAGCAAATGAAATTAGAAAATTATTATTTCTAGTCCAGTTGGCACAACAACGGAAATACGTAGACTCGGGAAAGTCTTTGTGGTCTAGAGGGCTAGCTCGGTCTGATGTCTTGGTGCTATATTCCTGACGACCCTTCACTTAGCCAAGAAAAAACTGGTTGTTTAGCTAGCAAGAGTACGTATGAGCTTTGCGGTTGTGTTCTTCGCGTTGAGGCATACGTAAGGTCTAGGCCTCGTAGTGTGCTTGCCCGCTTAGGAGTGGGGTGGCCCAACCCACTGCCTCTGTTTGCCACTACGAGAGGTACCTGAGAGTTTAGCTAACTCCAAAACCGGGTAACTAATGGTCTGTGCACATATAGTCGAGTGCGTGAGTTGCACTTATGTGAAACCTAATCATTAAACCTGCATAGCATATCATGTCATACATAAACATTGCATTAAACCCTTAACCCTATCGTATAAATTGGTATGGGGATTTTTATACGACAGGCCTTGCAAAACAACCCCTAAATTTATAAGTTTGTTTGGCATTCTTATAAATTAAGGTTACTTTTATATTACCTATAGTATAGTATGTTCTTACTTTACTATACTTCACTTGGTTATTACTGCCATGTAGTAGTTTTATTTATATATGTACTCATGCTAGTGTAGATCTGCTATCATCTGCTTGATCTACTTACTACCTCAAATACCTTTCCTTTCCTCCTCCCTGCGCGATGTCTAGGAGTCGCGGGGGTGAGGAGAGGACGATAATGGCTTAGTCATTTGACTAACGGTCGGTGGACCATATAATTTTCAGAGCTCGTGGAGATACATCCGTCGCAGGAGGATGGCAGGACATGAGGAGCAGTTGTTGCGCACTACCGCTACTACATGACGGCAAGTTGAGGATAGTCTTTTGTTGCTTCCGCTTAGTTGTTGAGAGATGTGAGTGAGAGATTATCTTGTATTAGACATGTACCAGGCCTAAGCCCATTTACTCTCTTTCTTACTTTGTACTCATTGTGGACTATTGCTCATTATTATATATATTTGCATTGAGTTGTGTGATCTGTGGACTTGTGTTATTACCTGTTTTCTTTTATTGGCCTACAGTGATGTGATCATTTTAACTGGCAGGATTGGCGTCATACGGTGGTGTCTAACTTGGTAGTTGGAGTCACCGTAAGGCGGCGGTTCTGGGCAGAAGAATCGGTTGTTAAAAAAATGGGGTCTTACAAACTAGCATCAGAGAAAACCACGATCATAGAAGAAGTAAGTCGACAACACTGGTCACCCCGCGCAAGTATTAGTTTGGGGACAAACTAAGCAGCGGAAGCTGTGGTGTGCCCATGTGTAAAAATTAAATTATATAGTCCTTTAATCAATGAGTTAGGCCAACCCAACTAGGACGCTTGACTTACCATGATGATTTGTAGCGTATTCTAGTCAATAGTCGACCTTAGGTATAACTTGGGTTAAGGTACGAAGATACCCAAAGTGACTAGAGGAAGAGTTTAGCGTGATCAAAGCTACTTAAGGATTAAACTCAGATGTCCCTACTTTACTTATCAAGTGGTATTACCACTTGTTACCCAATTGATAGGACCGCCTTAAGGAGAATTTATGCCTACAATCCATTAGCGGAATAGTAGGGGACTCGTAGACTCAACCCTTATACTGATGACATGATTAGGCTGAGACAACCATCATACCAAATAAAAAGGGTCGGATAAGAATTCAAGCTCAGAAGAGACCCATTTGGGAATGGGTTATAGTTGACCTTAAGAAGATTGTTGTGAATGGTAACCTTGAGAGCCTACAGTATGGAGTACGCCAACAAGTCTCGGGATGAATCCCCAAGTTTAAGGTTGTATGCCCTAAGGATTGTGTGCATATTAAAGATGAATATAACATTGTAATGTCGAAGAAACTTAACCCAAAATAGATAGGGGCTTATCTTTTGTTTATTGGGCAAATTAGTTACGGACTTGGGTTTCCTTAGACCTAATTTAGAAAATGTTGTGTCACAAACATAGTGATTTTGAAGTTGTTATATTCGACGTTACTCCGGCGAGGATGAGATTTTGTAAAAAGCATGTTTGGAGTGATGATCAACCCTCCTTAAAAATGGGATCCTTGAAGAATTACTTCACCTTAAGCAGGTATAGATTGGATAAGAGCCGAACTTGGATAAGGGATGAACAGGTTCCTGATAACCTTGCATGAGCGGTGGTATCATAGACTCTTAGACGATGACTTATTTAATTTAGAATATAATGCTTTAGTTTTACTATTGGTTAAAATGATGTAATGCTATCTTATTTCGATCACACAAAAGTCACCAAGTCTATCATGTTCGGAATTGATGAACTAAACATAAGGATTGATTGATCACTACTATCCAGGCTTACCTGACCTACCCTATCATTAGAGTGAAAACTTATTGTTTGGGATAAGGCAACTTCATGGTAATAAGGAAGAGTAATTACGAGACTAAACTATTCAAGGATACCATATGAATTAGATGGTAGGTAGTGAAATTTAGGATATTTAAGCAGCTAAGACTAAGTTGTCATAGAATTAGAGAAATTAGTAGACGATATTTTGAAGATGTATACCTTAGGTATGACTCTGCAGTTTTGATTAGGATGGCATCAAGAACCAGAATATATACATATGATGTCATTATAATCACGGTTAGCAAGATTTGTGACCATGGGAAATAAATTTTGATTATCAAGTGTGATTACAGTAAAATTGCAAGAAAATTATGGGTATTAATGATGATCTCCAAAGGTTCACGAGTAAACCCTTTTAAATTTTGAGGATGATGGGTCGCTTGACGATGTGATCATTCCCATTAAATGATAAGATCAGATAAATCATAAAGATGTGTTGATAGATTACTTGGTCATACTCGAAGGAATATGAATCTGATCGTATAGGGAAATTTATAAATTCGTTGACTATACACACCAAATGAGAACTTTAACCACCAGATCGACGATACATCGGACTGAGTCTTGCGGAAGAAGAGCGCCCATTTGGTCAAGGTGCTGGGATCCAGTCCTGTGTAGGAGTAGCACACTTGTGAGTCCATGGATCTCATGCAGCAGTGTTACCATGAACACTTCACCTCAGGCACAATCTAAACACCTTGAGGAGTTTACTTAATTGACTTTATGGTACTCAGAACCCCGTAGACCCGATCTTGAATTTCGGGGACGAAATTATTATTTTTTGTTTATTGGGATTTGTAACATCCCTGTTCCTACCAGACCCACTTATGCTATGGTTAGGACTTTGGCAGTGACTAGGGGTCATTGGATGACCCTGGGCTAGGTTAAACCTAGGTAAATTGCTAGGAGCACCCCAAAGGTGCATAGGTCAATTCAACCCTAATTGGCTCAATTAGGCTTCACATGGTCAAGTTGACTCTACCCTTAGACTTATGATATCATAGGGGACCTAATGGAGACAATAGACTCATCATGGGGCCACTAATTTGATCAATTTGACTAACTCAAACCTAGGCCAAATTTGGTCAAACCCACTTCATTTGATAAATTGGCCCAATTGGGGCACCACCATGACTCAACCTACTTTGGGCGGTGTTAAGGGACTCAAGACACACCCCTTGAACCAATCAACTCATCAAGTCAACCTTGGTCAAAGTAAACCCCTAAGCTTAAGGTGAGAGCCCAAGTTAATTCATGTAGGCTAGGGCCTTACCCAAGGCCCATCCTACAGCCCATTATAATTATTAATTTAATTATTCTGAATTTTGGAGTTAATTAGAAATTAAAGGGGGAATATTCCTATTTTTAATGGAGGAAAGAGAGAGGAGTTATGGAGGGAGTCCATGGGTCACTCCATTCATCTCCTCAAGCCCTCCATTCATCTTCCATGATATTTGGGAGGAGATTCCCCATAAATTCCAGCCAACCATCATCAATGGAGGAGAGCAACCATCATGGCCGAAATTCCCCTCCTAAAATTCCCCCTATACAACCCTCGCCAATTAAATCTAACTTCAAAATTAGCTTCAAAAGGTGGATGGGAGTCGGATTAGAGCCAGGGATTAAAGGTTTTGGTGGAAAATCGAGAAATTGGGCAAGCTCATCGGAGAGGAGAAGAGTCATGTACAACCACCGCCACCACCATCGTCGGGCTCCAATCAAGGTCCGCTTCTCCTTCTCTCCCTTTGTGCTAGTATCCTAGATGGATTAGGAGAGACATCGGGCTCAATTGAGCCCGATCCAAGGAGAGAAATTTCAGATTTTCCATGAAAAATGGAGTTGCGGGTTCGCCAAAAATGGCCTCTCCGGTGGCCGCGTCGCCGCCTGGCGATAGCCACCACCTCAACGGAGGTGGTGGTGGTGGTGGTCGGCTGGGGAGTAGGTCAGGTGGCAGGGAAATGGCCATAGAAGGGGCTACAGGTTTGTCCAATCGTGGTCGTTGTCTTATTGGGGAAGATGAACGGATGCCCTCTGTTTTTTTGAACAGGATATAATCATAACATATAAAATGTTTATTTTTAATATTTGGTATTTTTGATAGAGCTCTTGTTCCTAAAAATGAAAGCCCTTAGAGGCCTTTTCAGGAAAAGTAGCCAGACACAAAAGTTGTAAATTTTTGTGTCTAATCTAATTTAAAATTTATTTGCGCCAGTTTGGCACATTGGTTTGACCTCAGCACTCATGTTGGTGCAAGGTGTCACAAGGGGTTGACCAGAAAAAAATTGTGTGCCTCCACTAAACTACTCCGCCAGATGCTTTGAAATTTGGACCATAGGCTAGTTATACCAGCACCCTCATCATATCTAAAAGTGGGAATTTTCGGAGATGATTGTTTCTATAGTTTTTGTAAAAAATTATTAATTCATGTATGAATTAATTAAGGGGTCTATGGACCTCAAAACTCTCCAAAAGTTTGGTGGGTGATTCTAGGTGTCATCATATGACCCTGGTAAATATTTCTGTCTCTTTGGACTTGATTTGATTAGGTGACCTAGTGATTCAATTTTGGTCACATAAGGGAAAAATTGGGTCAATATACCAAAACTGCTCTTGATGGATTTGAGGGGTCAACCCACATCCAAATATGGTGAAACATGGGCCATTGCCTTATTATCACCTATAATACCCTCACAAGTGTTTTGGGTGGCTTGGGGTTGGTAAGCCCTAAAACCCTAGTTCAAACCCTAAGGTTGCTCTTTCGAGCATTGTGAAGGACATTAGGTCAGATGTCCTTAGAATGACTTGAAACTTGGTAGATAGTTTCATATGGTGGAAATAAGCCATGGATAATTTTACTGTAATTTTTACATACAAAATCCTTCACTGAATTGTTTATTGTTAAATTAGGTCACTTTAATTCCAAGTGAAATTATATGTCTATATAATCTAGGATGATTATGAAACTTGGTCAAAGGACATTTTAGAGCAATATAAAGTTCTATAAATTTTATGATGATATTTGGAAGAGTTTACATGTAGGTTCCTTCACAAAGTGCCCTAGGTTGGATTTCCATTAACTCAATTATTTGAATGAGCAAATGAAATTAGAAAATTATTATTTCTAGTCTAGTTGGCACACCAACTAAAGTACGTAGACTCGGGCAAGTCATTGTGGTCTAGACGGCCAGGTCGGTCTGGTGTCTTGGTGTTATTTTCCCGATGACCCTTCACTTAGCCAAGAAAAGACTAGTGGTTTAGACAACAAGAGTACGCAGGAGATCCGTAGTTGTGTTCTTCGCGTTGAGGCACACATAAGGTCTAGGCCTGGTAGTGTGCTTGCCCACCTAGGAGTGGGGTGGCCCAATGCACTGCCTTTGTTTTCCACTACGATAGGTACCTGAGAGTTTAGCTAACTCCAAAACCGGGGAACTAATGGTCTGTGCGCATAGAGTCGGGTGCGTGAGTTGCACTTGTGTAAAACATAATCATTAAAACTGCATAGCATATCTTGTCATACATAAACATTGCATTAAACCCTTAACCCTATCGTATAAATTAGTTTGGGACTTTTTATATGATAGGCCTTGCAAAACGACCCCTTAATTTATAAGTTTGTTTGAGCATTCTTATAAATTAAGGTTATTTTTATATTACTTATAGTATAGTATGCTCTTACATTACTGTACTTCACTTGGTTATTATTATTGTACAGTAGTTCTCTTTATATATATACTCATGCTAGTGTAGTTCTATTGTCATCTGTTTGATCAACTTACTACCTCAAATACCATTCCTTTACTCCTCCCCGCGCGGTGCCTAGGAGTTGTGGGGGTTAGGCGAGGACGATAATGTCATAGTCATTTGACTAATGGTCGGTGGACCATATCATTTTAAGAGCTCGAGGAGATACATCCATCGTAGGAAGATGGCAGGACATGAGGAGTAGATGTTGTACACTACCGCTACCACACGATGGCAGGTTGAGGATAGTCTTTTGTTGCTTTTGCTTCATTTATGAGAGATGTGAGTGTGAGATAATCTTATATTAGACAAGTACCAGGTCTAAGCCTATTTACTCTCTTTCTTACTTTGTACTCATTGTGGACTATTGCTCATTATTATATATGTTGTTATTGAGCTATGATCTGTGGACTTGTGCTATTACTTGTTTTCTTTTGTTGGCCTACTGTGATGTGATCATTTTAGCCGGAAGGATTGGCATTGTTCAGTGGGGTCTAACTTGGTAGCTAGAGTCACTGTAAGGTGGCGGTTCTAGGCATAAGACCCAGTTATGAAAAAAAATGGGGTCTTACATTACCTCCATGGTAAGCCTCCACCACCACCACCTTCGTTGAGGTGGTGGACATCGAGAGGAGGCGGTTTCTGGCCAGAACATAGCACATGAGAGGGGATTTGGGAGGAGAAAAATAAAATAAAAATGTGAGAAATTCACATCCTGATCTAGCTCTTTTGAGCTAGATCTCACTCAAGGAATATAGAGATCTATCAGAGGAGGAGAAAGGAAGAATCCATGCCTGATTCACGGCCATTTGGTGGCGATTTACACTATTTTCCATTGAAGGTGTTGAAGCTTTAGGTGCCAGGGTGATTCCAACCTCCTGACCTAGTTTCTTCTTCCAATGTGGGGGCTTTTGCTCCTCTCGATCTCCTGAAGGTGAGTTGACTTTGGTCAAAATTACCAATTTAGGTGACCCCAATTGGACCTTAATGATCCTACGGACTCCTTAAGGTGGTTATGGATGTCATGGTGTGGTCAACTTGTCATTTTTGGACCAATTTAGCTAACTATGGGTTAGATTGCCAGAAATGGCTATTAGCACCCCAAGGTGGGTTTTGGTCAATTTGACCACTTAAGTTGGCCTTAAGGGGGCCTTAGTGACTCAAGGGATTCCCTAAATGGTTTAGGGGGCCCTGGTGAGGTCAACTTATCATTTAGAGGTCCACTATGCAAACTCTAGGGGTGGACAAAAGTGGCTATTTGTAAACCAAGGTGATTTTTACCTATTCACCTTGGTTCTTAGGGTCATTTTAGTCTCTTAGAGCAATGTCATGACCTTGACATGACAAAATGCATCTTAGTGGTCTAGTTGTTTTGGGGATGTTACATATTGCATGATTTGTATGCTTCTCTTTGGGGTTTTTTCTAGAATTTTTGCTGCGCATATAGGATGTGTAAACCTAATAGAAAACCCAACAGTTGTATCAGAGCTAGGTTTCTGTGATTTCCATGTTTCAGAAATTGTTTCCCATTGCTGTAACAGTCTTTCTTTGTCTAGTTTGTGAAACTAAAGCATATAACGACGAGCTTGTCTACTGCCATAAGGAAGAATGTTTTGCTTATGTCTAGTACATGTAAATATGAAGATTTAGAAGTGTTCTAAATGTTTAGATTAATTCCTCAACATCAATAGTCGATGGTTATAGTGAATCAAGAATGTATCTGGAATGTGAATGGTGTAAATTTTTTCATGTTCTATGAAAATATGTGCAATGATTAAAAGTTAATCATGATTAATTGTTAATCACCTATCATGAAAAACCATTAAAGTTAATATAAAGTGTTTGGATGCCTTCTGATGGCCGACAGTCTTCCTGCCTCAATCAATGAAGTGTGGGCTTGCCAAAGCAAGATGCATTAATCAACCTTGGTAAGGGTGCGAGTGGATAATTGTGATATCACATTGTCGACATTGGGTCCAACTTAACTAGGTGACCTCAACGGTTGATTGCTTAGAGGCATAGGGTTGGCATGCACCATATCATGGATGCGAATAAATTTTATTCACCAACCATACAAGAGTTGCATGGTGATGCAATTCACAAAGGTTGTCTACCTAAATAACAATATTCTGGGTGGTCAGCCAAAGCTGAATTACGATGGGGTAAAATACAGATCTTGTCCACTATAGAGTAACTCGTATAAACTCTCTGAATTGATATTAAGGGTTATCAATTTGAACAAAATAGTGGGAGTATTTAATAGAACTCTGTATTAAATAAAATGTATTTTGAAATATAGTATTAATATACTTTGCAAATTTCTTGTAGAATTTTCATGGCAAGTGGTTCACACTCCACTTTGTCCCTAAGAGCCATCCATGAGAACGAGAAGCTCAATGGAACTAACTTCTTGGACTGGTATTGGAAACTGAGGATTATCCTCAGGAAAGAGTGCAAGCAATCTATGTCTTGGATGAGGATCCCCCCAAGGAGCCAGCCTCATTTGCCTCCCGAGTAGATAAAGATCCTATTAAAAAGTATTAAGACGACTCCCTGGATGTTGAGTGTCACATGATTGCTACCATGACCTCTGAGCTTCAGAAGCAATACGAGAGCATGTGTGGTTATGAGATAATCGAGCACCTTAAGAAAATGTTCGAGGGGCAAGCTCGGCAAGAGAGGTTTGATATATCTAAGGCTTTGTTTCAGTGCAAGATGGGAGATTGAGATCTAATAGGGACTAATGTACTCAAGATGATTGGGTACATTGAGAACCTTGAGAGAATGGGTTTTCCCTTGGGCCAAGAGTTGGCAACTGATTTGATCCTGCAATCATTTTCAGACAGTTATGAGTGGTTTGTCTTGAACTATAATATGAATGAGATTCACAAGACACTGACCGAGCTCTTATGCATGTTAAAAACTACCAGAACAATATTAAGAAGGACAAACCAGCTAGCCACATATTGATGGTGCATAAAGACAAGGGCATAGCTAAGGGATCCAAGAAGACTAAGATAGGATCTAAGTCATATTTTGATCCAAAGTCTTTAATACTGAAGAAGAAGGGACTGACCAAGGAAGGAAATTGCAACCACTGCAGTAAGACAGGGCACTGGAGGAAGAATTGTCCCCTCTATGTTTAGGATCTATAGAAGAAGAAGGGAAGTGCGACATCTGCTTTAGGTATTTATGTTATAGAGATAAACCTTTCTGCTCCTTCAATTTGGGTATTAGATACCGGATGTAGTTCTCATATTTGTACAAATGTGCAGGAACTAGGAAGGAGAAGAATGCTGCATAAAATAGAGATAGATCTACATGTTGGAAATGGAACAAGAGTTGCTACCATTGCCGTAAGAGTTTATCATCTTTCTTTGCCCACTGGGCTTGTAATTGAAATTGATAATTGTTATTATATTCCACCATACCAAGAAACATTATATCTGTTTCATGTCTTGACATGAAAGGCTTTTCATTTATAATTAAGAACAATTGTTGTTCAATTTTTATGAATGATGTTTGTTATGGTGTAGCTCAAATGTTTAATAATTTATATGTTTTGATCTTAGACCAGCTAATCTAAAAAATAGAAAATACTAAGAGACTTAAAACGAATGACTTGAATCCTACGTACCTTTGGCATTATCGTTTAGGCCATTTAAATGAGAAGCACATATCAAAGCTCCATAAAGAATTACTATTGGTCTCAATTGATTGTGAATCATTTGAGAGATGCGAGTCTGGCTTATTAGACAAAATGACTAAAGCCCATTTCACTGGTAATACTGAGAGGGTTGGTGATCTTTTGGGTGTCATACATAGTGATATATGCAGAACCATGAGTTCTATGGCTAGAGATGGGTTCCACTACTTCATTACATAGTGATGTATGCAGACCCATAGTATAGTGAATTCAAAGAATGCATCGAATTTGGAAGAAAGAAATATAGTCCAACAATATCTAGTATAATCATCAATTAATATAAAAGTGTATTTTCTACCACTTAAACTAGTAGTGCTAATTGGTCCAAATAAATCCATGTGAATTAATTGAAGAGGTCTAGTAGTAGAAATTATATTTTTGCTTTTAAATGAGATTTTTGAAAATTTTCTTTTTTGGCAATGCGAGCAAATAGAAGATAAATTTCCAATAAGCGTTGGCAATCCTTTAATTAATTTTTCTTTTGATAATTTTAAAATTAACTTGGTGCTAGAGTGACCAAGACGCCTATGTCAAAGATCTAATTCCTCATTTTTTGATATGAACATTTTAAAGAAGAATGTGAAAGATCATTAAAGGCAATCATATAAACATTATGCATTCTAGGTACGGTGAGTAGGACTTCATTTGTTTGATAATTGAAGATTTTGCAAAGGTTCGTAGAAGATTCAAATAATTCATTAAAATATTTATCACATAATTGATTAATTAAATTTAAATTGTGCTTCAAACCTTCTACAAATAATACATTAGAAATTGAAAACAATTTGTTACCCACTATGCTGATGCCCATGTGATGAATAAAATTTAAGATATATAATTTCTCCAAATTCTACAAACTATAGGCAAGGGCACCTATCGTTCATAGCATAGGATATTTATAAATAAATATAAAGTGTCATATTCCACGAGTCTATTGATTACTTCTACTCGCGCTAATTAATATTATTTTATCGAAAATAAAATAATGTTTTGAGAATTAACGAATTAAAGAACGAAAACATTTGATCGAGAATCCTTCTTAAGTAAAATATTTCGTAAATCTAGAATTCATAGGAAATTGATTTAGACAAACTTGACCGTGGAGGTTCCCAAAATATAATAGAGCCTCTCTTGAGAGAACTACCACCTAATTGTAGGTTGATCGATTAAGACCCCTCGGCCAATCGAAACCCCTAAGATTGCTTTATGCGGTGAACCCCACTATTGGATTTGACTCCAATCCGGAAGATTTATGTCGTCCTCTCTCGAGGAGTGCATGCAACTCCTTCTACCGATGAGCAATCTATACATATTCACGGACCTCTTGATCAACTAAAATACGGATCAAAGCTTGATCATCATACCCTAGAAATATGAAATTAATAATTGCAAATCAATGGTAGATCCTAATTTTCCAAATCCAAACTATGAATAAAAGATTATGAAATACTAAAGCTTTGGAATTCATCCGATCAAATGCTATAAAATTAGCTAAACATAATTCAAGGAAAGATAATCTTATAACTATGAAAAGAGAATTACAATTGCGAGAAATAGAAATTCTAAGCTATGAATTGAAATTGCAAAACATAAAGTAAATTTGCATAAAGGAAATATAATAAGAAAATGCAGCAAAACTAAGCTAGAAATGATCCAAACTAAGCAAGGAATGGATCCCCATCACTTTGGCAGCAGGTGGCTTTTATAAGCAGAAAATTAGTGAGTCACGCCCTTGGTCACGCCCGTGACCAAGGGCGTGTAAGCTGCGTAACTGCGACTTGAAAACCCCGGAACGTTGGGGGAGAGAAACTACCAGAAATCAATTATCTAGTGGGTCACAGCCAAATTCACGCCCGTGACCTAGGGCGTGTCTTGATCGAGTCTGGAAACGGTGGGAAACGGCGCGATCTGGAGTTATTCTGGCAGTTGTGGGAAGGGTCACGCCCTCGGTCACTCCCATGACCGAGGGCGTGTAATATTAAACTAAGCTGGCAGTGTGATCTGGCAGTAGGAAGAAAGATGGGTTGAGTCATGGCCGTGACTTGGAGTCACGACCTTGGTCATGGCCGTGACCGAGGGCGTGTAATACTTAATTGGGCTGGCAGCATGATCTGGCAGCTGGAAGATGGCTGGGCTGAGTCATGGCCGTGACTTGGAGTTACGCCCTTGGTCATGGCCGTGACCAAGGGCGTGTAATACTAAACTGGGTTGGCGACATGATCTGGTAGCAGGAAGACGGCTGGGCTGAGTCATGGCCGTGACTTGGAGTCACGCTCTTGGTCATGGCCGTGACTGGGTCATGGCAGTGACTGTGTCATGCCCGTGACCTAGTCATGCCCGTGACCAGGGGCGTGTAATATTAATCTGCCATGGCAAAGGCCTTTCGGTAGCTTAAGGAGAGACATGGTCGTGACACTGGTCATGCCTAGGTCATGCCCGTGACCTAGGGCCTGTAGTGAAGATTTTTGAAGATTTATTCCATTCTTTCCACTGAACACGGATGTGAGTTTGAATTTATTACTAGCAGATCCAGATTACCTAAAAATACAAAAAAAAGTGAATTAGACATATATTAAACTTAAACTATATAAAAACTAATCAATTACTACTAAAATATTATATAAAAATTACTATAAATAATGCACTATCAAAACCCTCATACTTAATCTTTTGCTATTCCAGAGCAAAATTTATTTATAGGTATGAGAAGAATTTATAGGATATTTCCTAAAAGATTTACTTCTAATTATGTACTCCAAATTTAATAAGACTCATATCAAAATATATTAAGAAATTAAAATTTAGACTTATTAGAAATAATTTATAATTCATAAATTGAAATGAGTGGAATAAATAGTAGTTTTGAAATTCTCTAACTAAATCTTCACAAATAAAATTGCAATAAATTAAGTAAAATAATCCAAGATTAAAATTATAGAAACTTTAAACACCATGAGAAACTTTTAGAAAACTACAAAATATTAACTATGCTCTCTCAAAAATATCTTGGATAAGCAAATAAACTTGGCTAGTTGGGGTAAAATTGGCATTGAAGAAGTTACTTTGTATATAGGAAATGATGAACTTTATCCTCTCATTTCCTTCTTTTTTAGATTCCTTCTTCTTTTTATATCCCAAATGTATATGTTTAGGAGTGATGAATTTTATCCTCTCATCTCCATGTCATATAATCTTTTATAAATTTGGGTGCATATGTTTAGAAATGATGAATTTTATCCTCTCATTCCATGACATATGATCTTTTCAAACTTTTTTTATGCCAAATAAAGGGTTAAATAAAAAGGTAAGGGAAGGGCTAAGGTTTAAAGGCTGCAAAAATTCCAAAGATATATTCTAAGAGCATTGAAAACAATTTGAGCAATCTAAAAGAAACTATAAATTTAAGTTAATATAAGTAAAATCTAAAGATATTTAACACAATTTCTACAAAGTTGAATTATGATATTTTAAGAATAGAAAATAAAACTAAGAAATATTCTAAACAAACTAAGATAATGAAAAATTCATTAAATCAAATTCATCTAAAAATTAAATCTAACAAATTTTGAAGAGACATAAAATAAAGAGATACATGAAAAGAAAACTCTTTAAAAAGCTTATAAAGGCAACTCATAATTAAAATTAATTTTGAATAAATGAAGTTTGGAGAAATTTAATATTACAAAATTTATTTTATTAGGAATTTTAATTGTTTTTGGATTTTTATAATAAAACATAAATATTTTTTTATTCTTGAACTTCCCAAGGGCTGCCCAATGACGGGCTCGCAAGGTACTAGGCGGTTTTGTGGGATAATAGCCCAACACAGCCCTTTCACAAGAAAATAAAGTTTTAAACTTTTATAATTTTTTTGGTATTTTAATTTGCATACAAAGAAAATAACATACAAAGACATAAAAAGAAAACATTTTTTTATTTTGTAAATTTTAATAACAAATTTGAAAATAAAGAAAGAAAATCAAAATTTTTTTACGATATTTGAAAAAGATTTTCTAATTTTTTGGATAAAAATAGAAAATAAGAGAATACACCCCCATACTTAAAAATAAACATTGTCTCCAATGTTTATAAGCCAAGTAGGAGGGAAAAGTAAAAATGCTGAAAAAGTAAAGTGCAAGAAAAATAAATATAAGCAAGCGGTGTCTTCCAAGGATGCTTTGTTTACCGTCTTTTAGCTAGACGTTAAGGGTTAGCTGAAAGGATAAACATCAGAAAAATGCACAGGTAACACCCTTAATTCACGCTTAGGTGAATATGTCGAAAACGGGTGCCCGGCTACTCCTCCGCTATAGTCTTGATTCTTTCGTTGTCCGTTAGCTTTAATGTGTGAATCCAAATTACCCATACATACCTTAGGTAATTTGGATTATTGGAGATGAGCGGCAAATGGATCGATGAAGACGTGTGATTGCAACGGCTCATCTTCTACATGAAAATTGTTAGAATAAAAAGAATCAAGACTAAGCGAGTCAGAAAATTTTTCACCAGGAGGAGTTTCTTGTGAAAATTCATGATTAGGCATTGGTTATTCATTTTCTAAAATAAATTTTTCTTTTGAAAAATCTAGTGCATTACCAAGCGGACTAAATTTTCGGACACAAATTTTTCATGAATTTCAACAAAAATAGAAGATTTTCTGAAAATTCATAACAAACAAAAGAAGATCCGGGGGGAGTAGGGGAAGAAAGTTGTTCTTCGACTATTTCATTTGGTGTGCCCATGACATTAAGAAATTGTTGGTACAACAATTCTTCTTCATTTTTGGTAAAAGGAATTATGGGCGTACATGAAAAATCATGTTTCTCCATAACTAAATTATCCAAAGACGGAGAAAAAGCACTAGAAGAAATAAAATTAGTATCTATTTGAAAGGAACTAGAAAAAGCACTAGGATCAATTTGAAATTGTGAAAATTCCCCACAATTAGAGAACGAAATATGTGGTGCGCAAGAAGAAGAACAAAAATTTGGACCTAAATAATTATCATTCTTGCTACGGAAACTATCCGGGGGAACCTCCCACCATGAATAATCTACATCGGAGCTGGAAGAAAATTTATTAGAATCCGAAAGATCATTCGCATGAAAACTAGAGGAATTATTGTTATCAAAGTTCGAATAATTATTTTCATAAATAAACTCAAAATTATTTCCATAAGAAAAATTTTGAGGGTAAAAATTAGTATAACATTCCTCACTTCGATGCGGCGCACCACAAAATTGACAAATAATTTGGCGCTTTCATGCGGCTTCCAAAAGATTAACTTTATTTTGAAGCTCGACAACTTTAGCGGCCAATTGAGATAACATTTTTTAAGAAAGAAAATTTGACAACTGTCACTTAATAGAATGGAATTTGAAAATAAAAAAGAGAAATGGGGGCGGAGAAAGAGATTGATAAAAGTAATAAAATTCATGCTTTCAAAATATCAACAAAAATATCTCCCCGACAGGGTCGCCAAAAACTTGATAGGTAAAATTTAAGATAAATTATTTTCTCCAAATTCCACAAACTATAGGCAAGAGTACCCATCATTCATAGCATATGATAATTATAAAAAAAATATCAAGTGTCGTAATCCACAGGTCTGTTGAGTACTTCTACTCACGCAAATTAGTATTATTTTATCGGTAATAAAATAGAGGTTTTAAGAAATGATAAAAGAGAGGAAACATTTGATCGAGAATCCTTATTAAGTAAAATATTTCGTAAACATCATAAATTGATTTGGACAAACTTGACCATGGAGGTTCCCAAATTATGGTAGAGCCTCTTTCGAGAGAACTAACACCTAACCTTAGGTTGATCGATTAAGACCCCTCGTCCAGTCGAAACCCCTAAGCTTGTTTTATGCGGTGAGCCCCACTATTGGCTTTGACTCCAATCTGGAAGATTTGTGTCACCCTCTCTCGAGGAGTGCATGCAACTCCTACTACCGATGAGCAATCTATACGTATTCATGGACCTCTCGATCAACTAATATACGGATCAAATCTTGATCATCATACACTAGAAATATGAAATCAATAATTGCAAATCAACGGTAGATCCTAATTTTCCAAATCCAAACTATGAATAAAAGATTACGAAACACTAAAGCTTAGGAATTCATCCGATCAAATGCTATAAAATTAGCTAAACATAATTGAAGGAAAGATAATTTTATAACTATGAAAAGAGAATTACAATTGCGAGAAATAGATATTTTAAGCTATGAATTGAAATTGCAAAACATAAAGTAAATTTGCATAAAGGAAATATAATAAGAAAATGCAGCAAAACTAAGCTAGAAATGATCCAAACTAAGCAAGGAATGGATCCCCATCACTTTGGCAGTAGGTGGCTTTTATAGGCAGAAAATTGGTGAGTCACGCCCGTGACCAAGGGCGTGTAAGCTGTGTAACTGCGACTTGAAAGCCGGGGAATATTGGGGGAGAGAAAATGCCAGAAATCAATTATCTGGCAGGTCACGGCCTAAGTCACGCCCGTGACCTAGGGCGTGTCTTGATCGAGTCTGGAAACGGCGGGAAACGGCACGATCTGGAGTTATTCTGGCAGTTGCGGGAAGGGTCACGCCCTCGGTCATACCCATGATCGAGGGCGTATAATATTAAACTGAGCTGGCGGCGTGACCGGGTAGCAGGAAGAAAAATGGGCTGAGTCATGGCCATGACTTGGAGTCACGCCCTTGGTCATGGCCGTGACCGAGGGCGTGTAATACTAAATTGAGCTGGCGGCATGATCTGGCAGCTGGAAGATGGCTGGGCTGAGTCATGGTCGTGACTTAGAGTCACGCCATTGGTCATGGCCGTGACCGAGGGCGTGTAATACTAAACTGGGCTGGCGGCATGATCTGGCAGCTGGAAGACGGATGGGCTGAGTCATGGCCATGACTTGGAGTCACGCCCTTGGTCATGGCTGTCACTGGGTCATGGCAGTGACTGTGTCATGCCTGTGACCTGGTCATTCCCGTGACCTGGGGCGTGTAATATTAATCTGCCATGGCAAAGTCCTTTCGGTAGCATAAGGCGAGACATGGTCGTGACACTAGTCTAGCCCTAGGTCATGCCCGTGACCTAGGGTGTGTAGTGAAGATTTTTGAAGATTTGTTCCATTCTTTCCGCTGAACACAGATGTGAGTTTGAATTTATTATTAGCAGCCCTAGATTACCTAAAATTACAAAAAAAAAAGTGAATTAGACATATATTAAACTAAAACTATATAAAAACTAATCAATTACTACTAAAATATTATATTAAAATTACTATAAATAATGCACTATCACCATGATCCTTCCTTATCTGTTATCTCTGAAAGTCACTATCCCTCCTTTCTTCATCACAAGGCTAAGGAACTTTGCTTTGTTGCCTATCATGTGTTTAGAGCAACCCGAGTCGAAATACCACATGTCTTCTTTGTCCTTAGCCTGCCAACATACCTAAAAGTGAGATGATAGTGAAGATCGGGATACCCAAGAGGCTCCTCCCATAGAATAGGTGGAAACCATAGGCACCCAGATTTTCCTTAAAGTACTTTGAGCCTTCTTCCTACAAGAGTTCGTCGTATGTTCAAATATATGACATTTGGAACATGAAATGAAAGGGGTTGAGACCTTTCTCGGAGTTCTGCGTGAAGTCTTGTTGGAAGAATAGGTAACAACAGTAGACTGATTTAATTTTGTATTAACAAAATGCTGATTTCTAGATTTATTGCTAACGCTGACGCTAAGAGTTATCGTTGGGTGATAGCTCCTAGAATCATAATCAAACCCATATTTGGCACTACCATCGCATTGGTTGGCCAAGATCATGTCAAGTGACCATTGGCAAACTCTGAAATTTTTAATGGCCATGTTTAAATCATGAATTCGGGCTTAAAATGTGGCATTTTTAGTTACTAACATAACACATCTAATTGCAAAGGTTTTCTTTCCCTCTTCTATTTGAGAAAGAGAAGATTTAAGAGATTTTTCTAAGTCCCCATTTTTCTTAATAAGAGATTCAATAGTGGAATGGGACTTAGCAAGAGCTTCTTCATGTTCTTTCACCCTTGCCAAGGAGTTTTTGCACTCTTGGCAAGTCATCTTCTCTTTCCCTAATAGCATAATTTCTTTAGTTAATTCTTTATTCCTTTTTAATAAAAGTTTATTTTCAGATTGTAAGAGATGAACGTCTTTTTAACTTTTATCAAAATATTTGCAAGTTTGTGTTAAATTTTTGAAGTGGAAGTGGATTTGAGCTGGGCATTCTGCGGATTGGAGACCGCAGAGACCGCGCGGTCTGCGTTGGTTCTCTGGTTGGTTTTGTCTCTGCGGGATGTTTTGAGCGGTCTGATCTGGGAGACCGCCTCTTCTGTCCAGGCGGCCTGCGCGGGTTGGTCTGGCGACTTGTCCTAAGTCAGCTAGATGTTCTTGGAAGGAGACCGGGTGGTCTGCTTGTTGAGACCGCAGTGACCGGGCGGTTTGGTTGTAACTGCAAGGTTTAATAAAGGATTTGTGAGCTATGCTGAGCTTGGGCGGTTTCCTTTGCAAGACCGCTCGTGATCTGATGGGAGGTTATTGTATCCCAGTTGTGCGGTGACGACATCCGTCTACTCACTTATAAATAGGGGTGCAGGGCCCATCATTATTAACGAGAACTATAAGAACTCAAAGTTGGCTTGATTGTGCCGGTCTCTCTTTGAGATCGTGCGGTCTGAGATTATTGTCTGACCGGTTTCTGTATTCGCAGGTTAGCGGCTTGCAGCTCGCGGTCAGCTTGTCTCCTTCTTCCCTCTTTGAATAAACCAGTCCGGGCGGACTGTGTTTAGGTGTTCGCGGTTTGTGCAGCGGACTCAGTTGATCAGGCGGTCTTAATTGGCCAGGCAGTCTTGAGTTGCGGTCTGTCGCAGGTTGCAGTTCTTTGTTCAGAGTTTGCGGGTTCTTCATTGATAAAGACCGTGTGGTCTGGGCGATCAAGAAGTACGAACTGTTTATTTTCAGCAGAGGAATAAAGTAGCAAGTTGGCGGTCTGTGGTTGCGTTCTGGCAGGTGCAGTCTATACTCTGTTCGCGCGGTCTCAGCGGCTTCCGTCCAGCTTGTTCTGTTCACGCGGTCTGGTGGTCTCAAGTGCCAGGTCGCTGCAGCTTGATTTACACTTGTGTTTTGTGCTTCTCTCCTTCGTGATTCTTATGAATCATGTCTCGCCATGTATACCTCGCATTGTAAAGAGATAGTTAATGCCATAGTACTATTCGTTCTTCTCATTGTCACTATTGTGCTACACTTTTGAAAGGTTTTGTGAAGTGTGTTCCGCATATTTCTCACTTCATCTCCAGACCTCAAGTTATTCAACATGGTATCAGAGTTGAGGTTGCTAAGGATGTGAAGCTGAAAGTGCTGATACTTCTCTCGGGTTTCTCAAGTGGTTAGCAATCAATGGGATAACAATGGAAGGAGGATATGCTAGAGGTCTTGGTATTGAGCTCCTTACGCAGACTAACTTCAAGAAGTGGAAGTCTTGCATGGAGAGCTATCTTCTTGGCGAGGACTTATGGGAGGTAGTAGGAGGAGAAGCAAGACAAGTTGTTGTTCCTGCTGATGGGAATGCGGAGCTCGTGAAGGCTTAGAGAAGAACGAATGATAAGGCAGAGTTCACTCTCAAGAGAGATATCATTCCAGAGCTGTTTGATCATATCATTGGATGTGGATCAGCTGCTGAGATTTGGACAGCCTTGGATGGCTTGTTCAATAAGAAGAATGTAGCGAGACTACAGTTCTTGGAAAATGAGTTGGTGAAAGCAACTCAGGGGGATTTGTCCATTTCAACATTCTTCTTGAAGATTAAGAACCTCTGGGCAGAGATATCGGCTTTGGACCCAAATGAGCCTATCTCAGAAGCTAAGCTGAAGAGGCACATAATCCGCAGCTTGCGGAGGGAGTATGTGGCCCTTGTTACTTCTGTTCAAGGCTGGGCCAATCAGCCTTCGTTGCTGGAGCTGGAGAACTTACTTTCTTCTCAGGAAAGTTTGGCTAAGAAAATGGCTGGGATGTCTGTCTCTGGGGGAGAAGGCGAGGTTCCCTTTTATGGCAAGAAGAAGAGATGGGACAAGAAGAAGAATAAGTCATCTTGAGATGATGGTCCGTCTACTTCATATCAGCAAGAGAGGAGCTATGCTCCTAAGCGTTATGGGAAGAAGCAGGAAGGACCTAGATGCTTCAGGTGCAACAAGGTTGGTCATTTCAAAAGGGACTGCATGGTCAATCTTCAGCCGAGGCATACTGCAGGGAAGGAGGAGGCTGGTTCCAATTCAGAAGGTAGTTGAGGTGCATTCATGACAGGCATGTGTGTTCGGGCTATGACTTCCATCAACTGTCAAGACGATTGTATAGTGGACTCTGGGTGCGGTCATCACCTCACTGGGGTTGAGTCGAAGTTCTCCTCGTTGCAGACATATACAGGTAATGACGCTATCATTATAGCTGATGATATTGTTCATGCAGTTGATAAGGATAGTGTGGTTTGATTGAACGATGATTGAGGCACTCTTGCGTTGAAGAGTGTCTATCATGTTCCGGGGATGAAGAAGAACCTCTTCTCGGTGACCAATGCGGTGGATGCTGGCTATCACATTCTGTTCAGTCCAACATAAGTGAAATTTCTCTGAAATGTTTCAGCGGTGAAAGCTGAGGTCACTCATGTTGGGAGACAGGTGAAGGATTTGTTTGTTCTTTCAACAAATTCTTATGTTGATAAGATGAGGGCTAATGACAGCACTGCTATCTGGCACGAAAGGCTTGGGCATATTGGAATGGATAAGCTGAAAGCTATGGCGGAAGAGGCCTGGTGAAAGGTCTGCCTAGCTTGTCATCTTTCAGGGATGGTCACGTTTGTGCAGGTTGTCAGTTTGGTAAAGCTTAGTGCTTTCCATTTAACAAATCACAAAGTAGATGTAAAAGACCATTGGAGTGCATCCATGGTGATCTGTTTGGACCTACCAACACTGCCAGTCTTGGAGGTAGCGGGTATATGCTAATTTTGGTTGATGACTTCACCAGATATACTTGGGTATATTTTCTGAAGGAGAACTCAGAGGCGTTCGAAAGGTTTGTGGAGTTCAAGGAGATGGTGAAATGTCGTCTAAACCTGCGGGTGAAGAAGTTCAGAACAGACAATGGAGGGGAGTTTACCTCCAAGGAGTTCTTTAACTTCTACAGGAAGCATGGCATCCAAAGGGAGCGTTCTTGTGCTCACACTCCACAACAGAACGGAGTTGCAGAGCGAAAGATCCATCATCTGACGGAGACCTGCAAATGTTGGCTTCATTCCAAGAATATCCCAAAGTCCTTTTGGGTAGAGGGTATGTCTTATGCAGCTTCTGTTATCAACCGGATGCCTCTCAGCCCCATCAACATGAAGACCCCTCATGAGTTGATGTTCAAGGAGAAGCCAATCGTGGAACACATTCGATTGTTTGGTTATACCTGCTATGTGCATGTTTCAGATGCCCTTCGAACAAAGCTAGATGTTAAGGCAAGGAAGCTAGTCTTCGTCGGTTATGATGACCGGATGAAAGGGTGGAGATGCATGGATCCTAAGACACGGAGATATGTGGTATCAAGGGATGTGGTATTCGACGAGCTAACGTCATACCAAGGTAGCTCTTCTGTTGAGTTACAAGGAAGCAAGGTAGATGGTGGACCAGTGGAAGCTGCAAAGGAAGTTCTGGTGGAGTCACCTGTTTCTCCAGGTGCTCCTTGTATTACTAGCTCTAGATCAGGTGCTTCGGGTTCAGGAAGCAGGGGGAGCGAGGCTCCATGTCTACCTGAGAGGAGAACTAGTCCAGAAGCTGTAGTGGAAGAGGTGGTTCAGAATCAAGCTCTGAGGAGGTCCAAGAGGACCATTATTCCACCTGATCAGTATACGGGAGGGAACTTGGTGAGCTTTGTCTCATGTTTCTTCGCAGGTCCCCTGGATGAGAGAGAGCCATCTTGTTATGAAAATTCCATTGGAGTCAAGGAGTGGGAAGGAACCATGGATGAAGAGATGGCTGCCCTCAGGAAGAATGAGACTTGGGACTTGGTGCCTAAGGTTGAGGGGGGTTACTCCGGTGACTTGCAAGTGGGTTTTCAAGTTGAAGAAGAAGGCTGGCGGAAGTATTGAGCGGTACAAGGCTCGCCTTGTAGCTCGAGGTTTCTCTCAGAAGTATGGGGAAGATTATGAAGAAACGTTTAGCCTCGTTGCCAAGATGACTTCGGTCCAGGTGGAGATCGCATTGGCAGCTTGCCAAGGGTGGAAGATTTGGCAACTCAAAGTGAAGAACGCTTTCTTATATGGCGATATTGACAAAGATATCTTCATGGATCAGCCACATGGTTATGTATCTGAAGAGAACCCAAGATATGTTTGTAAGCTCAAGAAGGCTCTTTACGGCTTGAAGCATGTGCCTCGGGCATGGTACGGGAAGATCGCAGAATACCTCCAGTTCTGCGGATACTTTGCTTCAGATTCAGATTCGAGCTTATTCGTAAAGAAGACGGGGGAGCTTCAGGTCTTGGTGCTGCTGTACGTTGACGATATGATCGTCACGGGGAATTCTGAGATGGAGGTAGCTAGGCTTCGTGCTGAGCTAGCTATCAGATTTGAGATGAAGGATTTGGGCGAGCTCCACCATTTCCTTGGGCTCGAAGTGGAGAGGAAAGAGAGCGGTATGCTCGTTTCCCAGAAACTCTATCCGGATCAAATCGTGAAGAGATTCGGCATGGAAGGGGGAAGAGCAGCTCTACTCCACTAGAGGTTGGAGTTCATCTTCGTCGAGATGAAGGGAAGGTTCTTACTGATCCTTTGGTGTTCCGGGCTTTGGTCGGAAGCTTGATATACTTGACGATCACGAGGCCAGATATTGCTTATGTAGGTGGCAGGGTGAGTCGGTTTATGGTAGAGCCTCAGAAGCCTCATCTTGTGGTGGATAGAAGTATATTGAAGTATGTCAAATCCACCTCGGATTTGGGTCTCTTCTACGGGAGAGATTCGGGCTTTTGCTTGCATGGGTACATGGACGCTGATTATGGAGGAGATTCGGATGATCGGAGATCGACGTCTGGATATGTCTTTATGACGGGCTCTACAGCTATATCATAGTGCAGCAAGAAGCAGGATTCTGTGTCTGTCTCTACCACGGAAGCGGAGTACAAAGCTTCGGCTTTGGTGGCTCAGGAAGCCATCTGGCTTAGGAGGCTTGTGGAGGACATTCATAGGGAGGTGGGAGGTACTACTCTGCTACGTGGTGACAACGAGAGTGCTCTCAAACTGGTGAACAATCTAGTTTGTCACGCGCGTACGAAGCACAAAGAGATTCATCACCATTTCATTCGTGAGAAGGTGTTGGAGGGATCTCTGATTGTGGAGCATATGCAGAGCAAGGAGAACGTTGCTGACATATTCACTAAGCCGTTGGCGAAGGGACCTTTTGGTCAGTTGCGAAGTTTGCTTGGGCTGACATCCACTTCCCATTTCAAGGGGGAGTGTGAAATTTTTGAAGTGGAAGTGGATTTGAGCTGGGCGGTGTGCGGATTGGAGACCGCAGAGACCGCGCGGTCTGCGTTGGTTCTCTGGTCGATTTTGTCTCAGCGGGTTGTTCTGAGCGGTCTGATCTGGGAGACCGCCTCTTCTCTCCGGGCGGCTTGCGCGGGTTGGTCTGGCGACTTGTCCTAAGTCGGCCAGATGTTCTTTGAAGGAGACCGGGCGGTCTTCTTGCTGAGACCGCAGTGACCGGGCGGTTTGGTTGTAACCGCAAGGTTTAATAAAGGAGCTGTGAGCTATGCTGAGCTCGGGCGATTTTCTTTGCGAGACCGCTCGTGATCTGATGGGCGGTTATTGTATCCGGGTTGTGCGGCGATGACATCTGTCTACTCGCCTATAAATAGGGGTGCAGGGCCCGTCATTACTAATGAGAACTGTAAGAACTCAAAGTTGGCTTGATTGGGCCGGTCTCTCTTTGAGGACGTGCGGTCTGAGATTATTGTCTGACCAGTTTCTGGGTTCGTAGGTTAGCGGCTTGCAGCTCGCGGTCAGCTTGTCTCCTTCTTCCATCTTTGAATAAACCAGTCCGGGTGGACAATGTTTAGGTGTTCGCGGTCTGTGCAGCGTACTCAGTTGATCAGGAAGTCTTAAGTGGTCAGGCGGTCTTGAGTTGCGGTCTGTCGCAGGTTGCAGTTCTTTGTTCAGAGTTCGCGGGTTCTTCTTTGATCAAGACCGTGCGGTCTGGGCGATCAAGAAGTGTGAACTGTTTTTTTTCAGCAGAGGAACAAAGCAGCAAGTTGGCAGTCTGTGGTTGCGGTCTGGTAGGTGCAGTCTGTACTCTGTTCGCGCGGTCTCAGCGGCTTCCGTCTAGCTTGTTCTATTCGTGCGGTCTGGCGGTCTCAAGTGCCAGGTCATTGCCGCTTGTTTTACACTTGTGTTTTGTGCTTCTCTCCTCCGTGATTCTTTTGAATCATGTCTCGCCATGTATACCTCGCATTGTAAAGAGATAGTTAATGTCATAGTACTATTCATTCTTCTCATTGTCACTGTTGTGCTACACTTTTGAAAGGTTTTGTGAAGTGTGTTCCGCATATTTCTTACTTCATCTCCGGACCTTATTTTTTTCAACAGTTTGTAAATATTCGCAATATAAATCATCATATGAGGGAGTAGTTACCTCAGTGTCACTTTGGGCACTGCATTCTCCATCGGATGCCGTGTTGCTCTTTCCCATAAGGCATATGTTTGCCTCTTCTTCATTGCTAAAGGATGATCTGCTTGATTTCTCAGAGGACGAGTCATCTGAAATAACAGCCATTAGTAACTTCTTTTTCTTCATGCCCATGTGCCTTTTTTCTTTTTGCACTTTCAGATTTTTTGGGTACTGGCTCTGGATGTGTCCGGTATTTCTACAATGGTAGCTCTTTGGTGGTGGTCGTTCTTCATCGTCGTCATCACTACCTTTTCCTTTCTTTGATGAAGATCCCTTATTGATGAAGTATTTCCGGAAAGTATATATTTTTTTGGATTCTTCATGAATCTTGTAAACATCTTAACAAAAAGGCTCTCCTCATCCTCTACATCAACATCAGCATCACTATCAGCCTCCTTCTTTGATTTCAATGCCAATCCTTCTTCTTTGGATCCTTATTGTACTCTTGTTGTTGAATTTTAAGTTCAACCTCATGGGTTTTGAGATTCCCAATGAGTCTCCCAATTTGGAGCTTCTATAGATCGTGCAACTCTGAGATGGTCATCACCTTTGGATTGAACTTTGGAGGGAGAGACCTAAGAATTTTTCTCACCAAGTCGCTGTTGCAGAACATCTTTCCAAGCACTTTTGAGTCGTTGATGATTTTGGTGAACCTTGTGTACATTGAATCTATGTCTTCATCCGTCTCCATCCGGAATTTCTTGTATTCGGATTCTAGTTGGAAGAGGTTTGAATCCTTGACTTGCAAAGTACCTTCATGTGTAATTTCCAATAAATTCCATATATCGTAAGCAGTTTAGCAAGCACAAGTTCAATTAAATTCATTTCTATCCAAAGCACAAAATAAAGCATTCACAACCTTAGCGTTATTCTTGCATCTCAACTTATCGTTATCATCCCATCTGTCTCTCGGTATTTCCATAGTAACTTCTCCAACAATAAATGTTGGTGGAGAGTAGCAATCTTCTACCATACCCCAAACTTCATTATCTAAGGAAATCAAGAAGCAACGCATTCTAGTTTTCCAATAATTGTAATCGGTACTGGTGAATAGAGGTGGTCTACTATTCTCTTGACCCTCATGAAAAACATAATTGTGGTGCGCCATTATTCCCGATTATGAAATCATTTTGAAATAACCTTCCTCTGATACCAAGTGTTGGATCTTATGACGCCCTTAGAGGGGGTGAATTAAGGGCTTACAATTTTTAAATAAAATAGAGTGATTTTTGAGAAAAATAAACCTTTTTATTCTGTTGTTAATGTCTGCATTAGTGTTAACGCTGGGCATTAACTCTCCAGAAAATATACCTCGTCAAGAAGAAAAGTGCCAAAGTTATTTTTCTTTAAGTAATCTTAAATGAAATAATATCCTAGAAAATCAGAGAGAATGAAAATAAAGATTATATTTCAAAAGATAATTACAAAGATAGAAATTTCAATAATGCTTGAAATATAGGCGACATGGAATAAATCACTTTTTGTTTTTCTCTGATCCTTCTCCCAAGGACCGGCTGGTTATAGCCTATCTTACCCAAGATACTACCTCTAGCCTCCCCTTAGATCAAGACCTAGGCCTAGTCGCCACACACACAGTCGACAAAATCCCCCTAAACCTCGCAAGGCCTTGTCATCAACAATTGCAACAAAATTACAACCGTTACAAAAGAAAAATGGAAGAAAATAGAATAAATTCATAATTAAAAACTCCCTATATTGATGAGCTCTTGAAGGAGATGATGAAGAATCGCCATGACCATCATCGGAGTTGAAGCTGGCGTCCTTCTTTATGTTTGACCATTTGGAAATTTCTTTCTCACTCTTGATCTTCAAGTATGGTGTTGGGAGTGCTCTCTGAATTTGGGGATGATCGCTCTTACGGAAGATAGGAATGATAGCTTGAGATGATGTGTCTTTGAACAAAGAAATCAGCTCCTTAAATAGGCTTGGGAGCTAACGCCAGCGTTAAGCTCAACACTAGCATTAAGCTGATCGTGTACGGTCATGGCTGAAATTGTGCAACCTTTGAGGTCGTGGCAGATCATGGTTCTAACGCCTCGTGTTAAGCTCTAACACTCACATTAGCGCTTGGAACTCGATGATATTTCTTCTCCACATCATTCCCTTCTCGATGACATACCTTCTCAACGATAAGTTAATATGGGGCATTAAATCTAATGCGAGACGTTACCTCTTTTTCCAGAGAATCGTCTCCATTCAGCAATCTACACATGGGAATATTGTAGCTATTGTTCCTGCACACTATAAACACACAACAAGCAAGATCAAATGCATCGTGTGATTTGTTATTCTCAAACAAAGAGATGCAGAACACATGCTCCAACAGTTTGGACCTTGGTGGAACCACCTGAAGAGGTACGACCCATAGGTTGCAAGTGGGTCTTCAAGAAAAAGACCGACATGGATGGGAAAGTACAGTCATTCAAAGGGAGATTAGTGGCTAAAGGTTTCAAGCAAATTCATGATGTTGACTATGATGAGACCATTTCTCCTGTTGTCATGGTAAAGTTCATCATAATTCTTCTTGCTACTGTTGCATATTATGACTATGAGATCTGGCAAATGGATGTGGAAATGACTTTCCTTAATGGAAACCTCCTTGAGGAAGTGTACATGACACAACCCGGGGGTTTTATATCTCCACATGAAGCCACTAAAATATGCAAGCTGCAGAGATCCATTTATAGATTGAAATAAGATTGTCGAAGTTAGAATCTACATTTTGATGAGAAAATCAAAGAGTTTGGTTTCATCAAGAACGAAGATGAGCCTTGTATTTAGAAAAGGATTAGTGCGAGAATTGTTGTATTCCTGATATTATATGTAGTAGACATACTATTGATTGGGAATGACATTCCGACCCTACAAGTTGTTAAGAACAGTCTAAGGGAATGCTTTTCTTTGAAATACTTGGGTGGAGCAACTTATATACTGAGTATTAAGATCTAAAGAGATAGATCGAAGAAGTTGTTGGGTTTGACCCAAAGTACATACATTGAGAAGGTATTGAAGAGTTCAACATGCTTGAGTTCAAGAATGGATTCTTGCCCATGTCACATGGTGTGAGTGTCTCTAAGGACCGGTGTACTAAATCTTTGGAAGATAAGGACCACATGAAGTTGATTATATATGCTTTTACAATTAGATCAATCAGGTATGCAATGTTATGTACTAGAATCGATGTCTTATATGCTTTGAGAATGACTAGCAGGTATTAGTCTGATCCGTGTGATGGTCACTGGACAGATATCAAGAATATCCTGAAGTACTTGAGAAGGACTAAGGATGTATTCTTGGTATTTGGTGGAGAGGAAGAGCTCGTTGTAAAGGTTTACACAAATGCTAGCTTCCTAACTGATAGGGACGATTTAAAGTCTCAGTCAAGTTTTGCATTTTTCCTTAATGGAGGGGTTGTGAGGTGGAAGAGTTCCAAACAAGTGAAAGTTGCCGATTCTACAACAGAGGCTGAGTATATCGCTGCTGCAAATATGGCGAAGGAGGCTGTATGGATTAGAAAATTCATCGCCGAGCTTGATGTACTTCCTAGCATTGTTGATCCGGTAATACTTAACAGTGACAACAACGGTGTCATCGCATAGGCCAAGGAACCTAGATCTCATCAGCGCTCCAAGTATATACTTTGGCGATTCCGTCTTATTCAAGAGATCGATGATCGAGGAGATGTGAGCATTTGAAGAGTACCGACTGAGAAGAATATAGCAGATACACTAACAATGCCTTTTGAGCAAAGGAAGCATGATGGTCATTCTAGATCAATGGTTATGAGATACCTGAATGATCACCTATAGAGGGAGGGTTGTGGATTTTATATTTGTCAATTGTTTATTCATGTGATGAATAATACTATGTATTTCTTTTTATATTTATGGCATGTTCTTTTTTTATGTCAATTTTGTTTCTATATTTGATGTAGTAATTAACATAATAAATGTCCTTAGAATATTTATTTTCATAAGAATTCAAGTGCGTGACTTGAATGTGAGGACCTATGTTTGTAAGAAGCACTATTATTAAATGGTCCCTAGTCATGGTATCATCATCGAAAGTAGTGCGAGGATGATACATTAAGATAAGTATGTAGGTTGACTAATGATCGGTTCTCAGTGGTCATTATTTTGGATATCAAGTCATCATATATGTACTTGTTAAGAACAAGTTGTACTAGAAAGACCCACTCTGAGACTACTTTGTGGATTGTTATATGAACGTGTCACAAGTAGGTCTCAAGTGATAATGGTGTTTGTGCTTCTTTAACATGAAGTCACAACATCCATCAAGTGAGGAAGATCATTCATTGATTCCATCTAAAGTATTCCTTAAGAAAGGTTGATGATAAGGGCGGTTATTGGGTACGTTACAAATCATTTGGGTGATTGTGTGTGGACAAAGATTGGATTTGTCCTTCAATATGACAGGAGTTATATCCAATGCCCCCTTGATGGGATGAGACTGAGAAATGCATGTCTATGATGGGTTGAGTCAATATCTGATATTGAGCTCACCAATCACAAAAGGTCTATTCTAGATCAAAAAACTAAGATTGAATTATAAAGAGGGTGACACAGTCCATGCCTTGAGTTCAATCTGGATGTAAGATGACAAAGGAGCATGACAACATTGTAACATTGGTCACAATAGGTTAATTGAGTTACGAACTCTTATATTACTTGGGTAGCATTGATGCATTGCTAGATGTTGCTCATTGCTTATGAAACTATAGTTAATACGGTCTAGATCAAGTGGGAGACTGTTGGGATCTTATGTGATCTGGAAGTATTCAATGAGTTAGTCTCGCTGCCAACGTAATATGAGCTTATGGGGTCACACATAATAACACACGAGAAATTGGATATATGATCGGGGTGGCTCGAATCATATTGGATATGAGTGGAGAGCCAAACTTGGATGAATGGGAGAAAGTCTATGTCGACTTGATTGCTTGTCGATATAGTTATATCGACTAGATAGTCTAGCCAATCAACTAGAAGGTCTAGCCGATCGACTAGAAAAGTCATCTAGAACTATCTATGTTGTTTGGTCAAATCGGCTAGATCGTCTAGCCGATCGACTAGAAGGATTCATCTAGACTATTTCAGTATTGACTACACAGATTCAACTAGACAGTCCAGCCGATCGACTAGATGGTCTAGCCGATCGACTAGAAGGATTTGTCTAGACTGTTTCAGTATTGAATGGATAGATTTGATTAGACGGTCTAGCCGATCGACCAGATGGTTTAGCTGATCGACTAGAAGACTTCGACAAGGTTTTCTCTGTGTTGATATAGTGTATATCGGCTAGATATTAAACTGATCGACTAGATTGTCTAGTCGATCGACTAGATATCATGTCGACACAGACTGAATCTATTTTTCTCCTTCTTCTAGACCCTGAACCCGATTCACCTATTCTTAGGGTAATTCCTATTGAAGCTGAACCCGGTTCACTGATGATTATATATAGATATAATCTTAGATCTAGGTTTATGTTTTTTCAACAATTCCCGATCCCCTTCCGAAAGGTTCTAAAGAGCGACGAAACCCCAGCGGCTTCCTTTTGTGAACAGGAACCCTGGCGCGGGCAGTCCTCTCCTGGAATTAAACCTAGCTGTTTGTGGAGATGAAGAATTCGATCAGTCTTCCAGCCTGCTATCGTGTGATGTTAGCGAAGAATTTCTCGGCGATAGTGTGGACATCCTGTAAAGACACATATTTGTCTTATGTGTTCGCATGGACACAAAAGAAGAAGATAGTTCGTCGTTGATTTTGAATCAGGAACAAATTGAGGAAGCAGATCTTGGATTTGATTCTGACTAAGACATAGTGTTTTTTGGGTAGATTTTGAAGCTCGATTATGTCGTGAATTTGCATTCTGACACAGGTACTTTAGACTTTATTTCTTAATTCATGGTTATTGTAAGATCCACATGCTTCTCTTTTGGGTTTTTCTTGAATTTCTGCTGTGCAAATATGATATGTAAACCCCATAGAAAATCTAGCAGATGGAAGACAAATTATCTATCGGTATAGCCGTAGACTCTGACATAAAGCAATTCCCCACTCATCTTCTTCATAAGACCCTCTTCCTTTCTCCGCCACATGACCCGACTTCAAGTTAGCACGATAATCTCGTATGATATGACCAAACTTATGCCACATATAACATTTAGGTCCTTTTTGGGTTCCATCATTCTAAGAGTAGGAGGAACCACTCTCACCCTTTAAAGAAGTAGAAGGTCCAACACCGGAGCCCTTCTTTTTTTCATATGACTTCTTCTTCCACCAAAAGAGCACCTCGCTCTCTCTACCAGAAATTGAACACCCCGCCATTTGTTGTGCCAAACTTTCTTGCGATGAGATAAGATTCTCCAACTCCATCAAGGTGGGTGACCAATCCCATCCTTGAACTGATGTGATAAATGGAATATACTCTTTCTGAAGCCTGCGAATAATGTGTCTCTTCAACCTTGCTTCCGAGATCGTCTCATCCGAATTAAACGCAGAAATCTCCGCACACAAGTTCTTCAACTTCAAGAAAAATGTCGAGATGGAAAGCTCCCCTTGGTTTGCCTTTGCCAACTCATTTGCAAGAAACTATAACTGTGCCACGTTCTTCTTGTTGAAAAACCCATCGAGGGATGTCCAAATCTCTGACATGGATTTGCATCCCAAGATATGATCGAACAAATCCGGTGATATGGATCTCTTCAAGACAAACTCCGCCTTCGCATTGATTTTCCTCCACTTTCTCACATCAGCCTCATTCTCTTCATTAGGTACCGACACACTCATTTCTTTGCCTGCAACAACCTCCCATAGATCTTCTCCCAACAGATATCTCTCCATACAACTCTTCGATTTCTTGTAGTTTGTATGTGTGAGTAGTTCAATCCCAAGCCCTCTAACGACGCCACCTCTGTCCATATCTGACATATCATTCTTCTCCCCAAAGGAACTTAGCAAACTCCACTAAAACCTTTGTAGCTCTGATACCATGTAAAGATCTCACACCTGAAGATGCTTCAAATAACCAAAGGAGAACAACACCAAAATAACCAGAATGAAAATGCAGGTTTTAAATGAAAGTTAGGATTGTCCACTGCAACCAATTCAAAACAAGTTCATATACATATATAATAACATACACCAAGACATACAAGAAATAAGCAAAACACAAGTGAGTCCAACAATGTTGTTGTTGCTCGAGATAAATAGAATAATACCACCAACCGGAGAATAAAATGGATGAATCTTTGATGACCACTATGGCCTCGTGAGAGCGAAACGGTGCCACGAAAATCACATAGCAATGAACTCCTTGACGAGGGCTACAATGTGGAATCAACGATCACTGAAAACGGAGATGGAAAGTAGGCGAAAAGAAAAGAAAAGGTAGAGAGAGAAAGTTGTCTTCTTGATCTTTTCCTGGAGTTTCCTGGATATGTGGGGAGACAGAATAGTGGTGGTTGCACTTAAACAATATATATATGATATAACAACATCGACGTATGCAAGAATGGATGCCATGCGAGGGAGGAGGAGATGTCCACTTATGCTTCGAGATGTGATGGAAGATGTGCGTCGAAATGAAAGCAGGGAGAGAGGTCGATGCAAGGAAACATAGCGTCGAAACTAGAGTTTTGAAAATACAGTTTAACATCTCCTTTTTGAACATCTCCTTTTTAAAATGGCACTCATATCCCAAACAGAGAATTAATCTCATTCAGTTAAAATGAATCGAATCGAACCACACCGCACCCCCGATTTCACCAACCCAAATCATCTGAGAGTTGATTCGCCAAAAAATGGCAACTGCTAACTACACTTAACTATTAGATATCCGCACCCCCCCCCCCCCCCCCAACTAATAAAATTTTGAATGGGCAACTTGTGCTCGACGAATTGCACGCCAAAAATATCAAAATCCCCCATGATTCCCTTCTCGTAGATGCCCGCTCCCTTGCGTCGGCCTCTCTATCCATCGCAGCCGGCCACTGTCACTATACTTTGCTTCCCCTCTCCGAAGTGCATGTTGGGTTTTCCTTAGGGGTAGACACATCATATGATTTCAGCAGAATATTCAAGAACAACCCAAAAGAAACATAATAGGATCTTGCTCAAACCATGAATCAAGAAATTGATGCAATAAAAAAATTACATGTGCTGAATCGAGTGGAGACTCGATCGGATTGCTCTCAAAATCTTCCCGGAATCGAATTCACAATCCAAGGCCTCTTTATGCTTGTTATGCGCCTCTGTCGAGAACGACAAGCTCGTCTGAAGGGGTAAGTGTAGAAATAGATCCACACCTCTACAGAAGTTCGCACGAGCTTTCAGAGAACCCTACGATCTTGTTGAACAAGAACTAGGTCAGATATGGAGTGTCCTCTACGTCTCCATGGATTGCTAGATCCGTCTAAGCAGAGGCGGTCATGACGTATGGAACTGCGATATGATCGACAAGAACACTTCCTTCTTCGATCTCCAAGAATGGCTTTCGACTTCACGCATGGGTTTGAGTTCGCACTCGCGTTGATGAGTCCAATATTTACACTATTTTATGGACTCATCTGGGCTAGTTTTCACTCATGTACACTTCATTTTCAGGTTATAATCGCTTGCATTCACTTGTATTCACTTTCACGCTATGTGCATTACTTAGGCTCGTTTTGGTGTGCAATTGTGCTCCTTGTTGTTGGGGTTAAGCACATGGTGCTCCCCACCCCTTTTTCTATTTCTGGATTGAGCTGGAGGGGTATTCCCAGTTGTGTTATTCCTGTGTTGATTGTTGTGCAGGTGGACGGTTCATCCAATTTTGCTGAGATTTCATGTCTTCATGAATCACACGGTCGTGTGTTTCCTTGATGCACGATAGCTCCAACCGTGCACTCTCATCTGTGGTTCAAAACGATGTTTTGTCCACGCACGGGCTCCTCTGGTGAGCTGAAATTCTAGCTTTCGGAATTTGCCCGTGCATTTTTACACACGGTCGGCTTCGACCTGAGTAAAATGCACGGGTGCTCAAGGTCATCCTCCTGGGTTACTTTTTAATTAATAATGCACGTTCCATGAACGGATGTGCGTTCGACTGTGCGTGGCCATTTTTCTGATTGTTTACTATAAAAGCCGCAGGATTCGCCCTTTTTCAGAAATCACAGACCGAGCCCGCCATTTCCACTCCAGCTCCGCCATTTTCGTCGCTCCACCACCGCCCACTATAGGAGAAGCCCGGCCATCATTTTCTTGCAAATACAACGCTAAAGCTTCCTCCTCAGCCTCCTCCATCATCCTCGAGCTCAAAAGCTCCATTCCAAGATCATTTCTGCCGCATTCAAGGGTTCTCCGGCGAGAGCTAGCTTGAGCTTTTTCATGAAGAAGATGGGTAATGTGGAGGAAGGAGACAGCTCCTCTGAACCCCGGACGACAACTGAAGATCGAGCTCGGACAAGGCGTGACAACCCTATGATTCCGGACGCGAATCTTCAGTGAGTCTTCGAGCTTGGGTTTACTCTTTCCCCTTGTATTATTACAGTTGTTTCTTATGGATGTATGTTTGTTATTAATGATGCTCATAAACCTTTGTTAGTATTAATGTAATTTCATGTTTTTGAAATTAATTGTGGTTTATGTGAGTTGAGGAGCGCCCCATTACACCATCCACTCCATCGCTATGTTGTGTGTCACACTAGTAATTGCTATTTGCGTGCTTAGTGAGGAGGTGCTTATGACCCTCACTCTGCCGGTTACAAATCATTCATCTGCAAGCCTTCTCATTCATTCGCAAGACTACTCGTCCATCCACCAAGCGACGCGGTGACTGCCACCCGCATAGTTAATCTAGCTTTCTTTTATTTCATCTTCCAAAACAAATCAAAACCCCCTTTAAAACTATAGAAATCTTTATAATTGATTTCCCTAATGAGAAAATCATACACCCCAACTTGCAGTCCTTTGAGAATGATATTCGGGGAGTCTCTCCCAACTTATTACTTGTACGACCGGTACACTTGTCGTAAGCGTGTCAAGTTTTTGGCGCTATTGTCGGGGACTGCAATTGGTGTCATGATTTGGTTGATAGAAAATAGTCGTGGAGATCTCTAGTTTTTCTTTTCGTTCACTTACGTGTCATTCTGCCATTTAGAGGTTAATCGCTAAATCTTCCTTCTACCTATTTACATAGCATGGCTAGCCATTGTTTTGAAATATCTGCATAGCTTGTTACTTTTGTTTCTCAAGGTAACTTATTTTGGGGGACCCCTAGTGAGGATGCATTGTCCCACCTGCAGAACTTTCTTGAAATCTGCAGCACTTTTCAGTATGCTGATGATGATTCTGAGAATGTCAAGATACAGTTGTTCGCATTCTCATTGCCAGGTAAAGACCAGGTTTTGTATCGTGAAGTGCAATTGAACCAAACCTGCTCGTGGAGCAAATTGGAAGAGGAATTCCTTGGCAAATTCAATTCATGTTTGTACCTATTGGAAATACACAACAGATTGTTATTGTTTACTCAGAAAAAGGATGAGAAGCTGATGGACGCGTGGGAAAGATTCTGCACCCTTCAAAAATTCTGCTTCGTGCATGGCCTCACAGAACTGGCATGCCTTCAGATATTCTACTTTGGGGTATCAACTGGTTATAGACCTTATTTTGACGTGGCCGCTGGTGGATCGTTGTTCAGTAGGTCAAGCATTGACGCTTGGCAAATTGCTGATAAGTGATGGCGCAAATCTCACACACCGCTATAGGCGGTAGCTCGACTGCGACACGAAACGGCAGTGTACCGATCGTTCAAGTAATATAAAACGAGGAGTAATCCCCGAGTATCGAATCTCTCAAGGAACACAGTAAGGTGGAGTTAACGTTCGAGGAAGGACTTGAGATCGAAGTCCTTGATTTGGATGGAATGCGGACACGGGGTGATTGGGCTTTTGAAAAATAAAAGAAAAGCTATCAACTACTCCTATGCAATGCCGCTATGCAAAGCTTCGCTCGGCGGGATGGAAGACTATGTAGGCCTTGAACGCGCTAATTCGTAAGGGCGGTTGGACGAGTAGGCAAGCGGAATCGAACTGTGCAGGCCTTGAGCGCACTGCCTCGTTAGGCGGGATGGAATACGGGCCGCGATGCCACGCTTCGGTAGGCGGATGGACGAGTAGGCTAGCGGAGATAGGGTCGCAAGCACCTCTTCGACAAGCACGCCACTAGCAATTGCTAGTGCGGCACCGGTCGTGGCGGTGGGATGGAAAATGAAATAAAGCGCACCTCAATGACACAAATGAACAAAATAATTTCATAAACATGAAATAAGCAACATTAGGCATGATTCATAGTGTTCATCATCAAGATAAAGAGAATACATCACACATAACCACAAAAATAGAGGAAAAAGGCAAGAGATACGACCGAATCTGGAGTCTCGTTGTAGATTTACGGTAGGAAGCACCGGGTTGTCAATCCGCGTCCTAGCTCGGTCCCAACTGCGTCCGGGGTAGAAGAGGGCTGTCACACCTCCCAATGGACCCGTCTTCTCCAGCGATTTACAATCCGGCCACGTCTATTGCGGAGAACCTCTTCCTTAGCGGTCAAAGTGAGTGTAGGAACCCTTCCTTTAAGCCTTTGGATGATGGAGGAGGCCTAGGGGGTGAAAATCCCCTGAAAACGGCGAAAACGGCGGACTGAACGGAGCAGAGTTGCGTGATCCGACCTAATTCGCGAACAGGTCAATAAATAGGCGCTGGATTAAACACTGCGCACGATCATTGGCGCACGACCAGTGGTCGTGCGCACTGGAATCCTGCGATCGTGCGCACTGCCTGGACAGAATTTGCAAGAGATGAAATTATAAAATAAAATGCTCGCACGACCAGTGGCGCACGACCGTTGATCGTGCGCACTAGCGTCGGTGGTCGTGCGCAATAGGTGAGACAGAACTCATAAAATTACTATTAAGTGCGCACGGACAGTGGCGCACGACCGGTGGTCGTGCGCACTGGAGTTGATGGGCGTGCGCACTGCACCAGACAGAACTCGTAAAAAGGGGCTAAGTGCGCACGATCAGCGGCGCACGACCAGTGGTCGTGCGCACTAGAAAAAGTGATCGTGCGCAGTGTTCCTGTGCAGAATTGCACCGGAAACACTTGCACGCCTCCTATTCCAGCACAAACACAGATCTAGCCACCGAAAGTGGCACTTAACAACATATGAGTACTATGAAAGGAAATAAACACGAAAACACACCAAAGTGGGCCAAAATGTGCACTTAGCATGGAATAACAGATAGAGAACAAATATGAGTGATTATGGAACTAAAATGTAGTGCATTTACTCAAATACCGGCCCAGATGAGTCCATAAATGTGTATATAAATGGGACTCATCACACCCCCAGACTTACCTGTTTGCGCGTCCCGAGCAAACCATCTCTTACGCGGACAAGAAAAACATAAGTTGGAATAGAAATTATCAAGCGGAGTACCATGCGAAGTCGCATGCTCATGTGCGTAGAAATACAGTAGATAAAATTTCTAATTATACATATTAGTTTAAAATTTTCTAGGAGCGTATTTATATATTACGTTTACTCAAAAAGTGAATCACGGTGAATCATAAGGTTGTACATAGAAAGAAAGTAGACTGAACGCTAAGGCGAGCATTGCCAAAGATCGGGGCTCGAGACAACTCCATTGAAATCCATCAATGTCGGTGGCCATAAGCTTGCCCGTTCGCACTCTCTCCACGGCACTGGTTTGACTCAAATGCGTGAATCAATAGGACTTTAGGTTTTAAATGGGGCTTGGGTTTAGGTGAGGTATACAATGATAAAGACGATGGCTCAAATACTAAACCCAAATGAGCTAGTGCAGAAATTCTCCTCATTCACCACACAAATACGCGGGTACACCACACCCCCAGACTTGGATTTGACTACATGGGTGTGTGCACCGCCTACTCCCAAACATAAATCTCTACATAAAGATTTTCAATTAAACACTCTTTCTCTTTCATTTCTTTTTAACTTCTTTTCTTTTTCTCATTTTTTTTTTCTTTTCTTATCATTTTCAGCAAATAAACAATAAGACACATCCACATCTTCACAAACATATCACCACATCAACAACCCAACACATGAAAATAATAAACAGCTAAAGCTCAGATTTGGGTGTGCGATTAGGATTGGCTTTTGGGCTTTGGTGAAATAAAAAGTGGGGCTGAATCAAAGAAAGGGTAGGCACAACTGGGCTAACGAGGATAAAGTGATAGGAGTGGGCACAAAGGCTCAATCGGGCCAAAATGATGGCCTATATCACATTCACGCAATTGACTAACCGTATACCCATGCTTCAAGAATCGCTTGGGGCAAGTTCTAGCCACCGAGAAAGATAATCCATCCTCCCGACTCGGGCAATACGAGACTAACGAACGTCTACACACATTCCTATGCTACCGTTTGATTCACACCGGATTCACCAAATTTTGAGTAAAGTAAACAATATTTACGCTAATAGAAAAATATAAGCTAAAAGCATAAAAAGAAATTGAATCTACACGAATTTCTAAACGAGACATGAGCACTCGACTAGGAGCACTACAGGAGTCAACATTTTACTCTGCCTCATAATCCTAAGCCAGCACAATGATTTTCCAAATCACACAAAAAGACAAATTCAACTCACGACGTGCCAACGGCTAAGCGCGCGCTAAAGTGGGTGCTGTGGTGTGCAATAAAAATAAACAAAATATTTTAAATGAAATCTTCTAGTATGCAGTGCAATAGTGCACGTGAGCGGGTAAACAAAACTACTCTCCCCCAGACTTAAGCTAAACAATCTGCATAACATATGACAAGAAAATCAAAATAGGGCTAAGGGAAGAGAGTACCCAATGCTCAGCAAGTGAGCATGCCAGAAGATTGGCGTTTAAACCTAGACTAAGATGCAGCATCCGCCATCCAGAAGAAGATACCTGCAGGGGTCAGCTCCGCAAAAACAAAAGAAACAGAAAAAGATAAACTACAATAAACTACAGCTAACTAAACAGGATGGATTAAAATAAAATGCATGAAAAGTAAGATAACTACTGGGGTTATTGTCATCCCAGCACGACTTATTTAAAAACATGAAGGTTCTAACTAATGGGCCTATGGAAGGAGAAGTGGACAGGTAACTGGCCTAATATCCGTGTCGGTAGCGGGTACCGATACGGTGATAGAACAACCACCCCTCTACCTAAATATAGATACCTGCTCCTCACAGGTAGAGGGTAGAGAATGTAAGAAAAGGAGGAGGCCTGGTCCTCACTCATCTCACAAAACACATCCTTGCCTAGCAAGGTGTCGTCAACAGGGAGGCAGCAGGGGGAGAAGGCAATGAGTGGAGCTTCCTCTACGGAGGGGGAATAAACCTCCTCACATGAGAGGATGCTCTCATCATTGACTTGAGCAAAAAGCTCCAAGTCCTCCTGGGATACCTGTGAAGACTCAACCTGCACAGGCTCAGATGAAGAAGGGGGATCAAGAAATAAACAAGGCGAAGAACATAAATAATCAGAAATCGAGGGAGTGGTCCCGGTCTCACTCCCATCAGGTTGGGGAAGTAAAATAATGTTAGCATTGTCATCAATGCTACAAGAGTCGGCGGGATCAACGGTGGCCAGGCTTAGGATTTGGACTTCCTCCACCGGTGCTGAGGAAAACTCCTCTTCACCTAGAAGGTTGTCCTCCTCCATAGGAATAGGCACAACACTAAGATCAACAACCTCCTCATGCGACACATCATCAACAATGTCGTCAGAAACAAATGTAGTATGCACAACAGGGGAAAGAATCGAATCCACTAGAAGTGGTGGAGGCACATGGAGAATCTGCTCAGCGGTGTCGGTGCATAGATCAGCCGCACATCCGGTGGCCGTATCCATGCCATACCCTTCAAAATGTGAAGGTGACAAAGACACATAGCCGGATGTTGAAGGTGTGCCGCCAGAGTTAGGAGTTGGGACGATCCGGATATCCGGCTCGTCATCCTCGTCCAATTGGCGAAGATACTCGGCACAGTCCTTCAAGACATGATCAGTGCTCCGACAAAACCGGCACTGCCTAGCAGGCTTCTTTGGCACATCGAGTGCTGAAGCCGAAAAGAAGTACGACGGTAAAGGCTCAGCAGAGTAGCCATAAGACTTACGCGCACCATATGGAGTACCAGACGAAGTCGGTGCTCCATATGCGGGGCTATAAGAATTATGCCTACTATTCTCCGTAGGGCATTCATCACTAGAGTGGGAGGTATCTCTACACCAACGGCAACGGATATTGAGATGTGCCCACATAGTGCGAAGATAAAACGATTCTCAAAACTAAGAACACTATTGTGCGAAATACTATACCTAACAAAATTTTACTAAAGCAACCTACTATAAAACAAGAAAATGGACTAAAAAGAACAGAAATAAAAATAAAAGAAAATGCAATTTACAAAAGGAAGGGCTTTTCTCTCAGATTCTCCCTCTCCAGAAAACTCACACGACTGTGTTCCCCGGCAACGGCGCCAAAAACTTGATGGCGCAAATCTCACACACCGCTATAGGCGGTAGCTCGACTGCGACACGAAACGGCAGTGTACCGATCGTTCAAGTAATATAAAACGAGGAGTAATCCCCGAGTATCGAATCTCTCAAGGAACACAGTAAGGTGGAGTTAACGTTCGAGGAAGGACTTGAGATCGAAGTCCTTGATTTGGATGGAATGCGGACACGGGGTGATTGGGCTTTTGAAAAATAAAAGAAAAGCTATCAACTACTCCTATGCAATGCCGCTATGCAAAGCTTCGCTCGGCGGGATGGAAGACTATGTAGGCCTTGAACGCGCTACTTCGTAAGGGCGGTTGGACGAGTAGGCAAGCGGAATCGAACTGTGCAGGCCTTGAGCGCACTGCCTCGTTAGGCGGGATGGAATACGGGCCGCGATGCCACGCTTCGGTAGGCGGATGGACGAGTAGGCTAGCGGAGTGAGGGTCGCAAGCACCTCTTCGACAAGCACGCCACTAGCAATTGCTAGTGCGGCACCGGTCGTGGCGGTGGGATGGAAAATGAAATAAAGCGCACCTCAATGACACAAATGAACAAAATAATTTCATAAACATGAAATAAGCAACATTAGGCATGATTCATAGTGTTCATCATCAAGATAAAGAGAATACATCACACATAACCACAAAAATAGAGGAAAAAGGCAAGAGATACGACCGAATCTGGAGTCTCGTTGTAGATTTACGGTAGGAAGCACCGGGTTGTCAATCCGCGTCCTAGCTCGGTCCCAACTGCGTCCGGGGTAGAAGAGGGCTGTCACACCTCCCAATGGACCCGTCTTCTCCAGCGATTTACAATCCGGCCACGTCTATTGCGGAGAACCTCTTCCTTAGCGGTCAAAGTGAGTGTAGGAACCCTTCCTTTAAGCCTTTGGATGATGGAGGAGGCCTAGGGGGTGAAAATCCCCTGAAAACGGCGAAAACGGCGGACTGAACGGAGCAGAGTTGCGTGATCCGACCTAATTCGCGAACAGGTCAATAAATAGGCGCTGGATTAAACACTGCGCACGATCATTGGCGCACGACCAGTGGTCGTGCGCACTGGAATCCTGCGATCGTGCGCACTGCCTGGACAGAATCTGCAAGAGATGAAATTATAAAATAAAATGCTCGCACGACCAGTGGCGCACGACCGTTGATCGTGCGCACTAGCGTCGGTGGTCGTGCGCAATAGGTGAGACAGAACTCATAAAATTACTATTAAGTGCGCACGGACAGTGGCGCACGACCGGTGGTCGTGCGCACTGGAGTTGATGGGCGTGCGCACTGCACCAGACAGAACTCGTAAAAAGGGGCTAAGTGCGCACGATCAGCGGCGCACGACCAGTGGTCGTGCGCACTAGAACAAGTGATCGTGTGCAGTGTTCCTGTGCAGAATTGCACCGGAAACACTTGCACGCCTCCTATTCCAGCACAAACACAGATCTAGCCACCGAAAGTGGCACTTAACAACATATGAGTACTATGAAAGGAAATAAACACGAAAACACACCAAAGTGGGCCAAAATGTGCACTTAGCATGGAATAACAGATAGAGAACAAATATGAGTGATTATGGAACTAAAATGTAGTGCATTTACTCAAATACCGGCCCAGATGAGTCCATAAATGTGTATATAAATGGGACTCATCAATAAGATCTCATGAACCATTGGGATGTGGTGTGCATCCGTGGGAAGTGGTGAGGCCATGAACATCACCTCCATTATGTCTTCAATGGATGAGATTTCCCCGCCTGAACTTTCTATCGACAAGTTTCACGTTTTCACTGAATGCATCTTGGAATGCCTTGAGGCCCAAAAGAGCGCGTTGCTTAACTTCCAGTCAATGGTTGGGAGTATCATAACAGTGATTTCGGCGATGGTGCTCCACCCAAATGAGACATTGAATTCCATGCAGCTTAGAAGCAGGAAGTCAATCAGAAAACCCAGCAGGTGGAATGAAACTCCTAAAGGCCAGTGCAATCTATCAAGTGAAAATGTGCCAGCTACTGATTTCAACACTCCTCAGCCGCTTCCTATCCCAGTGCTTACTCAACCATTGATTAGCCCCCCGTTTCCGCACCGACTGAAGAATACTAGGAAGGAAAAACAATTCCGGAAATTTCAAGAACTTATGAAGGGGGTCCAGGTTAATATTCCTCTCCTAGACGTCCTCACCCAGATTCCAAGCTACGCAAAATATCTAAAGGACCTGCTTGTTCAGAAAAAGCGCTTGGAGACCTCCAATTCCATGTCTACTCTAAATTATGGTGTCACTTTTATTGTGGAGCATTGGCCGGTTAAACTAAAGGATGCAGGAAACTTCACCATTCCTTGCACCATTGGGCACTCGGGTTGTTACCGGGCATTATGCGACTCTGGCGCATCAATTAATTTGATACCTATCTCGATCTTCTGTGAGTTGGGATCCGGTAACTTGAGACACACAAACATCACTCTCCAGCTGGCGGATCGGTTGTTAAGAAACCCATTGGAGTTGTTGAAGACCGGGTTGTTTCAGTTAATGATTTGGTGTTACCTGTAGACTTTGTAATAATGGATATTGCCTCAGATGTAGCTGCACCTCTCATTCTTGGAAGACCATTTCTTGCTACAGCACGTGTTGGAACAACCCTATTACTAATTTGGGCTAGGATCACTATCTGTGACTAGGACTCTAGTTGACCCCATTGTATAGTCTAAGGGTCAAGGTTTAAGTGTGTCTGAGTTAGCTAGAACTTAAGATAAATTCCAAGTTTCTATGTTCGACGAACTTCATTCTGCGTTCGACGAACTCCTTCCTGAGTTTGAAGAACGTCGTGCTTCAGTTCGACAAACTTGCTCTTCAGCTCGACGAATTCAGTCTTCCAGCCAGCTCTACAGATTTTATCTCAGTTCGACGAACTCCAGATTGAGATCGACGAACTCAGCTCTGTGTTCGACGAATAAGTAACTAAATGTTCAGTTCGACGAACTCAGTTTTCTGCTCGACAATTTTCTTCTACAGCTTGACAATTTCTGATGGATAGTTATCTCTATTTTTCTCTGAACTCAGATCGACTAATCAGCAACGGATCTATTCAGTTATTTGGACTTATTCATTATCAGATAATTCAAGATTTGATCTTTCCTTTTTATTATTCCTTTCTATTCTCTTCTTTCGAGAAAATAGTCGTTGACATATTGGAAAAGGATACTTTCATAGAAAAGGAAAAGGAATTAAAGTTTTATTGCTGAATCAGATTGCACTCCCGAGAAAGATTTAATTCAGATTATTTTATTCCTTAATCAGAAGACTTGAATTTCAAATCAGTCAGATATATCTAAGGAAAAATAGATATAGAAGAGATCATGAGAGAGATATCAGAGAAAAGAGAAGAAAAGAGATATACAAGTGGATACAATAGAGAACAAAGAAGATATAGAAGATACTTAGAAAAATACTCAGAGAGACAAAAATCTTCATCTTCAACAACAGCATTTTCAATCCCTGAGAACATCAACAATCTTCTCTCAGTTTTAGCTGCTAATTCTTGATCTTCAAAGAGCAACAACAATCTGAGAAACATTTTCTCTCAGATTCATCAGTTATCAAGGAAGATCTTCTTCATCCAAGAGAAAGCTCCATCCATTATCTGTCAAGAATTTCTATCAGACAGGGGGAGCTTTACAACACAACAATCCACTAGTCTTCTCTCAGATCTTGTTGACAGAGAAGAATTTCATAAACACCTTTTTGTTTATTTTACCTCATCATGTATAGGATTCTAACTCCCTTCAAAAGTTAAACCTTTGGTGGCAGGGCACCAGATCAAAACCTGTGTTTTGGTTTGAGCACCTGATCAAAAGCTCAGTGGCATTTGGGCACCTGGTCAAAAATCGCAGTGGTGATAGGGCACTGATGAGTCCCATTTATATACACATTTATGGACTCATGTGGGCCGATTATCTAGTCTATGCACTACACTTTAAGCATGTTTTCATTCATATTTGTTATTCCTTGCTAGGTGCACTCTTAGGCCCGTTTCGGTGTGCATTTGCGCTCCTTGTTATTAGGGGTAAGCACATGGTGCTCCCCTTCCATTTCTCTTTGTTTATCTGGTGCTGGAGGTGTATTCCCAGCTATTTTATCTTGTATGCAGGTGGCCGGATTATCTTGTATCCAGTTTTCTCCCAGAATTCATGACTGTGTGAAACGCACGGTCGTGCGTTTTCCTTGATGCATGGGCTGTTGCGGTCGTGCGCTCTGATCTGGGCAGAAAACGATCGATCTGAATTTACTTGTGCATTTTGACGCACGGGCGGATTTGCCCGTGCGTGAGTAAAATGCACGACCTCCTATTTCTTCTATTTTTAGTTATTTCTGAATTTACCCGTGCGTTTTGACGCACGGGCGGATTTGCCCATGCGTGAGTAAATCGCACGGGCGGCGCAGCTACGTCTTCACGCAAACTTTTATCTTTAATTAACGCACGGGCAACGCACGGTCGTGCGTGACCAAAATTCTGCCTATTTAGTATTTAAAGCAGGAATTGCTGCTGCCATCGGAGGAGAGACGGAGAGCTCGATCCACCTCGCGGGAAAAGCCGGGAATCCCACCATTTTCACCCCTTCCACCGTAGGAGACAAGAGGAGACCTTCTCCGGCGATCTCCTTCATCATTCCTCCATTCGGGAGCATTTGCAAGCTTTCTCTGCCACTAGCTCAAGCATTCCTCGCCGAGGAGACCATAGAAGTGCTAAAGATCGTTGGAGCGGTGACAGCCTCCTTCGAGTTAACACACCATCTGAGGGCTGAGCCGGACAACCTCTCATTCCGGCCGAGAACCCAAGACGCGGTGACATATTCTTTGTGGTCCTCTCTAACCCTTGATGCTTGTACTTTCTTTGTGTTGTAGTATGAACACATGTTAGGTTAATATTATGTATTTTTGCTTGTGTTCATGTGCAATGATGATGTGGTGGCAAGAATAGCCCTTTTGTTGTTGTGACAGCCTAGGTTGTTGCGTGAAGCTACCTAGCGATTGCTAGTGGTGATGTTAGCGAAGAGGTGAATACGACCCTCACAAAACCTCGCAATGCGGCCACTCCACCCGCTTACCAAAGCGCGACATCACGGCCGCTGCACTCACCCACACCTTGCGAAGCGGTGCTTTTCGACCCGCATTTCTCTTCATTTTGCAATAGCATAGGAATCCAAATCACAACCCCCCCCCCCCCCCCCCCCCCCCCCCCCCCCCCCCCCCCCCCCCCCCGTTGTTACTTAGTTATCCTTTTAACTAATTTCCGGTTTGAGCAAATCATACTACCCAACTTGCGGTCCTTTGAGAACGATATTCGGGGAGTTCCTCCCTATTTTATTACTTGAGCGACCGGTACACTGCCGTCGTATCGCATTTCGTGCTTGCTAATTAGCAGTGCTGAAATGGCGCATCAAGTTTTTGGCGCCGTTGTCGGGGACTGCAAGCGTGTATGATTTGTTTTTCTTTGGAAATTTGTTTTAAGGTTTTTTTTTATTATCTTCTTTTGTGATTGAAGAGGGTGTATGCATAGAAGAGACCCCGGTGAGTGCGCAGCATTTGACCCTGAAATAGAGCATACCCTCCGGGCGCGTCTCCGTGCTGCTGCCACCATGGATGTTAATGGAAATCAGGCTGAACCTGGAGTGGGAAATGTACCGGTCGTGGGTCAGGTAGCTGACGAGAATGAAGTGGCTAGGCCACGACCCAGGACTATGAGAGATTACACTACACCCACTGTTGAGAGTGTGTACCCTGGATTTGGCCCGGCTATCACCAACAACAACTTTGAGATAAAGCTGGCCATCCTGAACATGATCCGCAACCAGGCCCAATTCTCTGGGTTAGCCAATGAAGACCCCCATCTTCACTTGGTTGAATTCGCAGAAATCTGTGGGACATTTTGGTACGCAGGGCTGGCTGACGAGATGGTGAAGCTCAAGCTGTTCCCTTTCTCTCTATGTGACAAAGCAAAGGCGTGGCTCCACACGATACCACATGGCACAACTACCACTTGGGACGCTCTGCAAGAAAAATTTCTGGCGAAGTTCCATCCTGTCGATAAAGTTGTCAACTTGCGGAGGGAAATTGCAACCTTCCAACAGCTTGATCAGGAGGCTCTCTCAGAAGCTTGGGAGAGGTTCATGAACCTTCTCAGGAAATGTCCCCAGCATGAGCTGCAACCATGGACCATAGTAGAAAATTTTTATTTTGCTATTGAGCCTAACTACAGGGCCATGATCGATGCTGCTGCAGGTGGAACTTTGATGAACCACACCCCCGAAGAGGCATTACGGATCGTCCAAGACACTGCCATTCATAGCTCCTTTCGGAATGCTGGAAGAAATGCTCCAAGGAACGCTCGGGGACTCTTTGAGGTGAACACGTCTGGTGCACCTGCTGAAAGTACCATGATGCTAAAGAGGCCTACCATCCCTTCGGCCTCAGTAATGATGATCTCATGTCAAGGTTGTGGAAACCCAGGGCATCATGCATATGAGTGCCCCACAGGTGAGCAACCTACCAAAGTCTCTTTTGACGAAAGCGTTAATTACATTAATGATCAAAATCATGGATCACCATTTAATAATACCTATAACTCGGGCGTGAGAAGTCATCCGAACTTCTCATGGAAACAAAACGTTCCAGGCCAACGATGGCAAGGGGGTTCGCATCAATTCGATGCTCAAGCCTCCGGTAGCCAACCGCGGCCGCCTCAACCGAGTTATAATCAAGGTGCTCCAACTCCTAAGAAGAGCAACCTTGAGGAAATGATGGAAAGGTTTATGCATGCCGCGAAATCGAATATGGTTAACCAAACCGCGTCCATGCGAAGCTTGGAGACGCAATTGGGCCAATTGGCTCAATTGTTAACCGAGCGATCGCAAGGGGCCCTTCCCAGCACTACGGAAAAAAATCCTATCAATCAAGGGAAGAGTCTTACTGACACAGAAGTGGTTAACCCAAGTGAATTAGTAATCACTTGTTCTATTAATAATTTCCAAACTGCTGCCCTATGTGACTCTGGTTCATCCCGCAACGTCCTTGCATTGCAAGACGTTGCTAAATTGCAACTCGAAATGAACACGGACGATCGGAAGTCTTTTGTGCTTGCTAATGGGACCATTATTCAGTCGGAGGGAGAAGTGAAGAATGTTGAAGTCATGGTTGAGGGCACGGTGGTGGTCTCTAACTTTCAAGTATTGGGACCCCAGGAGAATAAATTTATCCCCATCTTGGGAGTGCCGTTCTTGAAGGAGAGTGGTGCCACTTTGGATTTCTCTGCTGGGAGAGTTGTCGTTCCTACTTGCCCCAAGATTGTGACCGAAACATTGTCTCGCTCTCCCCAAAGTATTTCTGATAAATCTCTTAGTGATGCAGGAATCAGGGTTGAAATTGCATCGTCGGAAGAAGAAAAGGATGAGAAGCAATCATGCGAAAAAGAAGAAGAAGTAGATTTGCGAAAGGAATGTGACCCGGAGAGGAAGGAGAGCCTCGTTTCTGAACCCGCTAAGCAGAACTTAACTCGGGACAATGTCCCATTTTTATTTAACAAGAAATCTTGTATTAAGCTTCTTAAACAGTCGGTCTCTTGGGCTGACCCAGTTGCCACTGCGGTAACGGGAGTGATGCCACCCACCACCAAGGTGGGAAAATCTGACGACTACCAACGCTGGCGCTCTCCTACCGTGGAGAAACTGAAACAAGAAAGAAAATTACGTGGTGCACGCTCCACTGCTTTCAGTGGCAAGATGGCAGAGGCTAGGTAAAAATTGGGTAACACCAATTTTGGCCCTAAAGCTTTCACCTCCAGCCTACGAACCACTGGAGACTTGCACTACAAAAGCACGTATAGCTGATGTTCTTTTCTTGTGCTGTGATCTGCGTTTGTGAAACTTTTCTCCAAATTTTCTGCTATGTGAACAATGCTTAATACAGGTATTTGGTCCACCTTTAAGGACGTTAAACAAAAGGGCTTCTTGGGAGACAACCCATGGGGACCACCTGGTTCCGTTTGCCTTTTAATTCCTTTTATGTTTTGTTATTGCCTTTTTGCTAACATCATAGGTGGAAGCTCTCGCGTGGAGGATGAGGAAAGTGAAAAATTTAATGTTGGAACTACCGCACTTCTGGCATGCTCTTCTATGAGCATACGTCAACTCTACCCCTTTCCTACTTATTTTTGAATTGTTTATTCTAGTTGGTGTTGATCAAGTCTGGGGGAGAGAGTGATCGGTGCACATGCACACACTTTGCATGACATGTTAGGATGTGCTGAGTTAGGATTTGTATTTTGATGCACACATTGCATACACTTGCACCTAGTTCACGCGGACTTGATCACGCGTGCTTTTTGGGTATCGCTGCGAAGTTCCCAGCTCGTAAGAATTGGATTGTTAGCGTATGAGTGAGGATTAGAGAAAAATGTTGATTCGAGTAGTGCTCTAGTCAAGTGCCCACGTCACGCCTAGAAATTCAATTAGAGTAGAATAAAATTCAGAGTTATAATTTAATAATTTCTATTATAGTACCTGCAATTATTTTACTTTAGTGGTGAATCCGGTGAATCCAACGGTAGCATAAGGTCGAGTGTAGCTAGACTAGTAGTAGCTTATTACTAGGGTCGGAAGGAAGGACAACCTTTCTCGGTGGCTAGAACTTGCACTAGGCGACTCTTGAAACGATTGCATTGAAAGTACCCATTATAAAATGTGATATAGGCCATTTCTTGATCCGTTTTGTGCTTTTGAAATCCTTACCAACGTAATCACCGTTGCAAGCCCACTTGAGCCTACCTTTCCTCCTTGTTTAGCTCCACTAAAATTTCACCAAAGCCATACGGCCGAACCTATTTTCGCACCAACCTTTGAGCTGAAAGAAATTTCTTTTTCGATCGCATTTGGTATCATCTTTGTTGTGCATGGAAGATTTGAATTAGCTAAAGGAGCTGTTTTATTGAGCATACAAAAGTTATTTTGTCAAAAAGAGAAAAGAAAAGAATGAATAGAAAAGAAAAAAAAAAGAAAAAAAATATAGTTGTGCAAAAATAATATTCTCTCGGCAAATTCAATTTATATTTGGCTTAGCATGCACCTAGTGTTCAGTTGAAGTCTGGGAGTGTTGTGTAATTCTTGAAAATATTGTATTGGTGATTGTAATTTTCTTGAGTGCTCAGGTTGTGTTGAATGCGATTCCCATCATCCTTCTACTTACCTAGCCTAAACTCAACCTAAGCCCAATCCTAACCCATAATTCCTATTGATTTTAGATACGAGTAGTCTCATGCAGTAGAGAGAGTGCGAACGTGCAAGCCTATGGACACCGAATTTGATGGATTTCTTAGGAGTTTGTCCCGAGCTTCGATTCGAGTAATACTCTACTCATTAGTCACGCTATTTTCCCTTTTGCGCTTCACCGGGATTCACCATCCAAGTAAAGTAAATTTCGAACTACTGTTCTAGAAATAGTTAGATATAATCTTGAGTTTAATTCTGTTCTAATGTATTTCTATGCACGTGCACACGCAACTTCGCATAGGTCTCTACCGCTCAAACTCACGCTAACATCCAATTGTTCCGACGGAGAGCTGAGTAGTTTGCCCGAGACATGCAAATGGTTAAGGCTAGGGGTGTGATGAGTCCCATTTATATACACATTTATGGGCTCATCTGGTCTGATTATCTAGTCTATGCACTACACTTTAGGCATGTTTTCATTAATATTTGTTATTCCTTGCTAGGTGCACTCTTAGGCCTGTTTCGGTGTGCATTTGCGCTCATTGTTATTGGGGGTAAGCACATGGTGCTCCCCTTCCATTTCTCTTTGTTTATCTGGTGATGGAGGTGTATTCCCAGCTATTTTATCTTGTATGCAGGTGGCCGGATTATCTTGTATCCAATTTTCTCCCAGAATTCATGACTGTGTGAAACGCACGGTCGTGCATTTTCCTTGACGCACGGGCTGTTGCGTTCGTGCGCTCTGATCTGGGCAGAAAACGATCGATCTGAATTTACTCGTGCATTTTGACGCACGGGCGGATTTGTCCGTACGTGAGTAAAATGCACGGCCTCCTGTTTCTTCTGTTTTTAGCTATTTCTGAATTTACCCGTGCGTTTTGACGCACGGTCGGATTTGCCCGTGCGTGAGTAAATCGCACGGGCGGCGTAGCTTCGTCTTCACGCCAACTTTTATCTTTAATTAACGCACGGGCAACGCACGGTCGTGCGTTCGACCGTGCGTGACCAAAATTCTTCCTGTTTAGTATTTAAAGCAGGAATTGCTGCTGCCATCGGAGGAGAGACGGAGAGCTCGATCCCCCTTACGGGAAAAGCCGCGAATCCCGCCATTTTCACCCCTGCCACCATAGGAGACAAGAGGAGACCTTCTGCGGCGATATCCTTCATCATTCCTCCATCCGGGAGCATTTGCAAGCTTTCTCCGCCACTAGCTCAAGCATTCCTCGCCGAGGAGACCATAGAAGCTCTGAAGATCATTGGAGCGGTGACAGCCTCCTTCGAGTTAGCACACCATCTGAGGGCCGAGCCCGGAGAGAGCCCGACAACCTCTCATTCCGGCCGAGAACCCAAGATGCGGTGACATCTTCTTTGTAGTCCTCTCTAACCCTTGATGCTTGTACTTTCTTTGTGTTGTTGTATGAACACATGTTAGGTTAATATTATGTATTTTTGCTTCTGTTCATGTGCAATGATGATGTGGTGGCAAGAATAACCCTTTTTGTTGTTGTGATAGCCTAGGTTGTTTGTGCGTGAAGCCACCTAGCGATTGCTAGTGGTGATGTTAGCGAAGAGGTGAATACGACCCTCACAAAACCTCACACTGTGGCCACTCCACCCGCTTACCGAAGCGCGACATCGCGGCCGCTGCACTCACCCACGCCTTGCGAAGCGGTGCTTTTCGACCCGCATTTCTCTTCATTTTGCAATAGCATAGGAACCCAAATCACAACCCCCCTGTTGTTACATAGTTATCCTTTTAACTAATTTCCGGTTTGAGCAAATCATACTACCCAACTTGCGGTCCTTTGAGAACGATATTCGGGGAGTTCCTCCCTATTTTATTACTTGAGCGACCGGTGCACTGCCGTCGTATCGCATTTCGTGCTTGCTAATTAGTAGTGCTGAAATGGCGCATTAGACACCTGATCAAAAACCTAGTGGATTCCTACCAAGGGTGGTAGAAGAGTAGATGTACCCAGTTTGATTGGGGAACTACTATAGATCCTTTTGTCTGCTATGATTGTGTTTTTCTTTCTGTACTGTGTTGTGCTGTGTTTATTATATTTGCTTAGCTTTTATACTCACTCTGCTACACATATATATATATATCACTATTTTAATTCCGCTACAAAATAAGTTAAAACTTTTTAATACTCTATTCACCCCCCATAGAGTTAATCTAAGATCTAATACCTTACTTTCAATTGGTATCAGAGATAGGTTGATTGATTACACAGGCTAACACATGAATCAAAATATCAATTAGATCTTAACTTTTTTTAGAGTTTTCTTTTCCTAAAAACTCATGGCACAAAACAAAGATTACTCAAGCACAAGACCTCCTATGTGCAATCTCAAAAAGTTTGCATTGTGGAAGGCAAGGATCAAATTGTATATGAATTCTATTGATGAGGATATTTTTAATTCCATTTTGACAGGACCTCCTACTCCATCAGCATCAACAAGTACTGAAGCAGCAACCAACAATAATGTTGTTCCACCTCCTGAGTGGATAGATGCTCAGAAGAAACAAAGAAATGCAGATGCCAAAGCAATGAACATATTGGCACAAACAATGTCTGATGATATATTCCAGAAGGTTGTGGACTGCACCTCAGCCAGGGATATCTGGAATTCCCTCAACAACATGGTTGAAGGATCTGCAGATGAGAGAAAGGACAGAAGATCTCATCTCATCTCCCAATATGAGAACTTCAAGAAGGGAGATACTGAAACAGTTGTTGGCATGTACAACAGACTCAGCCTCATCATCAATGAGCTGAAGTCTTTAGATAAAGTGATCTCAATCACTGAAGTTAATGATAAGATCCTAATGTGCTTCCCCAACATATGGGAATCAAGGATCTGGCCAATCAAGGAAGCCAGAAGCCTGAATGAGATCTCCACTGACACCTTGTTAGGAAAATTAAAATTTTGTGAGCAGCTTATAAAGTTAGAGAAGCTGAACAATCTACCTCCTCTCCATCCATCAAAAAGGAGAGAAGCATTGCTTTTCAAGCAACAGAAGAGGAAGATAAAGCTCCAGGAGAAATGGAGTTTATGAGCCTACTAGCCAAAAGGTTCTACAAGATGGCTAGAAAGGACTTCAGAAAGAAGGACTCCAGATCCAAAGAAAAACCAAGGTATGACAAATCAAATTCTAAAGAAATTATTTGCTTTGGTTGCAGGAAGCCTGAACACATTCTACCTGAGTGTCCAGAAAATCAAAAGAAGGACAAGAGAAAAGATAAAGAAGAAAAGAGGCACTCCAGCAAGCCATCCTCCCACAAACATAAACACAAGGGAAGAGGCTTTGTAGCTAAAACATGGAGTGATATTGAGTCAGAGTCATCATCCAGCTCTTCTGAAGATGAAAATGATACAAATGAAAAGGATCAATGCTTGATGGTTGTTTATGACTCATGCAATGATTCAGAACATGCATCATCATCCAGCTCTAGTGATGATGAAGATAATGAAGATGAAAGAAATTTCTGCATGATGGCTATCAATGCCTCGAGAAATAATTTAGATGAATCAGAATCTGACAATGACAGTGATCAGGTAATCTCTACCTTTGATTTTAATTCAAATGAATTTAAAACTCTTTGTTAAGATTTAATTAAATCTGAGAAGGAAATAATTTCCCTCAGAAGTAAGTTGGATGAAATGAATCAACTGGTTGAAGATAATGCCAATCTTAAGAAAGAACTGGCTGCCTCCAAAGAACATATGTTCTCATTGAGAACAAATTATCTGAGGCTAAAAAATTTTAAGAATCCCTCAATGGGAGAAGCATCAAACTGATGGACATTACAAGCACTATAAATTCCAGACTCAATGGCAAACTTGGCTTGGGTGCATCATCAAGTCAGCCACACCTTCTTAAGAAAAATATTTTATCTACTCCAGTAAAGTTCATTTCTACCAAAAGCAAAGAGGCAGTAGAAGTAGACAAGAACATCTCAAGCAAGGCTGTTAAGAATAAAGGAATTCAAAAGAATTCATCGAATGGAGCTCGATGAAATCACATAAAGTCGTCGAATGGAGATCGACGAACTCTGAATACAGAATTTCAGTACAGCTATTCTTCGAACGGCGCTCGACGAAATCACTTCAATTCATCGATCGGCGATCGACGAATTCAGCTAAGTTCGTCGAACAAAAAATGTACTGCATTTCTGAAGAATTCTTATTCTCAACATACTAAGAATCCCTTTACTGAGTGGATTATTCCTACAAGGAGATATCATCCATAAGGATATATGGATCAGCCTGAGATTTCTTACATTTAGATTTTTCTGGTAAGACAAAAGGACCCAAGGTAGTCTGGGTAAAGAACAACTTGTTTATTTCTGTTGTGCAGGTACAAAGCTATCCACACAAAAAGGAACATTGGTATTTGGATAGTGGGTGCTCTAAGCACATGATAGGAAACAAGGCCAATCTAAGCAATTACAAGGCAAAGCTTGGACCCATTGTGATTTTTGGAGACTCCAACTGTGGACAAACCAAAGGATATGGAAAAATCAAAGTTGGAGTAGTTACCTTCAAAGAGGTAGCATATGTCAAGGGTCTCAAGCATAACCTCATCAGCATAAGCCAGCTATGTGATGAAGGTTATGAGGTAACTTTTAATAATTCCTTTTGTCTTATTACCAATAATAAGAATATCAATGTGTTATCTGGTATTAGACATGGAAATCTTTATTTAGTCAATTTTGACTATGTCAATTCAGACATTTGTTTATTTAATTCAATAAGTAAAACAAATGAGTTATGGCATAAAAGGCTAGGACATATTAACCTTAGAACTATCTCTAAGCTATCCAAGGACAATCTGGTAAGAGGACTGCCTTCTAGTTCATACAAGTAGGAAGGACTCTGCAGGGCTTGTTAACTAGGAAAGCAGACCAATAGTAGTTTCAAATCTTTATCCAAGAGTGATTCACCTAGAATTCTATACTTACTGTATTTGGATCTCTTTGGACCCACTGCAATACAGAGTTTAGGAGGGAAACATTACACTTTAGTTATTGCAGATGATTTCTCTATATTCACTTGGGTGTTTTTCTTAGGAACAAGTCTGACACCTTCAGTGTCTTGACAAACTTTCTTAGGTCCATCAAGATTGAGTACTCTACTCTAATTGCATTGATCAGAAGTGATCATGGCACCGAGTTTGAATCTCTTCTGATGAGAGAATTCTGTGGAAAAAAAGGGATCAGGCAATAAACCTCTGCTCCTAGAACTCCTCAACAAAATGGGGTAGCTGAAAGGAAAAATAGAACATTAATTGAATCAGCAACTACATTGCTTGCTAATGCTCACTTGCCACTCTCTTTTTGGGCAGAGGCAGTGAACACAACAAATTATGTGTTGAACAGGAGTTTGATACACAAACTTAAGGGTAAAACACCATATGAATTACTTAAGAATAAAAATCCTAAGGTTAATTATTGTAAGATTTTTGGCTGTAAATGCTAGGTGCATAACAATGATAAGAAATATCTAAGGAAATTTGAAGCAAAGTCTGCTGAAGGAATATTCCTTGGATACTCTCTTTCTAGTAAAGCATATAGAGCTTATAACAAATCAACTGTTAAGATAGAAGAGTCCATGCATGTCTCTTTTGATGAAACTAACATATTGAATGAGGAGAGGAACACCACCTCTACCAAAGATATTTTGCAGGTACCAGCTCTATGTGAAGAGCTTAATGGATTGAATCTATAGAATGAAGATTCTCTATTCCCATCAACTCATACTATTGAAGACAGTGAAGAAGACATTCCAGAAGATCTTGCTGATAATTCAAATCAAGTGACAGCTGAACAAATCCCTCAAGAGGAAACTCTTGCTGAACCCATTCCAACTGTTGATCACATCACAGTTAGAGATCATCCAATATCTCAAATTATTTTAGACATCTCAGCAGGTGTTCAAACAAGGCATCAACTCAATCAAAATCAGATGCATACTTGTTTCCTATCAATGATTGAACCTCAATCCATAAAAGATGTAGAACAAGATCCAAACTAGATTCTTGCAATGCAAGAGGAACTCAATCAATTTGAAAGGAACAAAGTTGGGGATTTGGTTCCAAAACCAAAGGGCCATCCAGTTATTGGCACCAAATTGGTCTTTAGGAACAAGCTAGATGATCAAGGCTTCATAATCAGAAATAAAGCAAGATTGGTAGCCCAAGGATACTCTCAGGAAGACGGAATTGATTATGATCAAACCTTTGCTCCTGTTGCTAGACTTGAAGCTATCAGGATATTTCTTGCCTTTGCTGCTTTCAAAAAATTCAAAGTATAACAAATGAATGTGAAGAGTGCATTCTTAAATGGAGATATAAAAGAAGAAGTATATGTGGAACAACCACCAGGTTTTATCTCTCCAACTCACTCTTCTTATGTCTTAAAGCTCTCTATGGTCTCAAGCAAGCTCCCAAAGCATGGTATGAGACCCTAGCTAATTTTCTTTTAGAGAACAAATTCTGTAGAGCCAATGTTGATAAAACTTTATTTTTTAGGATACATAAAAATCAAACTTAACTAGTTCAAATATATGTAGATGATATCATATTTGGCTCTACTGATTCAAATTTATGCAAAAGGTTTTCTGACCTAATGCAATTCAAATTTGAAATGAGTAGTATGGGTGAGTTATCTTACTTCCTTGGTCTTCAAGTGAAGCAAACTCCTAATGGGATATTCATATCATAATCCAAGTATGCTAAGGAATTAGTGAAAAGATTTGGTATGCTGATTCCTCTTCCATGAAAACACCCATGTCCTCCAATGTTGTTTAGAGAATGATGAATCAGGGAAACCTGTTGATCAAAAAGTATATAGAGCAATTGTTGGCTCTTTACTTTACTTAACAGCTAGTAGACCAGACATAATGTTTGCTACATGCATTTGTGCTAGGTTCCAAGTTAAACCCAAAGAATCTCACCTTATTTTACTAAAAAGAATTTTGAGATATATAAAAGGTTGTCCAAATCTAGGACTTTGGTATCCAACTGCATCCGAATTTGAATTAACTGGATTCTCAGATTCTGATTATGCTGGATGCAGAGTAGACAGGAAAAGCACATCGGGAACTTGCCAGTTCCTTGGTGATAAGCTTGTGTCTTGGTTTTGTAAGAAACAGACATCTGTGTCTACATCAACAGCTGAAGCAGAATATATTGTTGTTGGTAGTTGCTGCTCACATATTCTTTGAATACAAAATCAACTTCTAGACTATGGTATCAACTTAAATAAGTCAATTATATTTTGTGACATTACTAGTGCAATATCTATAGCACAAAATCCAGTACTCCATAGTAGGACTAAACACATAGAAATTAGGCACCACTTTATCAGAGATAATGTGGATAAAATAAAATTTGCCTACAATTTATTCCTACTGACTTACAAAGGGCTGATATTTTCACCAAACCTTTGGATGAAAAGAAGAATATTTTCTATATAAATTAGCTAGAAATGATAGATGGAGATTCAATCAATTAAAAATTATATTTTCTACTTATCTCCCAATTTCGTCGAACGAAGATCGATGAAATCTAGCTGTTCGTCGAACGGAGATTGACGAAACCTATTTAGCTTCCAAGATCGACGAAGTCAACTCGATCAACGAACATAGATCAACGAAATCTCATTTTTCGTCGAACACAGTTTAATGAAGCCTAAGACTCTTCGACTTCTGATTTTATTAAGTTTAGCCGAACCCCGTTCCACGAAATCTTGCCCCTTCTCCGATCTCTTTCCTTATAATCAAATTTTGATTCTTTTTCCTCTTTGCGCCTACAGAACTTGCTCTTACTTCCCTCCAGTTCCCTAAAACAATTTAAGTGTTTGTTATGGAAGGATTTTTGGCATTGTGCTTCAAGAAAAATGCCCAGACCTGTTGGTGTCAACAAAGGTATTTATAAATGCAAGCAAGAGGCTGACCTCAGCTCTCTTTGGCAAGTGGGAAAGGGTGATTCCCAAGGGGACTCCAAGGGCAGAATCTTCTAGGACAGCTTCTGAAAGCACCAGGACTGACCCAGTCACTCCCTCACCCCTACCAGAAGTTCCTCCCCTTGAATCTTCAACTCCTATCCCCTCTCAACCTCTTCAGCACACCTCTCCTAAAGAAGTTCCTCCTTCACATTCTCCTATAGACACTCCTTCTTCTCCTCCTCTCCAGACAAATCTGTTTGCAGATCTTCCATCATCCCCTATCCCAGCTGATGATTCTCTTCCCCCTCTTGATTCTCTTCCTCATTTCATTCCACCTCCATCTTTTGACTTATTGTCTCCTCCACATTCTCCACATCACTCTCCTATCCATGTGGATCATATTCCACCCCTATCAGATGCTACCAACATCTTCATACCCTCATCTATTCCATCTTCTCATATCCCAGCACCATCATCATCTCAGCATACCTCAGCTTTTGTGTATGTTAATTTCTCCTCAATAGCTGACCAGATATTTAATCATATCTCTCCTAAGCTCACTGCTCTTCTTGATGAGAAGCTAGCTCCAGTTCTGCAAGCAATTCCTAATCTATCTTCTAAGCTTGCACCCTTCCCTCCTTTCTCTACACCTGTCACTTCTTCTAGGGGCCTAGGTTCAGGTCTCCCTAAAACTAGGCAGGGGGAGATGCTTGATGAAGAAGCTCCAGATATTGCAAGTTCAGATATGGTGTTTGAGTTTGAAGCAGCTCCAGGTTCAGATATAGTTATTAATGAAGAAGCTCCAGTTATAGTTTCAGTTCCAGTTATAGCTCCAGTAAATAATATTTCTATTACTCCTTCAATAGATATTATCTCTTTGTTATCAAAGTTCAACTCAGTTTTCAGCAATCTTCCTAAGACTCAAGTTTATTGAAAAGCTATAGTTCCCTATACAGCTCCAGTAGATACAGTTTTTCTAAAAGAAATCATCAAAAGCTTTCAAGCTTCAGTTCCAGTTCAGGCTCCAGTTAAAGTTGCAGGTTCAGAAAAAGTCGTCTTGGTGAATTCACCTCCAACATTTGTCTTTGATGAATCCCCCCTATCTCCTCCAACTTTTGTGTTTGATGATTCCCCTCTTCCAGAGGATATTGATTTTGATGATATTGCTCCTTAAGAACAACAAGATGTTGTTAAGGCTATTCAAGAGATTGATGATTTGTACAATGCCCCTGCTCAGTTTTCTGATCATGATAGTGATGATTCTGATGATTTAGATGCAAAATCTTCAAAGAAAAGAAAATCAAGAAGCAAAGGCTATTGCTGTTCCTAAACCTCCCTCTTCAACAAATGATACTTCATATTATATTTTGCATAATATAACCCTCACCAAGAATTCTCCAGCATGGATGAGATTCTCCAGGAATGAGAACAACGGGAGAAAGTAAATGAAAAAGACAGGCTTCTATTCAGATAAGCCAGTAAAATTTAATCACCCTCCTCCTCCTCCTCCAGCAGCAGGATCAGCAGGGATGTCCTCTTCTTCCTCTCAGAAATCTGTCCCCCAGCATTCAAGAAGATCTGAAGGAAGTCATAGAAGCTCCAGTGGCTCCCATAGTTCTAAATCAGCCAGAGCTCCTCCTTCAGGATCTGCCAGATCTTCTTCCTCAATCTATAAGTATCATGTTTCTGAAGGCTCGTCTCACAGGAAAAGAAATTCGGATGATTAATCTTCATATCAGGCCAGTGAATTTGATGAAAGGCCTCCATCTCCAGTAAATCCAGAATCAGATAAGATAGCTCATATGGCTAGATTCAAAGATTCAATTGCTACAGCTCAGATAAATAAAGCCAAAGTAGAAGGCAAAGATTACTCTCAGTATACCACTATGTCTGATTTTAGAAGAGAAGAATTTGAAAGGTACAGCTCAAGGCATCTATTCAATGTTGAAGATTATCTAAGGTTGCACCCAGCTGCAGTGGTTCCTCATGCCTCATCTCAAACCCTGCTGGGAGCTAATGACCTTTATATGAGCAAAAGAGAATCAGAAAATCCAAATAGAGAAATCATATTCAAGCCATCTTCAAAGTGAAAGAGTAAAGATTCAGTTTATTTGGTTTTGCTTAATTCTGTTTACAGTGTAAAGATTTCTAACTCAGAGTACTATATCTTTTATCTGCTGAAATGATTTAAATTCTGTCAGATATATATGCTCTGTGTTTGTTGTTTATCTTATTATTTGTCAAATAGTATCATAACCCAAATAGGGGTAGATTGTTGGAACAACCCTATTACTGATTTGGGCTAGGATCACTATCTATGACTAGGACTCAAGTTGAACCCATTGTATAGTCTAAGGGTCAAGGTTTAAGTGTGTCTGAGTTAGCTAGAACATAAGATAAATTCAAAGTTTCTGTGTTCGACAAACTTCATTCTGCGTTCGACGAACTCCTTCCTGAGATCGATGAACGTCGTGCTTCAGTTCGACGAACTTGCTCTTCAGCTCGACGAATTCAGTCTTCCATCCAGCTCTATAGATTTTATCTCAGTTCGACGAACTCCAGATTGAGATCGACGAACTCAGCACTGTGTTTGACGAATAAGTAACTAAATGTTCAGTTCGACGAAATTAGCTTTCAGTTCGACGAACTCAGTTTTCTGCTCGAAAATTTTCTTCTCCAGCTTGACAATTTCTGATGGATCGTTATCTGTATTTTTCTCTGAACTCAGATCGACTAATCAGCAACGGATCTATTCAGTTATTTGGACTTATTCATTATCAGATAAGTTAAGATTTGATCTTTCCTTTTATTATTCCTTTATATTCTCTTCTTTCGAGAAAGTAGTCGTTGACATATTGGAAAAGGATACTTTCATGGAAAAGGAAAAAGAATTAAAGTTTTATTGCTGAATCAGATTGCAGTCCCAAGAAAAAATTAATTCAGATTATTTTATTCCTTAATCAGAAGATTTGAATTTCAAATCAGTTAGATATATCTAAGGAAAAATAGATATAGAAGAGATCAAGAGAGATATATCAGAGAATAGAGAAGAAAAGAGATATACAAGTGGATACAATAGAGAACAAAGAAGATATAGAAGATACTTAGAAAAATACTCAGAGTGACAAAAATCTTCATCTTCAACAGCAGCATTTTCATTCCCTGAGAACATCAACAATCTTCTCTCAGTTTCAGCTGCTAGTTCTTGATCTTCAAAGAGCAACAACAATCTGAGAAACATTTTCTCTCAGATTCATCTGCTATCAAGGAAGATCTTCTTCATCCAAGAGAAAGCTCTGTCACAACCCGCATTTTCTCTAAATTTAGGAATATCAGAATATGAGAAAATACGCGTCATGATGCCACATCATGCAGGAGACAACTGCAGACGCTCAGGCGGAAACCTATTACTTATTTAATCAAAACATGTTCACATTATAGATCATCATTTGAAATCATTTATGAGGGTTTGGGGTAAGAACTGTGTCTCTCAGTTCGTGGATCAACTAGTCCACCGAGAAAATATACGTAATTGCAGCGGAAAAACTTGATTTAGTTCACTTAAGGTCCTAAATGCACGTGATGACAGGACATAAAGTAAATGATATGCACATATCTAGGAGTAGTATAAGTACAGAAATTATCTTTTAGGCGGCTTTAAAGATAAAGATTTCAATTAAAAGGAATGCAATGAGGATGAAAGAAAAGCCATTTTATAACTATAATGCACCTAGAAATAAATCATTCCCAGAGAGCAAGATACACAAGATCTAAAAAGTAGTAGCAATCTACTAGCAAGTAAGCTATAAAGTATCAAAAGGGGCACAACGGGCGTCAACAACCTGTCACTAACCCGTTGGCTCCAAACTAGCATGTCTGAACACAAGAAGAAACAAACCACAACTACCTCGCAGCAGCGGGGTAAAACAGCAACTAAAACTCACGAAGACTCCGGGTTACACCACTAGCAGCTAAGGCTCTGAACCTGAGGCATTCAATAAAACAAAGACGCCTCAGCAAGGAATTACAAGTGGCAGAAAACAAGCAGAAAAATAAATAAGGCATAAGGGGTACCAACCCAAGCCATATTTACCGAAAGAGAAGCTCCAAACAAAGAACTAAGCAAATCACCAAGTGCAACAAATACCATAAAGAGGAACAAGCAAAGTTCATTTATCTTGTTAAATTTATTTAACGAGTCTTATCAACTCAAATTAAACGGGGGCGGTCCATTATCCACTGCCACCAAAAGCCAAAAACTGGTGGGGGTTTCTATCCCCAACCACCCAAACATGGCCCAGGGGACCACAGGCCAAGCCCGCGGTTCACCACTAAAATGGCCACCGTGCAAGGCTACAACACTCCCCACTCCCCCCCCCCCCCCCAAAAAAAACACGACCCACCGTGCAAGGACAAAGGCAATGGTCTTATTAATTATTTCATTTAATTATGGCATGGGATGAAGCCCGAGAAAAACACTCACCAGGATACCCTAAGGATAGGGTCACAAATGGAGTAAACACTGCATAAGATGATTCATAAGAGAAGACATAAGTTATTTAACCACAACGGGTAAGAGATTTCGAAGAGGAGAAGTAATCGGAGGCATAACTCAAGTACTAAGAAGTAGAGGGCATTTCTCGGGAACCCAAGGGCAATATACAAGGGGTTTCTAGAGAAGTCAAGGACAGAGAACAAGAGTTCTAGAGAGATCCAAGTGCAGGGACAAACATTTCTCGAGAAATCCCCAGCAGGGACTATGATTTCTCGAGAAATTAGGAGGCAGGGATCAAGGATTTCTCGAGAGATTAAAAGCAGGGTCTGGGATTTCTCGAGAAATTAAATGCAGAGACAGGGATTTCTCAAAAATTAAAAGCAGGGATCAAGGATTTCTCGAGATATTAAAAGCAGGGTCTGGGACTTCTCGAGAAATTAAAGGCAGGGACATGGATTTCTCAAGAAATTAAAAGCAGGGATCAAGGATTTCTCGAGAGATTAAAAGTAGGGTCTGGGACTTCTCAAGAAATTAAAAGCAGGGATCAATAGATTTCTCGAGAGATTAAAAACAGGGATCAATAGCTTCTCGAGATAGCAAAGGCTGTACAAGAAGCTATCGAGAAATAAGCCAAGACACAGCAAGAACATAAAACCATAAAAAACAGAGATTCCACCAAAAAGGGAAAGGGGGAAGAAAGCCACTTGCCTTAAACCTTGCAAACTCGAAGATCTCCGCTCCAAAAGTTATGGATCGGCCAAGAACACACCCGAGCATGAAATCCTGAAACCTTTCGGGTCGAAAAGAGGAATTAGGTCACTACCATAACTCCAAAATTTCCACGAAACGGGAAAAACTTACCACTAGAACAAAGATCCCGTCGAGAGCTTTCCTAATCTACTCTCCAAACGCGGTTCCGACTACTACAACCCTCGAATCACCGGCCGAAAGCTCCACGACACGCCGCTCTCGCTCTCTTGCCTGACAGAACTCTAGGTCGGCCGAAAGGTGAAGGAGATGAAAAGATAAATCCTAAGCTTAATGTATATATATTAAGCCTCCAGGAGTTCGTCGAACTCAGCCTCGAATTTGTCGAACGTAACTTCAGCGAGTTCGTCGAACACAGGGCTCAGAGAGTTCGTCGAATGCAGACCGATCCCAGTTCGTCGAACACAGATTGATCCTAGTTCGTCGATCGCAGACTGATCCCAGTTCGTCGAACGCAGAATGATCCCAGTTCGTCAAACGTAGACTGAGAATTTCATGCAAAGATTAATTGCAATATTACATAAAAATTCTCCCATTCTATTTAAACTACGACGTCGACTAAATCACCTCGGACTTCTACGAAATTCGCACTTAAACTGAAATTCGGCGCTACGAATCCAACAGCGAAGTCAGAATTCAATTTCGACGAGCCAAACTCGGGATAAAGCCTCCCGAATCTAAGATCTCAATAACTACGCAAAAATCCTCGAAACGACGCGAAATATCACACGCTCGATCTAAATTACGCACTTTAACTGAGCTAAGGCCCAAAACTAAACCTGACGAGCTGACGTAATGCCCTTACGCCAAAATTACATCACAGCGGCCACGTATATAATTAACGAAAATCAGGGGCGCTAAAAGCTCCATCCATTATCTGTCAAGAATTTCTATCAGACAGAGGGAGCTTTACAACACAACAATCCACTAGTCTTCTCTCAGATCTTGTTTGAAAGTTCCTCTGATACTTATTGAAAGCGAGGTTAGATCTTAGATTTACTGTAGAGGGGGGGGGGTGAATAGAGTATTAAAAGTTTTTAACTTATTTTTATAGCGGAATGAAAATACTGATATATATATATATGTGTGTGTATAACTGAGTGAGTGTAAAAACTAAATACAAATCACAGCACAGCACAGTACAGAGAATAAACACAAACACAGAAGACACAAGGATCTATAGTAGTTCCCAAATCAACCTGGGTACATCTACTCTTCTACCACCCTTGGTAGGAATCCACTAGGTTTTTGATCAGGTGCCCTATCACCAATGGGTTTTTGATCAGGTGCCCTGCCACCAAAGGGTTAACTTTTGAAGGGAGTTAGAACCCTGTACAAGATGGGATAAAGAGGGTTTATGAAGTTCTTCTCTATCAACAAGCTGAGAGAAGACTAGTGGATTTGTTGTTGTAAAGCTCCCCATGTCTGATAGAAATGGTTGACAGTAAGAGGATGGAGCTTTCACTTGAAAGAGATATCTTCCTTGATAGTTGATGAATCTGAGAGACAATGTTTCTCAGATTATTGTTGCTCTTGAAGATTTTGAACTAGCAGCTGAAAACTGAGAGAATGATCTTGATGATGTTCTCAGAGAATGAAAGTGCTGCTGTAGAAGATGAACTCTGAAAAGCTTTTTGACTTCCTGTATATCTTTCTCTCGACTGTTTCTTCTCTGGTTCTTTTTTTCTTGCTGTAATACTACTTCATCCTTTTTCCTTAGAGAAATCTGACTGATTTGAAATTCAAATCTTCTAATTAAGGAATAAAATATTCTGAAAAGAATATATCTTGGAACTGCAAAACTGATTCAGCAATAAACATTGATGCCTTTTCCTTTTCCATGAATGTGTCCTTTTCCAATATATGTCAATGGCTACTTTGTCGGAAAAAGAGAATGGAAAGGACTATAATAAAAGGAAAGATAAGATCCTTGATTTATTTGGAATAAATGATAGAATAGATCCATTGCTGATTTAGTTGATCTGAGTTCAGAGAATAATATATAGTTGATCTGTCTAGAAAATTCGTCGAGCTGAGATAAGAGTTCGTCAATCTGAAGGTTGAGTTCGTCGAACTGAAGTTGGAGTTCGTCGAACTGAACATTGTTGCCGATTCGTCAAACACAGTCTGGAGTTCGTCGAGGTCAAGTTGGAGTTCGTCGAACTGAAAGATAATCTGCTAAATCTGGCTGGAAGATCTGAGTTCGTCGAGCTGAGAAGCTATTTCGTCGAAAACAGAAAGGAGTTCATCGAACTCAATGTGAAGTTCGTCTAACTTAGAAATAAACTTGATTCGTCAACCTGAAGCACGCCATTCGTCGAACTCAGGATGGATTTCGTCGAATGCTGGATGGAGTTCGTCGAACACAGAAACTTGGTGTTTTTCCTAAGTTCTAGCTAACTCAGACAACCTAAAACCTTGACCCTTAGACTATACATTGGGGTCAATATAGTCCTAGTCAATAGAAAGTGATCCTAGCCCAAATCAGTAATAGGGTTGTTCCAACATTGTTGACAGGGAAGAATTTCATAAACACCTTTTTGTTTATTTCACCTCATCTTGTACGGGGTTCTAACTCCCTTCAAAAGTTAAACCTTTGGTGGCAGGCACCTGATAAAAAGCCTGTGTTTTGGTTTGAGCACCTGATCAAAAGCGCAGTGGTGTTTGGGCACCTGATCAAAAATCCCAGTGGTGATAGGGCACCTGATCAAAAACCTAGTGGATTCCTACCAAGGGTGGTAGAAGAGTAGATGTACCCAGTTTGATTGGGGAACTACTATAGATCCTTGTGTCTGCTGTGATTGTGTTTTTCTTTCTGTACTATGTTGTGCTGTGTTTATTATATTTGCATAGCTTTTATGCTCACTCTGCTACATATATATATCACTATTTTAATTCCACTATAAAATAAGTTAAAACTTTTTAATACTCTATTCACCCCCCCCCCTCCTCTAGAGTTAAGCTAAGATCTAATACCTCACTTTCAGTACGATCTCTCATCGATGTCAAAAAGGGGAGGTTAACTCTTCTTATAGGAAACATCATGACAACTTTCGACATGTATAAATCCATAGGAAGGGACGATCACAGGGACGATGATGTTCTCGAACTCTTGGATGGTAAACCCAACCCAATGTCTTCACTCCCATGGGCTGGAGATGTTGAGGAAGCTACTCGGAACATCGTTGGTGATGACCTTACAATGACGCTCGATTCGCCAGACCCTAACTTGGAATGTACTTCTGCAGCTTACTTCACCACGCCTCCGACCGTGTCACTCAAGCCCTTGCCAACTACCTTGAAATATCTGTTTTTAGGAGAGCAGTAAACTTATCCGGTTATTATCTCTGCTTTGATTCCACCTGAGCACAAGCGACACTTGGGCAATCTCCTACAAATGCACAGGGGCGCCTTTGGTTTGAACATCATGGAGTTGAAAGGAATCAGCCCAACGGTGTGTATGCATAATATACTATTGGATGAGAGCTTCAAACCGACTGCACAACCTCAACATCGACTCAATCCTAGGATGCAGGAGGTTGTCAATAAGGAGGTTATCAAATTGCTTGATGCTGGGATTATATATCCAATCAGTGACCACAAGTGAGTAATTCCAGTTCAGTTAGTCCCTAAGAAGGGTGGTATTACTGTCATTGAGAACGAGCATAATGACCTTGTGCCAACTCGTGTTATCACGGGGTGGAGAGTGTGCATCGATTACAGGAAAATCAATGATGCAACACGCAAGGATCATTTTCCTCTCCCGTTTATCGATCAGATGATTTTAGAGGTTGGCAGGACAAGACTACTACTGCTTCTTAGATGGATATTTAGGCAATAATCAGATTCTCATTGATCCGGAGGACCAAGAGAAGACTACTTTCACCTGCCAATCTGTCACCTTTGCCTTCAAGCGAATGCCTTTTGGGTTATGTAACGCCCCAGCCACCTTTCAGTGATGCATGCTCTCAATCTTTCACGACATGGTGGGAGAATTCTTAGAGGTTTTCATGGATGATTTTACACTTTTTGGTGTGGATTTTGACTCCTGCTTGAAGAATCTCTCTGCGGTTCTCACGTGATGTGAAAGCACAAACCTAGTGCTGAACTGGGAGAAATGCCACTTTATGGTCCGGGAGGGAATTGTTGGAACATGGTCTTCCGCATCTCCTAGGTTTGAGAATAACAAATCTTATGTGTATTTGATCTTGCGTGTTCAAGTGTTCAGGTTAGCATAGTCCACATGACTCAAGGAGTACTCATGATGTCTGCCCCCAAAATTGAGGCTAGAATTCGAAGAGGCTCACTAGCGCCGGCGATTGCGATAGCGCCCGGCGCTAGCGTTGATCTGCGCGATTCCGGCATCGTTTTTAGAAGGAGCTAGCGCCCGGCGTTAGCTACTAGCGCTGGCGGTAGAATAGCGCACAAGAGGCATGGAGCAATATGTTGCCACGGATTGAAGATCCTGCCGCGCAAAATGTTTCCTAATCCGGGCTAGCGCCGGCGGTAGCGCTAGCGCCGGCGGTAGCGCTTGGGCTATAATAGGACCCCCTCTCCTCTTGTTTTGACACACCTATTGCATACACCCCAGAGAGAGTAATAGAATTCCAGAGGCCTATCTTGGCCGAAATTTGAGGTCCCGGCGAAGCTCTGCAAACTTCTGAAGGAGGATTCCATCACGCCGAAGCTAAATGAAGTCCGCTTCGACAAACGCTGATTCTACAGCGGATCTTCGCCTCCATATTCAGAAGTTCATCTTAAGGGAAGTTGTTATTATTTTATTTCTCTTTTATCATTGTAAACGGTAGTGAAATCGCCTCGTGTTGGCGACTAGGTCTGGGGTAGACTTAGGGCTGAAATTCGCCTCGTGTTGGCGACTAGATCTAGGCTAGTTCTAGGGGGTGCTCGAGGCCACATCCGGGGAAGGATTGGATAGAGCGGCTTGAGGCCGAATCCGGGGAGGATTAGGCTAGGGCCACCGGTTTGCGGGGAAGCGGGTCGGGATAGAAAACAAAAAGAGCTTTTATTATTCGCCTCCGATCTCTAGCGTCATCGAGATCAAGTTTTGTAAAACTTATTTATTATTAATAAAGCTTGTCTCCTTTTTGTTTTACTTCACTTATTTCATGTCTTTAATCTTGCAATAATTCAAACTTTTTAAATATAATCTATAGTTTTTGAAAACCCTTATTCACCCCCCCCCCCTCTAAGGGCGCCGACCGATCCAACAAGTGGTATCAGAGCGGTTTTGTTCCAATCGGCTTAACAATCGGGAACAATGGCGTCTCATGATCTCGCTTTTCCTGAGGGTCAAGGGGTCAGTCGACCACCTCCCTTTACTGGGTCTGATTTTAACTACTGGAAAAATCGAATGATGTGTTTTCTTATGACTATGGATGTAGAAGTATGAAACATTGTAGAAGTTCGGTACTCTCCTCTTACAACTGTAGTGGGAGAGGCGACATTAGCAAAACCTAAGGATAAATGGGACGATAACGATAAAGTAAGGTGTAAAAATAATGCTAAAGCAATGAACGCATTATATTGCGCTTTAAATAGGACTGAGTTTAATAGAATTTCTGCATGCACAACTGCTTATGATATTTGGAATCAATTGGAAGTTACTCATGAAGGTACATCGCAGGTGAAAGATGCAAAGCTATTCCAACTGGAATCTAAATATGAAAAATTCAGGATGGATACCGAAGAGGACATTAACTCGATGTACACCCGCTTCACAAAGATCGTCAACGCTTCAAAAGGCACTTGGAAAGACCTACTCAGACGGGGACTTGGTGAGGAAAATTCTTTGTTCCTTACCTCAAAGGTTCAATCCAAAGGTGACAGCCATCTCGGAGTCGCACAACTTAAGAACGCTCCAGATCGAGAATCTCATTGGGAATCTAAAAACCCATGAGGTAGAACTACAAATTCAACATGACGAATACAACAAGGAGCCGAAGAAAAAGGCATTGGCGCTGACATCAAAGAAGGAGTGCATCGAGGAGGACGATGATGATGAAGAAGGACTCCTGGTGAAGAATTTCAAGAAGTTCATCAGAAATCCAGAGAGAAGAAACACATTACGAAAATTCTTCCAAAAGGATACTCGACGAAAGGGATCCTCCTCTTCATCGAAGAAAGAAAAAGGAAGCGATGACGAAGAAGAAAGGCCGCCTCCAGAATGCTATCACTGCAGAAAAACTGGGCACATTCAGAGCCGGTGCCCAAAATACCAAAAGGAACGGAAAGAACAAAAGAAAGCAAAAGAAAAGAAGAAAGTGTTGAAGGCCGCTACTTGGGATGACTCTTCCTCTGAAGAGTCAAACAGATCTGAGTCCAATAGCGAGGAGGAAGCAAACTTGTGCTTAATGGCCAAAAGCGTCGATGACGACACCAGTGTTCTTAGTGACACTAGGTATCTCCTCCTACCTTTGAAGAACTTTATGATAAATTTGTTTTATTAAATCATGAAAATGAATCTATTATAAAAGAAAATCGTAAGCTCACAAAAAAATTAGTCTCTCTTGAAAAAAGAAAAGTTTCATGTCAAGAATGTGAGCACACTTTATTTATGATAAAAGAACTTGAAGTTTCTCTCTCTAATGCCCTTTCACAAAACAAAATCATTGCAAAAGAAAAAGGGGACTTAGAGAGAAAATTGAAAACTTCTATATTGCAAATTGAAAAGAACAAAAAAGAATTTGAAAACAAATGTGTTATGATTGTTCAAGAAAATACATCTCTTAAAAAACAAAATCAAAATCTCAATTTAGCCATAACCAAATTCGGGATTGGTCAAAAATCCCTGAATATGCTTCTGGGTAATCAATGCTTTGGGTCTGTAAAAATCAGACTCGGATATAAAAGTGAACACTACCGCCCAGTGCTAGCTACTAACCGGCGGTAGCTCTAAAGTTAAAAATTCTTCTAGTTTTTCTTTTGTACAAACATCATCCAGCAAGGGAAACATAGAAACTCAGAAAAGGGTCTCAACCCCCTTTATTTCGTGTGCTAATTGTCTTAAATTTGGACACACGTCTGGCTCTTGCAGGAATATAATAAATCAACGATCATTAAAACAAATCTGGGTACCTAAGAAATCAACTTACTCTATGGGTGGTACCTTTTGGGTATCTGGGTCTTTACTCTCATCCTCTTTCTAGATTTGCAGGAAGGCTAAGGAAACAGAAGACGTGTGGTATTTGGACTTAGGCTGCTCCAAACACATGACGGGCAATAAAGCAAAATTCCTTAGCCTAGAAAAGAAGAAAGGAGGAATAGTAACATTTGGCGATAATGGTAAAGGAAGAATCATGGGAGTTGGTATAATGGGTAACACATCTTTTCTTATATCGAATGTGCTTTATGTGGAAGGATTATAACATAACCTAATATCTATAAGTCAACTGTGTGATAAAGGTTTAGACGTACTTTTTGAATCTTCCACTAACCTTTGCAAGATTGTTAATCCTAAAACAAAAGATGTGTTATTAACTGCACCTAGAATTCATAATGTTTACATAGTTTCATTTCATGATCTTTCTAAATCTTCTATAAAATGTTTTATAACGAAAAATGATGAATTAGAATTATGGCATAGACGCTTAGGCCACGCTAGTACAAAGCTCAACTTAAAACTAGCAAAAAGAGAATTGATTAGAGGATTGCCTAAGTTAAATGGAAATTTATCTTCATTATGCTCTTCATGCCAAAAAGGCAAATTTACTAGGTCATCTTTTAAAAGCAAAAATGAAATTTCTACATCAAAACCTCTGCAATGAATTCATATGGATCTTTTTGGTCCCGTTAACACTGCGAGTCTTGGTGGTAGATTATATACTTATGTTCTCATAGATGACTATTCTAGATATTGTTGGACTTTATTTCTCTCCTCCAAATCTGATGTGTTTTGCGAATTTTCAAAATTATGTACTCGCATTCAAAATGAATTAGATTTAAAAATAAAATACATTCGCTCAGATCATGGAGGTGAATTTGAAAATGAAAATTTTAAATCTTTTTGTGACATGTTAGGTATTAAGCATGAGATCTCTACTCCACGCACACCTCAACAAAACGGGGTTGTAGAACGGAAAAATAGGACAATACAAGAACTTGCACGCACAATGCTATCTGAATATAAATTACCTAAGTATTTTTGGGCAGAAGCTGTAAGCACTGCATGCTATGTAATGAATAGAGTTATGCTTCGCCCATCATTAACTCTCACACCATATGAACTCTACTATCAAAAGAAACCTAACGTATCGTATTTTAAAGTATTTGGATGTAAATGCTTCATTCTTAATACAAAAGACTCTTTAGGAAAATTTGACAAAAAATGCGATGAAGGAATTTTTCTTGGTTATTCTTCAACTAGTAAAGCATATAGAATATTTAATAAAAGATCAAGCAAGGTTGAAGAGTCAATTAATGTCAGATTTGATGAGTTTGTTTCATGTGCAGAAAAGCTCCCTACAGGTACCGATGATGAACCTTTGCCATCCTTGGAGCACGACGAAGAAGAACCATCCAAAGAAGAGGAGGAGAAGTCAAAAGAAGATGAATATGTACCTCCAAGCATTCTAAACTTCTCCAAAAATCATCCAAAGGAGCTGGTCATTGGGGAACCTTCTACTGGGGTAAGAACTCGGTCCTCTCTTCATGAAACATTTTCAAATATTTGCTTTGTGTCTGAAATTGAACCTAAAAATGTTTCCACCGCTTTAAATGATGAATTTTGGTTTTTGCAATGAATGAAGAGTTAGGACAATTTGAAAGAAATAAAGTTTGGAATTTAGTAGAAAGACCATCTAATCATCCAATTATTGGCATAAAATGGATTTTTAAAAATAAGCTAGATGGTGAATCTAGAATTGTAAGAAATAAAGCACGCTTAGTTGCTCAAGGCTATTCACAAATCGAGGGGGTAGATTTTGAAGAAACTTTTGCACCCGTAGCTCGCTTAGAATCTATACGAATATTTTTGGCATTTGCGAGTTTTAAAAGAATAAAATTATTTCAAATGGATGTTAAAAGTTCTTTTTTAAACGGGTTCATTAAAGAAGAAGTTTATGTAGAACAACCCACCGGCTTCATGAATGAAAGATTTCGAAATCATGTTTACAAATTAGAAAAAGCGCTTTATGGTTTAAAACAAGCGCCCCGTGCCTGGTATGATCGTCTTACATCATTTTTGTTAGAGCACGATTATATTATGGGAAGTGCAGACAACACACTCTTCATTAAGCATAAAAATAACGAATTAATTATTCTACAAATATATGTTGATGACATCATTTTTGGAGCCACTAATGAAGAGTTGTGTAATGAAGTAGTCTTAATAATGAAAAATGAATTTGAAATGAGTCTTGTAGGAGAACTATCATACTTTCTTGGTTTTCAAATTTCACAAAGAACTGATGGTATTTTTCTGTGTCAATCAAAATATGTTCACGATATGCTTAAACGATTTGGATTTGAAAATTTTAAACAAGCTTCTACTCCTATGAGTGCTTCTTTAAAACTAGGAAAAGATGAATCTGGAATTTCTATTGATCAAATGCTATATAGAGGAATGACAGGTTCTCTTCTTTATTTAAGTGCATCTAGACCAGATATAATGTTTGTCGTATGTTTATGTGCTCGCTTTCAAGCCGATCCAAAAGAATCTCATTTAAAAGCGGTAAAACGTATTTTTCATTATCTAATATGGTCATCTAAACTAGGATTATGGTACCCACATAATGAATCTTTCACACTCCACGGATATTCCGATTCAGACTACGTCGGGTGCTCACTAGATAGAAAAAGTACTAGCGGTACGTGTCACTTTTTAGGACCCTCTTTAGTTGTTTGGTCTAGTAGAAAACAATCTTCGGTTGCACTCTCCACCACGGAGGCCGAATATATTGCACTTGGTAGTTGTTGTGCAAAAGCGTTATGGATGAGCCAAACACTAGAGGACTTTGGATTTCATCTCAAAAACATAGATCTTAAATGTGACAACAAAAGTGCAATAGACCTCACAAATAATCCCGTACACCTTTCTAGATCCAAACACATCGACGTTCGTCATCATTTCATTAGGGATCACATTAAGAAAGAGAATGTAAAAGTAAGCTTCATTGGGACGGACTCTCAACATGCTGACATATTTACTAAACCCCTTCCCGATGCAAGATTTCGATTATTACGACTTGAATTAGGTGTCCTAGATCTTTCAAGTTAAAACATGCTTACTAATGCAATTTTCTTCATTTTTAACCATCAAAAACATTTCCAAAAATTCTGCAAATTCTGCATGAAACTACTAATGGGACACCTAATCAAGTTCAAGTATCAAAATTTTCAAAACACTAAAAAATCACTTACGCTAGCGTCGAGTTTCGAATTTCTGTGTTTTTAAAATTTCTAAAAATTCCTAAAAATATTTTGATCTATATGTACTATTTAGTTTTTGCACATCTGTTTTTCTTTCCTTTTAAAAAATCAAATACAAAAATAGAAAACCAAATTACAAAAAACAATGTTTTTCATTTTGTTTTTGTGTGTCATTTTTTCTGCAAAAAACAAATACAAAACTACAAAAACAAAACAGATTACAAAAAAATTATGTTTTTCCTTTGTTTGCTTTTGTTGTTTCCCTTGTTTAAAGTTCATCTTTTTACAAAAATATAATAATTACAAAAGCAAAAATTACAAAAAATATGTTTTTATTTGCTTGCAAAACTCAAAAACAAAAATATGAAACACTAAAACTATAAAAAAAACTGTATGGACTTTCTTGTAAATTCAAGCATAATTTAATCTACTATTTAGAAATTCTACAATGTTACAATTTTATCTCTTCAAACTACTTTGGACATTGTCCTTCTTCATGCTTTGATATATCTATTCAAATGTGCATCAATTATAGTTTAAAAGTTGTGTAGGATCAAGCTTAGCATGCCTCTAAGTATGAGAAATGCTTTATGTTTGATAATGATATTTATTCACTCACCCTTTTTTTTGGCATTGTCTACATATGCATTTAATCTAAGAATGTTTGTGTATGTTTTGTATTAGTACAAATAAATTAAAATTGCACAAGTATCTTACCTACACTCCTTCTTTTGCACTCATAAAAATTAAGAAAAGTGGTTATATTTTTTCTCATAAAATCTATTGATTTGCAAAACAAGTGTATTCGGAGAACTTTGTACAAAACAAAATTATAAAATAAATGACAGATAACTCCACCAAGCACTACTTGAACCTCCTGATAAGTCTTAATGAGTATTGTGAGGTTGAGAACCTTGGAAAGAATAATAAAGTGTCTTGTGCAAATCAACTCTTTCTTTCAAAAATAAGAAAAACCACTTTCTCTTAAGTACACCGGATCACAAGTCTCAAAATTCAAATTAAAATATGTGAACCCCCAAGCACTACTTTGCACCCTGATAAGTCTTGATAAGCATTGTGTGTGCAAAGCACCTTGGTAGTTGTACATTTTTTGTGCATTAAAGTGTGTGGAAGTAATCTTATTTGTGTTTTATTGTGCTTCTTACTTTACATATTACTTGTATTTTTGATTAAAACATTTGTTTACTCTCCTCAAATTTACACTTATGTGCACATCATTATCTTCCATAACACTTCTTCTCATGAGTATTGGATCCTAATGCTAATTCTATATTACTTTTTATTTATGAAATGCACTAGATAACCTAGCATGTGTTCTACAATGTTTTTTGTATGTTTTTGAAATTAAGAATTAAAGTAACATTGTGGTCATCTCTTTTTGATAAACATTATTTCATGCTTGGTTATTCTAAATTTTAAAACTGCAAAATGATTTCCAAAAACATCATTTTGTGTGATCTTTACCTCATATTTTTTGGATTATCATTACTATTTGCTATAAGTCTTCCGCATCTTAACCATATAAGTGTTTTTTACCTTGCGCTTTCATTCTTATTTCATATCTTGTATTATTTGCATCATCACTTATTCTTAAAAATTCCTATCTTTCATTAAGTGATAGATTTCCTTGGAACACTTTTTATTGGTTACTTCAAACATAAAAATCTTTTATGCTAAAAACTCTGAAATTTTGTAATAACTCTGATCTATTTCAATGAAAAACAATTCTAAACCTCCTTATCATTTACCTAAAAAGCTCGATCATGCCTTCTCTTTTATTTACACATTTTTTAGTGATTTGTATCCCTACCAACTTTTGCTAATAACAAAGGGGGAGAACTAACATGATAAATATAACCCGCTATCAAAAACCCAACATGACAAATTAAGATGATAGCTTACATATTAGGGGAGCATTCACTTAGGGGGAGCATGTATTTAGGGGGAGCAAGTCTAACATGCTAGAATCAATTATTATCCTAAGTCATCACTCTCTCACACACACAAGTATAGTATCATCATGCTTATCTATTAATGCTTTGATTTATCATTAATGGATTTGTTATTATCAAAAGGGGGAGTTTGTTGGAACATGGTCTTCCGCATCTCCTAGGTTTGAGAATAACAAATCTTATGTGTATTTGATCTTGTGTGTTCAAGTGTTCAGGTTAGCATAGTCCACATGACTCAAGGAGTACTCATGATGTCTGCCCCCAAAATTGAGGCCACAATTCGAAGAGGCTCACTAGCGCCGGCGGTAGCGATAGCGCCCGGCGCTAGCATTGATCTGCGTGATTCCGGCATCGTTTTTAGAAGGAGCTAGCGCCCGGCGTTAGCTACAAGCACAGGCGGTAGAATGGCGCACAAGAGGCATGGAGCAATATGTTGCCACGGATTGAAGATCCTGCCGCGCAAAACGTTTCCTAATCCGGGCTAGCACCGGCGGTAGAGCTTGGGCTATAAAAGGACCCCCTCTCCTCTTGTTTTGACACACCTATTGCATACACCCCAGAGAGAGAGAGAGTACTAGAATTCCAGAGGCCTATCTTGGCCAAAATTTGAGGTCCCGGCGAAGCTCTGCCAACTTCTGAAGGAGGATTCCATCACGCCGAAGCCAAACGAAGTCCGCTTCGACAAACGCTGATTCTACAGCGGATCTTTGCCTCCATATTCAGAAGTTCATCTTAAGGGAAGTTGTTATTATTTTATTTCTCTATTATCATTGTAAACGGTAGTGAAATCGCCTCGTGTTGGCGACTAGGCCTGGGGTAGACTCAGGGCTGAAATTTGCCTCATGTTGGCGACTAGATCTAGGCTAGTTCTAGGGGGTGCTCGAGGCCACATCCGGGGAAGGATTGGATAGAGCGGCTTGAGGCCGAAACCGGGGAGGATTAGGCTAGGTCCACCGGTTCGCGGGGAAGCGAGTCGGGATAGAAAACAAAAAGAGCTTTTATTATTCGCCTCCGATCTCTAGCGTCATCGAGATCAAGTTTTGTAAAACTTATTTATTATTAATAAATCTTGTCTCCTTTTTCTTTTACTTCACTTATTTCATGTCTTTAATCTTGCAATAATTCAAAGTTTTTAAATATAATCTATAGTTTTTGAAAACACTTATTCACCCCCCCCCCCCCTCTAAGGGCGCCGACCGATCCAACAGGAATCGTTCTAGGACATAAAATTTCCAACAAGGGCATTGAAGTTGATCAAGCCAAGGTGGACACTATCAAGAAGCTTCCTCACCCAACATCTGTGAAGGGGATTCATAGTTTTATAGGACATGACGGATTTTATCGATGTTTTATCAAAGATTTCTCATCTATAGCTAAGCCGCTATCCAATCTTCTGGGAAAGGATGAGAAGTTTAACTTCAATGATGACTGTCTACAAGCTTTCAATGTTTTGAAGAGTTGTTTGATGACTGCCCCGGTGTTGGTAACACCAGATTGGTCGCTTCTGTTTGAATTGATGTGTCACGCCACCGATATTGTTGTTGGGGTTGTCTTGGGGCAAAGAAAAAATAGGATCTTCTACACAATTCACTATGCAAGCCGCACACTAAATGAGGCTCAACAGAATTACACAACCACAAAAAAGGAGTTGTTGGCAGTCATCTTCGCTCTTGAGAAATTTCACCCATATCTCATTTTATCCAAGGTGATCGTGCACACTGATCACGCTACTCTGAAGTACCTTAAGCAGAAGAAGGATGCCAAACCAAGGCTAATTCGTTGGATCCTGATGCTCCAGGAATATGACCTTGAGATACGTGATAAGAAAGGTGTCGAGAATGTGATTGCCGATCACCTATCCAGGCTTGCGTTTGGTGGTCCTTGCCATGCCGACACCCCGCTGATTTTGGACTTTTTTTTCATATGAGACACTCTTCACTGTAGGAACGAACCCGTGCAAATCTCCTTGGTTTGCAGACTTTGCTAATTTCTTGGCGTGTGGTGAACTCCGTCCGAATCTATCATTTCAGCAAAGAAAGAAATTTCTTTCCGACGTGAAATATTATTTCTGGGAGGACCCTTTATTATTCCACACTTGTGCCGATGGGATTGTCCGCCGGGGTGTTCCCGAACCTTAGCATAAATCTATACTGCTACATTGTCATGATCGCGAGGCTGGTGGTCACATGCGTGTCGCATGGACAGTACATAAGGTTCTTCAATGTGGTTTCTATTGGCACACTTTATTCTGCGACTCATATACTAATGTAAAAGAATGTAATGAATGTCAAAGAACCTGTAATATTTCGCGAAAAGATGAAATGCCCCTCAATAATGTGTTAATCTGCGAACCGTTCGACGTTTGAGGGATCGATTTCATGGGCCCATTTCAAATTTCGCATGGAAAGCATTATATGATAATGGCAGTAGATAATGTTTCAAAGTGGGTGGAGGCAGAGGTTGTTGCGGCAAATGATGCCCGCACGGTCTTGAAATTCATCTACAAAAACATATTTTCAAGATTTGGCGCTCCGCGGACGATCATAAGCGATGGGGGCAGCCATTTTTGTAATTAACAGTTTCTACAATTATTGAAGAAGTTTGGCGTGCATCATAAAGTATCGTTAGCCTATCATCCGCAAACATGCAGACAAGTGGAAGTTTCTAATAGAGAACTTAAAAGGATAATAGAAAAGTCAATCCACTCTAATAGAAAAGATTTGGCAATGAGGGTGGACGATTCTTTGTGGGCATACCGGACTGCTTTCAAGACCCCTATCGGAATGTCACCATTCCAGCTTCTTTACGGGAAGGCATGACACCTACTAGTGGAGTTAGAACATAAAGCTTTGTGGGCAACCAAATTACTGAATATGGACACCCATGCCACCGCAGACAGACGTCTTGCCCAGTTAAATGAACTTGACAAATTTCGGCAATTTGCCTATGAGAACGCACGCATTTATAAACAAAAGACAATGTGGGGGCATGATAGGCATATTGTACCATAAGATATCAAACTTGGAGATCGTGTTCTTCTTTACAATTCCCATATTTTTTTATTTCCAGGAAAAGCTGACGTCACGGTGGAATGGCCCTTTCGTAATAACTGATGTCTCTCCTTTTGGAGCAATTGAGATTTCCGGAGAAAAAGAAGGCAAATTCAAGGTGAACGGTCATCGTTTGAAAATCTACGAGGGCAGAAATGTCTTGAATGAGTGTCAAAAGGTGTACCTAGCTGACTAAAATTTGTGGATATAGATTTCTTCTTTTCATCTCGAATTCTTTTGATACCAAAGTCGTATTATTTTAGTCACTAATTGTTGCTTTTCACTGTACTTGACTTTATTCTGCTGGGTTTTGTCCCCAGTGTGTGGTTATGGACAATTTTCTTTTATCATTTCCTTGTTGTAGTTTGTGCTGCATTAGCCTTTTGGTCTTAATTTCAGTTCAGATTATTTGTTATTCTTTTAGTTTTGTTTTAGTATAATAGTTAGTATATGTGCATTGTGGAGATTATTTCTTTTAGGAGTGGTGACTTTGGTGGCGGATGCATAGAGCTGAATTTGAAGCTTAACGCCAATCTTCTGGTATGCTCATTTCTGAGCATGGGGTAACCTCTCCTCCTACCTCCTTTTATAATTGTAGTATTACATTTTGTGATGCTTAGATTTAAGTCTGGGGGAGAGTAGCTTATATTTACCCACTTGCACGTGCACATGGCATAGCATACTAGAAGATATAATTCATTTCAATCATTTATTTATTCATTTTCATTGCACACCACAACACCCACTAGAGAGCGCACTTAATCGTAGGCGCGTAACGAGTCCAATATTTTATGGACTCATCCGGGCTAGTTTTCACTCATGTGCACTTCATTTTCAAGCTATAATCGCGTGTATTTCACATGTGCTCACTTTCACACTATGTGCACTATTTAGGCCCGTTTTGGTGTGCAATTACGCTCCTTGTTGTTGGGGGTAAACACATGGTGCTCCCCACCCTTTTTCTATTTCAAGATTGAGCTGGAGGGGTATTCCCAATTGTGTGATTCCTGTGTTGATTGTTGTTCAGGTGGATGGTTCATCCAATTTTGCCCAGATTTCATGTCTGCATGAATCGCATGGTCATGCGTTTCCTTGACGCACGATCGCTCTGACCGTGCGCTCTCATCTATAGTTCAAAATGATGTTCTGTCCCCTCTCGTGTGATTTGTTAACGCATGGGCAGGTTGCCCGTGCATGAGTAAAATTGCACAGGCTACTCTGGTGAGCTGAAATTCTGGCTTTCGGAATTTGCTTGTGCATTTTTATGCACGGCAGAACTCCGGGTCATCTTCCTGGGCTGCTTTTTAATTAATAACGCACGGTCCACTCATGGTTGTGCGTTCGACCGTGCCTGACCATTTTTCTGATTGTTTACTATAAAATCCGCAGGATTCGCCCTTTTTTGGGGATCACAGACCGAGCCCGTCATTTCCACTCCAGCTCTGCCATTTTTGTCGCTCCACCACCGCCCACTATAGGAGAATCTTCGTCCATCGTTTTCATGCAAATCTAACGCTAAAGCTTCCTCCTCGGCCTCCTCCATCATCCTTAAGCTCAAAAGCTCCACTCCAAGATCATTTCTGTTGCATTCAAGCGTTCTCCGGCGAGAGCTAGCTTGACCTATTTCACGAAGAAGATGGGTAACATGGAGGAAGGTGACAGCTTATCTGAACCCTGGACGGCAACTGAAAACAGAGCTCGGACTAGGCATGACAACCCTACAATTCCGGTCGCGAATCTTCAGCGAGTCTTCGAGCTAGGGTTTACTCTTTCCCCCTTGTATTGTTATAGTTATTTCATCTGGATGTATGTTTGTTATGAATGATGCTCAGAAACCTTTGTTAGTATTAATGCAATTTCATGTTTGTGAAATCTATTGTGGTTTATGTGAGTTGAGGAGTGCCCCATTCCACCATCCACTCCATCGCTACGTTTTGTGTCGCACTAGCAATTGCTAGTTACGTGCTTAGTGACAAGGTGCTTACGACCCTCACTCCGCCGGTTACGAATCATCCATCTGCAAGCCTTCTCGTTCATTCGCAAGCCTACTCGTCCATCCACCAAGTGACGCGATGATTGCGACCCGCATAGTTAATTTAGCTTTCTTTTATTTCGTCTTCCAAAACAAATCAAAATCGCCTTTTAAAACCATAGAAATCTTTATAATTGATTTCCCTAACGAGAAAATCATACACCCCAACTTGCAGTCCTTTGAGAACGATATTCGTGGAGTCTCTCCCAACTTTTTTTACTTGTATGACCGGTACACTGGCCGTAAGCTTGTCACGCACTCGGGAATTGTCTTCCAGTTCTCGGGTTCTCCCTCACTACAAAATCTAAATCTCTGTGTATTTATACCCAGGATATCAAAGACAGAAATAGGTCCAACTACCCGTACGCCAAACTAAATTAGAGCACACACAGTTTTTTTGGGATGACCACGTTCATCGAGACATCTCAACAAACTCATTGAGATAGTCGACTAAATAGTCATGATAGACTATGTCGTCGAGACAGTCTCTACAACATTGATTACTCATCGAGACAGTCTCAACGACATTGATCACTCTTCGAGACATCTCGATGGCATTGATCACTCATCGAGACAGTCTCGAATAAATCGTCGCGATAGTCTCGACAAAATAGCCCTATCATTTTATATCGTCGAGGCAGTCTCGACGACATGGATCATTCATCGAGATAGTCTCTACGAACTCGATTATTCATCAAGACATTTCGACGAACTTGATCACAAGTCAATAATCACAATATCGGCTTGTGATCCCAATGACTTGGTATCTCTCACAACAATATTCACAATGTTATCTTGAAGTTTTTTTGATGATATTCACAATATTGTCTTGAAGGCTTTTCAACATACTCCATACAATATTCACAATATCTAAGTAGCATTTCCCCGAACCAAATCTACTCCAAATAGTCATAGGATTGGTCTTTTCACTCATATCCAATATGTGCAAGGCAAACACAATCCTTTCTCCAATTTCAACTAACGCTCTTATGTGCCACCCTATAGGATCATATCGCGTTGGCAGTGAGACTAGATGCTTGATTACTTCTGGATCAACATAGAAACTCCAATAGTCTCCCACTTGATCTTGAAGGTATCAAAAAAGTCTCACAAGCAATGAGCGGCATCTAGCAATGAATCATTACTACCCAAGCAATAAAAGTTCATATCAAACAAGCATGTTTGTGACCAATGTATCTGTGTTGTCATGTTCCTTTATCCTTAACATCCAGATTGAACTCGAGGCATGGACCGTGTCACCCTCTTAATAATTCAACCTTAATTCTTGATCTAGAATGGACTTCCAGAAATTTGTGAGCTCAATATCATATATTTTCCCAACGAAGCATGGTCATGCATTTCTCAGTCTCATTCCATCAAGGGGCTTATGGATGTAACTCCTGTTATATAGGAGGAAAATTTGCATTTCTATCCACACACAAACACCCAAATCATTTGTAACTTACCCAATAACCACCCTTATCATCAACCTTTCTCAAGGAAGACTTTATATGGTATCAAAGTATGATCTTCCTCACTTGATGAATGTTGTGACTTCAGGTCAAAGAACCACAAACACCAATATCACTTGAGATCTACTTGTGCCACGTTCATATAATAATCCACAAAGTAGTCTCACGGTGGGTCTATCAAGTACAACTTCTTCCTAACACGTACCTATGTGATGACTTGATATCCCATATCATGACCTGTGAGAACCGGTCATCAATGAACCCACATACCAGTCTTAATATATCATCCTCGCCCTAATTTCTAAGATGATTCCTTGACCAGGGACCATATAAGAAAGAAGCTTCTTATAAGCATAGGCCCTCGCATTCAGGTCACCTACTTGAATTCCTATGGAAGAAAACATTCTAAGGGCATTTATTATGTTAACTACTATATCAAATTTAAAAACAAATTGACATAAGAAAAGAACTTGTCATAAATGTAAAAAAGAAATACATAATACAAATTACAATTCATCATATGAATATACAACCGACAAACATACAATCCACAAGGCTCCCACTAAAGATGATCATTCAGGTATCTAATACCCATTGATCTAACATGACTATCATGCTTCCTTTGCGCAAGAGGCTTTGTCAGTGGATCCATTATATTTTCTTCAGTCGGTACTCTGCAAATGTTCACGTCTCCTCAATCGATAATCTCTCAAATAAAATGGAACCGCCGAAGAATGTGATAGGAGCGTTGATGAGATCTAGGTTCCTTAGCTTATACAATTGCACCGTTGTTATCACAGTAAAGAACTACGGGATCAACAATGCTAGGAACTACATCAAGCTCGTCGATGAATTTCCTAATCCATACAGCCTCCTTTGTCGCATTTGCAACAGCAATATACTTGGCCTCTATTGTAGAATCGGCAACTGTCTCTTGCTTGGAACTCTTCCACCTCATAGCCCCTCCATTAAGGCAAAATACAGAACCTAATTGGGATTTTGAGTCATCCCTATCAGTTTGGAATCTAGCATTCGTTTAACCTGTTATAACGATCTCTTCCTCTCCACCAAACACTAAGAACATATCCTTAGTTCTTCTCAAGTACTTTAGGATATTCTTGACTGTTATGTAGTGACCATCACCAGGATTAGACTGATATCTTCTCATCATGCTCAAAGCATATGAAATATCGGGTCGAGTACACAACATTGCATACATGATTGATTCAATTGCCGAAGCATATGGAATCAACTTCATGCAGTCCTTATCTTCTAATGATTTAGGACACTGTTCTTTAGAGAGACCACACCATGTGACATGGGTAAGAATCCCTTCTTGGACTCAAGCATGTTGAACCATTTCAACACCTTCTCAATGTATGTACTCTGGGTCAAACCCAGCAAATTCTTCGATCTATCTCTATAGATCTTAATACCAAGTATATAAATTGTTTCACCCAAGTCTTTCTTCGAAAAGTAGTCCCCTTGCATGTTCTTGACAGCTTGTAGGGTTGGAATGTCCTTCTCAATCAATAATATGTCATCCATAAACAATATCAGAAATATGACAATGCTCCCACTAATCCTTTTATAAACACAAGGTTCATCCTCATTCTTGATGAAATCAAACTTATTTATTTTCCCATCAAAATGCAGATTCCAACATCCAAAAGCTTGTTTCAATCCATAAATGGATCGATTCAACTTGCATATTTTAGTGGGTTCACTTGGAAAAACAAAACCCTCGGGTTGTGTCATATACACTTCCACAAGGAGGTTTCAATTAAGGAAAGCCGTTTTGACATCCATTTGCCAGATCTCGTAGTCATAATACGCAGAAATAGCAAGTAGAATTCAGATGGACTTAACCATAGCAACATGGGAAAAGGTTTCATCAAAGTCAACACCATGAATTTGCTTGAAACCTTTAGCCACCAGTCGCCCTTTGAATTTTTGTACATTCCCATCCATGTCGGTCTTCTACTTGAAGACCTACTTGCACCCAATGGGGCGTACCCCTTCAGGTGGTTCCACCAAAGTCCAAACTTGGTTTGCATACATGGAGTCCATTTTAGATTTCATGGCCTCAAGCCTCTTCTCGGAGTCCGGTCCACATATAGCCTCTCGGTAGGTTGCAGGCTCATCATCATGATCTATAAGCAACACACTACCTATTTGAGACATAAGAAATCCATATCTCCCAGGCTCAACTCTAGGTATACCAGATCTATGTAGGACTTGTGTTTCTTGAGCAGGTTCTACAGCTATAACATTTTGTAGTCCTTGCTCAGGTTCCAATTGTGGTTCATTCATTGTTTGTGGTTCTTGAACCTCATTAAGTTCTACCTTGGTGTTCTCTCTAGACAAAAACTCTTTCTCTAGAAAAACACCACTCCTTAAGACAAACACTTTGCCCTCGGATCACATGTAGAAGTAATACCCTTTGGTTTCTCTAGGATATCCCACAAGATAACACTTATCTGACTTGGGTTCTAGCTTGTCATGTATTTGATGTCGCGCGTATGCCTCACAGCCCCAAATCTTAATGAAAGACATACTAGGACTCTTCCCACTCCATTTCTCATATGGTGTCTTTTGAACTATTTTTATTGGAACTCAATTTAGTGTGAAAGCAGATGTCTCTAGAGCAAAACCCCAAAAGAAGATGGGAAAAATTGTATGACTCATCATCGATCGTACCATGTATAACAAAGTATTATTCCTCCACTCAAAAACACCAATATGTTGTAGTGTTCTAGGTGGGGTGAGCTGTGATACAATACCACATTCTTTCAGATGATCATGAAACTCCTGACTCAAATATTCGCCACCTTGATCAGATCGGAGTGCTTTAATTGTTTTTCCCAGTTGGTTATGTACTTCATTCTGGAACTCCTTGGACTTTCAAAGGATTCGAATTTGTTCTTCATAAGAAACACGTATCCATATCTACTAAAATCATCAGTAAACATAATGAAGTAGTGAAACCCATTGATGAGTCTGGTTTATACAGTGATTTCCGGCCTCATTTGGGTTTGTTTTAGTGTCATTGCACTTCAATTGCTGTTCATATCTGCTTATATTGATAGCATGGCGTATCCGCGCCTTTTGTGCAATCCTTCCCCCTTTGTGGCATGTTTTTCCTATATATTACTGTATGCCTGTGTTATGGATCCGGTGGTGTGCACGGATTGGGGTTATTTGTGTTTTTCCTGCAGGTCCTGGGATCATGTGCACGTTCGGGATGGTGCGGGGCAATTTTTGGCCTAAAAAGCCTCTGATCGTGCGCATTCCTTCGCGCACGATCAGGCGCACGACCAATGGTCATGCGTTAATTCCCGTCCCTGATTGAGCGTCGGCGCACGAGCACAGGCCTTTCTTCGCGCACGACCACTGGTCGTGCGCCCCTGACCATGCATTGTTTTCTATCTTTTTCTTTGCTACAGATTGACTGCGCACGATCACAGGAATTCCTTCGCGCACGACCATTGGTCGTGCACCACTGACCGTGCGCAGTACTTATTCTGCTCCCTATTTAAGCCGCTGTTCCGCGAAATTAGGGATCGGGCACTGTTTTGGGGCGCGATTTCTGCGCGCGAGTCCGCCGTTCCACCTCTCCAAGCCCCCCCCCCCCTTCCATTCCTCCCTTTGGGAAAGCTTCATCCATTGATCCTAAGGTCCATCTAGGGTCCCGGAAGCATTCTCCGCCATCTACGGCCAGCATTCCATGAGGAAGACATCTCCATCGGGCGAAGGAGAAGTGACCCAGCTCTGAGAAGAAGACGGGCAACGGTTGGAGGTAGTGACAGCATCTAAACCCCGGAAGCAACCAAGTACTGAGCTCGGAGGAGGCGTGACGACCCCCCATTCCGACCAAGATCCGCGGCGAGGCTTCTCTTCTCGTGGTTACTTCTACCCCTTCTCTTTTTTTTGTGATTTGTACTCTTCATGGTTGTAATGAACTAAATGAACATCTATTTGTCTATGAATGGGAGTTTATTTATGAACTTGTTCTTTACTTTATGTTGTGTTGTGATGCGCTCCGCCCCCGCTCCACTTACACCCACACGTTCTAGCACTCGCTCTAGCAAAAGATGGAAGCGATAGCGAACAGGTGCCTTCGACCCTCAACTCTCGCATTTGCACTCACCTCATCCATATGCTCATCGGCCATCCGCTAAGCGAAGCACGACATCGCGGCCTGCACTAAATCCATCCACCAAGCGACGCGGTGATTGCGACCCGCATAGTTTGTGTAGTTTTCTCATTCCCGTTCTATAAAACCAACCAACACCCCCTTGTTTTGTTAAACATAGAAACCCCCATAATTAATCTCCTAATGAGCAAATCGTATTACCCAACTTGCGGTCCTTTGAGAACGATATTCGGGGAGCTACTCCCTACTTTTATTACTTGACAACGACCGGTGCACTGCCGTCGTACCGCATTTCGTGCCCGCTAATTAGCGGTGTGAAATAGCGCGTCAAGTTTTTGGCGCCGTTGCCGGGGAATGCAAGCGTGTATAATTTGTCTTTCGTGGGAAATTAGTTTAAGGGTATTTTTGTTTTTGATATTTCTCTTTTTGGTGTAGTGTGCGCATGCATAGACAACATCTTGGTGAATTTGCAGCATTTGATCCTGAGATAGAGCGTACTCTGCGGGCGCGTCTACGTGCTGCTGCCACCATGGATGTTAATGAAAATCAGGCTAATCCAGGAGTGGGAAATGCACCGGCTGTTGCTCAAGTGGCTGTTGAGAATGAAGTGGTTAGGCCACGACCTAGGACCATGAGGGATTACACCACTCCTACTGTGGGGAGTGTGTACCCCGGATTTGGCCCGGCTATTACTAACAACAATTTTGAGATAAAGCCAGCCATTCTGAATATGATCCGCAATAATGCCCAATTCTCCGGGTTAACCAGTGAAGACCCCCATCTTCACCTAGCTGAATTTGCGGAGATTTGTGGTACATTTCGGTACGTAGGAATTACTGATGAGACGGTGAAACTCAGGTTGTTTCCATTCTCCCTCCGCGACAAGGCGAAGGCTTGGCTCCACACAATACCACCCGGCGCAGCTACCACCTGGGACGCTCTGCAGACAAAGTTTTTGGCAAAATTCCACCCGGTGGACAAGGTTGTAAACTTGCGGAGAGAAATCGCAACCTTCCGGCAACACGATCAGGAGACCCTTGCGGAAGCATGGGATAGGTTCACGGACCTCCTCCGGAAGTGCCCTCAGCATGAGCAACAACCTTGGAACTTAGTGGAAAATTTCTATTTTGCAATTGAGCCCAATTATAGGGCCATGATTGATGCTGCTGCAGGCGGCACCCTTATGAACCATACTCCCAAGGACGCACTGAGGATTCTCCAGGACACCGCCACTCATAGTTCATTCTGGACTGCTGGAAGAAACGCCCCAAGGAATGCTCGTGGACTCTTTGAGGTGAGCACATCGGGCGCATCTGCTGAGGTGGCATCAGCACCTTATGACAACGTCGTGCTACTTAAGAGGCATGCCCTCCCTCCTGCTCCAGTAATGTCCATTTCGTGTCAAGGATGTGGAAACCTCGGGCATCATGCATATGAGTGCCCCTCAGGTGAGCAACCTGCTGAATTAACTTTTGATGAAAGTGTGAATTATTTGAATGATCAAAATCGGGGAGTACCATTTAACAACGCTTATAACCCGGCCGTGAGGAGTCACCCGAACTTCTCATGGAAACAAAACGTGCCTAACCAACGATGGCAAGGAGGCTCGCATCAATTTGATGCGCAAGCCTCCGGTAGCCAACCGAGGCCACCACAACCGGGGTTTGCTCAAAATGCACCACCGCAGAGGAAGAGCGCATTGGAAGAAATGATGGAAAAGTTTGTCGATCTGGCTCAAACGAATATGGCGAATCAGACTGCTTCAATGCGGAACTTGGAGACGCAGCTAGGCCAATTGGCCCAGGTGCTCTCCGAGCGTACGCAAGGTGCTCTTCCAAGCAACATTGAAAAGAACCCGCGGGAGCAAGGTAAAAGCATTGCTGACGCAGATGGTGGTCAAGTGAGCCCATGCGTTGTTGAATGTGCTATCAATAATATTGAGGTTTCCGTGCTTTGCGACTCTGGGGCATCTCGCAACATTCTTGCTCTGCAAGATGTTGAGAGATTGCACCTAACAATGAACTCTGAGGACCGGAAGTCGCTGGTGTTGGCTAATGGAGTGACTGTCGAAACTGAGGGTGAGATTCGTGAGGTTGTAGTAAATCTTAATGGAACGGCTGTAGTCACTGACTTTCAGATTCTCGGCCCCATGGAAAATGATTCCATGCCAATCTTGGGGGTTCCTTTTCTAAAGGAGAGCGGCGCAACCCTCCACATCGCCACGGGTTGTGTCACCCTACCTTCCAATGCAGCAAACCTTTCTGGATCATTTTATCTTCCTAACTTCTCTGTAAGTAAAAGTAAGTGCAGGTCCAATGAGGAAAAATCAGACTTTGACATGAAGAATCCTAGAGAGGAGGAAAGTATCACTCTGATGGAAGAAAAAGCAAAGCAGCTCACAAATAATGAGCTGGAGATAGAAGGAAAAAGCGATGAAACCAAGGAGTGGGAAGACATGGGAGAAGGCGGAGCGATGAGCCTTCCAAACAATGTTTTTGTTCAAAACAAGAAATGTAAACAATCTAAACAGGTTCATTGGGCTGATCTACCCCCTTTTGAGGGTGCAGAAATGAAGCCCCCGGCTGATCCCAATCCGACAAACACTATCACTCCTCCCGCACATGGTGCTCGGTGGCGCTCCCCTTCAGTGGAAAAACTGAAGTGGGAAAGAATCCTGCATGCTGCGCGCTTTGCAGCCCTCCAGCGCGAGAAGGAGGAAGTTAGGGGCAAGGGAGAGACATCTTCCTTGGGCCCTAAAGCTTTCACCTCCTGCCCATCTCACGTGACTGGGGATAACCACCACAAATCAGCATATAGCTGATGCGTGCCGGGATCTCCGGGCTGTGCTGTGTGCCATCTGTGATGTTTCTATGCTTCTTGTTTCATGTTATTTGCTGCGTCGTACTGTCTCTTTAGCTTTTTATTATAAGACTTTTGCTATCTAACTCTAATACAGGTATTTGGTCCACCTTCAAGGACGTTAAACAAAAGGGCTCTTGGGAGACAACCCATTTGGGACCATTTGGTTCCGTTCTTTCTTGTTATCTTTTTTTGCTATATTTTTGTGTTCTTGGGATCTCTTTAATCGCAGGTCCGCGTTTCTTGGAGCACGGAGGGATCACCGCCTTCTCAACAAAACACCATATCTTCTGGTATGCTCATTTCTGAGCATGGGGTAATCTCTCATCCTAGCCTTCTTAAGCTTATGCCGCTATCGAACATGCTTTTTGCTTAGTGTAAGTCTGGGGGAGTGAGAGTTAGCGTTACCTCATGCACATGCACAGTGCACAGCATACTAGGATTTACAATGTGTTATATTGTAGCATTGCTCATCTCATGGCACACCACGACACCCACGTGAGCGCACTTAACTGTAGGCGCGCGACGAGTCTAACTCGTCTCGGTTGTGTGAATGGGAATTCACGGTGCTGGGTTTGGATTGCGAGACGAAGTACTTTGTTGACTCGTGGAGTGCTCTAGTCATTTATTCATGTCTCGCATAGAAATCGGTGTAGATTAAACTTTTCTTTATGCTTTTTTAGTTTTACATTTTATTCTGATAGCGTAATGCTAGTTTATTCTACTCAAAAGTGTTGAATCCAGTGCGAATCATTCGGTATTGTAGGGATGTGTGTAGAGGGGTGCTAGGCTCGTATTGCTCGAGTCGGGAGGAAGAATCATCTTTCTCGGTGGCTAAGAACTTGCCCCAAGCGACTCTCGAAGCATGGGTATGAGTTAATTCAGTGCGTGAGCGTGACATAGGCCATCATGTTGGCCAGTTTGAGCTTTGTATTCCGGTCCTAACATCTTATCCTTGCTATCCCCTTGTGCCTACCCGATCCCGTTGATTCAGCTCCACCTTCAATCCACCAAATCCAAAATGACTATCCTAATCGCACACCAAATTCTGAGCTCAAGCAATCTGTGCATAAAAAAAAATTGGGTGTTGATGCGGTGTATATCTGTGATTGTGGTGGAAATGTGTTATTGAAAATATAGCTGTTCTGTATCTAATTGTGCGAAATTGTGAAATTTGAAAAAATGAAAAAAATGAAATGAAACGAAAAAGAAAAAATGTATAAGGAGATACACTTGGGAATACGTGGTGTACACAATTTTATTATTGTCGGGATAGTGTTTCGTTTGCAAGCTCATTTGGGTTATGTGTGCTAAGCCCCCGCATTTACCATTGTTTACCGCACCGTAACCTAAGCCTAAATCATAACCTAAAGTCCTACTGATTTGCGCATCGAATCATAAGAATGTCGTGGAGAGAGTGCGAACGGGTGAGCGTATGGTCATCGACACTGATGGATTTCAGTGGAGGTTGTTCCGAACTCCGGTGTTGAGTAATGTTCGCCTCAGCAGTCTTTCTACTTTCTTCGCATGACAGAGTGATTCCCTATGATTCAACTTTTGAGTAGAAATAATATATAGTTACGTTGTTAGAATTATGTAAACTAATTTGCATAACTAAAAATTCTTTTTACTAGATTTCTATGCACATGCGTATGAGACTTCGCATATTACTCCGTCCTTGCAATTTCTAACCCAGCTATGCTTTTTCTCGCTCCGCCGGATTTGTTTGCTCGGGACGCGCAAACAGGTAAGTCTAGGGGTGTGATGAGTCTGGTTTATACAGTGATTTCCGGCCTCATTTGGGTTTGTTTTAGTGTCATTGCACTTCAATTGCTGTTCATATCTGCTTATATTGATAGCATGGCGTATCCGCGCCTTTTGTGCAATCCTTCCACCTTTGTGGCATGTTTTTCCTATATATTACTGTATGCCTGTGTTATGGATCCGGTGGTGTGCACGGATCGGGTTATTTGTGTTTTTCCTGCAGGTCCTGGGATCGTGTGCACGTTCGGGATGGTGCGGGGCAATTTTTGGCCTAAAAAGCCTCTGATTGTGCGCATTCCTTCGCGCACGATCAGGCGCACGACCAATGGTCATGCGTTAATTCCCGTCCCTGATTGAGCGTCGGCGCACGAGCACAGGCCTTTCTTCGTGCACGACCACTGGTCGTGCGCCCCTGACCGTGCGTTGTTTTCTATCTTTTTCTTTGCTACAGGTTGACTGCGCACGATCACAGGCATTCCTTCGCGCATGACCATTGGTCGTGCGCCACTGACCATGCACAGTACTTATTCTGCTCCCTATTTAAGCCGCTGTTCCGCGAAATTAGGGATCGGGCACTGTTTTGGGGCGCAATTTCTGCGCGCGAGTCCGTCGTTCCACCTCTCCAAGGCCCCCCCTTCCATTCCTCCCTTTGGGAAAGCTTCATCCATTGATCCTAAGGTCCATCTAGGGTCCCGGAAGCATTCTCCGCCATCTACGGCCAGCATTCCATGAGGAAGACATCTCCATCGGGCGAAGGAGAAGTGACCCAGCTCTGAGAAGAAGACGGGCAACGGTTGGAGGTAGTGACAGCCTCTAAACCCCGGAAGCAACCAAGGACTGAGCTCGGAGGAGGCGTGACGACCCCCCATTCCGACCAAGATCCGCGGCGAGGCTTCTCATCTCGTGGTTACTTCTACCCCTTCTCTTTTTTTTGTGATTTGTACTCTTCATGGTTGTAATGAACTAAATGAACATCTATTTGTCTATGAATGGGAGTTTATTTATGAACTTGTTCTTTACTTTATGCTGTGTTGTGATGTGCTCCGCCCCCGCTCCACTTACACCCACACGTTCTAGCACTCGCTCTAGCAAAAGCTGGAAGCGATAGCGAAGAGGTGCCTTCGACCCTCAACTCTCGCATTTTCACTCACCTCATCCATATGCTCACCGACCATCCGCTAAATGAAGCATGGCATCGCGGCCTGCACTAAATCCATCCACCAAGCGACGCGGTGATTGCGACCCGCATAGTTTGTGTAGTTTTCTCATTCCCGTTCTATAAAACCAACCAACACCCCCTTGTTTTGTTAAACTTAGAAACCCCCATAATTAATCTCCTAACGAGCAAATCGTATTACCCAACTTGCGGTCCTTTGAGAACGATATTCGGGGAGCTACTCCCTACTTTTATTACTTGACAACGACCGGTGCACTGCCGTCGTACCACATTTCGTGCCCGCTAATTAGCGGTGTGAAAATAGCGCGTCACCCATCTCTAGCCATATAACTCATGGGTTTGCATACATCACTATGTATGACACCCAAAAGATCATCAACCCTCTCAGTATGACCAGTGAAAGGGGCTTTAGTCATTTTGCCTGACAAATAAGACTCGCATATCTCAAATGATTCATAATCAAATGAGTCCAGCACTCTATCTCTATGGAGCTTGGATATGTGTTTCTCGTTTATATGGCCTAAAAGACAATGACAAAGGTACGTAGGATTCGAGTCCTTTATTCTTAGTCTTTTAGTATTTTCTACATTAAAGATCGGCTGGCCTAAGTTCAAAATATATAAATCATTAAACAATTGAGCTAAACCCTAACAAACATCATTCATAAAAATTGTACAACAATTGTTCTTAATTATAAATGAAAAACCTTTCATGTCAAGACACGAAATGGATATTATGTTTCGAGTTATGGCTGGAACAAAATAATAGTTATCTAGTTCTATTACAAGCCCATTGGGCACAGAAAGATGATAATATCCTACGGCAATGGCAGCAACTTGATGAGTCCAATTTATATACTATTTTTTGGACTCATCTGGGCTGCGTTTCTTGTTTTTGTACTTCAGTTTTTTTTCGTATTTGTTTATTTTCACATTGTCAATACGTATGCTTTTAATGCCTGTTGTAATTGTGCAATTGCACACTACGTTGCTGGGGGTAAGCACATTATGCTCCCCATTGTGTTGTTTCTATTTCTTATGCTGGTGATGGATGTGTATTCCCAGCTGGGCTGCTATGCTCACAAGTTGCTGATCCATCCCCTTTTGCCCAGAAATCATGACTGTGTACAACGCACGGTCGTGCGTTTTATTAACGCACGGATAGCTGTGGTCGTGCGCCTTCATCTGGGTGGAAAACGATGATATGATTTTGATCATGCGTCTTTACGCACGGGCAGTTGCCCATGCGTAAAGGAATCGCACGATCAGCCTGTTTAGCCTTGTTTTTAGCTTTTCTGAATTTACCCGTGCGTTATGACGCACGGGCGGATTTGCCCGTGCGCAAGTAAATCGCACGGGCACCTCAGGTCGTCTTCCTACGCTGTTCTATATTATTAATATCGCACGGTCTACGCACGGTCGTGCGTTCGACCGTGCGTGATCTATTTTCTGATCTTTTTCTATAAAAGCTGCAGCTTTCGACCTAAATAGCGGGGACCGTACACGCCGTATAGCTGCGCCATTTTCGCCACTTCATCTGAGGTTTTTTCCCTTTGGGCCTCCTCCATCATCCTTAAGCTCTAAGGAGAGGGATTCAACCCAACATCCACCAAGATCCAAGAAGAAGGAAGCTATGTTGTTTCTGGATCGTGAATCGAAGAAGATGGGCCATTGGAGGGTAGTGACAACCTTCTCTACCCAGGACACAGTTGAGGACCGAACTTGGACGCGGATTGACAACCCTGCGATTCCAACCGTGAATATTCAATAAGACTTCGGATTCGGTCGATTTCTTGCTCTCCCTAACTTTGTATTGGTAGTTGTAGTTAGTAGATCTCTTGTATTTTGATGATGTATACTATGAACCATGTTATGTAATGCTAATTTCATTTGTATGAAATTATCTTTTGTTTATATGTGTGTATGAGATGCGCCGCCATCCATTTTTCATTCTGTCGTCATGTTCGTGTGTCGCACTAGCAATTGCTAGTGGCGTGCTTGTCGACGAGGTGCTTGCGACCCTCATTCCGTTTGCCTACTCGTCCATCCGCCCTAGCGAAGTAGCGCATTCAAGGCCTACGTAGTCTCCATCCTGCCTCGCGAAGCATTGCATAGCGGCATTGCATAGGAGTAGTTGTAGTATTTTCTCTTTATTTCCACAAACCAAAACCCCCCGTTTTCGCAACCCATCCGACTTAAGGACTTCAATCTCAAGTCCTTCCTCAATAGTAAACTCCACCTTACTGTGTTCCTTCGAGATCGATACTTGGGGTTTCACTCCCACATTTTATATTACTTGAACGATCGGTACACTGCCGTTTCGTGCCGCAGTCTTGCTACCGCCTATAGCGGTGTGCTATGATTTGCGCATCACAACTCTTGCTCCATTTCCAATGCGCAGGTCTACCTCCTCTTTACCCAGCATTCTTCTCCTTCCCAGATCCTGCACATTTGTACAAATGTAAGAACCGCATCCGGTATCCAATACCAGGATGAAGAAGAAAAAAGGTTTATTTCTATAATGAAAGTACCTGAAGCAGAAGTCACACTTCCCTTCTTTTTCTGCAGATCCTCAATATAGAGGGGACAATTCCTCCTCTAATGCACTGCCTAACGCAGTAGTTGTAATGCCCCTGAATTTTCAGGTATTATTTTATCCTTTCTTTGACGTTATAATGATGTAAGGGCGTTACATTAGTGTAGAATTAGCGGTGCGCCGTCGTTAGCGCGTTTTCACGTCTGTTCTGTCAAGTCAACCAAATTTTGAAGCGTGCCGGAGTTGGAAGATTTTATGTTAGAAAGTTAAATTAATTAATTTTAGAAAGTCTCGTCGAGGTTTCATTGTGATCCGAGCGTTATTAGAGCCCCGGTATTTTTCCTAAGATTTGTATAATTATCGTTCGTCATAATCTTCAAAAAATTATATCATGAGATTGGCTCATCGGATTTTGATTTCGACTTCTCCGTTGGATTCATAGCGCCGGTTTTCGTCTTCGGTGCGAATTTCGTTAGAATCGGCGACTGTTGGTTCGGTCCCTCTTTTCTTATTCTTATTATTATTATTATTATTATTATTATTATTATTATTATTATTATTATTATTATAATTATTATGAATGGTTGTCATCCATAATCTCTTATATATATATATATATATATATATATATATATATTATACTATTCTTCTTCTTCCTCCCTGCTTATCGAGCCAGAAGTTTTGAGTGAGAGAGAAGGTCGGTGAGAGTGTGATTTTCGTGAGCTTTTTGTCGGAGCTCCGGTGCTCGAAATCTTCGTCGGAGCATAGATTTGGAAAGCTCTCGTCGTGCTCTTTGCGTGCGAGGTAAGTTTTGTCTATCTCATAGATTTTTGGCGCTAGGGTTAGCGGCTCTAACCTTGTTTTTGTCCAAATCTTCGGAGTTTCTTCGTGCCTAGCCGTGGTTGAGCCGATCCTTGGCATGGAGGGCTTGAGAGGCCAATTTTTAGTAGCTCGAGATTAAGGCAAGTGGTGGTTTGTTTTCCCTTTGATCTCCCTTGATTTTCTTAAATTCTTGTTTCTTGATTATTTTTCTTCATTTTTGGTTAGTCAATTAAACCCCCTCCCCCTAAATTAGCCATATATATTTATACTTTGGTGTTGAAAACCCTAAGTTGAAGTAACTTTCTTAATTCTTTTTGCTGACCTATAGCCAAAGACATATGTCTTTGTCCTATAGCTAAAATCCCTTGGCTAAATTCTATCAATTTCTTGTTTTACACTTGTGTCCTCATTCCCAACCTTAGTGTGGAGTTTATTTCTCTTGATATGGTCTTGATCTTTGTTCTGGAGTTTAAATTTGAGCTGGAAGAGTTTCGTGCAGGTAGTTTTGATTTGAGTTCTGGTCGAGCTACCGCCCGGCGCTAGCATCCCTTTGATATTGTCTTGTATATTTCGCCTCATCTATATCATCTTGATCATCTTGATGATATTGTCTAACTTTTCGACGATATTGTCTCCCATTTTGATGACTTTAACTTCAAGCCTTTAAAGCTACTGCTAGCGCTAGCGCTACCGCCAGCGTTAGTGTCTCTTCGATATCGCCTTGTCGATGTCGTCTCGTTGACATTGTGGTCTTTGTCTCGACGACATTGTCTCGGTCTCGATGGCATGGTTGTCTCTATCTCGATGATATGGTCCTTCACAATGATAATCCCCAAGCCGATAAAGCTACCGCCCGGCGCTAGCGCCGGCGTTAGCATCCTGTAGCATGTTTTCTCTGTCTTTTGAAGACTGGGATGTTCCCCTAATCTCAAGTCTGGCATGATGCCAGTAGGCTATTTGGTTATTCTTTTATAAGGCTAATGATTATTTATGATGTTTGGGACCTCCGGTCGATTTTCCCTTTTCCCTTCTTGCAGTCTTTTTCCTTGTCTTGTTTCTCATCTCCTTTAATGCAGATAGCCTGAGTTAATTACTTGTTTGTCTTGGGGTTGGTTTTCTATGTAAGGTGTGAGCTTCTGGTTGCCATTCTCATTGTTATCTAGAGTGGGATCTTGATTCAGGTAAAGATTTTGAGTGAGGAGTAATGCTTCATCCTCACTGTCTTTGGTAATCTGGCTGGATGAAATGGTTTTCTTAGTGGTTATGGGCTGCAAGTAGTAGTCTTCTTTGGCTTGATTTGCTGTGTGATTGGAAGTCCTTTTCAGTCTTCTCCTTCTTCCTTGTATGCAAATTGATGAGTACTTTTGTACTCATCTTTTAGTATTATTTTAATATAGTTTTAAATTGAATTTATATAATTTATATGTATTTTATTATTTAATCTGTTCCTTTTTAATTTCTTCAACTAATGTAAGCTTATTTTATGTTTTGCAGATTTTCTAGGCACTTTGAGTAAAAATCCAAAGTACACGCCCAAGGTCACGGGCGTGACCAAGGGCGTGACCAAGGGCGTGACAGTCAAACATGTGTTCCAGACCCAATTCCGCCACCAGGGAGCGTTCCGTGAAGAATTCGCCAAGTACACGCCCTAGGTCACGGGCGTGACCAAGGGCGTGACCCAGTGTCACGGCCGCGACTCGCCACAGCATCTAGAGCACGTCTGCCACGTCATTTAAAGTTACACGCCCCAGGTCACGGGCGTGACCTCGGGCGTGACATCAGGTCACGGGCGTGACTCGCCCCGCGCTTCTTCCCGCCAGAGTTTCCCGCCAGCAGCACTATTTCAAGATTACACGCCCTAGGTCACGGGCGTGACCTAGGGCGTGACACGGCCGAAACGCTCGCAATTACTCCAGAAGGCAACCTCTCCGCTGCTGCTTCGATCACGCCCCTTACACATGTTTGCAATTACTCCAGCGAGTGTTAGCTTATCTCCCCCTTTGCCCTTTTTATTTGTTTGCATTCTAAGTTTCGGTTCTAAATTTTGGGGCGAAACTTCCTTTTTGGTGGGGTGACTGTAACGCCCCTGACTTTTCAGGAATTATTTTTCCTTTCTTTGACGTCATAATGATGTAAGGGCATTACGTTAGTACAGAGTTAGTGGTTCACCATCGTTAGCGCATTTTTGTGTCTGTTCGGTCAAGTCGACCAAATTTTGAAGTGTGCCGGAGTTGGAAGATTTTACGTTACAAAGTTAAATTAATTAATTTTAGAAGGGCTCGTCGAGGTTTCGTTGCGATCCGAGCGTTATTAGAGCCCCGGTGAATTCCTAAGAATTGTATAATTATCGTTCTCCGTAATCTTTGAAAATTTATATCTTGAGATTGGCTCGTCGGATTTTGATTTCGACTTCTCCGTTATATTCGCAGCGCCGATTTTCGTCTTCGGTGCAAATTTGGTTATAATCGGCGACCGTTGGTTCGGCCCCTCTTTTCTTATTCCTATTATTATCATTATTATTATTATGAATGGTTGTCATCAATAATCTCTTATATATACATATATATATTATACTATTCTTCTTCTTCCTCCCTGGTTATCGAGCCAGAAGATTCGAGAGAGAGAGAAGGTGGGTGAGAGTTTGATTTTCGTGAACTTTTCGTCGGAACTCCGGTGCTCGAAATCTTCGTCGGAGCATAGATTTGGAAAGCTCTCGCCGTGCTCTTCGCGTGCGTGGTAAGTTTTGTCCGTCTCGTAGATTTTTGCACTAAGGTTGGCGGATCTAACCTTGATTTTGTCCAAATCTTCATAGTTTCTTCGTGTCTAGCCATGGTTGAGCTGATCCTTGGCGTGGAGGGCTTGAGAGGCCAAATTTTAGTAGCTCGAGATTAAGGCAAGTGGTGGTTTATTTTCCCTTTGATCTCTCTTGATCTTCTTAAATTCTTGTTTCATGATTTTTTCTTCATTTTTGGTTAGCCAATTAACCCCCCCCCCCCCCCCCCCCCCCCCTAAATTAGCCATATATATTTATACTTTGGTACCTAAAAACCTAAGTTGAAGTAACTTTCTTAATTCTTTTTGCTTACCTGTAGCCAAAGACATATGTCTTTGTCCTATAGCTAAAAGCCCTTGGCTAAATTCTATCAATTTCTTGTTTTACACTTGTGTCTTCATTCCGAACCTTAGTGTGGAGTTTATTTCTCTTGATATGGTCTTGATCTTTGTTCTGGAGTTTAAATTTGAGTTCTGGAAGAGTTTCGTGCAGGTAGTTTTGATTTGAGTTTTGGTCGAGCTACCGCCCGACACTAGCGCTATCATCGGCGCTAGCGTCCCTTTGATATCGTCTTGTCTATTTTGCCTCGTCTATATCGTCTTGATCGTCTCGACAATATTGCCTTCCTTTTCGACGATATTGTCTCCTATTTCAATGACTTTGACTCCAAACCTTTAAAGATACCGCTAGCGTTACCGCCGGCGCTAGCGTCTCTTCGATATCGCCTTGTCGATGTCATCTCATTGACATTGTGATCTTTATCTCGACGATATTGTCTCTGTCTCTACGGAATGGTTATCTCTGTCTCGACAATATGGTCCTTCCCGATGATAATCCTCAAGACGATAAAGCTACCGCCCGGCGCTAGCGCCAACGCTAGTGATAAGGAAAACTTGTATTCTCCAATCTATACTCGATTAAGGCAAGTGTACCTATCGAAATATAGTATAGGATATTAAAAATATCAAGGTCGTATTAAAACTCGGGGCTGTCGAGTACTTCTACTCACGCAAATTAATATTATTTTATCGGAAAAATATTTAAAAGGTTCTTATAAAATAAATAATTAAAGAAATGAAGCATTTGATCGAGAATCCTTCGTAAGTAAAATACTTCCTAAAACTAGAATTCATAAGAAATGGATTTAGACAAACTTGACCGTGGAGGTTCCCAAAAGATGATAGAGCCTCTCTCGAGAGAACTACCACCTAACCTTAGGTTGATCGATTAAGACCCCTTGGCCAGTCGAAACCCCTAAGCTTGCTTTACGCGGTGAGCCCCACTATTGTATTTGACTCCAATCCGGAAGATTTGTGTCACCCTCTCTCGAGGAATGCATACAACTCTTTTTACCGATGAGCGATCTACCCGTATTTATGGATCTCTCAATACACTAAAATACGGATCAAACTTGATTATCATACCCTAGAAATATGAAACCAATAATTGAAAATCAACGGTAAATCTTAGTTTCCAAATCCAAACTATGAAAAAGAGATTACAAAATAAAACTACTTAAGAATTCATCTGATCAAATGTAATAAAATTAGCTACTCATGATTAAAGAAAAGACAATTTTATAACAAAGTAAAGGGAATTACAATTGCAGGAATTGAAAATCTAAACTATAAATTGAAATTTGCAAAACATAAAGTAAATCATAAAGAAAATACAATAAGAAAATGCAGAAAAACTAATATAAAAATGACCCAATCTAAGCTAGGATCGGATTCCCTTCACATTGGCAGCAACTGGCTTTTATAGGCAGAAAATTGGTGAGTCACGCCCTTGGTCACACCCGTGACTAAGGGCGTGTAAGCTGCATAACTGCGTCTTGAAAGCCCGGGAACGTTGGGGAAGAAAAACCGCAAAAATTGATCATCTCGACGGGTCACGGCCTAGGTCACGCCCGTGACCTAGGGCGTGTCTTGACCGAGTCAGGAAACGGCGAGAAACGCTGCGATCTGGAGTTAATTTGGCAGTTGCGGGAGAGGTCACGCCCCTTGGTCACGCCCGTGACCAAGGGCGTGTAAGCTGGAACGACTCGGCGGCAGAAACTGCTTGTATTGAATGCATGTCTGGCGAGTCACGCCTGTGACCTGAAGGTCACGCCCCCGGTCACGCCCCACTTGGGGCGTGTAACTTTAATCCGATGTGGCAGCAATTTCTGGGAGCTGAAAGTGGAGCACGGCCGTGACCATGGTCACGTCCCCAGGTCAAGCCTGTGACCTGGGGCGTGTACTGACGATTTTTGCAGAATTGCTCTGGAATTTCCCTTGAACACGGCCGTGGGCTTTAATTTGCTATTAGCAGCCCCAGATTGTTAAAATTTTTGATTGGACCGTTTAGGAGTAAGCAGGAGTTGTATCAACAAGAGTTATAGCCAAACAACCACAATGCCAAAACAGCAACACAAGAAATCTTTATTGAAACAGAACTGCTTTACAATGCGAGGTATACATGGCGAGACATGATTCATCAGAATCACGGAGACGAGAAGAACAAAACACACCAAAAAGCAAAGTTGGTGGCTAGACAAGCTCAGACCGCACAAGCCGCACCACTCCAGAACTCGCCCGGTTTGCCCTGAGATCGCACGAACAGAAACCGGACAGACTGCCAGCACTGCAAGACCGCACCTCAGACCGCACGAACTGGAGCTTTATTTGAACAAAGAACTGAAGTTGTCGCCAGACCGCAACTCAGACCGCCTAACCACTGAAGGACGCCTGATCACTGAGCTCGCTGCGAACAGCATAAGAACACAATAACCCAGTTTGCTGACAGACCGCAGACGAACTGTTTATTCAAGCCACCGGAAATCACCAAGGAAGGAGACCGCACCCTGCTGACCGCAAACCTGCGAACACAACAAAGGTTAACTCGCATCCAAGTCACGCGAACTCAAACTTAAGACCGCAAGAAACAATCTGGGCTCTGGTTCTTACAGTTCTAGTTAGGAATGACGGGCCATGCACCCCTATTTATAGGCGGGTGGACGGATGTCTTCACCGCACAAACCGGGATACAATCACCACCCATCAGATCGCGAACGGTCTTAAAAGACAGACCGCGCGAACAGACCTCTTGGTCGATCACCCGACCAATACGCAGATCAGCAGACAAGATCGCGCACAGGCCGCGCGAACACGAGACCGCGCACAAGTCGTGCGGTCTCAACAACGCTCCTTCCTTATATCACCAGGAGCAAGCTAGAACCATCTGGACGACTTCAACCAAGTCGCCAGATCACCAATATAGACCGCCCGGGTAGACAGTCATATAGGAACAACCCGCCCGGTCTTCCAACAAGGAAGCCATGCAAACTAGCAGACCTACTCGGGAACAAACCGTAGCTACCAAGAACAGACCGGAACAACCAGCAGACCGCCAGAACAACATGGCAGAGCCAGACCGGCAGATAACCTATACAAGCCGTGCGATCACCGCGGTCTCCCAAACCAGAACGCCCGGTCTCCTCCACACCACTTCAAAAATTCAACACTCCCCCTTGAAGTGGGAAGTGGAGACTAGCCCGAGTAAATTCCGCAACCGTGTAAACGGTCCCTTTGCCAGCGGCTTTGTGAAGATGTCTGCGACATTGTCCGCACTCTGAACATGCTCGACCATAAGAGATCCTCCCAACACCTTTTCACGAATGAAATGGTGCTCAATCTCTATATGCTTGGTCCTCGCGTGACAGACTGGATTGTTGACCACCTTGAGAGCACTCTCATTGTCCCCACGTAGCATAGTGGGACCTCGAACCTCCTGATGAACGTCCTCTACCAACCGCCTGAGCCAAACGGCTTCCTGAGCAGCCAAGGCCGAAGCCTTGTACTTGCTTCCGTGGTAGATACAGACACCGAGTCTTGCTTCTTGCTGCACCAAGAAATAGCTGTGGCGCCCGTCATAAATACATAACCAGATGTTGATCTCCGATCATCCACGTCTCCCCCATAATCAGCATCCATGAAACCAAGCAACTCCAAGCTTGACCCTCTCCTATATAGGAGACCCAAATCAGAGGTCGACTTCACATACTTCAAGATGCCTTTTGCCGCCAGAAGATGAGGCTTCCGTGGTTCCGCCATGTACCGACTCACCTTGCCTACATAAGCAATATCTGGCCTTGTGATCGTCAAGTAGATCAAACTCCCAACCAGAGCTCGGAAAACCAACGGTTCAGATAAGACTCTCCCCTCATCGTTCCGAAGTTTATGATGTTGCTCCAGAGGTATAGAGCTGCTCTTCCCTTCCTCATGCCGAATCGCTGAACAATTCCCTCCGCATAGCCAGCCTGAGAAATGAGCACTCCGCTCTCCCGCCTCTAGACCTCGAGTCCAAGGAAATGGTGGAGCTCCCCCAGATCCTTCATCTCAAATCTGATAGCAAGCTCAGCCCTGAGTCTTGCAACAACTTCCTTCGAATTCCCGGTGACAATCATGTCATCCACGTACAACAGTACAATCACCCGAAGCACCCCCTCCATCTTGATGAACAAGCTAGAATCAGAGTCTGAAGCAACGAATCCGCAGAATAAGAGATACTCTGCAATCTTCCCGTACCACGCCTGAGGCGCTTGCTTCAACCCATACAGGGACTTCTTCAGCTTACAAACGTAGTCCGGATACTCCTTCGAGATGAATCCTTGCAGTTGGATCATGAAGATATCCTTGTCAATCTCACCGTATAAGAAGGCATTCTTCACATCGAGTTACCAAATCTCCCAACCACTCGAAGCTGTCAAGGCAATAACAAATCGAACCGAAGTCATCTTTGCCACTGGACTAAACGTCTCATCATAATCTTCTCCGTACTGCTGTGAGAACCCGCGAGCTACAAGGCGAGCCTTGTACCGCTCGATACTGCCGTCAGCTTTCTTCTTCAGCATGAAGAACCATTTGCATGTCACATGAGTGGTGCCCTTGGGCTTGGGCACAAGAGACCAGGTCTCATTCTTCTCGAGAGCTGCCAACTCTTCTTGCATAGCAATGTCCCACTCCTTCACGCCTCTGGCCTTCTCAAAGCTCGACGGCTCCCTTTCATCCAAGGGACCAGCAAAGAAACATGAAACAAAGTTCACCATGTTTCCTCCTGTGTATCGATCTGGTGGTTGAATAGTCCTCTTCGACCTCCTAAGAGGTTGCTCCTGACTAACCACCTCCTCAGCTGCTTCTTCTGTGCAAGCTCCTCTTCCAGATGAACTTGGAGCATCGCTCCCCCTGCTTCCAGAACCTGAAGTCTCCATCTCAGAGCTTGACACAACTGGAGCTCCTGGTGAAACAGGCAACTCCACTTGAAGACTTCCCGCAGCTTTTCCTCCTTCATCAACCCTGCTCTCTGGTAGCTCAACTCCTGAACTCCCCTTGTAAGAAGTCACTTCATCGAACACCACATCCTGAGAAACAATTGACATCCGTGTCTCAGGATCCATGCATCTCCATCCCTTCTTCCGCTCATCATACCCAACAAAGACTGGCTTCCTTGCTTTCGCATCTAGCTTTGTCCGAAGAGCATCAGGAATATGCACATAGCAGGTTGACCCGAACACCCGAAGGTGTGCAACACTCGGCTTCTCCTTGAACATCAATTCGTGAGGGGTCTTCATGTTGATAGGACTCAGAGGCAATCTGTTGATGACATAAGCTGCACAAGACATTCCCTCTGCCCAGAAGGACTTTGGGATACTCTTGGCATGAAGCCAGCATTTGCAAGTTTCCGTCAGATGACAAATCTTCCTCTCGGCAACGCCATTCTGCTATGGAGTATGGGCACAAGTGAGCTCTCTCCGAACGCCGTGTTTCCTGCAAAAACTTGAGAACTCACCAGAGGTGAACTCCCCACCATTGTCAGTTCTCAATTTCTTCACCCGCAGGCCTAGACGACCTTCCACCAGCTCCTTGAACTCCACAAACTTTGCAAATGCTTCTGACTTCTCTTTCAAGAAATACACCCAGACATATCTGGTGTAATCGTCAATCAACACCAACATATATCTATTGCCTCCATGCTTGGGGTGGAAGTCGGTCCCATCAAATCACCGTGGATGCACTCCAACGGCACTTTGCACCTTGTTTGTGATTTGTCAAATGGAAGTCGATGAGACTTACCAAACTGACATCCTTCACAGACATGACCATCTCCATAGGAGGACAAGATAGGCAAGCCATTGACAAGGCCCCTTACCGCCATAGCCTTCAATTTGTCCATGCCTACATGCCCCAACCTTTCATGCCAGATGGCCGCGCCATCATTGGTCCTCATCTTATTAACATAGGTACTTGTCGATAAAACGAACAAGTCCTTCACCCGCTTGCCGACATGAATAACATCTCCCTTTATCTCTGGTTGAGTTTTGTGAAACTTCACTTCTGTTGGGCCAAACAGAACGTGATAACCGGCATCGACCGCATTGGTCACAGAGAAGAGATTTTTCTTCATACCAGGCACGTGATAAACACTCCTCAACGTGAGTGGACCCTTATCACTGCTCAGAGAGATGACTCCTTCGTGCACTACTGGATGAATAGAATTATCAGCCGTGATGATAGCATTGTTACCTGAGTAAGGCGCCAAAGAAGAGAACTTTGATCCATCCCCGGTGAGATGATGCCCACACCCTGAATCAACAATCCAGTCCTCATCATAGTTGATGGAAGCCAAGGCCTTAACGGGCATCGCCGTTATATTAGACGCAAAGGCTCCTCCCCATCCAACTTCACCAGACTTTGGCATCTCCTTCTCCACTGCATGTCCCGGCTGAAGATTCACCCGGCAATCTTTCTTGAAGTGCCCGGTCTTGTTGCATCTAAAGCACCTCGGTCCCTCTCCTTTCTTCTTCCCATCAGACTTAGGAGCATAGCCCCTATCTTGCTGACCTGAAGTGGAGGGTCCATCATGACCCGGCTTCTTCTTCTCCCATTTCTTCTTCTTCTTCCCAGAGAACATCACATCACTTTCTCCCCCGGAGATTGAAACCCCCGCCATCTGCCTTACTAAACTTTCTTGCGAAGCAAGAAGGTTCTCCAGCTCCAACAACGACGGTTGATTTGCCCAACCCTGAACTGAAGTCACAAAAGCAAGATACTCCTTCCGCAACCCGCGGATGATATGCCTCTTCAGTTTTGCCTCAGAGATAGGCTCATCAGGGTCCAATGCAGAAATCTCTGCCGTGAGGTTCTTCATCTTGAGGAAGAAGGTAGAAATAGAAAGATCACATTGAGAGGCTTTCGCCAACTCATTTTCAAGATACTGTAGCCTCGCTACATTCTTCTTATTGAACAACCCATCCAAGGATGTCCAAATCTCAGCAGCAGATTTACATCCAATGATGTGATCAAACAGCTCCGGTGAGATAGCCCTCTTGAGAGTGAACTCTACCTTAGCATTCGTCCTCCTCCAAAGTCTCACCTCTGCCATATTATCTCCTGCTGGACACACCTCTTGTGTGTCTTCTCCGCCAACTACCCCCCAAAGATCCTCGCCAAGCAAGTAACTCTCCATACACGACTTCCACTTTTTAAAGTTAGTCGATGTGAGGAGTTCAATACCAAGACCTCTTGCGTATCCACCTTCCATGGCAATCTATGTGGTCTCTTCTTCACAAAGACGATAGCAACTCTAGTTGATCACTGCTTATCCACTCCAGAAACCTTGCTCTGATACCATGTTAAAATTTTTGATTGGACCGTTTAGGAGTAAGCAGGAGTTGTATCAACAAGAGTTATAGCCAAACAACCACAATGCCAAAATAGCAACACAAGAAATCTTTATTGAAACAGAACTGCTTTACAATGCGAGGTATACATGGCGAGACATGATTCATCAGAATCACGGAGACGAGAAGAACAAAACACACCAAAAAGCAAAGCTGGCAGCTAGACAAGCTCAGACCGCACAAGCCGCACCACTCCAGAACTCGCCCGGCTTGCCCTGAGAATGCACGAACAGAAACCGGACAGACTGCCAGCACTGCAAGACCGCACCTCAGACCGCACGAACTGGAGCTTTATTGGAACAAAGAACTAAAGTTGTCGCCAGACCGCAACTCAGACCGCCTAACCGTTGAAGGTCGCCTGATCACTGAGCTCGCTGCGAACAGCATAAGAACACAATAACCCAGTTCGCTGACAGACCGCAGACGAACTATTTATTCAAGCCACCGGAAATCACCAAGGAAGGAGACCGCACCCTGCTGACCGCAAACCTGCGAAAACAACAAAGGTTAACTCGCATCCAAGTCGCGCGAACTCAAACTTGAGACCGCAAGAAACAATCCGGGCTCTGGTTCTTACAGTTCTAGTTAGGAATGACGGGCCATGCACCCCTATTTATAGGCGGGTGGACAGATGTCGTCACCGCACAAACCGGGATACAGTCACCACCCATCAGATCGCGAACGGTCTCAAAAGACAGACTGCGTGAACAGACCTCTTGGTCGATCACCCGACCAAGACGCAGATCAGCAGACAAGATCGCGCATAGGCCGCGCGAACACGAGACCGCGCACAAGCCGTGCGGTCTAAACAACGCACCTTCCTTAGATCACCAGGAGCAAGCTAGAACCATCTGGCCGACTTCAACCAAGTCGCCAGATCACCAATATAGACCGCCCGGGTAGACAGTCATATAGGAACAATCCGCCCGGTCTTCCAACAAGGAAGCCAGGCAAACTAGCAGACCTACTCCGGAACAAACCGCAGCTACCAAGAACAGACCGGAACAACCATCAGACCGCCAGAACAACCCGGCAGAGCCAGACCGGTAGATAACCTATACAAGCCGTGCGATCACCGCGGTCTCCCAAACCAGACCGCCCGGTCTCCTCCACACCACTTCAAAAATTCAACACAGATTACCTGAAAACACAAAATAAAGTAAATCAGATATAAATTAAACTAAAAGTATATAAAAACTATTTAATTACTACTAAAATACTATATAAAAATAACTATAAATAATGCACTATCAAATACCCCCATACTTAAGCTTTTGCTATTCCAGAGCAAAAACTAATTTATAAGTATGAGAAGAATTTATAGGACATTTCTAAAAAGATTTACTTCAATTATTTACTTCAAATCTTATAAAACTCAAATCAAAATAAGTTAAGAAGTTAAAATTCAGATTTATAAGAAATAATTAATAATTCATAAATTGAAATGAGTAGAATAAATTTTAGTTTTGAAATTCTCTAACTAAATCTTCATAAACAAAATTGCATTGAATTAAGTAAAATATTCCAAGATTGAAATTATAGAAACTTTACAATCATGAGAAACTTTTAGAAAACTACAAAATATTAACTATGCTCTCTCAATAATATCTTGGATAAACAAGTGAACTTGGCTAAATGGGGTAAAATTGGCATTGAAGAAGTTACTTTGAATATGGGAAATGATGAATTTTATCCTCTCATTTCCATCTTTTTTTAATTTCTTCTTCTTTTTTATATCCCAAATGTATATGTTTAGGAGTGATGAATTTTATCCTCTCAACTCCATGCCATATAATCTTTTACTAATTTGGGTGCATATGTTTAGGAATGATGAATTTTATACTCTCATTCCATGACATATGATCTTTTCAAATATTTTTTTTATGCCAAACAAAAAGGGTTAATAAGAAAGGTAGGGGAAGGGCTAGGGTTTAAAGGCTAAACAAATTCCATAGATACATTTTAAGAGCATAGAAAATAATTTGAGCAATCTAAAAGAGACCATAAGTTCAAGTTAATATAAGTAAAATCTATAGATATTTAAAACAATTTCTACAAAACTGAATTATGATATTTTAAAGAGAGAAAGTAAAACTAAGAAATATTCTAAACAAATCAAAATAATGAAAAATTCATTAAATCAAATTCATCTAAAAATTAAATCTAACATATTTTGAAAAGAAATATATGATTTAAAAATTCATAAAAAGAAAACTCTTTAAAGACGCCTAAAAAGACAACTCATAATTAAAATTATTTTTGCATAAATGAAGTTTGGAGAAATTTAATAATACAAAATTTATTTTATTAGATTTTTTTATATTAAAACAAAATATTTTTTTTTAATATTCTTGGACTTCCCAAGGGCTACCCAATGACGGGCTCGCAAGGTACTAGGCGGTTTTGTGGGATGAAAACCCAACACGGCCCTTTCGCAAGAAATTAAATTTTTTATTTTTTAAATTTTTTGGTATTTTAATTTAAAAACAAAATTGAAAAAGAAGACAAAAGAAGATTTTTTTATGATTTTTAAATATTTTTGAATTTTTTTTGTTTTAAAAGTGTTTTTCTAGTTTTTTTGAATTTTTTTTGAATAAAAATAAACATTAGAGAACCCCCCCCCCCCCCCCCCCCATACTTAAAAATAAACATTGTCCTCAATGTTTTATAAACAATGATGAAGAGGGAAAAACTTGATAAGAAAATGTAGATAAAGAAAAGAAAAATTGCAAAAAGGATAAGCAAGGGGTGCCTCCCAAGAGCGCTTTCTTTTTCCGGTCTTTAAGCTAGACGTTTAAGGGTTAGCTAAACGGAAATTTAAATTGAAAATGCACAGGCAACTCCCTTAATTCACACTGAGGTGAATATGCCGAAATCTGGTGCCCGGCGACTCCTCCGCTATACTCTTGATTCTTTCGTTGTCCGTTAGCGTGAAATTGTGAATCCAAATTGCCTATACATACCTTAGGTAATTTGGATTGTTGGAGATGAGTGGCAAATGGATCGGTGAAGACGTTTGGTTGCAACGGCTCATCCTCTACATGAAAATTGTTAGTATAAAAAGAATCAAGATCAAGCAAGTCAGGAAATTTTTCGCAAGGAGGAGGAGCTTGCGAATACACATGATTAAGCTCCGGTTGTTTATTTTCAAAAATAAAATCTTTATCAGAAAAATCAATACCAAGAGTATTAAATTCACGGGACACAATTTCTTCACAAATTATAAATTCATGAGAAAGAGAAGAAAGGGTGGGCGAAGGAGAAGAAGAAAAAATTTTCATTTTCTAATGCGCCCGGGGTCTCCATGTCTTCGCGAAATTTTTGGTACAAATGCTCTTCTTGATCATGAGAATAAGCATTTAATGTGGGAGAAATAAAATTTGGAAAATTCTCAAGATCAGAAGAAGAATAACTTTGCGGGAAAGGCGAGAAATGCAAATCATGATTGAAGGAATTTTCTTCTTTGCACTGAAAACTATCCGAGTGACCTTGCCACCATGAATAATCAACATCAGTGCAAGAAGTAAATTCACCCGCATCATAATTTAAAGAAAAATTATTTTCATCATAAAACTTATTAGTTTCATTATAAAAATTAATTTGATTTTCATGAGAAAAATTTTGAAATGAAAAATAGCATTCCTCACTAGAATGATGATCCCCACAAAAATGACAAATAATTTGGCGCAATCGTGCGGCTTCCAAAAGATTAACTTTATTTTGAAGATCGGCAACTTTTGCGGCCAACTGTGATAACATCATTTTTAAAAAAAAGAAAATTAAACAACCGTTACTTAATAGAAAGGAATTTTATTTTAAAAAAAAAACAAAAAGAGAAATGGGGGGTGGAGAAAGAGAATGATAAAAGTAATAAAATTTACGTCTTCAAAATATCAACAAAAATAAGTCCCCGGCAACGACGCCAAAAACTTGATAAGAAAATTTGTATTCTCCAATCTATACTCGATTAAGGCAAGTGTACCTATCGAAATATAGCATAGGATATTAAAAATATCAAGGTCGTATTAAAACTCGGGGCTGTCGAGTACTTCTACTCACGCAAATTAATATTATTTTATCGGAAAAATATTTAAAAGATTTTTATAAAAGAAATAATTAAAGAAATGAAACATTTGATCGAGAATCCTTCTTAAGTAAAATACTTCGTAAAACTAGAATTCATAAGAAATGGATTTAGACAAACTTGACCGTGGAGGTTCCCAAAATATGATAGAGCCTCTCTCGAGAGAACTACCACCTAACCTTAGGTTGATCGATTAAGACCCCTCGGCCAGTCGAAACCCCTAAGCTTGCTTTATGCGGTGAGCCCCACTATTGGATTTGACTCCAATCTGGAAGATTTGCGTCACCCTCTCTCGAGGAATGCATACAACTCTTTTTACAGATGAGCGATCTACCCGTATTTATAGATCTCTCGATACACCAAAATACGGATCAAACTTGATTATCATACTCTAGAAATATGAAACCAATAATTGAAAATCAACGGTAAATCTTAGTTTCCAAATCCAAACTATGAAAAAGAGATTGCAAAATAAAACTACTTAGGAATTCATCTGATCAAATGTAATAAAATTAGCTACTCATGATTAAAGAAAAGATAATTTTATAACTATGTAATGGGAATTACAATTGCAGGAATTGAAAATCTAAACTATGAATTGAAATTTGCAAAACATAAAGTAAATCATAAAGAAAATACAATAAGAAAATGCTGAAAAACTAATCTAAAAATGACCCAATCTAAGCTAGGATCGGATTTCCTTCACATTGGCAGCAGCTGGCTTTTATAGGCAGAAAACTGGTGAGTCACGCCCTTGGTCACGCCCGTGACCAAGGGAGTGTAAGCTGCGTAACTGTGTCTTGAAAGCCCGGGAACGTTGGGGAAGAAAAACCGCCAAAATTGATCATCTCGACGGGTCACGGCCTAGGTCACGCCCGTGACCTAGAGCATGTCTTGACAGAGTCAGGAAATGGCGAGAAACGGTGCGATCTGGAGTTAATTTGGTAGTTGACGGAGAGGTCACGCCCCTTGGTCATGCCCGTGACCAAGGGCATGTAAGCTGGAACGGCTCGGCGGCGGAAACTGCTTGTATTGAATGCATGTATGGCGAGTCACGCCCGTGACCTGAAGGTCACGCCCCCGGTCACGCTCGTGACCTGGGGCGTGTAACTTTAATCCGACGTGGCAGCGATTTCTGGGAGCTGAAAGCGGAGCACGACCGTGACCATGGTCACGCCCCCATGTCACGCCCGTGACTTGGGGCGTGTACTGACGATTTTTGCAGAATTGCTCTGGAATTTCCCCTGAACACGGCTGTGGGCTTGAATTTGCTATTAGCAGCCCCAGATTATCTGAAAACACAAAATAAAGTAAATCAGATATAAATTAAACTAAAAGTATATAAAAACTATTTAATTACTACTAAAATACTATATAAAAATAACTATAAATAATGCACTATCAGCTAGCTTCCTATAGCCTGTATTTATTGTCTTTTAAAGACTTGGGTGTTTCCCGTAAGCTCAAGTATGGCATGATGCCAGTAGGTTATTTGGTTATTCTTGTATAAGGCTAATGATTATTTATGATGTTTGGGACCTCCCGTCGATTTCCCCTTTTCCCCTGTTGCAGTCTTTTTCCTTGTCTTGTTTCTCGTCTCCTTTAATGCAGGTAGCCTGAGTTTATTCCTTTTTTGTCTTGGGGTTGGTTTTCTATGTTAGGTGTGAGCTTCTGGTTGCCTTTCTCCTTGTTTATCTAGAGTGGGATCTTGATTTAGGTAATGATTCTGAGTGAGGAGTAATGCTTCATCCTCACTGTCTTTGGTAATCTGGCTGGATGAAAAGGTTTTCTTAGTGGTTATGGGCTGCTAGTAGTAGTCCTCTTTGGCTTGATTTGTTGTGTGATTGGAAGTCCTTTTCAGTCTTCTCCTTCTTCCTTGTATGCAAATTCTGTTGATTTTAGCTTAGTGACCGTTATTTTCCTTATGGGTCTTGATCGGTTTTTCTTAGTTTCTTGATTCCTGCTGTCATCCCCTTGAAATCTGGATAGTTTCTCTGCATGTTTAGTTGTGCTTCTAGTAGTCTTTTAAGAATCCCCTAATTTTGGTATTTTTATTTGCTAATCATTTCAAAGGACCCATTGCTGGAGTAGTCTTGTTATTTTCCCCCTTTTTTGTTGTGTTTTATGAACTGTTGATAGACTTGGATGAGTTCAGATTGTTCCGTCGACCTTTTTGTGTCTTTCCGTCGAGTTCATCCTGCATTTTGAATTGTTCCATCAATACTTAAAGTCCTTTTGTCAGGTGTTCTCGGGTATCTTAAATTATGTTGTCAAGCATTTTGACTTTATTCGTTGAGACTTCAGGTGAAGTTATGTCTTATTCATCGAGATGTTCTGTAATGTTAAGTGATCATTTGTGGTGTTATTCTATGACTTTCATCGTGTTGTTGCGAGAAGTTCATTGGGAGTCAAGTTTGGACTCGCCGAGTGTTTTCTAATGATCCGTTGAGTCTTTTTTTAGTGTTTGGCCTTCGTGTTAACCTTATCATTGTCGTGTTCCGACGCCAAGTCTTGTATGGTGCTGGCTTACTGAAATCTTCAACCCTTTGTATAAGTTGAGCGTTGACTTATGTGTTAAGTGCTGAATCATGCACTTTCTGTTCCTCCCGTCAGGAGTTATAGTAAGTCCATCTGTAATCATATTTTCCTGCATGGCACTCTTTTGTTGGAGCCCGTTGGCTGTGTGACCTATACTTGCTCTGTTGGAGCTTGTTGGTTGTGTGAGCTAAGAGTCACCACCACAATGCCTCTCTTTGGGTTGTTGGTTTGTGTGGACTGGAGTCACCACCACATCACCCATGTTGGTTTGTAGGGTTGTGAGTGTTAGTGGAATGTACCACCATCGTAGTGCCTTTTGTTTGTGGATCATGCACCCGAGGCCTTGTGAATTGCCCGGCGTTAAATGATGCCCTTTTTCTCGAGTTGGTCAGTCTCAAGTGCCTAAAGAATATATATATATATATATATCAGTATAATATATATGGCCATTACTGTTGGTGCAGGCTTTTCTTTTGCCGAGTGCACTCGATTGAGCTGACTCGGGTTGTTTCAAGCTAATCATTATTGAGCTGTTGAAATCTCTATTCCTGCAAATCTGTTATTTAATTTGTTGCTAACACTTGTTTATTGAAAGGTTTGGCTTTATTTCTTGCTGCCACTTGCCCTTTCTTGCTGAGGCATTCTTTTCTTTTGAATGTCTCAGGCTCGGAGTTGTAGCTGTCTGGGTGGTAGAGTTGGTGTTTTTCGGAGCTGCGGTTAGTTGCAGTTGTCTGCTTTCCCCTCACTGTTGTGAGGTAGTTGTTTCTTTGCTTTAGCATTAGTTTTCCAGTGCTAGATTACCTGCTAGCTTTTTTGCTGTTACTTGCTGATTATTTCTCTTACTTGCTCTCTGGGAAGTTTTATGTTAGGATGCATGAGTTATTTTATTTATAGCAAATGGCACTCATGCATAGCATGATTTTAGGTAAATGTCACCTACTTTGAAGATCGTAGAAAACCATTCCTTACTTATACTAAATCTATAGATGTGCATATCATTGCTGGAATGTTCGATCTTCATGCTCATGTAAGATAAAATGAACCTATTTTTCCGCTACGTATGCATAGTTTCTACTCGTGGACTAGTTGATCCACTGGACCGAGGGACACGGTCTTAAGCTTAAACATGTAAATTCTCTTTTTAACTACAACAGATTATGTCTTTTATAAATTTTTGTGAGTAGTGACTGCATGAGCGTCTGTAGTTGTCCTCTGCATGACGTGGCATCATAATGCGTATTTTCCCCTTGCTCTGATAGTATTTATTAAATTCATGGGAAAATGCGGGTTGTGACAGTGGTGGCACTTCCCTTCCTTAGCCAGACCTTTCTTTTTCAGTGTTGAAGACTTGGGATCAATATAAGTATTAGATCATATCTTTGTCTTCTTTGATCCCTTGGCATTTCCCTTGCCTGTATGCACCATCAGTATAGGGCTAGCAGACATGGCCTTCTTCATATTGTTCTCGGCAGTTCACAACATGCCAAGGAGCTCGGGCAGTGTTTTGTCCATTTCATTCATGTTGTAGTTCAAGACAGACTGCTTATAATTGTTCGACAACGATTGTAGGATCAGATCAGTGGCCAACTCTTGGCCCAAGAGAAAACTCAGTCTCTCAAGGTTCTCAATATACCCAATCATCTTGAGTACATGAGTCCCTACTAGGTCTCGAGCTCCCATTTTGCACTGAAACAATGCCTTGGATATGTCAAACCTCTCTGGTAGAGCATGCCCCTTGAACATTTTCTTGAGGTGCTCGATTATCTAATAACCACACATGCTCTCATGTTGTTGCTTCTGAAGCACAGAGGACATGGCAGCAAGCATGAGGCATTCAACATCCAGGATATCATCTTGATACTTCTTGTAATCATCTTTGTCTACTCGGGCCCGGCAAGCTCTGTGTGGGCTTCCTCTTCCAAGACATAAAGCTTGCGCTCTTGCCTGAGGACAATCCTCAGGTTCCTATACCAGTCAAGGACGTTCATCTCGCTGAGCTTATCCTTCTCAAGGATGGCTCTCGGGGACAGGGTGGAGTGAGATCCACTTGCCATGGAAATTCTACAATAATTTTGCAAAATATTTTAGTACTATATTTCAAAATACATTTTATTTTAATAAGGACTTTTATTAAAAGCTTCCACTATTTTATTCAAATTGATAACCCTTAATATCAATTTGGAGAGTTTATGCGAGCTACTCTCTTAGTGGATGAGATTCATATTTAACCGCAATAATAAGTCAACTTTGGCTGATCCCCCACAAAGTGGCTATTTAGGTAAACAACGTTTTTCAATTGTATTACTATGCAACTTTTGTATGGCTGGTGAATAACACTTATTCGAATCCATCAAATGGTGCATGACAACCCTATGCATGTAGGCACTCAACCGTTGAGGTCACCTAGTTAAGTTTGACCTGATGTCGACAGTGGGATATCTCAATTATCTGCTCGCACCCTTACCAAGATAGATTAATGCATCTTTCTTTGGCAAGCCCACACTTCATCGATCAAGGAAGAAAGAGTGTCATCCATCAGAAGGCATCCAAACACTTAGTCTTAATTTTTTAAGGGATTTTTCATGATACTTGATTAACCCTTAATCTTGATTAACATTTAATCAATGTACACACAATTTCACAATCATGAAAGAAACAACAAGCATAACCCGTATATATTCCAGATGCACAAAACCATCAACAATTGATGTTATGGATTAAATCTGAATATTTAGAATATTTCTAAATCTTCAGATTTACATGTACTGAATGCTAGCACAAGCAAACACCCTTATGGCAGTAGACAAGCTCGTCTCTCTATGCTTTAGTTTCACAAACTAACATAGAGAAAGACGTTTACTGCAAAGGAAACAATTTCTGAAACTTGGAAATAGTAGAAACCTGCCTCTGATACCACTGTTAGGTTTTTCTTAGGGGTAGTCACATCAGATGTGTGCAACGAAATATTCAAGAACAACCCAAAAGAGAGAATAGGATCTTGCTTAACCATGAAACAAGAAATTGATGCAATAAATATATTACCTGTGCTGAATCGAGTGGAGACTCGATCAGATTGCTCTACAAAATCTTCCATGTATCGAATTCACAATCCAAGTCCTCTTTATGCTTGTTCTGCTCCTTTGTCGAGAACGACAAGCTCATCTTAAGGGGTGAGTGTAGAAATAGATCCGCACCTCTACAGAACTCCACACGAGCATTCATAGAACCCTATGATCTTGTCGAACAAGAACTAGGTCAGAGATGGGTGTCCTCTACGTCTCCATGGATTGTTAGATCCGTCTAAGGAGAGGCAGCGACGGCGTCTGGAACTGTGGCAAGATCGACAGGAACGCTTCCTTCTTCGTTCTCCAAGAACGGCTTCCGACTTCACGAACGGGTACGAGTTTGCACTCACGCTCGGGAATTGTCTTCCAGTTCTCGGGTTCTCCCTCACTAGAAAACCTAAATCTCTGTCTATTTATACCCGAGGTAACAAAGATAGAAATAGGTCCCACTACCCGCAGACCAAATTAAGTTAGAGCATAGACAGTTTCGTCGGGATGACCACGTTCGTTGAGACATCTCGACGAACTCGTCGAGACAGTAGACTAAACAGTCGTGACAGACTATGTCGTTGAGACAATCTCGACGGCATCGTCGAGACAATCTCGACGGCATTAATCAATGATGAGTCCCATTTATATACACTTTTATGGACTCATCTGGGCTAGTTTTCTCGCATATGCACTTCACTTTTAGTTCATTATTGCTTATATTTCGCTTGAACACATTTCTTCACAAAGTGCACTCTTTGGTCCCGTTTTGGTGTGCAATTGCGCGCTTTATTGTTGGGGGTAAGCACATGGTGCTCCCCAACCCTTTTGCTGTATTTGGATTGAGCTGGAAGGGTATGCCCAGCTGTGTGATTGCTATTTGGTGTTGTGCTCACAGGTGGTTGATTCATCCTCTTTTGCCCAGAAATCATGATTGAGTATAACGCACGGTCATGCATTTTATTGACGCACGGACGGCTGCGGTCGTGCGCCTTCATCTGGGTAGAAAATGATGTTCTTCCATTGATCGTGTGTTTTTACACACGGGCGGATTCTCCCGTGCGCGAAGGAATCGCACGATCGACTTGTTTAGCCTTGCTTTTAGCCAATCTGAATTTGTCCATGCGTTTTTATGCACGGGTGGACTCGCCCGTGCGCAAAGGAAACGCACAGGCGCTGCTGCTTCTTCCTCACGCCAGTTTATTCATTAAATAATGCACGGGCAACGTACGGTCGTGCATTCGACCGTGCGTGACCAAATTTCTGACCTTTTTCTATAAAAGCTGCAGTTTTCAACCTAAAAGGGAGGAGGCCGTACAATTGCGATTTTTCCGCCGCAAAGGGAGTTCCAGCTCCGTTCTTTCCCCTCCTTCTTCCACCTCTTGCCCAAGGCCACCTCACATCATCCAAGCACTTCACGGAGATGATTCTACACTCATCTTCATCGATAAGCTAGGAGTTCTTCGCATCAGATGTGGCCAGATTGTAGTTTAAGGGAGAAGACGGGTCCATTTTGAGGAAGTGACAGCCCTCCTCTACCCCGGATGATAGCTGGGACCGAGCTAGGACGCGGGTTGACACCCCGACGATTCCTACCGTGAATCTACAGCAAGCCTCTGGATTCGGTTGTATCTCTTGCACTTTTCTCTTCTTAGATGATTGTTGTTGGTGTAATCTTCGGTATTTGATGATGTTTGTACTCTGCACTTGATTTAATTTGTAGTTCATTGTAATGCAATGATACTATTTGTTTATGAGTACTTGAGGTGAGCTCTTGTGGTAGTGCGGGTGTTAGTGCGTGGTTTGGCTGCACTAGCAATTGCTAGGTGTAAGCTTTGTGACGAGGTGCTTGCGACCCTCATTCTGTATGCCTACTCATCCATCCGCCTAGCGAAGCGTGGCATAGCGGCCCGTGTAATCCAATCGCCCAACGTAGCAGCGCGCTCAAGGCCTACACAGCTCGATTACGCTTGCCTAATCGTCCATCCGCCCTTGCGAAGTAGTGCATTCGAGGCCTACGTAGTTTTCCATCCCGCCTGGCGAAGCATTGCATAGCGGCATTGCATAGGAGTAGTTATAGTTGTTTTCTTTTATTTTCCAAAAGCCAAATCAACTCTCCCGCATTCCATCCGACTCAAGGACTTCTATCTCAAGTCCTTCCTCAATAGTTAACTCCACCTTACTCTGTTCCTTCGAGATCGATACTTGGGGATTCACTCCCACATTTTATATAACTTGAACGATCGGTACACTGCCGTTTTGTGCCACAGTCTTGCTACCGCCTATAGCGGTGTGCTAGATTTGCTCATCAAGTTTTTGGCGTCGTTGCCGGGGAACGTAGTCGTGTGAGTTTTCTGGAGAGGGAGACAAGAGATAGAAACCCTTTTCCCCTTGTTTATACCATTTTATGTATTTTTATATATAAGTAGCATCTTTTAATTTCTTTGTATCTAATCTTTATTTGCTACTTATATATTTCTGTTTGGTGAAATCTTCCTTTGCACCATGTTTTCTTATCTGAATATACGTTGCAAATGGTGTGGGGATGCTAGGCATTATAGTGATGAGTGCCCCACTGAAGATGGTGGGCATAACTCTCGTGGTTCAGTGCATGGAGCATCGTCTTCCTACGACACTTCATACACTGTACCCAAGTCTTATGGTCACTCTTCTTCGCCACTTCCATCATTTTTGTATTCCTCATCGGCCCCGCAAGGACTGGCAAGGAATAGAAAATTATGTTTGTGTTGTTGTAGCAACGAGCATGCATTGAAAGATTGTGCAGAATTCCAGCGCCAGATGGAGATGGATGACGAACCGGATATCCGTATCATTCCATCCATCTCTCATTTGGTTTCCCCTTCTGATTTTGATGATGAGTTCGCAGTACCACCTTGTCTATGGGGGACTTCTGTGGATATTCCCATCAGACTTTTGACTGCTCAGTGTAATGACGTGGTGGAGATTCCTCTCCCTTTGCTTCCATCTCTTCTTTTGGATTCACCTCCGGAGTAACCTGTTTATATTTTCTCTGATGATGATATTACTGTTGTTCCTTCGCCTTCTTTGCAAGAATTTTCTACTCCTATTCTTTGTGAGTTGGTTGATGATGTTGTGCAGGAGGTTCATTCGGAGCCTGAGGTTGCATCAAAATGGGACGAGGATGTTATTCTCTCCAATGGGGAGTGTGACTTCTTGGAACACGATGATGCGCCAAGGTGGGATGAGGAGGATTCTGTTCCTGATGAGAAGGTTTGCACTTCCTTATTGGACGAGGAGGTCCACCTCACCACTGAGGACCTTAAGCTCCTGGATTCCCCTCGCTATGATTCATATGATACCGATAGTGATCTATGTTTAGATCCTGCTGGGAGTGAGACCGGGATCACTCCCCCGATTGATTTTTATTCATGTTCTTCTTCTTATTTATTTCTTGATCCCCTTTCTCTATCTGAGCCTGTGCAGGTTGAGTCTTCAGAGGTACCCCAGGAGGACTTGGAGCATGATGCTTGATGAGTCCTGATCATATACACATTTATGGACTCATCTGGGCCGTTTATCTAGTCATTCCACTGCACTTTAGCTTTGTTTTAGCTTATATTTGTTATCACTTGCTATGTGCACGTCTTGGCCCATTTTGGTGTTATTTCGTATCTTTCTTCGTCATTAGCTTTCATGTATTGTTAAGTGCCACCTTCAGTGGCTAGATTGGTGGTTGTGCTGGAATGGGAGTCGTGCAGGTGTTCCCGGTGCAATTCTGCACAGGAACACTGCGCACGATCACCGGTTCTATTGCGCACGACCACTGGTCGTGCGCCACTGATCATGTGCACTTAACCCTTTTTCACGAGTTCTGTTTGGTGCAGTGCGCACGACCACCAACGCCAGTGCGCACGACCACCGGTAGTGCGCCACTGCTCGTGCGCACTTACCATTTAATTTCCGAGTTCTGTTTGCTGTAGTGCGCACGCGCACGACCACCGGTCGTGCGCCACCGGTCGTGCGAACATGTTATTTCATAATTTCTGTCTTTGCAGGTTCCGTCCAGGCAGAGCGCACGATCACCGAATTCTAGTGCGCATGACCACTGGTCGTGCGCCAATGACCGTGCGCACTGTTTGATTCCAACGCCTATAAATTCCGCTGCTCGCGATTTAGGTCAGATCGATTGTCTTCTTCTGCCGTTTCCTGCTCCAGAGCGCCCAGTTTCGCCCCTCCATCGCCGCCCACCATCTAGAGGTTCTCCGGGCTTGCTCTTCACGCCAATCTTGAGCCGGAGTGTCCTCTCGGCCTCCTCCTTCATCCAAGAGCTCCAAAGGAAGACCTAGCCGCCATTACCATCAAGCAAGAGGAAGTTTGCAACCTCTACCGGATCGTGACACGAAGAAGATGGGTCCATTGGAGAGTCGTGACAGCTCTCTCTACCCCGGACGTAGTTGCGGACCGAGCTTGGACGCGGATTGACAACCCGGCGATTCCAATCGTGAATCTACAACGAGCCTTCGGATTCGGTCGATTTCTTTCCTTATTCTTCTCTTATTGATTGTTGTAAATGCTAGATCTATATATTTTGATAAAGTTGCACTTAGACTTGCTTCTATTTATATAGATTTCATGTTTGTGTGAAATGCTTTTGTGGTCTATGTGTTTATGAGGAGCGTCACCATCCATTTTCCACTTCACCACCGCGTTCGTGTGCCGCACTAGCAATTGCTAGGGGCGTGCTTGTCGAAGAGGTGCTTGCGACCCTCAATCCGTTAGCCTACTCGTCCATCCGCCTACCGAAGCGTGGCATTGCGGCCCGTATTCCATCCCGCCTAACGAAGCAGCGCGCTCAAGGCCTGCACAGTTCGATTCCGCTTGCCTACTCGTCCATCCGCCCTTTCGACGCAGCGCGCTCAAGGCCTGCCTAATCTCCATCCCGCCGAGCGAAGCTTTGCATAGCGGCATTGCATAGGAGTAGTTGATAGCTTTTATTTTATTTTCCAAAAGCCAACCCAACTCCCCCGCATTCCATCCGATTTAAGGACTTCGATCTCAAGTCCTTCCTCGAAACCTAACTCCACCTTACTGTGTTCCTCAAGAGACCGACACTCGGGGATTTTCCCCATTATTATTACTTGCGCGACCGGTGCACTTGCCGACACGCATCAAGTTTTTGGCGTCGTTGCCGGGGAACACATTCGTGTGAGTTTTCTTGAGAGGGAGAGCTGAGAGAGAGAAGTTTCTTCCAGTGTTTATAGCCGCCTTTTTATTTTTGTTTGCTTTTTAAATTTATATTGTCTGTTATTATTTCTTCTCTCCTATTTTAAAGTTTTAGGCAAGTTTTATTCAAGGAGTTTTTCTAGTTGTGTAGATTTCCTTGCAAAGAATTTCAGTTTCTTTTTATCTGCTTTGAATTTTGAAAATGTCGTCATGGGATATTTCACCTAGCTTTAATGATAAGATGGCTTATTATATAGACCAAATGAATGAGTTGAATGCTAGGCAGTGTAGGAACATTGTTTGCTTGTTGTGTCGAGGAGAGGGTCATGAATTGAAGGACTGTCCTAGTCTTTTCAAGCCTGACCACCACCCCTCCACTCAGGACAACATTGTCCCTATCGCTCATTCTTTACCCATGGAGGCAATTGTGCCCTCTACCCCTGAGCTTGTCTCGTGCTCGGACTCCTCACTCCCTGTTAATGGCTTCACTCCCAGTGATGATGATCACTCATCTGTTAGCCAACAAAGAGAGGAATGGGAGCTCCTAGATGCACCTGAGTATGACGAGGAAAGTATTCTTTCCATCGGGGAGGCTTTTGCAGATCTTTTTGCGGAGGAACCAAATCTTTGTGTTCCTCCAGTTTCTTTGCGAGATTTTTCTGCACACAATTTTTATGATCCTATCGAAGTGAAGGAGTGGGGTGATGCTTCTGACTTGGAGGGTGCTCCAAAGTGGGATGAGGATGTCATTTTCCCTGAGGGGGAGAATGAATACTTTGAACACGATGATGCACCTCGGTGGGATGAGGAGGATACTCTCTCTGATGAGGAGGTTTGCACTTCTTCATGGGACGAGGAGATCCGAACCACCACTGAAGCCCCTGAGTTGTCAAGTTCCCCTCGCTATGATATTTACGATGATGATAGAGATCTATCCTTGGATCCTGCTGGGAGTGAGACCGGGACCACTCCCCCGATTGATTTTTATTTAAGTCATTCCTCTTCTTTATTTCTTGATCCCCCTTCTTTATCTGAGCCTGTGCAGGTTGAATCTTCACAGGTACCCCAGGAGGACTTGGAGCATTTTGCTCAAGTCAATGTTGTGAGCATCTTCTTATGTGAGGAGGTTTATCCTCCCTCCGTAGAGGAAGCTCCGCTCATTGCCTTTGCCTCCTGCTGCCCCCCTGTTGACGATACCTTGCTAGGCAAGGATGTGTTTTGTGAGATGAGTGAGGACCAGGCCTCCTCCTCTTCTTACTTTCTTTTCCCTCTACCTGTGTCAAGCAGGTATTATTTATATTCGGGTAGAGGCGTGACTGTTCTTTCGCCGTATCGGTACCCGCTACCGACACACATATTAGAACAGTTACCTGTGCACTTTTCTTTTCATAGGCCTATAAGCTAGAACTGTACAAAATCTGAATAAGTCGTGCTGGGATGACAATAACCCCAGTAGTTATCTTACTTTTCATGCATTTTATTTTATTCAATCCTGTTTAGTTAGTTGTAGTATTGTAGTTTATCTTTTTCTGTTTCTTTTGTTTTGCGAAGCTGACCCCTGCAGGTACTTCTTCTGGATGGCGGATGCTGCAGCTTAGTCTGGGTTTAAACGCCAATCTTCTGGTATGCTCACTTGCTGATCATTGGGTACTCTCTTCCCCTAGCCCTATTCTGATTTTCATGTCATATGTTTTGTGGATTGTTTAGTTTAAGTCTGGGGGAGAGTAGTTTTGTTTACCCGCTCACGTGCACTATTGCACTGCATACTAGAAGATTTCATTTAAAATGTTTTGTTTAATTTCATTGCACACCACATCACCCACATGAGCGCGTGCTTATCTATTTGTTTTGTTCTGAACAAACTATCTTGGTTAGGAATGTGAATTGGGATGATAGCTTAGGAATTACTATTGGGAGCGCAATGTTGACTCGAGCAGTGTTCTAGTCGCATCCGCGTGCTACAATAGAATTTGAGTAAAATTAGATTATTTCTATGCTTTTAATTTATGATTAGTATTTATGCGTAGTTTTAGATTTATTCTACTCAAGTGGTGAATGTGAATGAAATTGGTGATAGCCCGGTGTTGTGTGTATACGAGCGCTAGGTGTGTGTTGCTCGAGTCGGGAGGAAGGTTTACCTTTCTAGTGGGCTAAGAACTTGCCCCAAGCGACTCTTGAAGCATGGGTGCGGGCGATTCGTTGAGATAAATGTGATATAGGCCACCTTTTGGCTAGTTTGAGCCTTCGCTTTCCATATCCTATTCGCTCACCTTTGCTTCCCAACACTTGTGCCTACCACTCCCTTTGTTCAGCTCCTCCTCCATACACCAAGGCCTAAAGCTTATCCCACTGTCGCAACCAAGTATATGTTATCTGCACTCATGTTTTAGATTTGGTGCGATGTTTGGAATTGTCGTGTTGTGAAGGAGAAATAAACTCTATTTGCTGATTTTGAATCAACCGGAGGATAAGAAAAAGAAAAAGAAAAATATGGTATTGAAATAAAAATCTGAAAAAAGTGTATTGAAAAGTTATCCTCCCGAGCGTTTTAGAAAATCTGTTGGTATTTGTGGAGTAGGACGTGTGCACACCTAGTTTTCACAATAAGTCTGGGGGTGTGTCACACGAGCTTTGTTTTTGGTTTTGCTTGGTGCAGCGTCCCGTTGACTCATGTTGGTTGCGTAGCCTTCATTTTTACCTTTGATTATCATACCGCAACCTAAGCCCCAATATAATCCTACAAGTCCTATTGATTTCTCTCGCGAGTTTGCTAGCGCAGTGGAGAGAGTGTGACCGGGCAAGCGTATGGTTCCCGACGTTGATGGATTTCAGCGGAGTTATTCCCGAACCCCGATCTTTTGCAACACCCTCCTTAGTGGCTTATTACTTTCACACCGGACATGATCATCAAATTCTTCACAATTCACCAACTGAGTATTGATAAATCTTTATTTACGCTCTAGTACTTTCGTAAATTAGTTAGCATAGTTAGAATCTCTTTTTACGAAATCTCTATTTGCATGCTTTTGTTACTTCGCATTGTACTCCCTTGCGTAATTTTCTTTGCTAACTACCTTTTTCACACTCCACCGGATTCGTTTGCTCGGGACGCGCAAACAGTTAAGTCTGTGGGTGTGATGAGTCCTGATCATATACACATTTATGGACTCATCTGGGCCGTTTATCTAGTCATTCCACTGCACTTTAGCTTTGTTTTAGCTTATATTTGTTATCACTTGCTATGTGCACGTCTTGGCCCATTTTGGTGTTATTTCGTATCTTTCTTCGTCATTAGCTTTCATGTATTGTTAAGTGCCACCTTCAGTGGCTAGATTGGTGGTTGTGCTGGAATGGGAGTCGTGCAGGTGTTCCCGGTGCAATTCTGCACAGGAACACTGCGCACGATCACCGGTTCTATTGCGCACGACCACTGGTCGTGCGCCACTGATCGTGTGCACTTAACCCTTTTTCATGAGTTCTGTTTGGTGCAGTGCGCACGACCACCAACGCCAGTGCGCACGACCACCGGTAGTGCGCCACTGCTCGTGCGCACTTACCATTTAATTTCCGAGTTCTGTTTGCTGTAGTGCGCACGACCACCTACGATAGTGCGCACGACCACCGGTCGTGCGCCACCGGTCGTGCGAACATGTTATTTCATAATTTCTGTCTTTGCAGGTTCCGTCCAGGCAGAGCGCACGATCACCGAATTCTAGTGCGCACGACCACTGGTCGTGCGCCAATGACCGTGCGCACTGTTTAATTCCAGCGCCTATAAATTCCGCTGCTCGCGATTTAGGTCAGATCGATCGTCTTCTTCCGTCGTTTCCTGCTCCAGAGCGCCCAGTTTCGCCCCTCCATCGCCGCCCACCATCTAGAGGTACTCCGGGCTTGCTCTTCACGCCAATCTTGAGCCGGAGTGTCCTCTCGGCCTCCTCCTTCATCCAAGAGCTCCAAAGGAAGACCTAGCCGCCATTACCATCAAGCAAGAGGAAGTTTGCAACCTCTACTGGATCGTGACACGAAGAAGACGGGTCCATTGGAGTCGTGACAGCTCTCTCTACCCCGGACGTAGTTGCGGACCGAGCTTGGACGCGGATTGACAACCCGGCGATTCCAATCGTGAATCTACAACGAGCCTTCGGATTCGGTCGATTTCTTGCCTTATTCTTCTCTTATTGATTGTTGTAAATGCTAGATCTATATATTTTGATGAAGTTGCACTTAGACTTGCTTCTATTTATATAGATTTCATGTTTGTGTGAAATGCTTTTGTGGTCTATGTGTTTATGAGGAGCGCCACCATCCATTTTCCACTTCACCACCGCGTTCGTGTGCCGCACTAGCAATTGCTAGGGGCGTGCTTGTCGAAGAGGTGCTTGCGACCCTCAATCCGTTAGCCTACTCGTCCATCCGCCTACCGAAGCGTGGCATTGCGGCCCGTATTCCATCCCGCCTAACGAAGCAGCGCGCTCAAGGCCTGCACAGTTCGATTCCGCTTGCCTACTCGTCCATCCGCCCTTTCGACGCAGCGCGCTCAAGGCCTGCCTAATCTCCATCCCGCCGAGCGAAGCTTTGCATAGCGGCATTGCATAGGAGTAGTTGATAGCTTTTATTTTATTTTCCAAAAGCCAACCCAACTCCCCCGCATTCCATCCGATTTAAGGACTTCGATCTCAAGTCCTTCCTCGAAACCTAACTCCACCTTACTGTGTTCCTCAAGAGACCGACACTCGGGGATTTTCCCCATTATTATTACTTGCGCGACCGGTGCACTTGCCGACACGCATCAATGCTCAAGTCAATGATGAGTGTATCCTCTCATGTGAGGAGGTTGATCCCTCCTCCATAGAGGAAGCCTCATTCATTGCCTTTTCCTCCTGCCACCTCCATGAAGACGACACCTTGCTGGGCAAGGATAGTTTTGGTGAGTTGAGTGAGGATTTCTCCTCTTCTTACTTTTTATTCCCTCTACCTGTGACGAGCAGGTATTATTTATATTCGGGTAGAGGCGTGATTGTTCTATCGTCGTATCGGTACCCGCTACCGACACGCATATTAGAACAGTTACCTGTGCTTTTTCTTTTTCATAGACCCATTAGCTAGAACTATTTTAAATTTAAATAAGTCGTGTTGGGAGGACAATAACCCCAGTAGTTATCTTACCTTTTCCTGCATTTTTATTTTCATCTAGTTTAGTTTAGTTAGTTGTATTTCATTTTGCTTTGTACATTTTCTTTTGTTTTTGCGGAGCTCACCCCTGCAGGTCCTTTTTCTGGATGGGAATGCTGCAGCTTTGTCTTGATTCACACGCTAATTTTCTGGTATGCTCACTTGCTGAGCATTGGGTACTCTCTTTCCCTAGACTTCATTTTGAATTTCATGGTTATATCTTTGTGTGTATTGTCTAGTTTAAGTCTGGGAAAGAGTAGTTCTGCGTGCCCACTCACTTGCACTATTGCATAGCATGCAAGAAGTACTTTTATGTTAGTTTATTGAAATTTGTTGTTCATTCTCCTCGCACACCACAGCACCCACTTGAGCGCGTACTCATCTATATGCATGCTCTGAGTTGAATTTAATTCTTCTGCATATTTGGGAAAGTCTAGGTGATGGCTTAGGACTATGTAGCGGAGTAAAATGTTGACTCCAGTAGTGCTCCTAGTCGAGTGCTCGGTTGCATAGAAATTTGTGTAGATTAGACTTCTTTTTATACTTATGGTTTTATATTTTCTATTAGTATAAATGTTGTTTACTCTACTCAAATGGTGAACGCGGTGCGAATCAAACTGTAGCATAGGGATGTGTGTAAGCGATCGTTAGACTCGTATTGCTTAAGTCGGGAGAAAGGAGAATCTTTCTCGGTGGCTAGAACTTGCCCCAAGCGATTCTTGAAACATTGGCATAGGATAGTTCTAGTGCGTGAGAATGACGTAGGCCGTATTTTGGCCCAGTTGAGCCTTTGTGCCATTCCTGATATCGTCTACCCTTGCTAGCCCTTTTGTGCCTACCCCATTCTTTTGGTTCAGCTCCACTATTGTTCACCAAAGCCTAAACTCCAATCCTAGTCGCACACCCAGATGCAAGCACTTTGTCTAAATTTTAAATTGGTGGTGTTGATTGTGGAAATACAATGTGAAAGTATGGATGTGCATCTTTGAAAATTTGCTGAAATTAACGAAAAAAAATGAGAAAAAGAAAAAAAAAGAGATGAGCTTAATTGAAAAATCTTTGTATAAATTTATGATTGGGAGTAGGCGGTGCACACACCCATGTTGTTAAGTTCAAGTTTGGGGGTGTGGTGTACCAGCGTGTTTGTGTGGTGCTTGAGGATAGTTTTCATATTAGCTCATTTGGGTTGGGTGTGCTTTGCCTCCATGTTTATCTTTGTTTACCTCATTGTAACCCAAGCCCCATCCCTAACCTAAAGTCCTACTGACTCACGCCTTGAACCAATCTAGTGTCGTAGAGAGAATGTGACCGGGCGAGCTTATGGTCACCGACACCGATGGATTTCGGTGGAGTTTGTCCTGCACCCCAATCTTGAGCAATGCTCATCTCAGAGCTTAGTTTACTTTCTCTGTATGCATGACCAGATGATTCACCGTAGTTCATCATTTTTAGTAGTTGTAATATGCTTTTACTCTTTTAAAAATCTATAAACTGTTTGTATAATAAGAAATCTTCTCTATTATTTTTCTTATGCACATGAGCATGCGACTTCGCATGATACTCTGTATTATAATTTTGAGCCATCTACTTTTCTTTCCCCGTTTGCTTAGAATTTGTTTGCTCGGGATGCGCAAACAGGTAAGTCTGGGGGTGTGATGAGTCTCATTTATATACACTTTTATGGACTCATCTGGGCTAGTTGTCTCGCATATGCACTTCACTTTGAGTTCATTATTGCTTATATTTCACTTGAACACATTTCTTCACAAAGTGCACTCTTTGGTCCCATTTTGGTGTGCAATTGTGCGCTTTATTGTTGGGGGGTAAGCACATGGTGCTCCCCAACCCTTTTTCTGTATTTGGATTGAGCTGCAAGGGTATGCCCAGCTGTGTGATTGCTATTTGGTGTTGTGCTCACAGGTGGTTGATTCATCCTCTTTTGCCCAGAAATCATTATTGAGTATAACGCACGGTAGTGCGTTTTATTGACGCACGGACGGCTGCGGTCGTGAGCCTTCATCTGGGTAGAAAATGATGTTCTGCCATTGATCGTGCATTTTTACACACGGGCGGATTCGCCCGTGCGCAAAGAATCGCACGATCGACCTGTTTAGCCTTGCTTTTAGCCAATCTGAATTTGTCCGTGCATTTTTACGCACGGGCGGATTCGCCCGTGCGCGAAGGAAACGCACGGGCGCTGCTGCTTCTTCCTCACGCCAGTTTATTCATTAAATAACGCACGGGCAACGCACGGTCGTGCGTTCGACCGTGCGTGACCAAATTTCTGACCTTTTTCTATAAAACTGTAGTTTTCAACCTAAAAGGGAGGAGGTCGTACAGTTACAATTTTTCCGCCGCAAAGGGAGTTCCAGCTGCGTTCTTTCCCCTCCTTCTTCCACCTCTTGCCCAAGGCCACCTCACATCATCCAAGCACTTCAAGGAGAGGATTCTACACTCATCTTCATCGCTAAGCTAGGAGTTCTTCGCATCAGACGTGGTCGGATTATAGTTTACCGGAGAAGACGGGTCCATTGGGAGGAAGTGACAGCCCTCCTCTACCCCGGACGATAGCTGGGACCGAGCTAGGACGCGGGTTGACACCCCGACGATTCCTACCGTGAATCTACAGCAAGCCTTCGGATTCAGTTGTATCTCTTGCACTTTTCTCTTCTTAGATGATTGTTGTTAGTGTAATCTTCTGTATTTGATGATGTTTGTACTCTGCACTTGATTTAATTTGTATTTCATTGTAATGCAATGATACTATTTGTGTATGAGTACTTGAGGTGAGCTCTTGTGGTAGTGTGGGTGTGAGTGCGTGGTTTGGCTGCACTAGCAATTGCTAGGTGTGAGCTTTGTGACGAGGTGCTTGCAACCCTCATTCCGTATGCCTACTCGTCCATCCGCCTAGCGAAGCGTGGCATAGCGGCCCGTGTAATCCATTCGCCCAACGTAGCAACGCGCTCAAGGCCTACACAGCTCGATTCCGCTTGACTACTCGTCCATCCGCCCTTGCGAAGTAGTGCGTTTAAGGCCTACGTAGTTTTCCATCCCGCCTGGCGAAGCATTGCATAGCGGCATTGCATAGGAGTAGTTGTAATTGTTTTCTTTTATTTTCCAAAAGCCAAATCCACTCTCCCGCATTCCATCCGACTCAAGGACTTCGATCTCAAGTCCTTCCTCAATAGTTAACTCCACCTTACCGTGTTCCTTCGAGATCGATACTTGGAGATTCACTCCCACATTTTATATTACTTGAACGATCGGTACACTGCCGTTTCGTGCCGCAGTCTTGCTACCGCCTATAGCGCTGTGCTAGATTTGCGCATCAATCATTCGTCGAGATAGTCTCGACGATATTGATTCTCGACGAAATCGTCGAGACAGTCTCGACGAAAATAGCCCTGTCATTCTATGTCATTGAGACAATCTCGACGACATGGATCATTCGTCGAGACAGTTTCGACAAACTCGATCATTCGTCGAGACATTTCGACGAACTTGATCACAAGTCGATATTCACAATTTCGGCTTGTGTTCCCGATGACTGGCTATCTGTCACGAGGACATTCACAATGTCGTCTTGAAGTCTTCTCGGCGATATTCACAATATCGTCTTGAAAGCTTTTCGACATACTCCATACAGTATTCACAATATCTAATGAGCATTTTCCCGAACCAACTCTACTCCAAATAGTCATAGGATTGGTCATTTCACTCATATCCAATATGAGCAAGGCCAACACAATTCTTTCTCCAATTTCTCTAAACGCACTTATGTGCGACCCTATAAGCTCAGATCGTGTTGACAGTGAGACTAACTGCTTGATTACTTTCGGATCACCTTAGAAACTCCAACTGTGCAAGCATCATGAATAATATTTTTGATATATGTACTTATTAGAAAGATTATAATATTGGATTAAAGCCATGTAATTGCTCAATAAGTCTTTGTTCTGCTATTTCTACAATAATTGAGATCAATCCCAATTCCTATGTCAAAGGTGGAAATAAGTTTGAATTTCAATTCTATTGTTTGGCTTGATGATGGTACATGGCGATGTGAAATTTGCTTAATTCTACTATTTCTAACGTAATCATCGGAAATTTACTAATTGGATAGAGAAGCTGTGACCACTAGCAATGTCACTATGATAAGAGCAGGTTTTCAAGAAAAATTGAGAACAATTTTAGAGATATCATTTTTTCCGGCGATAATGGTGCAAAGGCAGAAGATCTGAGTTAATTCTTGGCTAGCAAAAATATTGGAACTATGAGAAAAAGTTTTAGCGAAAATTTGGTGATGATCCGTCGACTTTTATTTTTTGACAATAATGGTTTGTCGAAAATTGCCGGAGTTTTAACTATCTAATCGACAAACTTTCACCACCGAAAGTCTTAAAATGACAAAAAAAAGCTTCTCAGAAATTTTTATGATGATCCAACAACTTTCAAGTTTTTCACCGAATGTGATTTCCTCGTCTATCTTTGATCAACGAGAAGAAGCTTTCCTGATATTTTTGTAGGATGATCTAATGTCATTTGTTTTTCAGTGAGACGATAGCCACTACCAAATTGAACTCAACAAATTGTAAGTACATTAACCGGGTTGCATGAAACATATATTTATGATATAAGCAGAAAAGACATCATTTATCAGTAGGAAAGGCATTTGATCACATATATTATGTATGCGGACCGTGGTCAGAATTTTCCCATTCTCATGAAAAAATTTAGTTCCATTCAAAATGAAATATATGAAATTTATTTTAAATTTCAATTGTTTCCTTCAAGCGTACAGACGAACAATAGAATTGAAATTCCACCTTCAATTTCAATTCTATGGTCCAACTCCATCAAGACGAACAACCTTAGGATGGAGTGGATCTTTTTTTTCTAATTAAGACTCTGTTTGGTTGGGTTGTTGCTGAGGAAAAACTGTTGATTGAAAACGGAGTTTGAGAAAGTGCTGTTTTTGAAAAATAGAGTTGTTAAAAAAATTATTTAGATGAAATGAAGTTTGTAAAATAGAGTTTTAAAAAAATTGTTTGGGAACAAAATGGAGATTTAGGTGAATTATTTTTTAATAAAATGTAACCGAGAAGTTCATTTCTACAAAAAATAGAAAGACAACTAAAATTTAGAGAAATCAAAATATTTTTTATTTGTAGATAACACTATGTTGCCCTATTTAGAGAAATCAAAATAGGAAGACACAATTAATAAAGCTCAAATTGCATCTGGTGTGTTGTCGTATTTAGAGAAATTAAAAAAGAATAGACAACTAATAGATTGCATCATGATCAGGTTTAATCTATCCTAATCGAAGTTAAAACATGGAAAATGAAATTCCCTCTTTTGGGTGGTATGAAAAACAGAGGACACAACCAAGAAATATTTACTCCAGCTAATAATTAAGTTGGCAGGTGCCCCAAGCACTGAATTTATTCCGTCTTTTGATCATTTCATTAGACACTTTTTATTTTATTTTATATAGTTTTTAAACATAGCAGGCAAACAACAAAAAGAGAAGGGATCATGATACCACACGACAAAGAAAAGAAAGAAATAGGTAAAGCATCCAACTAGATGAGACGAACTCCAGCCAAATTCCAGGAAAACTAAAACAGTTTGATGGGGTTCCCCTAAAAGGGTTCGGGTTGAGCCGGACTGAGTCTTTCTAATCGCGTCCTCGCACGGACCCGCATAGCGGCACCAACATTTATGATCGGTCTTATTCCGGCTGCTAAGCGCCTTCGCGCTACCACTCCCGCCAGTTCCATAGGAAGCGCTCCCGCTTGCTCCTGTTCCACGACAGGCGCTCTCGCTCGCTCCTGCTGTGCGGGACATGCTCTCGCTCTCTCCTGTTCCGCTAGGAGCGCTCCCACTCTCGCCATTCCTGCAAGGATCGCTCCCGCTCTCGCCAGTTCCGCGGGGAGCGCTCCCGCTCTCGCAAATCCCGCGGGGAGTGCTCCCGCTCTCGCCTATTCTGCGGGGAGCGCTCCCGCTCCCGCCTGTTCCGCAAGGATCACTCCCGCTCTCGCCAGTTCCACGGGGAGCGCTCCCGCTCTCGCCTATTCCGTGGGGAGCGCTCCCGCTTGCGCCTGTTCTGCAAGGATCGCTCCCGCTCATCCCTGCTCCGGAGGAGGCACTCCTGCTCATCCCAGCTCCGCTGGGACCGCCACCATCATCCATTGTCGGCGGCGATCGCTGGCCACCACCACCACCAAGGAGGTTTCCCAAGGTGACCTGGGGGCAAACTCGTCGTAACCTCAAAATGGGCAATCTGTGTGCCCTGAATCAAGCATTCTCATTCGCTCGTCCAGGAATCAGCATGACATTAAGACAAGAAGGAGCCCTTGAATGTTCTAGGGAGGACACAATGAAGATCTTCATCGCCCTTCAAGCTCCCACTTAAAGATTTCCATCAGCATTCCATCACTCCTTCAAGGACTTTTCGAGAATCTCGGTTGGGCTCCAAACTCTCCGGCGCGGACCCCCTAGGCATCTTTGATCCGGACTGGGCTCCACTTTAGTATGCTCTGCAGCGCTCCGCTCCTGCTGCTCCGTAGTGTTCCTCTCCAGGCTGCTCTGCTGCGCACCGCTCCAAGCTGCTCCGCAGCGCTCTGATACGTAAAATTTAGGATATAATTATTTTCCAATTCTACAAACTATAGGCAAGAGAACATATCGTTCATAGTATAGGAAATTTAGAAATAAATATCAAGTGTTGTATTTCATGAGTTTGTTGATTACTTCTTCTCACACAAATTAATATTATTTTATCTAAATAAAAAAATTGATTTTGTAAAGAAGAATGATAAAAGATAACGAAGAAGAGCATTTGATCTAGAATCCTTTTTAAGTGAAACAATCGTCAATCAAAATTTCATAAGCAATTAAAGATAAAAACTCGACCGTAGAGGTTCCCATATTATGAAAGCGCCTCTCTCGAGAATACGCTACCATCTAACCTTATTTTGATCGATTAAGACCCATCAGCCAGTCAAAAACCCTAAGTTTGCTTTACGATATAAACCCGACTATTGGATTTGACTATAATCCGGAAGATTTATGACATCCTCTCTCGAGGGGTGCATGCAACTTCTTTCATCGATGAATGATCTTCTCATATTCACGGATCTCTCGATCAACTAGAATACGGATCTAAATTGACTATCATGTACGTACTAGCAATATGAAATCAATTAATTAGATTTCAAAGGTAAATCATAATTTCTAAAACAAACGCTATGAAAAAAGAGATTACGAAATGAAATTACTTAAGAACTCGTCCGATCAATTGTTATAAAATTAGCTAAACATGATTAAAGGGAAAGAACATTTTTATAAATAAGAAATGAAATTACAAGTGCAAGGAAGGTAAATTCTATATTAGGAATTAAAGGTATAAGACATAAAGTAAAATTGCATGAATGAAAATACAAATAAAATGACTGAAAATGACCCAATCTAAAGCATGGATTGGATGAGGATCACTTTTGCAGTAGCTAGATTTTATAGGCAGAAAATTGAGGAGTCGCGTCCTTGGTCCCGCCCGTGTCCAAGGGCGTGTAAGGTGCGTAACTGCTGTCATGAAAGCCCAGGAATGTTGGGGAGAAAATCGCCAAAATCTGTTGGATCGGTAGGCGCCCTTAGAGGGGGGGTGAATAAGGGTTTTCAATAAGTTTAGATTATATTTAGAATCCTTTGAAATAATGCGAGATTAAAATAGTGATTTTGAATAACAACCTAAATTGTTTTATAATGAAAGAGAGGATAATAAACAATTTAGAGAAGTGAAGAACAAATCATTTTTATTACACCAAAAGAGACATGATTTACTATTAATAAAAATGATTACAAAACTAGATTTCTATGACGCTAGAAATCGGAGGCGAATAATAAAAATTCTTTTTCGTTTTCTATACCGACTAGTATCCCCACGAACCGGTTGGCTTTAGCCGATCTCTCCCCAGATACGGCCTCAAGCCGCTCTAGCCAATCTATCCCCAGAAAGGTCTCGAGCACCCCCTAGATCTACTCCCTAGACCTAGTCGCCAACACGAGGCGAATTACCCTCTAAGTCTAACCCAGACCTAGTCACCAACACGAGGCGAATTAACGAACCGTTTACAAGAATAAGAAATGAAATAAAAAGACAAACAGTAATATAAAACTCCCTATGTGGATCTCCTGGAGAAGTGGACGAAGGCCCGCAGAGTATGATCGTAGTCGATGCGGTCTTTCGTCAAGATGATGACGCGTGTTGAAATCTTCTCCACGGATCTCCTTCAGCTTTTCAGATTTGTGGGAGTATCTCTCTACAACTTCCTCTCTCTGATGTGGCACGAGGCTCTGGAGTTTGGGATCTAAAGAGGATGAAGAATACGAAGGCAATGGGTCCAATTTATAGCCTTCACGATACCGTCGGCGCTAGCGCTACCGCCGGCGCTAGCCCGGATTAAGAAACATTGTACGCGCCAGAATCTCCAATCCGAGGCAACAATTCCAGCATGCCTTCGGTGTATCAAGCTAGCACCGGCGCTATCCACTACCGCCTGCGCTAGTGATCAGATTGGAGTTAATGGCTCAATTTCGGGGGCAACCACCATATGTAAACCTTGAGTCATTTTGACCTGTTATCCTGCACACTTAGATCACACAAGATTAAATACACACATAGGATTTGTTATTCTCAAACCTAGGAGATGCGGAAGACCGTGTTCCAACAAACTCCCCCTTTTGATAATAACAAATCCATTAATGATAAATCAGAGCATTAATCTATATAAGCATGAAGAACATATTTGTGTGTGTGTGAAAAGGATGACTTAGGATAAATAATGATTATAGCATTTTAGTATTGCTCCCCCTAAATACATGCTCCCCCTATGTGAATGCTCTCCTAATATGTAAGCTATCATCTTAATTAATCATGTTGGGTTTTTATTTTGATAGCGGATTGTATTTATAGGTCTCCCCCTTTTGTAATTTATCATGTTAATTCTCCCCCTTTGTTATTAGAAAAAGTGGGTTAGGAGGCACCTACAGAGAAGTTTGATAATAAGATAAAGCATGATCGAGCTTCTTAGTGAGAGGAAATGATAAGAAGGTTTTTTTTTGGAATAAGGTGTAGAGAAAAATAGATCAGAGTTTTGGCCTAAGAAAAATAATGATTTCCCCTTTATATAAAAAATATCAGAGTTTTAGCCTAAGAAAAAATAATGATTTCCCCTTTATATAAAAAATATCAGAGTTTAAGCATAAAATTTGATTTCCAAGTAACTAGTCTACCCAGACAATATGTCTACACCCTAGCCCCGTACTAAGTGACGGATGGGCATGAGGAGCTGCAATCATGCCGTAGGTTGGGGTGTTAGTCCCATATACAAACACTAGACAAACACTTAACCTAACACACTTTCCCCCCAGTGCCTCGCAAGGCCCTACTGGAACCCTCCCCGGTTAAGGACAAGACATGACTAGAGATAAGGTTATCTAATGTCTACAACCCTACGCCCCCGCTATGGTGAGAAATGAAGTCAGATAATAATTATTGGAAACATTTAGATTTAAATTTTAATGGGAAATTTCATAGCATATGGATTTTTATTTGAAAATTAAAATACTCTTAGCAATATTGAAATTCATGAATGAATTAGAGTTTGAGCATTGCGGAAGATTTCGAAAAAGAAACATCATAATATTAAATAAGAGTTTAAGGTCAAAAAGGAGATGTTTTTGAGTTTCAAAATAAACTTTATAAAGATAAGAGTTGAAGCATTTTCGAATAAAGAAACAACATCCTTATAGCAATTAGAGAAGAAAATATTGATTTGAAATAAAAAAAGGATGTTTTTATAAGCGATATTTTACTTGTTGTAGGAGTGTTTAGCATGAAAGTGTACATAGAAATAAATCAGAGTTTATAGCATAAAAAATGATATACGTGTTAGAACAACCAATATAAATTCTACCCAGCAAGTCTACCACTTGTTTTTAGAAAAAAAAATTGAGATTTTAGACTTGATATAAGCATGAAAATGCAAGGTAAAAGTTATATGGTAATGATGATGCGGAAGACTTGTAAAAATACAAGAAACATCTTATTGTATTCAATGATGATCCATAAAAAGATATAAGAGTTTAATTTTAAAAAGAAGATGTTTATGTAAATCATGTTTCAATGAAAATCTTTTATGGTTGACAATAAAGTAACCAAGCATGAAATAATTTTATCAAAAAGAAATTACTACAATGTTATTTTAATTCACAATTTCAAAACATACCAAACATTGTAGAAAGCATGCTAGGTTATCTAGTGCATTTCATAAATAAAGAGTAGTATAGAATTAGCATTAGGATCCAATACTCATGAGAAGAAGTGTTATGGAAGATAATGATGTGCACATAGGTGTATTTTTGAGTAGAGTATACAAGAGTTTTAATCAAAAATACAAGTAATATGTAAAGTAAGAGCACAATAAAACACAAATAATTTTACTTCCACACACTTTAATGCACACAAGAAAAATGTACAACTACCAAGGTGCTTTGCACACACAATGCTCATTAAGACTTATCAGGGTGCAAAGTAGTGCTTGGGGGATCACAGATTTTTATTTTTGAATGTTTTGAAACTAGTGATCCGGTGTACTTTAAGAGAAAGTGGTTTTTATTTTGAAAGAAATATTTGATTTGCACAAGACACTTTACTATTCTTTTCAAGGTGCTCAACCTCACAACGCTTATTAAGACTTATCAGGAGGTTCAAGTAGTGCTTGGTGGAGTTATCTTTGTCACTTTATTTATGATTGTTGTTTTGTACAAAGTTCTCCGAATACACTTGTTTTGCAAACCAATATAATTTATGAAAAATATAACCACTTTTCTTATCTTTTAAAAGTGCAAATAAAGGAGTGTAGGCAAGATACTTATGCAATTTTAATCCATTGTACTAATACAAAACATACACAAGCATTCTTAGATTAAACACAAATGTAGACAATGCCAAAATAAGTGAGTGAATAATGATCATTATCAAACATAAAACATTTACTCATACTTAGAGGCATGCTACGCATAGTTCTACACAACCTTTATAATATAATTGATGCACATATTAATAGATGTATCAAAGCATGATGAAAACAATGTTCAAAGTAGTTTGAAAAAATAAATTGCAACATTATAGAAGTTCTAAATACTAGATTAAATTATGCTTGATTTTCTCAATGATGTCCATACAGTATTTTTGATAATTTAAAGTTTGAACTCATAAGATTGATCTTGGACTTCCCGAGGACTACCTTGTGAGAGGTTCGCCCGGTACTAGGTGATGTGATGGGATGATAGCCCAAATCACCCTTTCGCAAGATACAAGTAAAAAGTTAAGTTCAAAAAACTAACAATTTTTGATAATAATTTTTTTTTGTTTTATATTTTTGTATTTGATTTTTGCTTCAAGAAATAGAATTTAAACAAATGACAAACCACAGGGCAAAATATATAATATTTTTGTAATTTGGCTTTTGTATTTTTGTATTTGATTTTTCAAAAAATAAAGAAAAACAGAAGTGCAAAACTAAATAGAAAATATAGATTTATATATTTTTATGGATTTTTCAAATTTTAAAAAATACAGAAAATCGAACATGGACGCTAGCACCTGCGGTAGCGCTAGCGCGGGAGACAGTAAGTGATTTTTGAGGATATTGGAAATTTTGATTCTTGATCTTGATTAGGTGTCCCATTAGGAGTTTCATGCTGAAATATCAGAATTTTAGGAGATGTTTAGATAGTGCAAATTGCATGAAACGTTAGCGCTTTTCTTATATGACTAGACTACCTAATCATCGCATGAGACATATTTTCTTATATCTTTATTATGATTTTTCAAAGGCTTGTGTTTACCAAAATAATGTAAACTGAAAATAGATAGAGAATGTAAACACAAGATAACATGTTTGAATAAGCCAAATAATATATGTCTTAATGATTAATCCATAAACTATGTGATTGATGGAATTTTAGTATTCTATTATGATTTCAAATCACATAGTTGTCATAAAATATGAATAACATCATAAATGTTGTACCTGGCATAGATATATAAGCATAAACCAAAACGAGATGCTAGGATGATGAGTTTAGATGCAATGCTAAACATAGGATTAATCATGCATTTTCTAAACAATATTTCTCTTTATTATAAGGGCAATCATAATCAACAAAACAAAGATCAATGCATTTTGCATTTTAAGTTTTAGCCCACTCCCTTTAATAAAACCATTTAAATCCATTAAGGTAATATCATTAGTCTTGATAATAATTTCAATTTTCAATTTATAATTCAAGACATTTTAAAAGGTAATGGATTTAGAAGAAAATAAAATAAAAAGGATAAGTAGATCACCTAAAAATGATATGACTTTTATTCAATTTTATTCAATTTGATTCATTTATGAATTATGGTTTAAATTATGAAAGTCATATTACAAGATATATAAAGTGATCATATCATGATGGTTTTAAGAAAAAGAAAATAAACAAAAAGAAAGTTTTGCTTTTATTTAAATCTTGAATTTTCTTTTAGATCAAGTTATTTCACTAAACCACTTGTTGGTGAGGGCTAAGAATCTTAATAGCCTAATAACCGGATTTAATTTGAAATATCTTATAGTAAATTTAGAGTTTGATTCATATGGATAATATAAGATATTTAGAAGCAATGAATATAAGAATAAAAGATAGGTCATCAAAATAAAATATGATTTTGAATTTTGATCAATTTGATTTTATAAACATATTAATCTTTTAAGAGATAAAATCATATTTTCAATATTGTATAGGATGACCACGACATGATAGTTCAAAAGGAAACAAAAAGAAAAAAATAGAAAAGACATTAAAGCACATCATGAAGTAGAAATTTGTATATTTCAATTTGTAAGGTTTCTACTTCATGCATTTGATGATACTAGTAGATGAGAGATTTGGGTATCCAAAGGGAACCGAGTGTAACAGTTCCTTTAGGTACCCAAATATAGCGTGATAATTTTTGGGGAGACGACAATGAACGAATTCTTTCAGGTGGAGTTAAAGTTTCATTTTTTATTTTGGGTTTCCATTCATATTTTGATTTAATATTATACATCAAATTTCCATATTCATTAAACTTAGGTTTAAAATAATAATCACTTTTGAAATTATATTTCATAGGAAATTTGTGCACATTAGAATTTAATTTGGGAGATATATAATGTGGGTTAGAATTCATTATGTTTGTGAGATTAAACATTCTACTAGGTGCATGTTTAATATGTTTTAATATACTAGTAGAAGTTTTACACATGTTTGTTGATAAACTAGAAATAAGATATTTAAAATTATTTAATCCTTTTTGAAAGAGTGATTTTAAAGATTCTAGTTTATGAGAGAGAATATTATTTTTGTTTATCGATTTTTCGTTATGTTCTTTTGAAATTAAAAGTTCTTTTTCTAAATCCTTGAATTTTTCTTTAATATTATTATAATCAAAATAAGGTGTATAGTTTTCAAATGAAGAGCATGATTGAGATTCAAACACATCCTTTTTGGATTCTTCATTCACATTTGCTTTCAAAGTTTTATTTTCTAAACGTAATCTCTTATTAGCAATTTTTAATTTCTTCATTCTACGTTTAGCAATTTTTTGTATATGGAAATAAGATAAAGAATTAGACTTTCTTACAGCGCAATCGGAAGAGGTAAGATGTGAACATGACGTTCCTTTGTCGTCTTCTAGGCCTTCCTTCATTATAGATGAATTTTCATCTTCTCTTGATGAATTGCTCTCTTTGGCTAAGTCAATTTCCATGATTTCCATGGTTTTGCTACAAGAGAGATTTTCTTGAATAATGGTGGATGCTTGTATGTCCTTCTCTTCATGTGTTTGTTCCATACCTGCAAGCGGAAGATCATAAGTTATCTCAAGAAAATTCCACATCTCGTATGCAGTAGGAAAAGTATGAATGAGTTTGGAAATATATTGATCTAACGCACAAAATAGACTATTCATAGATTTTGCATTTAAAACCATTTCGTTTTTATTTAATACGCTAGGTGGCTTATTAATAGTGATATTCCAAACTTTTTCATCTAAAGCTTTAAGAAAATTTTCCATTAATATTTTCCATCCTTTAAAATTTCTTCCTTCAAATAAAGGTGGTGCTAGTGATTTTCCTTCTTCATAAAAATTTACCCCACTAGTAGAAGCGAGATCATGAGACGCCATTATTCCCGGTTGTTAAGCCGATTTGGAATAACACCGCTCTGATACCACTTGTTGGATCGGTAGGCGCCCTTAGAGGGGGGTGAATAAGGGTTTTCAATAAGTTTAGATTATATTTAGAATCCTTTGAAATAATGCGAGATTAAAATAGTGATTTTGAATAACAACCTAAATTGTTTTATAATGAAAGAGAGGATAATAAACAATTTAGAGAAGTGAAGAACAAATCATTTTTATTACACCAAAAGAGACATGATTTACTATTAATAAAAATGATTACAAAACTAGATTTCTATGACGCTAGAAATCGGAGGCGAATAATAAAAATTCTTTTTCGTTTTCTATACCGACTCGTATCCCCACGAACCGGTTGGCTTTAGCCGATCTCTCCCCAGATACGGCCTCAAGCCGCTCTATCCAATCTATCCCCAGAAAGGGCTCGAGCACCCCCTAGATCTACTCCCTAGACCTAGTCGCCAACACGAGGCGAATTACCCCCTAAGTCTAACCCAGACCTAGTCGCCAACACGAGGCGAATTAACGAACCGTTTACAAGAATAAGAAATGAAATAAAAAGACAAACAGTAATATAAAACTCCCTATGTGGATCTCCTGGAGAAGTGGACGAAGGCCCGCAGAGTATGATCGTAAGCGATGCGGTCTTTCGTCAAGATGATGACGCGTGTTGAAATCTTCTCCACGGATCTCCTTCAGCTTTTCAGATTTGTGGGAGTATCTCTCTACAACTTCCTCTCTCTGATGTGGCACGAGGATCTGGAGTTTGTGATCTAAAGAGGATGAAGAATACGAAGGCAAGGGGTCCAATTTATAGCCTTCACGATACCGCCGGCGCTAGCGCTACCGCCGGCGCTAGCCCGGATTAAGAAACATTGTACGCGCCAGAATCTCCAATCCGAGGCAACAATTCCAGCATGCCTTCGGTGTATCAAGCTAGCGCCGACGCTATCCACTACCGCCTGCGCTAGTGATCAGATTGGAGTTGATGGCTCAATTTCGGGGGCAACCACCATATGTAAACCTTGAGTCATTTTGACCTGTTATCCTGCACACTTAGATCACACAAGATTAAATACACACATAGGATATGTTATTCTCAAACCTAGGAGATGCGGAAGACAGTGTTCCAACAAAATCATCTTAACTCAAAGTTGCATGCCCTTGGACACGGGCGTGTCTAGCTGGATCTGGAAACGACAGTGGAACGGCTCGATCTGGAGTGATTGTGATAGTTATCGGATGGGTCACGGCCTCGGTCACGCCCGGTGTAATATTAAACTGAATTGGACGCGTGGTCTGGCAGGTGGAAAATTACTGGGGCTGGCCATGCCCGTGACTTGATGTCACGCCCTTGGTCACGCCCGTAACCAAGGGCGTGTAACTTTAAAACGACGTATCATAGGTCTTCCGGGAGCTGAAGGCGGGACACGACCATGACACAGGTCACACACCCAGTCACGTCCGTGACCTAGGGCGTGTATTGAGGTTTTTTGCAGATTTGTTCCATTAATTCCCCTGAACACGACTGTGGGCTTAAATTTACTATTAGCAGTCCCAGATTACCTAAAAACACGAAACAAAGTAAATTAGACATATATTAAACTAAAACTTTGTAAAAATAAGTTAATTACTACTAAAATATTATATAAAAATAACTATAAATAATGTACTGTCACGCTCCGCTCCAGGCTGCTCCGCGGCACTCCGTTCCAGACTGTTTTGCAGCGCTCTGCACCAGGCTGCTCCGCAACGCTTTGCTCAGGACTGCTCTGCCGAGATCCAAGCTCAAGGCAGTCTCTGAGCACGCTTCACCACGCTCTTCTCCCGAGGACTTAACAAAATTTCTGAAACGAGCGGTGGCATGTCACCCTCAAAAAATAACTCTTTTTAACTCACAACACTAGTAGATCATTCAGAACTGGGCAAGGCCCTGTGGTTTTTTTCTTTCCGGGTTTTCCACGTAAAAATCTCGCTGTCTATTGTTGGTTCTCTCTTTTAACTGTTTGTGCGTTTGACTTACTCTCGAGCTAAGGCGGTTCAGCTCGGCCGTTCTAGGAGAGCGTTGAACAACCGTAACTGTTTGGCGCCATTTGTGGGAACAAGTGTCCTCAACTCTGAAGATTCCTGGAGGATAGTGCTCGTCATCAGTACTCTTGACCAGCAGTGATGACATGAAGAAACACTCGCATTGACGATGGAGCAGCTCCTGAGATGCATGCCGACCACGCTCCTGCCAACTCACTTGCCTGTGTCGTGGAGCCACTCAAGGGAGTCGGTGTCGCGGCGGCATTTGCTATTGAGGAACGCATATGCGTGATAGAAGAGGGACAGACCGAGATGCTTGATCTACTAAGGAACCTTGGGGCCACCCACGCCCCCATTCCTATTGCCGCCAAAATTACTTCGCCTCTGACAATCCTTGGTCATGTTCGACCTATGAACGTTGCACGCAGGGAAGCCAATGTCGAGGATGAACTTTCCAATGTGGGCAGTTCTTCCCACCCGGCTCAACCCGGGAGGCATCCGAAGGGAAGGCAGCACGGCCCCCTAGCGGGGGAAGCTGACAGAGAATATGCAAATATAAGGATCACCCGTGAAGGGGTGCGTGGGACGATCGAGGAGGAGTACGGTGTCGGGAGGCGACCGGTTGTAGTTGCACGACGACCCATTTGGCAGGGCTCTCCGTTGACTCCACCGGTGCTAGCACACCCCGTCTCGCACAGTTTTAAACTACTAAGCATCGAGGCTTACGACGGAACAGACGATCCGCGGGAGCACGCCAACCATTTCGCCACCATCATGAGGATCTATTATGCCTCTGACCAGCTTTTATGCCAGGTGTTCCCGACAACTCTAAAAGGACAAGCCCGCACCTGGTTCCACTCTTTGAGGGAAGGAGAGATAGATAGCTTTGTAGAGTTATCTCAACTATTCGTCGACCAGTTCATCTCAAACTGTTGGGCTGTTCGGGATCCTTCTTAGCTGTTAGGAATCTGTTAGAATGAGGGCGAAAATCTCAAGGATTTCTTTCGCCGCTTCACTACTGAGGCACGATAGATCTCGGGGGTCGATCCCGAGCTTCTATGTAGCATCTTTCTTGGATGCCTCCGACTTGGCAGCTTCTACTCAGCCTTAATGAGGGAGACTATGTTTAGCTATCCCGGCCTCGTACACCGGTTCGAAGCTCAGATTGCAGTGGACGAAGCAATCAAAGCGCATCGCCAACAGTTTGAAGGAAGCTCGAAAAGAAAAAGGGATCAGGAGCCACTGCCATATCCTGGGAGAAAAAACAAGAATTGTGAAAAGCCCCGCCATGACCGGGGAACTCTGCAGCATTAGGACTACACTCCCTTAAACGCCACCCGGGCCAATGTGCTCCTTGCCATCCGCGATAGCAAAGAGATTCGTAGTCCCGAGTCGCTTGCTCCAAACAAGGGAAACCAATCGCAGTACTGTGACTTCCACCGCGGATACGACCATAGGACCGAAGCATGCAATCGGTTGAAGGATGAGATCGAGCGCCTAGTACGACAATGTCTCCTCGGGAGATTTGTGCAGAACCCAGCCCCGGACCAGCTTACGCCACGGGATGAAAATCCATCCGAGGACCACGCCTTGGCCCTACGTGAGTAATCCGAAAACCCTGGGACGAGGTCTCACCCCCCCCCCCCCCCCCCGATAGAGAGCCCAAACCACGCGCATCATTTATCTATAATCTCATTTTCATGCTTTTGGGTGTTTCCTTTAATGTAATAAGATGCATTATAAAACTTGCACGCGCATGTATGCTTTGTTTTCGTCAACAATGCTATGATAGTTTATGACTTCCGTCGGCAACATGGGACTCCCAAAACATGGCTCCTAGGATGAAGGCCACTAGCCCCGATGTCAACCCCGAATGACAAGCTTTCCAAACTCCGGGGAATTCAGCTCATCTGCGAAGCAAAGCACCCCGCTCCCACGCTGCAGATCATCTAGCTCCCGCTTTGCATGGCACCTCGCTCCCTCGTTGCAGAGCATCTGGCTCCCGCATTGCAGGGCACCTCGCTCCCAAATTGCAGAGCATCTGGCTCCCGCATTGCAGGGCACCTCGCTCCCACGATGCAAATCATTTGGCTCCCACGTTGTAGGTCACCTCCCTCCCACACCGCAGAGCATCTGGCTCCCGCATTGTAAGAAACCTCGCTCTCACATTGCCTGACATCTAGCTCCCGGACTGCATAATGCCTTTTCCAAAGTGAAAGCCCCAAGTCCTCCTACGGATACCAATCAGAACGAACATCGGTTCTCCTGTATCATTTAACAAAAATACACCCTGAGTCCACTAGCACGGTTAGGACAAGGGGACAAGCATCTCTCCGCATGAAGCTCAAATATACGTCTTCAGGCTTAACAAAAAGAAATGTTTAAAGCCGCAAATGAAATATTGGAGCATGTCCTCGGCCGCGCTCTACATTGGAGTGCGGCCTCAGGCTTGCCACTCGATCTTCAGGGAACGTCACCTCTCTGCACTCAAGCCTATCTGCGTGCCTCCCCACGCGCGCGCCAACCCGTGCACGCCCAACGAATCTTCAAATAGCAGGGCGACAACCTCCGATAAGATGGTTGCCAGCCCTCCACATCGAGAGCGAGCCCATGTCATTCGGCCGTTGAGGGCATGCCCCCCTCACGACCAGGCAGGAACCATGTTCCCTCAACAAATCTATGATGAAAAGGCGGAAGCCTCCCGTAAAATGGTGGCTAGCCCTCCGAGCCGCAAGCAACCTTCTTGGCGTTCTCAAGAACAACATTCAAAATTATTTTTCACATCCCACGCGTCGTGGCCTCCGAAAATTTGAGGGCGGACGGACCGTACGCACCCGCGAGGAGGTGTGACAAGGCACCATAGCTAGCGACACGAAGCTCAAGTTGGAGAGTGACACTTGCGCACTCCGATGGACTCTTTGAAAGAGCCCTTGAGTTTTCCGATGAGGACTCTTTGGTGCATCGCCCTTCAAGCTCCCTATTAAAGATTTCCATCAGTATTCTAGCTCTCCTTCAAGGAATTTTCGAGGATCTCGGTTGACCTCCAAACACTCCGTCACGGACCCCCTCGACATCTTTGATCTCGACTGTGCTCCAGTTTAGGCAGCTCTGTAGCGCTTCTCTCCAGGCTGCTCAGCAACACTTCGCTCCAGGCTGCTCCATACCACTCCGCTCTAGACTGCTCCACATCGCTCCGCTCCAGGCTGCTCCGTAATGCTATGCTCTAGGCTGCTTCACACCGCTCCACCCAAGGCTGCTCCACAACGCTTTGCTTAGGATTGCACTGCCGAGTTCCACGCTCAAGGCTGTCTCTAAGCATGCTTCACCACGCTCGGCTCCCGAGGACTTAGAGGACTTAACAAAATCTCTTTGACGAGTGGTGTCCTGTCACCCTTGAAAAACAACTCTCTGTAACTCACAACACTAGTGGATCATTCAGAACAGGGCAAGACCCCGTGGTTTTTTCTCTTTCTGGGTTTTCCATGTAAAAATCTCGTTGTCTACTGTTGGTTCTCTCTTTTGACTGTTTGAGCGTTCGGCTCACTCTCGAGCTAAGGTGGATCAGCTCGACCGGTCTAGGAGAGCGTTGAACGACCTGCAATACAGTTGAACCAGCGAGAGGGGGGAGGAGGGGAACTGCATGGCAGACAAATTTCAAGAAAACCCCCTAAGGAAAATACGGTTCGCCGTCCGGGGCCATTTTTGTTGTTGTTGAAGCAGATCTAGCGCGCGCAAGAGAGAGAGAGAGAGAGAGAGAGAGAGAGAGAGAGAGAGAGAGAGAGAGAGAGAGAGAGAGAGAGAGAGGGGGAGGGGAATAGGGAAGGGATGTGAAGTTGAGGACGAAGCAGAGGAGATCTCTTGGATGCACCCAGTGTGAAAGCAGTTGCAGTACTCCATCCATTGTCGACGGTGCAGGCCGCCGTGGAGTGTGCAGGCTGTTGTCGACGCTGATCTACAGGAGGGAGACTAGGCGTTTCACAGAAATTGCGGGGATATCGGGAGGGTTGAATTGCGGCTGATCAGAAATTGTTGCGTCTATTGGGGAGAATTGCGGCTGGGAAATAGGGCAAATCTACGGATTTTAAGAAACGTCGGTTTGCAAACAGCCATCCCAAACACCGCTTATACGTAAACCTCTGTTTTGGCTGTGCCGTGCCGCATGCCATATGCCAAACCAAACGCCGCCTAAGGCTTCGTTTGGTGCGGCGGGAGCGGTCATGGTCACATTGGTTATGAACCGTACGTGAACACCCGATCTTACCTAAGGAACTTCATCCACATTAAGTTCAAAACTAATTTTCTTTTCTTGGTTGCGATCATAACCGTTATGTGACGTTTTAGTCCAAACTCACCGGAGAAAAAGCACGAATCCTAAATGCCAAAATTTATGATATTGAATGAATGAGCATGTCCTTAGTTCCTTCCAAAAAATCAATTGGCTCGTTTTGAAGTGTAATAAATTAGATAATTTATGTGGTATTGGATCTACTCTATGATATTAAAATAAGTAAACTAGACCAAGCTGGTTCCATTACAAATGTGGATTGATCGACCAAGTTTATAGAGATAACAGTTAATTATATGTCTCGAATCCTAATTCAAATATGATGTTGGGCTGATCTCGACCTGCGGGTAGGGGTGTGCATGAAAAATTGGAAATCACCAAAACCGACCGAATCGTCCAAACCGAACCAATATCCACGCCGAACCGCTCAATTCGGTGTCGAGACAGTTTTTTCATTTAGGATAACCACCCATATTTCGGTTCAGTGCGGTTTTCGCCATTAAAACCACACCGAACCGAAATAAATTAGTAATACAAAAATACATTATAGTCTATACTCTAATTGTACAACCCCGTATTCGCCGAGTGGGTCCCCAAGACCCCGTGGAGGGTCAAAGTGCAGAATAGGAGTCCAAGGGTCCTTGGGCGAGTGAGGTCCCACTCGCGGGTTACTCGCATGGTGTCATATCGGATAGGCGAGAGCGCCCAAGATCTCGCCCACCAAGCGAGTCGAGCACCTGGCGAGTGATGACCTCATGAGCCATTCGCCCGACGGACCATGATGGGTATGGAGCCAGGCGAGTGGTGACTTCATGGACCACTCGCCCAGAGGGCTTTGAGGGGAAAATTACCTAAATACCCTCTTGTGGGCTGTCAATTGCCCTTCAGAACAGCGGAATTAGGCTGTTAGCAGACCAGTTTGGGGTGCGATTAGTAAAACCATAGGGCGGATTTACGCTATTTGCAGTCAAAGACTAGAAAATCTATAAATAGACCCTTAAGGGCACCTTGGAGGAGACCAGATCTTTTGAGCTCTCTCCTCCAGGCAATTTTCGGATTTGGCTGCTAGTGCCCTCCAAGGTGCCCGGCTGAGCATTGGTTTGGGAGGGGAAGCTCTCTAAGATCTTCCGGGTGTGTGGCGGGACCTCCTCGCTACAGCCTTGGGTCTGTTCCAGATTTTTCATCCTCGGTCAGGAGAGTTTAGTGAGGGAGAAGTAGGCGCAGGCTACACCCCCTGTGGGTCCGAACTCAGAGACCGGTTGACGGTTTCAACATTTTTGGTGCGGTGAGCGTGGACGTAGCCAGTGCAAGAAAATCCCAAGTTGAGCTCGATGACAGGAGATGGAGGAAATGGATCCGATCCAGGCCACTCGCAGCCACCAGCAGCAATGGAGTGGCTGGAGATGTTCGAGAAGTTCAAGTGAGAGGTCATGCAGACCATGCAGGTAGCTCTCGCCGGAAGAAGCAAATGCGAGACGCCCGTGGTCCCGGTGGTTCCACCCCCAACAGATCGGAGAGAATGCTCCAGGCCAGCGGCTTGGGAAGGAGGTCGCGGCGGAAGCAAGCACGCGAGATCTCCCCGGGCGGCAGCTGTTCAGCTGCCCGGCGAGTGCGGAGGTATGCAAGCTGACTCTGCGTGAGAGGACCACTCGCCGATCATGGGAAGGGAGCCCCTTCTATGAGCTGATCCTCTCGGCCCCAGTGTCAGAGGGGTTCAGGGGGCCGGAGATGTCCTACTATACCGACAAAGATGACCCAGTCCTGCAGCTGCACTGGTTTAAGGACATGGTCTCGATCCTTCCGATGACAGATGCCTTCCAGTGTCGGCTCTTTGCCACCACTCTGAAGGAGAAGGCGAGGGACTAGTTCCACCAGATCCCTGTGGGTTCCATCTACGCCTTCGAGGACTTGCGCCGTAGATTCAGGTTGTGCTTCTCAACGTCAAAAAAGAGGAATAAGGATGCGGAGGCACTCTTTAAGATCAAGCAAGGGCACGGGGAGTCGTTGGCCCATTATGTGGATAGGTTCCAAGAAGAGGTCCTGCAAGTCCAGGAGGTGTCAGGGTTCACCCTCCGACTAGCTTTTATAGTGGGGCTGCGGGAGGGGTTCTTCAAGATGGACCTGAAGCGGAAGGCCCCTCTATCCTTTGAGGAGCAGATGGAGCGGGCAGTGGAGGAGATCGAGGGATAGGCCGCCAATCCTGAATTTGCAAAGAGTTTGACTAGGCAGAGCGAGCTAGAGGTGAGGTACCAGGAGGGAAGAAGAAGGGAAGAACCTAGGGGTCAGGGGTTTCGGGGGCAGCAACGGGATTGGGGGCATCAGGAGCCCAATAACCGGCTGGCTTGGAGGCCCCAAGAAGGACCGGCGAGAGGTCAGGAAAGAGATCACCAACGAAGGGGGGAAGGGAGGGTCCCAGGATGGAGGCAAGGTCCCAGACCACCCTCCCCCCCCCCCCCCCCTCGAGAGCAAGCCATGTCGGTAGGCCGAGGAAGAGGAGGAAGAGGAAAAGGAGGAAGAGGGGGCAGGGTGGCATTGCTCTACTGTGACTATCATTAGGAAGAAGGTCACGCGACGGCCACCTGCCCAGAATTTCTGGAGGTGAGGGGAAGAGGCCAGCAGCAGCAGCGGCCTGTGAGGATCGAGGAGGTGCTACCTGCAGATGAAGAGGATAGGTGCTAAGATAGGATGGACGTAGGAGCCAAGGGAGGGGTTGGAGTGATCCATGGTGGGATGGGAATAGAAGCGACTCGCAAGAGAAGCTTCCAGGCGATGTTCAGGAGAAGCGTCGCGTCGACCTCCCAAACCCCACCCCTTTCGGAGAAGCTCACCTTCTCGTCGGAGGACATGCCAGACTTTGAAGACCCATTCTGTGACGCCTTGGTGATCCAGGCGGCAATTGAAAACTTCACCGTCTCCCGAATCTTGGTCGACAATGGGAGTTCGGTGAATGTTATCTTCAAGAAGCCCTTTTACGCACTGGAGGTAGAAGCGAAGAGAATGCAAGCCTCAGATGGACCCCTTTTCGTGTTCTCGGGGGAGAGGAAAGAAGTCGAGGGAGGAGTCGGCCTCCAGGTGACGTTAGGAGGGGTCCCCAGGAACTGCCTGTTCGTCATTGTTGACGCTCCGAGCAGCTACAACACCATATTTGGATGCCCTCTCATCAGCACCTTCCAGTGCGTTCCCTCGTCCTTCCATCAGTGCTTGAAGTTCCGCAGCGGAGGATTTCAGGTCCGGATCCGGGGGGATGCAAAGGTGGTAAGGCAGTGCTATGTGACTACCGTCAACACTATCTCTTGGATGGCGGAGGAAGAAAAGGTGTATAGGGAGATGAAGGGGCTGAAGGGGCCAAGTGGAGATAGGGGGAAGAAGAAGGAGAGAGCAGCATCCAAGGAGTGGAGAAGGAAGTGGCTCCGGAGGAGCATGCCGAGCCGATGGAGGAGGATTCTTCGAAGGAAGAGAAGACCCTGCCCGAGGGAAGGGAGGAGAAGGGTAGATGGGAAGAACCGGCCCGTCTTGATGCGGCTGAAGAAGTGGTCGATATGGAGGTCACCACCCAAGGAGGAAGAGTGGAAAAGGTGCGGATCAGCGGGGGTCTGAGCCCGGAGGACAGGAAGAAGATGCTGGAATGCATCCAGAGGAACGTAGACATCTTGGCATGGAGTGCGGAGGACATGCCAGGCATCAATGCAGACGTGGCTTGCCACCGCCTCAACCTTGAGCCTGGAGCCCGCCCCATTAGGCAGAAGAGGAGGGCCATCGCTGACAAGCTGGAGGAGCCGATTCGCGTGGAGGTAGAGAAGCTCCTCAAGGCAGGTTTCGTGTCAGAGATCCAGTATCCAGGCTGGGTCTCTAATGTCGTTATGGTAAAGAAAGGTGACGGTCGCTGGCGTATGTGTATTGATTTTCCTTTATTAAATAAGGTCTGCCCTAAGGATTGTTATCCTCTGCCTCGAATCAGCGCGCTGGTTGACTCCGCCGTCATTTTTTCTGTAATGTCTTTCTTAGATGCTTTTTCAGGTTATCATCAAATTAGGATGCACCCCCCGGACGTCAAGGACGTCTCCTTCATCACAAGGGAAGGTGTTATAGCTATTATATGATGTCGTTCGGTCTAAAGAACGCAGGGGCAACTTACCAAAGAATGATGGACCGGGTCTTCCGAGAGCAAATAAGGAGAAACTTGGAGGTTTATGTAGATGACCTCATGGTCAAGAGTAAGAGCGTGAGCTCTCACCTCCACGACCTTGAGGAAATCTTTGCCACTCTGCGCAAGTATAAGATGCGGCTAAACCCCTTGAAGTGCATATTCGGAGCCAGCAAGGAGAAGTTTCTAGGACATCTCCTTACCCCGGCGGGGGTAGAGCCAAATCCGGACAAGGTCAAAGCCATAATGGAGTTGAAATCGCCGTTAAATGCTAAGGAAGTTCAACGTCTAACTGGGAAGCTCGCGGGGTTGAGTAGGTTTCTCTCCCGGGCCGGAGAGAAATGCTCCCCCTTCTTCAAGGTGTTGCGAGGTCACCAGAAGTTTGAATGGACGGGGGAATGTGAGGAGGCCTTCCAGGCCCTGAAGAGCCAGCTCACCAAAGCTCCGCTACTTCAAGGTCCTAAGGAGGGAGAAAATATATCCTTGTATCTAGGGGTCGGGGATGAAGCCATAAGATCCGTCTTGGTCTAGGAAGAGGGAAAGAAGAAGCTGCCCGTTTACTATGTAAGCAGGGTCTTGAAGAAGGCAGAACTCCGATACCCGATTTTGGAGAAGTTGGCCTTCGGTCTGGTCATCTCGGCCAGGAAGCTCAGGCCGTATTTCCAGGCCCACTCGATCCAAGTTGTGACGGACCATCCCCTTTGCAAAATCTTTGAGGGGGTGGAGCACTCGGGAAGGCTCGCGAAATGGTCAGTAGAGTTAAGTGAATTCGACATCACTTTTCTCCCCCGATTGTCGATGAAGGCTCAAGCGGTCGCAGATTTTATGGCAGACTACATAATCAAAATGGAGGAAGATCAAGCTCTTCGTCACATCCCTTGGAATCTGTTGGTCGATGGGGCGTCAGGCAAGAATTCCGTAGGAGGAGGGGTGGTGTTGGAGAGCCCTCATGGGGTGAAAATCGAACAAGCGCTAGTAATACACTTTCCCATCACCAACAACCAGGCGGAATACGAGGCAGTAATCGCCGGCCTATGTCTGGCTCAGGAGCTGGGCATTCACGACGTGGAAGTTCTCACGGACTCGATGGTGATAGCCTCGCAAATCAAGGGTGAGTTCGAGGCAAGGGATCCCACACTCATGAGATATTTGGCCAATGTAAGGGGTCTCATCGGTGCATTCAAGACCTTCTCCATCAGGCACATACCAAGGGGAGAAAGCATCCAGGCGGATCGTTTGGCCAAGTCCAGCCGTCGGGTCGGAGGAACCTTGACAGATCTATTTCGCCCTTCGATTGAGGAAGGGGAGCTCATGGACATAGAACAAAGCCGCTCGTGGAAGGACCCTTTCATGACCTTTCTGGCAACGGGTAAGTTTCCAGAAGTGGTTTCAGATCAAAGACGCTTTCGATATAAATCCGACTACTACGTGCTTCATGAAGGGGACTTGTATCGGAAGACCCTCTCCGTACTCTTGGCGCGATGCGTCTCGGAGGAAGAAGCCCCGAGGGTCCTGGAGGAGGTTCATTCCGGCGAATGTGGCAGTCACTCGGGGAGCGGTACGTTGGAAGCAAGGATAATGAGGCAAAGATACTTCTGGCAGACCCTGAGCAGGGATGCAGCGGCATTCGCCAAACGATGTCGAAAGTGCCAGCTGTTCGCTGATGAGTCCCATTTATAGACACATTTTTGGACTCATCTGAGTCGTATTTCTAGTCGATGCACTACACTTTAGGCATGTTTTTGATTATATTTGTTATTCCTTGCTAGGTGCACTCTTAGGCCCGTTTCGGTGTGCATTTGCGTTCCTTGTTATTGGGGGTAAGCACATGGTGCTCCCCATCCCTTTCTCTATGTTTATCTAGTGCTGGAGGTGTTTTCCAGCTGTTTTATCTTGTATACAGGTGGACGGATCATCCAGTTTTCCCCCAGAATTCATGATTGTGTGCAACGCACGGTCGTGCGTTTCCTTGACGCACGGACGGCTGCGGTCATGCATTCTCATCTGGGAAGAAAATGGGAGATCTGAGTTTGGTCGTGCGTTTTGACGCACGAGCGGAATTGCACGTGCGTGAGTCAAATGCACGGACGCCTGTTTCTTCCAGTTTTTAGCTTTTCTGAATTTACCCGTGCGTTTTGACGCACAGGCGGATTTCCCGTGCATGAGTAAATCGCACGGGCGGCGCAGCTTCGTATTCACGCCAGTTTTTATCATTAATTATCGCACGGGCAGCGCATGATCGTGCGTTCGACCGTGCGTGACCAAAATTCTGGCTGTTTAGTATTTAAAGCAGGAAATGCCGCTACCAAAAGCCTGATTCCCCTCGCGGGAAAAACCAGGAACCCCGCCATTTTCGCCCTTTCCACCAGAGGAGACAAGAGGAGACCATTTCCAGCGATCTCCTTCGCCATTCCTCCATCCAGGAGCATTTGCAAGCATTCTCCGCCACTAGTTCAAGCATTCTTCGCCGAGGAGACCATAGAAGCACTGAAGATCGTTGCAGCGGTGTCAGACTCCTTCCACTCCGCACACCATCTGAGGGTCGAGCCCGGAGAGAGCCCGACAACCTCTCACTCCGGCCAAGAAACCAAGACGCGGTGACATCTTCTATGTGGTCCTTTCTAAACTTTGATGCTTGTGCTTTCTCTTTGTGTTGTTGTACGAACGCTTGTTAGGTTAATGTTATGGATCCTTGCTTGTGTTCATGTGCAATGATGATGTGGTGGTGAGAATAGATTTCGTTGTTGTTTTGATAGCCTAGGTTGTTTGTGTGTGAAGCCATCTAGCAATTGCTAGTGGTGATGTTGGCGAAGAGGTGAATACGACCCTCACAAAACCTCGCACTGTGGCCACTCCATCCGCTTACCGAAGCGCGGCATCGCGGCCGCTACATTCACCCACACCTTGCGAAGCGGTGCTTTTCGACCCGCATTTCTCTTATTTCCGCAATAGCTTAGGAATCCAATCACAACGCCCCTGTTTCACATTATTCGCTCGTGTAACAATCGAATCACCACACGTTTCGTTCACCAGAACCTGCATTCCTTTGAGATCGACATTCGGGGAGTTCCTCCCAATTTTATTACTTGAGCGACCAGTGCACTGCCATCGTATCGCATTTTGTGCTTGCTAATTAGCGTTGCTGAAATCGCGCATCAAGTTCTTGGCGCCGTTGTCGGGGACTGCAAGCGTGTATGATTTGTTTTTCTTTGGAAATTCGTTTTAAGGTCTTTTTGTTTTTTTTATTTTCTTCTTTTGTGTTGAAGAGTGTATATGCATAGAAGAGATCCCAGTGAGTGCGCAGCATTTGACCCTGAAATAGAGCGCACCATGTGGGCGCGTCTCCGTGCTGCTGCCACCATGGATGTTAATGGAAATCAGGTTGATCCCGGAGTGGGAAATGCATCGGTCGTGGGTCAGGTAGCTGACGAGAATGAAGTGGCTAGGCCACGACCCAGGACCAAGAGAGATTACACTACACCCACTGTTGGGAGTGTGTACCCTGGATTCGGCCTGGTTATCACCAACAACAACTTTGAGATAAAGCTGGCCATCCTGAACATGATCCGCAACCAGGCCCAATTCTCTGGGGTTAGCCAGTGAAGACCCCCATCTTCACTTGGTTGAATTCGCCGAAATTTGCGGGACATTTCGGTACGCAGGGCTGGCTAACGAGACGGTAAAGCTCAGGTTGTTCCCTTTCTCTCTACGTGACAAGGCAAAGGCATGGCTCCACACGATACTACTTAGCACAGCTACCACTTGGGACGCTCTGCAAGAAAAAATTTTGGCGAAGTTTCATCCTGTCGACAAGGTCGTAAACTTGCAGAGGGAAATTGCAACCTTCCAACAACACGATCAGGAGGCTCTCGCAGAAGCTTGGTAGAGGTTCATGAACCTTCTCCGGAAATGTCCCCAGCATGAGCTGCAACCATGGACTATAGTAGAAAATTTTTACTTTGCTATTGAGCCTAACTACAGGGCCATGATTGATGCTGCTGCAGGTGGAACTCTGATGAACCACACCCCGGAAGACGCATTACGGATCGTCCAAGACATTTCCATTCATAGCTCCTTTTGGACTGCTGGAAGAAACGCTCCAAGGAATGTTTGGGGACTCTTTGAGGTGAACACGTCTGGTGCACCCGCTGAAAGTACCGTACTACTAAAGAGGCATACCCTCCCTTCTGCCTCAGTGATGATGATCTCATGCCAAGGTTGTGGAAGCCCGGGGAATCATGCATATGAGTGCCCCACAGGTGAGCAACCTACCGAAGTTTCTTTTGATGAAAGCGTCAATTATATTAATGATCAAAATCATGGAGCACCGTTTAATAATGCCTATAACTCGGGCGTGAGAAGTCATCCAAACTTCTCTTAGAAACAAAACGTTCCAGGCCAACGATGGCAATGAGGCTCGCATCAATTCGATGCTCAAGCCTCCGGTAGCCAACCACGACCGCCTCAACCGAGTTATAATCAAGGTGCCCCGACTCCTAAGAAGAGCAATCTCGAAGAAATGATGGAGAGGTTTATGTAGGCCGCCAACTCGAATATGGTTAACCAAACCGAGTCCATGCGAAGCTTAGAGACGCAATTGGGCCAATTGGCTCAATTATTAACCGAGCGTTCGCAAGGGACCCTTCCCAGCAACACAGAAAAAAATCCTATCAATCAAGGAAAGAGTCTTACCGACACGGAAGTGGTTAACCCAAGTGAATTAGTAATCACTTGTTCTATTAATAATGTCAAAACTGCTGCCTTATGTGACTCCGGTTCATTCCGCAACCTCCTTGCATTGCAAGACGTTGCTAAATTGCAACTCGAAATGAACACGGACGATTGGAAGTCTTTGGTGCTTGCTAATGGGACCATTATTCAGTCGGAGGGGGAAGTGAAAAATGTTGAAGTCATGGTCTAGGGGACGGTGGTGGTCGCTGACTTTCAAGTATTGGGACCCCAAGACAATAAATCTATCCCCATATTGGGAGTGTCGTTCTTGAAAGAGAGCGGTTCCACTTTGGATTTCTCTGCAGGGAGTGTTATCATCCCTACTTGCCCCAAGATTATGACCGAAACATTGTCTCGCTCTCCCCAAATTATTTCTGATGAATCTCTTAGTAATGCAGGAATCAGGGCCGAAATAGTATCGTTGGAGGAAGAAAAGGATGAGAAGCAGTCATGCGAAAAAGAAGAAGAAGCAGGCTTACGAAAGGAATGTGACCCGGAGAGGAAGGAGAGCCTCGTTTCTGAACCCGCCAAGAAAAACTTAACTCGGGACAATGTCCCATTTTTATTTAGTAAGAAATCGCGTAATAAACCTCTTAAACAGTCTGTCTCTTGGACCCAGTTGCCACTGCGGCAACGGAAGTGATGCCACCCACCACCAAGGTGGGAAAATCTGACGACTATCAACGCTGGTGCTCTCCAACTGTGGAGAAGTTGAAACAAGAGAGACGATTGCGTGGTGCACGCTCCACTACTTCCAGTGGCAAGATGGCAGAGGCTAGGGAAAAATTGGGTGACACCAATTTTGGCCCTAAAGCTTTCACCTTGAGCCTACAAGCCACTGGAGACGTGCACTACAAAAGCGCGTATAGCTGATGTTTTTTTTCTTGCTGTGATCTGTGTGTGTGAAACTTTTCTCTAAATTTTCTGCTTTATGAACAATGCTTAATACAGGTACTTGGTCCACCTTTAAGGACGTTAAACAAAAGGGCTTCTTGGGAGACAACCCATGGGAACCACCCGGTTCCGCTTGCTTGCTTTAATTTCTATTATGTTTTGTTTGTTTTTGCTTTGGCGCTAACATTGCAGGTGTGAATGCGATTGGATGAAGAGGAGGAGATCTTTAAAGAAGGAACTACCGCACTTCTGGCATGCTCTTTTATGAGCATAGGTCCTCTCTACCCCTATTTTTCCCTATTCCTTAATTGTCTATTTTATTTCATTTTGATCAAGTCTGGGGGAGAGAGCGAGCTGTGCACGTACACACACTTTGCATGGCATGTTAGAATGTGCTGAGTTAGGATTTATCATTTTGTTGCACACATTGCATACACTTGCACCTAGTTCACGCGCACTTGATCACGTGCGCTTATTGGATATTGCTGCGAGGTTCCCCGCTCGAAAGAATTGGATTGTTAGTGTAGGAGTGAGGAGTAGAGAAAAATGTTGACTCTGTTAGAGCCAAGTGGTCTCAAGGTTTGAAGCCCCGCGATCTGAAGCCAACGGTCTGTGCGGTCTCCAGTAATCAGACCGCGGCTTCCCCTCTGATGTACCAGATTGTGCCAGATAAAGATAAGTTGAAGCTGCGCGGTTACAAGTCAGCGGTCTGCGCGGTCTCCCAGAATCAGACCGCGACTTCTCCTCAAGTATGCGAGGTCGCGTCTTGTGAAAGTCAGCATCATTCCGCCTCTCCAAGCAGTCTAGAGCCAGCGGTCTCAGCGGTCTCCAAGTACAAGACTGACGGTTCATCTCGGATATACCATATCGCTTCTTATGGAGAGAAGCGGTCTGACCCTCCCGATCTCTCCCTTATGGGGGAGTGTTCGCCACAACGGTCTCCTCTGTCACACGACCTTCCTCCTGTCGTGTGACCGCCCGATCTCACTCCAGATCGTAGAGGTCGCTGCGGTCTCAATATTCATGATCGCCCAGACCACCCAGCTCTCTTGTGTATTTGTATTTGTATTTACTCCCACATCGTATATTTGTATTTTACTGTTTCCCTCCTAGTCTATATAAAGGAGGCAATACACTTGTAATACTTAGTTTTTTGGAAATAAAATTTCTGTTATTTTCAAATTCTCACATGGTATCAGAGCCAGGTTTCTCTTCGACCAGTCTCGTCTTCTTCTGACCGCACCTTCTGTGCGATCTCCTCTCTTCCTCTTCTTGTTCGCGCGATCTCTCTTTTTCTCGAGACCGAGCGGTCTCCCTTATATCCGCGAGCTCGCGCGATCATGGGTACCCCTTCTGTGAATGCTACCCCACCCCCCCCCCCCCCCACCCCGCCCACTCCTGTGGCTATTTCTACCTCTTCCTCGGGCAACCTTGGCACCACGTCAAAGCTCACTGGAACTAACTATCCTGATTGGAGTGTCTCCTTCACCTTTCTCTTACGCTCTCAACGCAAATGCCACCATCTCACCGATGATCCTCCTCCCACAGGATCTGCTACCTTTGATGATTGGGATGCTAGCGATGCTCTTGTCCGCACCTGGCTTGCTAATAGTCTCTCTGATGAGTGTCTTCCTATCATTTGTCATGATGAGACAGTCAAGGCAGCGTGGAAGCATCTTGCGTCCCTTTACTCCAAAGGCGCCAAAACCTCCCGCATTTACACCTTGTATGCTGATCTCTTTGTCCACCCAACCATGGATCCCACCGCAGCATATCAAGCAGTTCAGGCCCTTGGGGCTGAACTCCTTCAGCATCGCCCCTTCTCTGCTAATCTTTCCGAACAACATAAACACTTCCAAGAGCTCCTGGTTGTTTGTTACCTTCTCCGTCTTCCGGAGTCTTATGATATGATACGAAAACAAATCCTTGGAGAAGCTGAGTCTCCGACTCTTGATGCCACCGCTGCTCGGGTCTCTGCTGTTACCTCCCTTCTCCAACGACCCTTGTTGTCTTCCCCTCCTCCTCCAGAGAGCTTTGCTCACCGGGCTGAACGTGGTCACCCTGGTGGCCGTGGTGGATCTCTTGGTGGCCGTGGACCTCCACGACACATCTGCTCTCATTGTGGTCGGAGGGGTCACCCAATTTATCGTTGCTATCTCAAGCATCCTCACCTTCGCCCTCTGGCTGCTGCATCTCACCCGGATATTAGCTCACCATCTGCTTCTGTTGCTACCTCCTCAGGTAGCGTGCATGTGGTTACTGAAGGTAAATGGCTTATTGATTCTGGCGCAACAAATCATATGACAGGGAACCCTCACCTTTTCTCCCAATTACTAGAGCACAAGAATTTACCTCCGGTTCTCACCGCTGATGGTTCTCCCTCACATGTGTGTGGGACTGGAATAGTTCAAGTCACTCCGACTATCTCTCTTCAGAACACTCTTTATGTGACTACTTCTCCGTGCAACTTACTATCAGTCAAGGCTCTCTCTCAACAATTACAATGCTCTATTATGTATACTCCGACTAACTGTTATTTTCAGGATCTTCATACGAAGGAGACAGTTGCTACTGGGACTGAGAGTGGAGGCCTCTACTTCCTTGACGCTCTTGCTGCTCACTCTGCCTCTACCGTATCGAATTCTATCCATCAATGGCACCTCCGTCTTGGTCACCCTCCACCTCGGCTGCTGTATCAACTTCTACCTCACCTCGCCAAAGATACTTCTCCTCTCAACTGTGAAGCTTGTCAACTAGGAAAGCACCATCGGGCTTCCTACCCTGCCAAACCTGGACGTAGCTCGACTCATCTTTTTTATCTCATCCACTCGGACATCTGAGGTCCCTCTCCTACCAAGATTGTAGGTGGGGGCAGTTTGTATTTTGTTACTTTTATTGATGACTTCTCTCGATGTACTTGGGTGTATCTGTTAAAAGAATGCTCAGAAGTTTTTTCTGTTATCAACACCTTTTATAATGAAATTTTCACTCGTTTGGAGTGTCTATCAAGACTATTCGCACTGATAATGTTAAGGAATATGTTTCTCATCAATTTTCCGAGTTTTGCATGAATCGTGGTCTTATACATCAGACTAGTTGTCCTTATATCTCTCAACAAAATGGGATAGCAGAACGTAAGAATCGTCACCTCCTCGACATGGCTCGCACCTTACTCTTTCAGATGAATATTCCCAAAACCTATTGGGGTCATGCCATCCTCATCTCCTGCTATCTCATTAACCGCATTCCCTCCACCCTTCTTCAAGGCTCCACCCCCTTCTCTATACTATATCCCACCTCACAACCCTTCTCCTTACCTCTCAAGGTGTTTGGTTGTACTGCGTTTGTCCACACTCCTTCCCCAGGTCGGGACAAACTCTCTCCTCGGGCGGTTAAATGCATCTTTGTTGGTTATTCACCAACTCAGAAAGGGTACAGGTGCTATGACCCCATTCTTCGCAAACAATATGTTTCCGCTGATGTCACATTCTTTGAAAATGTTCCCTACTTTTCTACCTCTTCCACCTCGCTGCCTCCTGCGCCTAGTCCGACAACACCTCTGATTTACTCTCCACCACCACCACCTACTCTCCCAACTCCACCACCTCTTCCTTCCCCTCCACCACCTCCAGCATCTCCTTCCACCTGTCCTCCTACTCAGGGGCCTTCTCTCCCAACTCTTGGGCCAGCACTATCTTCTTCCGATGATGACTCTCCTGCAGATACAGTCACCACTGAAGACCTTCCTATTGCTCTTCGCAAGGGAGTCCGCTCATGTACGCAACATTCTATTCATGATGTTGTAACTTACGCTCAACTTACCCCCTCTGCTAGGGCATTTGCTATTGCTATTACAGACACTGCCACCCCAACCAGTTATCAGGAGGCTCTTGCCATCCCACAGTGGAAGGCTATCATGGATGATGAAATCTCCACCCTTCAGGACCGTGGCACTTGGACTCTTGTTCCTCCACCTATAGGGATAGATGTTGTTGGGTGTAGATGGGTCTTTGTGATAAAATATCGTGTTGATGGCTCTGTTGACCGCTACAAAGCTCGCTTGGTTGCCAAAGGTTTTACTCAGACATATGGAGTAGACTTCTTTGACACCTTCTCCCCTGTCGCTCGTCTTACAACCATCATGGTCCTCTTCTCTGTGGTCGTCAACAAAGGTTGGCAACTCTCTCAGCTGGATGTCAAGAATGCTTTTCTCTATGGTGACCTTCAAGAGGTTGTTTTCATGGAGCAACCTCCAGGGTATGTTGCTCCGGGGGAGACTCGTGTATGTAAGCTTAAGAAGGCTATCTATGGTCTTAAGCAAAGTCCTCGCGCCTGGTTCAAAAAATTTAACGAAGTTATCAAGATCATTGGATTCGTCCGAAGTTCTGCGGATCACTCTCTCTACATTCGCAAGACATCTCATGGAATGGTTGTTCTGGCTTTATACTTTGATGACATCCTTCTCACAGGTAATGACGTTGAAGGTGTCTCCCTTACAAAGAAACATCTTCTCCAACACTTTGTAACCAAAGATATGGGGACTCCCAAGTACTTTCTGGGCATTGAGATCTCAAGGAAGCATAGCTCAATTGTTCTCTCACAACAGAAGTATGCTATTGATCTTCTAAAAGAAACAGGTCTTCTGGGTTCTAAACCCGCTAAGTATCCAATGGCAATTGGAGACGACAAACTCTGGACTGACAACTCTCCTCCTCTACTTGATAGCACCAGATATCGTCGTCTTGTTGGCAAGCTCATCTACCTAACTGTAATAAGACCTGATATCTGCTATGCGGTTGGGAAGGTCAGCCAATTCATGCAAGCTCCGAAGGAATGTCATCTTCAAGCTGCTTTAAAAATATTAGAATACGTTAAGGGATCTCCAGGGAAGGGACTTCTGTTCCAAAGGAACAACCATCTCAAGATAGAAGCCTACTCAGATGCTAGCTACGCTGATGATAAAGGGGACAGGAAATCCACATCTGGGTTCTGTACCTTCGTGGGAGGAAATCTGGTGAGTTGGAAGAGCAAGAAACAAGCAGTAGTTTCCAGATCAAGTGCTGAGGCCGAGTACAGGAGCATGGCCCAAACTACATGCGAGTTGAAGTGGTTACGAACTCTCCTTCTTGACTTAGGAGAAGTTTACAATCATCCATTACCAATGTTCTGTGACAACAAAGTTGTAATCTATATATCTCAGAATCCAGTCTTTCATGAAAGAACCAAACACATTGAAGTGGACTGTCATTTCATCAGGGAAGAAATCTTGAAGAAACAAATCTGCACTCCCTTCATAACTTCGGATAAAGAGCTAGCTGATATCTTCACCAAACCTATATCTTCGTCCTTCTCCGATGTGTGTAACAAGCTAGGCATGATTGATATATATGCTCCAGCTTGCGGGGGAGTGTTAGAGCCAAGCGGTCTCGAAGGTTTGAAGCCCCGCGATCTGAAGCCAGCGGTCTGTGTGGTCTCCAGTAATCAGACCGCGGCTTCCCCTCTGATGTACCAGATCACGCCAGATAAAGATAAGTTGAAGCTGCGCGGTTACAAGTCAGCGGTCTACGCGGTCTCCCAGAATCAGACCGCGACTTCTCCTCAAGTATGCGAGGTCGCGTCTTGTGAAGGTCAGCATCATTCCGCCTCTCCAAGCGGTCTACAGCCAGCGGTCTCAGCGGTCTCCAAGTACAAGACTGACGGTTCATCTCGGATATACCAGATCGCTTCTTATGGAGAGAAGCAGTCTGACCCTCCGATCTCTCCCTTATGGGGGAGTGTTCGCCACAACGGTCTAACCACCAGACGGTCTCCTCTGTCACACGACCTTCCTCCTGTCGTGTGACCGCCCGATCTCACTCTAGATCGCAGAGGTCGCTGCGGTCTCAATATTCATGATCGCCCAGACCGCCCAGCTCTCTTGTGTATTTGTATTTGTATTTAGTCCCACATCGTATATTTGTATTTTACTGTTTCCCTCCTAGTCTATATAAAGGAGGCAATACACTTGTAATACTTAGTTTTTTCTAAATAAAATTTCTGTTATTTTCAAATTCTCACAGACTCGAGTAGTGCTCTAGTCAAATGCTCCCGTCACGCCTAGAAATTCAATTAGAGTGGAATAAAATTCAAAGTTATAATTTAATTATTTATAATATAGTAGTTGCAATTTATTTTACTTTAGTGGTGAATCCGGTGAATTCAACGGTAGCATAAGGTCGAGTGTAGCTGGACTAGTAGTAGCTTATTACTAGGGTTGGAAGGAAGGACAACCTTTCTCGGTGGCTAAAACTTGCACTAGGCTACTCTTGAAACGATTGCGTTGAATTACTCATTATAAAATGTGATATATGTCATTTCTTGATCCGTTTGTGCTTTGGAAATCCTTACCAACGTAATCACCTTTGCAAGCCCACTTGAGCCTACCTTTCCTCCTTGTTTTTCTCCACTAAAATTTCACCAAAGCCATACGGCCAAACCTATTTTCGCACCAACTTTTGAGCTGAAAGAAATTTATTTATCGATCGCATTTGGTGTTATCTCCGTGGTGTATGGTAGCTTGAATTAGCTAAAGGAGCTGTTTTTATTGTGCCTACAAAAGTATTCTGTCGAGAAGAGAAAAGTAAAGACGAAAGAAAAAAAAAGTTGTTCAAAATGAATACTCTCTCGACAAATTCAAATTATATTTGGCTTAGCACGCACCTAGTGTTCAGTTGAAGTCTAGGGGTGTTGTGTAATTCTTGAAAATGTTGTATTGGTGATTGTAATTCTCTTGAGTGCTCAGTTTATGTTGAATGCGATTCCCATCGTCCTTCTACTTATCTAGCCTAAACTCAACCTAAGCCCAATCTTAACCCATAAGTCCTATTGATTTTAGATACGAGTCATCTCATGCAGTAGAGAGAGTGTGAACGTGCAAGCCTATGGACACTGACTTTGATGGATTTCTTAGGAGTTTGTCCCGAGCTTTGATTCGAGTAAAACTCTACTCATTAGTCATGCTATTTTCCCTTTTGCGCGACCGAAAGATTCACCGGGATTCACCATCCAAGTAAAGTAAATTTCAAATTACTGTTCTAGAAATAGTTAGATATAATCTTGAGTTTAATTATGTTCTAATGTATTTCTATGCACGTGTGCATGCGACTTCGCATAGGTCTCTACCGCTCAAACTCACTCTAACATCCAATTGTTCCGACAGGAGAGCTGAGTAGTTTGCCCGAGACGTGCAAATGGTTAAGTCTGGGGGTGTGATGAGTCCCATTTATATACACATTTTTGGACTCATCTGGGCCGTATTTCTAGTCGATGCACTACACTTTAGGCATGTTTTTGATTATATTTGTTATTCCTCGCTAGGTGCACTCTTAGGCCTGTTTCGGTGTGCATTTGCCGTCCTTGTTATTGGGGGTAAGCACATGGTGCTCCCCATCCCTTTCTCTATATTTATCAAGTGCTGGAGTTGTTTTCCCAGCTATTTTATCTTGTATACAGGTGGTCGGATCATCCAGTTTTCCCCCAGAATTCATGATTAAGTGCAACGCACGGTCGTGCGCTTCCTTGACGCACAGACGGCTGCGGTCATGCGTTCTCATCTAGGCAGAAAACGGGAGATCTGAGTTTGGTCTTGCGTTTTGACGCACGGCAGAATTGTCTGTGCGTGACTCAAACGCACGGACGCCTGTTTCTTCCAGTTTTTAGCTTTTCTGAATTTACCCGTGCATTTTGACGCACGGGCGGATTTGTCCGTGCGTGAGTATATCACACGGGCGGCGTAGCTTCGTCTTCACGCCAGTTTTTATCAATAATTATCGCACGGGCAGCGCACGATCGTGCGTTCGACCGTGCGTGACCAAAATTCTGCCTGTTTAGTATTTAAAGCAGGAAATGCCGCTACCAAAAGCCCGATTCCCCTCGCGGGAAAAACCAGGAACCCCGCCATTTTCACCCTTTCCACCAGAGAAGACAAGAGGAGACTATTTCCAGCGATCTCCTTCGCCATTTGATAAGTAGGATTTATGCTTATTTTAATTATAGTATTTAGGTTAAGTTTAATATAATTTTGTAAATATTATTTATATTTTAGTTAAAAATCACTTCTTTTATAATTTTAGTTCTAAATATAATTGTATTTTTGTTTTGCAGATTTTCTGGTGTTTTTTGACAAATTCCATAGTACACGCCCTAGGTCACGCCCGTGACCAAGGGCGTGTAACACTAAGATCAGTCCAGAAGTGTTGCCAAGCAGATTGAGCTAGTCCACAACAAGTCACGCCCCAGGTCACGCCCGTGACACCAGGTCACGCCCGTGACCAAGGGCGTGTAATCTTAGAATCTTCCCAGCTGGCTACCGACGAGACGTGGAGATGCTGTCGAGGAGTTGACCCAAGTCACGCCCGTGACCAAAGAGTCACGCCCGTGACTTCCTGCGTGATCCCAGCTCCCTGCTGCGCCGAATTCAAGCCCACGCCACATTGATGGAGTTGACCCCAGTCACGCCCGTGACCCATGAGTCACGCCCGTGACTTTTCGCGCGTGATCGCTTTTCGCTGCAACGCCGCACTCAAGCCCACGCCGCATTGATGAAGCTGCCCAGTTTAGAAGATGCGGTCCTTTCTAAACTTTGATGCTTGTGCTTTCTCTTTGTGTTGTTGTATGAATGCTTGTTAGGTTAATGTTATGGATGCTTGCTTGTGTTCATGTCCAATGATGATGTGGTGGTGAGAATAGCTTTCGTTGTTGTTGTGATAGCCTAGGTTGTTTGTGTGTGAAGCCATCTAGCAATTGCTAGTGGTGATGTTGGTGAAGAGGTGAATATGACCCTCACAAAACCTCGCACTATGGCCACTCCATCCGCTTACCGAAGCGCGGCATCGCGGCCGCTGCATTCACCCACACCTTGCAAAGCGGTGCTTTTCGACCCGCATTTCTCTTATTTCCGCTATAGCTTAGGAATCCAATCACAACGCCCCTGTTCCACATTATTCGCTCGTGTAACAATCGAATCACCACACGTTTCGTTCACCAGAACCTGCATTCCTTTGAGATCGACATTCGGGGAGTTCCTCCCTATTTTATTACTTGAGCGACCGGTGCACTGCCGTCATATTGCATTTCGTGCTTGCTAATTAGCGTTGTTGAAATCGCGCATCATTCGCCCCACTTCAACTTTTGCCAGCTCAGAGGCTAAGGAGCATCACCGCGCTCTGGCCCTTCGCCATATGGGGTATGGATCTGGTAGGACCTTTTCCTCAGGCCAGTGAGCAAAGAAGATTTCTCTTGGTTATGATCGACTACTTTTCGAAGTGGTTGGAAGTCATGGCTCTAGCAAAGGTCACCTCCCAGGTGGTCCGCAACTTCGTATGGGCAGAGATTATCTGTCGACATGGGCTCCCTCAAGCCATTGTCACAGATAACGGTCCGCAGTTCGCCAGCGAGGAGTTCATCAGCTTCTGCAGCCAGCTGGGGATAGACCTCAGGTTCGCATCCATCCATCACCCCAGGAGCAACGGGCAGGTGGAGGCAGCAAACAAGGACATAGTGAACCTGCTCAAGAAAAAGGTGGAGAACTTGAAGGGGAATTGGGTGGAGCAACTCCCCTCGGTCCTATGGCTCTGAGGACTAACCCCAACACCGCCACTGGTGAGACCCACTTCAAGCTCTCTCATGGTTGAGAGGCCGTCATTCCCGTGGAATTTGAAGTCAAGACGCCAAGGGTAAGGGCCGTCTCAGATGGTGATGAAGAATGGAGGACAGGAAACGAGGAGGAGTTGCGACTCTCCTTGGATCTGATCGAGGAAGTCCGAGATCTAGCCGCCATTTGACAAGAAGAAGTAAAGAGGTGGATGGCCAAATACTTCGACAAGCACGTCAGGATCAAGCAATTCGAGAAGGGGGACCTCGTGTTGAAAAAGGTTGATGCGGCCGGAAGGTCGGCCGCGGTGGGAAAGCTCAATCCCAATTGGGAGGGTCTCTATGTCATAGAACAAGCATTGAAGTCAGGAGGGTACCACCTCCAAAATGTGGAGGGCGAGTCCCTCAATCGCACGTGGAGTGGTGACGACTTAAAGCGTTTTTATCCCTAAGTCCATGTAATAAGAATACTATGCTTTACAACTTGATTTTTATATATGTGTGGTAGGAATGACTTGCAAGGTGATGGTAGAAAGTCTTCAAAGATTGGCCCCCGAGCAGACTTGCTGAACAGGCTCTCACCGAGCTGGCAGGGCCGAAGGCTCACTCGGTGGCAGGTTCTAAAGGTTCAAAGGTTGGCCCCGAGTAGACCCGCTGACCAGGCTCTCACCTAGCTGGCAGGGCCGAAGGCTCACTCGGTGGCAGGTTCTAAAGGTTCAAAGGTTGGCCCCGAGCAGACCCGCTGACCAGGCTCTCACCTAACTGGCAGGGCCGAAGGCTCACTCGGTGGCAGGTTCTAAAGGTTCAAAGGTCAGCCCTGAGCATGCAGACGGGAGTTCGCGGTCTGATGGCGAACTGGCTGTGTTTGCGGTCTCTGGCGAGCACAGGGGGTGAATAGCTTCGGGCGGTCTGACGATCTCCATTGGAGTTGCGACCTGCTGTGAGAGTGGCGGTCTCTCATGGGTGATGTTGAAGCTGGCGAGTTCACCAAAAAAAAGCAGGAGTACTGTTGCTGATCGCGCGGTGTGACCGGTCAGGTCGCGCGGTCTGGAGGGTGGTGATCCTATCTCATAGGATGGTGACTGGATCAGGTCTCACGCCTATAAATAGGACCCATCAGCAGCAATAATAAAGACACACCAAGTGTAAGCCGAGTTCTCTTCTTTCCTGCGGTCTCTATTTGTCTGACCGGGCGGTCTGCTGATTGAACTCTTCTTGTGCAGCTTCTGCGGATAGTGCGGGCAGCAGCGATCACCTCTTCCTCTGAAAGTGTTCGGGAGGTCTGCGGCTTGGAGTTGTGGTGCTGGAGTTCGGGAGAATCAGGAGTTCGGAAGGAAGGGTGCGGTCTGATCAGTGGTCTGGTGTTGTTCTGAGATCGGCAGCGGGTTGCGGTTTGGCGAGTTACTGAGGTCGCAAGGGAGACCGCGCGGTCTCAAGTTATTTTCATCTTGTCTCTTTCCTTTGGTGTTTGTGCTGGCGAAATCATGTCTCGCCAAGTATGCCTTGCCTTGTAATTTGAAGTTGCTATCAATAAAGATCACCTGTTTGCCTCCATTTGCTTCTGGTTGTTTGGCTTGTGAACTCTAAGTTGACTACTCCTGCTCGCTTCATAAAATTCAAAAAATTTCACATGGTATCAAAGCAAGGTTGGAGTGGTTAGACCAGTGAGTGACTTAGAGTAGCCATCGCCTTTGTGAAGAAGGAACTAGTGGTAGAGCAATGGAAGCGAGGGGTCTTGGAATTGAAATGCTCAACTCGACTAACTTCAAGAAGTGGAAGTCGTGTATGCAAAGCTATCTTCTGGGTGAGGACCTCTGGGAGGTAGTTGGAGGATATCAGACGCAGGAAGTTGTCCCGGAAGGGGATAATGGGGCTGAGGTGAGAACTTGGAGGAGGACGAATGCGAAGGCAGAGTTTACTCTGAAGAGAGCAATTTCACCTGATCTGTTTGATCACATTCTGGGATGTAGATCAGCTGCGGAGATCTGGAGAGCCCTGGATAGGCTGTTTAACAAGAAGAATGTAGCAAGGCTACAGTTCTTGGAGAATGAGCTGGCAAGGTCGGCTCAGGGTGATCTTTCTATCTCCACTTTCTTTCTGAAGATGAAGAACTTGTGCGCTGAAATCTCAGCATTGGATCCTGATGAGCCTATCTCTGAGGCGAAGCTGAAGAGGCACATCATCCGCGGCTTGCGGAAGGAATATGTTGCCTTTGTGACATCGGTGCAGGGATGGGCAAATCAGCCGTCTCTGTTGGAGCTGGAGAACTTGCTTGCATCGCAAGAAAGTTTGGCAAGGTAGATGGCGGGATTGTCGGTGGCTGGGGGAGATGGCGAAGTGCTCTTCTCGGGGAAGAATAAGACGTGGGATAAAAAGAAGAAGACCGCTGGAGGAGGCTATGGGTCTTCAACTTCTGGGCAGCAGGAAAGGGGGTATGCTCCCAAGGCTGACGGGAAGAAGCAGGGTGAAGGTCCGAAGTGCTTCAAGTGTGGCAAGTATGGCCACATCAGGAAGGATTGCAGGGTGGTCACCCAAGCTGGGCATGCTGCGGAGAAGGAGGAAGCTGAGGCCAGGCACTTTGAAGGAGGTTGGGGAGGAGCCTTCTCGGCTTCTGTTGGAGCTTCTGCTCCTATCAACTATCTGGAAGACTGGATCGTGGACTCAGGGTGTGGTCATCACCTCACCGGAGACGAGACCAAGCTTTCTTCTGCACAGCCCTATACAGGTAACAATGCAATCATTACTACTGATAATACTGCGCACCCAGTAGAGAAGGTGGGGGTTGTTTCCTTGGGCAGTGATAGAGGGCCACTTACTTTGAAGAGTGTCTATCACGTGCCTGGTATGAGAAAAAACCTCTTCTCCGTGACCAACGATGTAGACGCTGGGTATCACGTTCTATTCGGCCCAACAGAAGTGAAGTTTCTACGCAATTTTGAGGCCGTAAAGGCCGAGGTCGTCCATGTCGGGAGACGGGCAAAGGACTTGTTCGTTTTATCGACAAGTTCCTACGTCGACAAGATGAAGAAGAATGATGGTGCTGTTATATGGCATGAGAGGCTGGGGCACGTAGGGATGGACAAGCTGAAAGCTATGGCAGTGAGAGGTCTGGTCAAGGGCCTGCCAAGTCTATCTTCCTACGGTGAAGGTCATGTTTGCGCGGGATGTCAGTTCGGCAAGTCTCACCGACTACCGTTTGACAAGTCGTAGACAAGGAGTAGTGTGCCGTTGGAGTGCATCCACGGTGAATTGATGGGACCAACTGCTACCCCATGCCTCGGAGGCAGCAGATATATGCTGGTGTTGATCGATGATTACACCAGATATGTGTGGGTATATTTCCTGAAGGAGAAGGCGGAGGCATTTGCCAAGTTTGTGGAGTTCAAGGAGCTCGTGGAGGGTCGGCTAGGACTGCGGATGAAGAAGGTGAGGACTGACAACGGAGGGGAGTTCACCTCCAGTGAGTTCTCTACTTTTTGCAGGAAGGCAGGCATCCGGAGAGAGCTCACTTGTGCACATACTCCACAGCAAAATGGAGTTGCAGAGCGGAAGATCCGTCATCTGACGGAGACCTGCAAGTGTTGGCTGTATGCCAAGAGTATCCCAAAGTCCTTCTGGGCGGAGGGAATGTCTTGTGCTGCCTACGTCATCAATAGGATGCCTTTGAGTCCCATCAACATGTTGACTCCGCATGAAATGATGTTCAAGGAGAAGCCAAGCGTGGCACACCTTAGGGTGTTTGGTTCCACCTGCTACGTGCATGTTCCAGATGCTCTTCGGACGAAGCTAGATACAAAAGCAAGGAAGCTAGTCTTCGTGGGATACGAAGAGCGGAAGAAAGGATGGAAATGCATGGACCTGGAGACGCGGAAGTTTGTGGTATCTCGCGACATCGTGTTCGATGAGGTGACATCTTACAAGGGGTCTTCTGATGTGGAGCTACCAGAGAGAAGGGTAGAGGTGCCGGAGAAAGCTGTGGAGGATCTTCAGGTGGAGCTACCTGTGTCACCAGGTGGTCCATCTCCTTCTAGTTCCGAGACGGGGGCTTCTGGTTCCGGGAGCAGGGGGAGCGATGCTCCTAGCACGTCTGGAAGGGGAGCTAGGGAAGAAGCAGCTGAAGATAATGCGGTTCAGGGGAAGGAGCTGAGGAGGTCGAAGCAAGCGATCGTTGCCCCTGATCGCTATACAGGAGGAAACGTAGTGAGCTTCGTCTCATGTTTCTTCGCTGGTCCCTTAGATGAGAGGGAGTCGTCGAGCTTTGAGAAGGCCAGAGGCGTGAAGGAGTGGGACATTGCTATGCAAGAAGAGATGGAAGCTCTCGAGAAGAATGAGACCTGGTCTCTTGTGCCCAAGCCCAAGGGCACAACTCCTGTTACATGCAAGTGGGTCTGCAAGCTTAAGAAGAAAGCTGATGACAGCTTCGAACCGTACAAGGCTCGCCTTGTAGCTCGGGGGTTCTCGCAGCAATACGGTGAAGACTATGAGGAGACATTCAGTCCGGTGGCAAGAATGACTTCAGTTCGATTTATCATTACCTTGGCGGCGTTCAGTGGATGGAAGATTTGGCAGCTCGACGTCAAGAACGCTTTCTTATACGGCGAGATTGACAAGGACATCTTCATGGTCCAGCCACCTGGCTTTGTGTCTGAAGATTTTCCGGAGCATGTCTGCAAGCTGAAGAAAGACCTGTATGGGTTGAAGCAAGCGCCGAGAGCGTGGTACGGGAAGATCGCAGAATATCTCCTATTCTGTGGATTTGGTGCTTCAGACTCAGACTCAAGCTTGTTCGTCAAGAAGAGAGGGGAGCGTCAAGTCATCGTGCTGCTATACGTCGACGATATGATCGTTATGGGGAACTCGAAGGAGGAGGTAGTGCAGCTTCGGGCCGAGCTGTCCATCAGGTTCGAGATGAAGGACTTAGGTGAGCTTCACCATTTCCTTGGACTCGAGGTGCAGAGGAAGGAAGGTGGAGTGTTGGTGACCCAGGCCGGATATGCGGAGCGGATCGTGGAGCGATTAGGCATGATGGAAGGGAAGTGCACTTCCACACCTCTGGAGAAGGCCATGAAGCTTCGGAAAGATGAGGGCAGGATTATGCAAGATCCATTGGTGTTCCGATCTCTGGATGGGATCTTGATCTATCTGACGATCACGAGGCCGGATATTGCATATGCAGTTGGCAGAGTCAGTCGATATATGGCGGAGCCACGGGTACCTCATCTGCTAGCGGCCAAGAATATTCTGAAGTATGTCAAGGCGACCTCGGACATGGGTCTCCTATACAGGAGGGATGCGGGTTTCGAGGTGCACGGGTACATGGATGCTGACTACGGGGGAGATTCGGATGATCGAAAGTCGACATCTGGATTCGTCTTCATGGAGGGCCCTACAGCTATATCATGGTGCAGCAAGAAGCAGGATTCCATATCGGTCTCCACCACGGAAGCGGAATACAAGGCTTAGGCCTTGGCAGCTCAGGAAGCCATCTGGCTTAGGAGGTTGGTGGGAGACGTCCACAAGGAGGTTCGGAAGCCGACTCTGCTATGCGGTGACAACGAGAGTGCTCTCAAACTGGTTACCAATCCAGTTTGTCACACGAGGACAAAGCATATCGAGATCGAGCATCATTTCATACGGGAGAAGGTGCTAGAGGGATCTCTTTCGGTCGAGCATGTGCGGAGTGCGGACAACGTGGCGGACATCTTCACAAAGGCGCTGGCGAAAGGGTCGTTCACGCGGCTAAGGAGCCTATTGGGGCTAGTTTCAACTTCCCACTTCAAGGGGGAGTGTTGAAATTGTTGAAGTGGAAGTTAGAGGACTTTTGGACCTGGGCGGTCTGGGAGGAGGTCGGGCAGTCTGGCGTGACCGCACGGCCTGGCGGTCTGCCTCTGCGGTCTGGCTTGTCTAAGCCTAGCTGTGGTCTCCTGGCTTGACCGTTGGTATGGGTCCAAGGCGGCTGAAGGTGAAGGCCGCGCGGTCTGTCTGTGACCACGTGGCGGGTTGGTCGTCTTCAGGTGTGCGCGGTCTGTGCGTGACCGCGTGGCGAGTTGTCTTCTTCAAGGCTGTGGCGGTCTGGTGTGACCGTAGAGTTTGATCCAGGATTTTCCAGAATGCGGTCTGGTGGCTGACCGGGCCTTCAGGTGGTATTCGCGGACTAAGGGACTTAGTCGCGTGGTCTCAGTTTGCGGTCTCAGGAGGAGACTGGTATGCGAGCTGGACGCTGTTCGCTGTCTCAAGTGGAGACCGGCATGCAGACAGGAGTTTGCGGTCTGATGGCGAACTGGCTGTGTTCGCGGTCTCTGGCGAACTGGCTGTGTTCGCGGTCTCTGGCGAACACAGGGGGGTGAACAGCTTCGGGCGGTCTGGCGATCTCCTTTGGAGTCGCGACCTGCTGTGAGATGGCAGTCTCTCATGGGTGATGTTGAAGCTGGCGAGTTCACCAAAAAGAAGTAGGAGTACTGTTGCTGATCGAGCGGTGTGACCGGTCAGGTCATGCGGTCTGGAGGGTGGTGATCCTATCTCATAGGGTGGTGACTGGATCAGGTCTCACGCCTATAAATAGGACCCATCAGCAGCAATAATAAAGACACACCAAGTGTAAGCCGAGTTCTCTTCTTTCCTGCGGTCTCTATTTGTCTGACCGGGCGGTCTGCTGATTGAACTCTTCTTGTGCAGCTTCTGCTGATAGTGCGGGCAACAGCGATCACCTCTTCCTCTGAAAGTGTTCGGGCGGTCTGGGGCTTGGAGTTGTGGTGCTGGAGTTCGGGAGAATCAGGAGTTCGGAAGGAAGGGTGCGGTCTGATCAGTGGTCTGGTGTTGTTCTGAGATCGACAGCGGGTTGCGATTTGGCGAGTTGCTGAGGTCGCAAGGGAGACCGCGCGGTCTCAAGTTATTTTCATCTTGCCTCTTTCCTTTGGTGTTTGTGCTGGCGAAATCATGTCTCGCCAAGTATGTCTTGCCTTGTAATTTGAAGTTGCTATCAATAAAGATCACTTGTTTGCCTCCATTTGCTTCTGGTTGTTTGGCTTGTGAACTCTAAGTTGACTAACTCCTGCTCGCTTCATAAAGATTCGAAATATTTCACAGCTCTCACCTAGCTGGCAGGGCCGAAGGCTCACTCGGTGGCAGGTTCCAAAGGTTCAAAGGTTGGCCCCGAGTAGACCCGCTGACCAGGCTCTCACCTAGCTGGCAGGGCTGAAGGCTCACTCGGTGGCAGGTTCTAAAGGTTCAAAGGTTGGCCCCGAGCAGACCCGCTGACCGGGCTCTCACCTAGCTGGCAGGGCCGAAGGCTCACTCAGTGGCAGGTTCTAATGGTCCAAAGGTTGTCCCCGAGCAGACCCGCTGACCAGGCTCTCACCTTGCTGGCAGGGTCGAAGGCTCACTCGGTGGAAGGTTCTAAAGGTTCAAAGGTTGGCCCCGAGCAGACCCGCTGACCAGGCTCTCACCTAGGTGGCAGGGCCGAAGGCTCACTCGGTGGCAGGTTCTAAAGGTCCAAAGGTTGGCCCCGAGCAGACCCGCTGACCAGGCTCTCACCTAGCTGGCAGGGCGGAAGACTCACTCGGTGGCAGGTTCTAAAGGTTTAAACGTTGGCCCCGAGCAGAACCGCTGACCAGGCTCTCACCTAGCTGGCAGGGCCGAAGGCTCACTCGGTGGCAGGTTCTAAAGGTCCAAAGGTTGGCCCCGAGCAAACCCGCTGACCAGGCTCTCACCTAGCTGGCAGGGCTGAAGGCTCACTCGGTGGCAGGTTCTAAAGGTTCAAAGGTTGGCCCCGAGCAGACCCGCTGACCAGGATCTCACCGAAGCTGACAGGGCCGTAGGCTCACTCGGTGGTGATCCAGGGAAAGGGCAAGGTAAGAAATGAAGGACCAATAAAGGAAGACTAACACAGGGTAAGCCTTGGTACAAGAGTGACGAATGGTGTCCAACACAAGGATCACCGCCCGCAAATGGGGTTACGCAAGAAAGGCATTCGCCTGGCGAATGCACGATAGAGTGCTAGAAATCCCAAGGGACGCAGGAGGTATGCGGGATGAGGCGGGTCCACGCCGCAGTTTCGCTCCCAGGAGAGATCAATGAAATCGTCTAAGTCTCTAAAGGTCATGTGCGAGTGCGAAAAGGGTTGCGTCTGTGGGGCGCGCCTGCGTGGCGGAATCATCTCGGTCGCAACCTAAGGATAGAGGCCATCAACACCCAAGTAGGCAAGGGATGCGAGTGCGAGCACGATAGCTTGAAAAACACGTGAAAGGGAATGCGAGTGGGTGAACTGTCGGGGCACATTAACGAGAAGTGCAGAAAAAGAAATGCGCAGTGGTAACTAAGACAGCGAACGACAACAAAAGTATTACTTTCTATTTCGTCATAAAAAAACAAGAGGCTCTCACCATGTATCAAAAGAAAGAAGGAATCTTTAAGAATCATCGGCCTCGTCCTCGGAGTACCCGCTGCTCGGAGAGGAGAGGCCACCATGATCTCGCATGTCGCCAGCTTCATCCACGACATCGATCGGGGCGAAGAGATCTGGGAGTACATGACGGGCTAGGATCCTCTCGCCTTCTGTTGGGTTTTTCTAGAACCATACATCAGATGTAGGCGCAGCGGAAATAAACAGAAACAACCCAAAAAGACTTTGGATCGGCCATGAATGTTGAATCAAGAAGTTAACCAAATGCTAGGTATGAAATTACCTTTGCGGGATTGGATCAAATCCAACCTAGATGCTCCACGAGTTGATTCCTGTCGTCGGCTATGCAAGAGTTCTCACGTAGAATAATGTCTACGTCTCTACAGCAGTCCACACGAGCCGGGAGAAGAATGACTGCACCTTGAACTTCCACGAACTGCTAGGTTCGCTCCAGGAAGAACACACACGGCGACGATCGCCGGAGAGGAGGTCAGCGGACGCGATCGAGCGACGGAACTCCTTCCGTCTAGGGTTCAGGCGAGAGCGGAACACTTCCGTCGGCCTTTCTCTTTTCAGTTATATTGAACCCTAAAACGAAGTCCTATTTATACCCAAAGGATAAACAGCTTCTAGAAGAATCGCTGTCCGCAGACCACACATCAGAATAAGGGCTTCTGTTACAATTCGTCGGAATTTCACGGAAGATCATTCGTCGAGATTTCACGGGACAACCCGACGAAATCCGACGAATCACAACAGACGGCAACAATTGCCTAGTCAAGGCTCTCTGTGATAATTCGTCGAGATTCCACGGAATGACCCGACGAATCCCGACGAATTCCGACGAATCCAGACAGACGACAACACTTTGTCGAGTGAAGGATCTCTATCACAGTTCGTCGAGTTTCCACGGAATGACCCGACGAATCCCGACGAATCCGACGAATCCAGACAGACGACAACAATTTGTCGAGTGAAGGATCTCTGTCACAGTTCGTCGAGTTTCCACGGAATGACCCGACGAATCCCGACGAATCCGACGAATCCAATCCGTGTAAACCCGACGAATTCCGACGAATCATATCCGACGAATTCAGACAGCAACATTTGCTGGACTTCCCCATTCTATATGGTGATTGGTAACCTTTACCAACACAGTCAATCTTCCAACTTCTCTACATGCTCTTATGTGCGACCCTGCAGGCTCATATCGCGTTGGCAGTGAGATTACATGTTTGACCACTTCTAGATCACAATGGCAACTCCAACAGTCTCCCACTTGATCTTGAAAGTATCAAACCAAAAACCTCACAAACAATGAGCGGCATCTAGCAATGCATCATTGCTCCCCAAGCAATAAGAGTTCATAACTCATAAGCCTTTATGACCAATGTTCCAGCGTTGTCTTTGTCCCTTTGTCCCTTACATCCGGAAAGAACTAGAGGTATGGACCGTGTCACCCTCATAATAGCTCAATCCAAGTTTCTTGATCTAGAACGGACTTCCAGAGAATGGTGAGCTCAATATCACATATTGACTCTACCAAGCATGGCCATGCATTTCTCAGTCCAATTCCATCAAGGGGCCCATGGATGCAACTCCTGTTATATAGGAGGACAAATCCCATATCTGCTCACACCCAAACACCCAAATGATTCGTAACGTACCCAACGACCACCCTTATCATCAACCTTCTTCAAGGAAGACTTTAGATGACATCAAAGCACGCTCTTCCTCACTCGGTGAATGCTGTGACTTCAGGTCAAAGGACCACAACACCATTGTCAAATGAGACCTACTTGTGACACTTTTAAGTAACAATCCACAAAGTAGTCTCTGGTTGGGTCTGTCCAGTACAACTTGTTCACTAACAAGTACCCATGTGATGACTTGATATCACAATATCATGACCTGTGAGAACCGGTCATCAGTCAACACACATGCTAGTCTTAATGTATCATCATCACCCTTAGCTTCTACGATGATACCTCGACTAGGGACCTTTTAAGAATGAAGCTTCGAAATCATAGGCTCTCACATTCAAGTCTCGTACTTGATGTCCTATGGAAGCGAACATTCTAAGGGTATTTATCACGAATTTTATTCTATCATATAGAAACAGTATATCGTAATAAAAGAACTTGCCATTAATCGTAAAAAGAAATAATTGGTACACAATTCATCATATGAATAAATTTTGAACAGCCAACAGAATATTTATTTTACATGCAACCCACAAGACTCCCACTAGAGTTGATCATTCAGGTATCGTATACCCATTGATCTAGTATGACCATCATGCTTTCTCTGAGCGAGAGGCTTTGTCAGTGGATCTGCAATATTCTCCTCAGTCGGCACTCTGCAAATGTTCACATCTCCTCGTTCGACAATCTCACGAATAAGATGGAACCGCCGAAGTATGTGCTTGGAGCGCTGATGGGATCTAGGTTCCTTAGATTGTGCAATTGCACCATTGTTATCACAGTAGAGAACTACGGGACCAACAATGCTAGGAACTACATCTAGCTCGCCGATGAATTTCCTAATCCATACAGCCTCCTTCGCTGCATTAGCTGCAGCGATATACTCGGCCTCAGTTGTAGAATCAGCAACTGTCTCTTGCTTGGAACTCTTCCAGCTCACAGCTCCTCCATTCAGGCAAAACACAAACCCTGACTGAGACTTTGAATCATCCCTATCAGTTTGGAAGCTAGCATCCGTGTAACCACTTACAACGAGCTCTTCCTTTCCACCATACACCAAGAATACATCCTTAGTCCTTCTCAAGTACTTCAGGATATTCTTTACGGCTATCCAGTGACATTCACCGGGATCAGACTGATACCTGCTAGTCATGCTCAAAGCAAAAGAGACATCGGGTCGAGTACATAACATTGCATACATGATTGACCCAATTGCCGAAGCATATAGAATCAACTTCATGCGGTCCTTATCTTCACAAGATTTTGGACACTGGTCCTTAGAGAGATTCACACCATGAGACATGGGCAAAAATCCTTTCTTGGACTCAAGCATGTTGAACCGCTTCAACACCTTGTCAATGTACGTACTCTGGGTCAAACCCAGCAACTTCTTCGATCTATCTCTATAGATCTTAATACCGAGTATGTAAGTCGCTTCACCCAAGTCCTTCATAGAAAAGCAGTTCCCTAGGTTGTTCTTAACAACTTTCAGGGTAGGTTTGTCATTCCCGATCAGCAGTATGTCATCTACATACAATATCAGGAAGACAACAATGCTCCCACTGATTCGCTTGTAAACACACGGTTCATCCTCGTTCTTGACAAAACCAAACTCTTTGATCTTCTCATCAAAACGAAGATTCCAACTTCTAGAGGCTTGTTTCAATCCATAGATGGACTTATTCAGCTTGCATATTTTAGTGGCTTCATTTGGGGATACAAAACCCTCGGGTTGTGTCATGTACACTTCCTCAAGGAGGTTTCCATTTAGGAAAGCCGTTTTGACATCCATCTGCCAGATCTCGTAGTCATAATACGCAGCAATAGCAAGCAATATCCTAATGGACTTTACCATGGCAACAGGGGAAAAGGTCTCATCATAGTCAACACCATGAATTTGCTTGAAACCCTTAGCCACCAGTCGCCCTTTGAATGTCTGTACATTCCCATCCATGTCGGTCTTCTTCTTGAAGACCCACTTGCACCCTATGGGTCGTACCCCTTCAGGTGGTTCCACCAAGTTCCAAACTTGGTTAATATACATGGAGTCCATTTCGGATTTCATAGCCTCAAGCCATTTGTCGGAGTCCGGTCCATTCATAGCCTCTTGGTAGGTTGCTGGTTCATCATCATGATCCATAAGCAACACATTACCTATTTGAGACACGAGAAATCCATATCTCTCAGGCTCAAATCTTGGTCTACCAGATCTACGTAGGACTTGTGTTTCGTGAGCAGGTTCTCTAGCTACAACATCTTGTAGTCCTGGCTCAGAATCCAACTCTGGTTCATTCACTATTTGTGGTTCTTGAACTTCTTCAAGTTCTACCTTTTGCGTCTTTCTTGATAAGAACTCTTTCTCCAAGAAGACACCCGTCCTTGCGACAAACACTTTGCCCTCAGACGGTAGGTAAAAGTAATATCCCTTCGTTTCCTTAGGATATCCCACCAGATAACACTTATCTGATTTGGGTTCCAGCTTGTCAGGCATTTGACGTCGTACGTATGCCTCACAGCCCCAAATTTTAATGAACGACATACTAGGACGCTTCCCAGTCCATATCTCATATGGTGTCTTTAGAACCGTTTTCGTCGGAGCGCGATTCAGTGTCATTGCAGCAGTCTCTAAAGCAAAACCCCAAAAGGAAACAGGCAAGTCTGCATGACTCATCATCGACCGTACCATGTCTAACAGAGTACGATTTCTCCTCTCAGACACACCATTATGCTGCGGTGTCCTAGGTGGAGTGAGCTGTGATACAATACCACACTCTTTCAGATGATCACGGAACTCATGACTCAGGTATTCGCCACCTCGATCAGATCGTAGTGCTTTAACCTTTTTACCCAATTGGTTCTCCACTTCATTCTTAAACTCTTTGAACTTTTCAAAGGTTTCGGATTTGCACTTCATAAGATACACGTATCCGTATCTACTGAAATCATCAGTAAATGTAACGAAGTAGAAATACCCACCTCTAGCCATAGAACTCATGGGTCCGCATACATCACTATGTACAACACCCAAGAGATCCTCAGCCCTCTCAGTATAACCAGTGAAAGGGGCTTTAGTCATCTTGCCTAATAAACAAGACTCACATCGCTCAAATGATTCATAATCAAATGAGTCCAATAGTCCATCTTTATGGAGCTTGGATATGCGCTTCTCGTTTATATGGCCCAAACGACAATGCCAGAGATATGTAGGATTTGAGTCATTTGTTCTTAGTCTTTTATTACTATCTACATTATAGATCGGATGGTCCAGGTTCAAAACATAAAGACCATTAAACAATTGAGCTACAGCATAACAAACATCATTCTTAAATATAGAACAACAATTGTTCTTAATTATAAAAGAAAATCCAATCATGTCCAAACATGAAATGGATATAATGTTTCTAGTTATGGCCGGAACAAAATAACAATTATTAAGTTCTATTACAAGCCCACTGGGCAAAGAAAGACGGTAAACCCCTACGGCTACTGCAGCAACTCTTGCTCCATTGCCGACACGTAGGTCCACCTCTCCTTTACTCAGCAATCTCCTCCTTCCTAGTTCCTGCACATTTGTACAAATGTGAGAACCACATCCGGTATCCAATACCCAAGATGAAGGAGCAGAAAGGTTTATCTCTATAACATAAATATCCGAAGCGGAAGTCATACCTCCCTTCATTTTCTGCAGACCCTCAATGTACGAAGGACAATTCCTCCTCCAATGACCAGCCTTGCCACAGTGGTGGCATTTTCCTTCCTTCACGGTGCTCTTCTTTTTCAGCGCAGAAGATTTGGGCTCAAGATGTGACTTAGGTCCCACCTTCGTCTTCTTGAAGCCCTTGGCCTTACCCTTGCCTTTATGTACCATCAATATGGGACTAGCAGGCTTGGCCTTCTTCATGTTTATCTCGGCAGTTCGCAACATGCCTAGGAGCTCGGGCAGTGTCTTGTCTATTTCATTCATGTTATAGTTCAAGACGAACTGCTCATAATTATCCGGCAACGATTGCAGGATAAGATCTGTGGCCAACTCTTGACCCAGAGGAAAACCCAGTCTCTCCAGGTTCTCTATATACCCAATTATCTTGAGTACGTGAGTACCAACCGAGTCTCGAGCTCCCATTTTGCACTGAAATAAGGCCTTCGTGACATCGAACCTCTCTTGACGAGCTTGCCCTTGAAACATTTTCTTTAGGTGCTCGTCAATCTCCTTGCACCCCATGTTCTCGTGTTGCTTCTGAAGCTCAGAGTTCATGGTGGCAAGCATAAGGCACTCGACGTCTAAGGCGTCATCGGTATACTTCTTATAAGCATCCTTATCAACACGGGACGAGTTCCCGGTCGGCACCTCGGGGGCTTCTTCTTCCAAGACGTAGAGCTTTCGCTCTTGCCTGAGAACAATTCTCAGGTTCCTATACCAGTCCATATAGTTCGTCCCACTAAGCTTGTCCTTCTCAAGGATAGCTCTTAGGGACAAGGTGGAATGTGAACCACTTGCCATGGAATTCTACAAGAATTCATGCAGAACCTAATTAGTACCTTAATTTCAAAATACAATTTATTTTTAATTTGGACTTTAATTAAATACTCCCACTATTTTATTCAAAATGATAGCCCTCACTATCAATTCGGAGAGTCCATGCGAGCTACTCTCTTAGTGGACAAGATCCGTATTTCACCAACACCACGAGTCCGCTTTGGCGTTCCTCTCATAATGCGGTTATTTAGGTAGGCAACGCTTGCCAATTGCATCCTCATGCAATTCTTGTATGGCTGGTGAATAACTCCTTATTCGCATCCATCATATGTAGCATGCCAACCCTATGCCTCTAGGCACTCAACCTTTGAGGTCACCTAGTTAAGTTAGACCCGATGTCGACAGTGGGATATCACAATTATCCGCTCGCACCCTTACCAAGATAGATTAATGCACCTTGTTTTGGCAAGCCCACACATCATCGATCGAGGCAGAAAGAGTGTCATCCATCGGAAGGCATCCGAACACTTAATATTTGATGAAGGGAATTTTAAAGATAGGTTAACACTTAACCATGATCAACATTTGATCAATGTGCACATCCACAGAAAAACAAACTTTCTAAAATCCTCATGCATCCCTTATGTGCACTACATAAGACTATCAACCTTTGATAGATGAAAGGGCTAAATCTGGACATTTAGAACTCTTCCAAATCTTCAGATTTACATGCATTGGACAAAGGCAAAGACAACTCGACTTAAAGCAGTAGACAAGCTCGTCTCTCATTGTTGGATTCAAAATCCAAAACAGAACAAGGGTTCATTAACCACTTGAGGGACGGTTACTGCTAAGGAGACAATAATTTCTAACAATTAGAAATTACCACGAAATCCCAAACGTTCCTGGTGGGGTTCCAAGACCCCCCTTTTGAAAATCATCAACATTTGATGTTCCAGGAAGAAATCTTGACATTTAGAACACTTCTAAATACCTAGATTTGCACGTACTGGAATAACCAAACTTCTGAAACAAAATTCATGACCAGGAACCTGGCTCTGATACCACTGTTGGGTTTTTCTAGAACCATACATCAGATGTAGGCGCAGCGGAAATAAACAGAAACAACCTAAAAAGACTTTGGATCGGCCATGAATGTTGAATCAAGAAGTTAACCAAATGCTAGGTATGAAATTACCTTTGCGGGATTGGATCAAATCCAACCTAGATGCTCCACGAGTTGATTCCTGTCGTCGGCTATGCAAGAGTTCTCACGTAGAATAATGTCTACGTCTCTACAGCAGTCCACACGAGCCGGGAGAAGAATGACTGCACCTTGAACTTCCACGAACTGCTAGGTTCGCTCCAAGAAGAACACACACGGCGACGATCGCCGGAGAGGAGGTCAGCGGACGCGATCGAGCGACGGAACTCCTTCCGTCTAGGGTTCGGGCGAGAGCGGAACACTTCCGTCGGCCTTTCTCTTTTCAGTTATATTGAACCCTAAAACGAAGTCCTATTTATACCCAAAGGATAAACAGCTTCTAGAAGAATCGCTGTCCGCAGACCACACATCAGAATAAGGGCTTCTGTTACAATTCGTCGGAATTTCACGGAAGATCATTCGTCGAGATTTCACGGGACAACCCGACGAAATCCGACGAATCACAACAGACGGCAACAATTGCCTAGTCAAGGCTCTCTGTGATAATTCGTCGAGATTCCACGGAATGACCCGACGAATCCCGACGAATTCCGACGAATCCAGACAGACGACAACACTTTGTCGAGTGAAGGATCTCTGTCACAGTTCGTCGAGTTTCCACGGAATGACCCGACGAATCCCGACGAATCCGACGAATCCAGACAGACGACAACACTTTGTCGAGTGAAGGATCTCTGTCACAGTTCGTCGAGTTTCCACGGAATGACCCGACGAATCCCGACGAATCCGACGAATCCAATCCGTGTAAACCCGACGAATTCCGACGAATCATATCCGACGAATTCAGACAGCAACATTTGCTGGACTTCCCCATTATATATGGTGATTGGTAACCTTTACCAACACAGTCAATCTTCCAACTTCTCCACATGCTCTTATGTACCCGCTGCTCGGAGAGGAGAGGCCACCATGATCTCGCATGTCGCCAGCTTCATCCACGACATCGATCGGGGCGAAGAGATCTGGGAGTACATGACGGGCTAGGATCCTCTCGCCTTCTTCCTTAAGGAGGCCGGCCCTGCGCAACACATCCAGAGCATGCTCCGCCGCTCCCTGGGCCGTTCTCTGCATCAACCCTTCAAACTCGACGTTGGAGTAAAGGTGCCGAGTTTCCCTCTCCGCGGGAGGTGGCCGTGCAGAAGCATCTCGCAACCCCCGGTTCTCGGCCTCCAGCGCTAGATTTCGCTCCTCGAGGATGCGAGACCGAACGAGCAAGGTGTCATAGTTGGCTACGTGCTTCAAAGGAAAAGAAGATTAACGCACAAGGTAAAATAAAGGGAAGCGAGAGCTCTAATCGCGAGAGGAGCAAAGAGATACCTCTCGGCTCGGGCGGCTGGCGAGAAGGGCCTCAGCAGCGGCCAGTTGTAGCTTCGCGGTCGCGGCCTCGGCGGCTGCGATAGAACGGGTCTTCTCGACCTCAATAATGTTCCGCGCGAGCGTCATACCTCGGCGAGAGGTCACGTGGGTCAGCTCATGGGCCTGCATCATAGCTCTCGCCGCCTCGTGCGTGAGATTTTGTGTCGACCCGGTGTCGAAGGAAAAAGCGCCCTCGCGGCTGTAAAGCGCGTACGAGGTGCCGTAAGCGTGACCGCTGATGGTTTCCTTCTCTGTCCAGGATGGAGGAAGGGTGGAAATGGAGACCCGGTTGGCCTGCCGGTCCCAGTGAACAAGGGCTCGCCGGTAAGATCTGCGTATTTCTTGCAGAGAGGAAAGTTTCGGTGGCCTCTCGGCACCGACCCCGAAAAGGTCGACGCCGGCGCAGCGGCGGGATGGATGGCCAAGACTCCAGCCGTGAGAGCACTCGATCCCAGGGCATCCTCCACGGCTGCTTTGCCCTTATCAGCAACGGAAGGTTTCGACCGCTTGGCGAAAGGGCTCAAAGTCGCGTTAGGCTTCCGCTTCTACTTTGGCTTTTGCCCACTGGACTTCGCGGGAGGCAGGCTCTCGTAGCATGCCACGATAGCAGACTGCACGCAGGCGAGGGCGTCCGCAGGAGGGATCACCACATTCGTATTCGGCGGATGAATGGGGGGGGGGCTCTGCAGCCCTGTGTTCAAAGGGTCAGTTAAAACGAGCGGAAGCGAGCATAGAAGTAGCGAGAGCTCGGGTCGAAGTGTCCCAGCTTACCTTCTCCCGGCGGGACCACCGACAGTGAGCTGACATGCTTTCGCAAGTGCACGACGTCCATGTCGTGCTTCAAGAAGAAGGCGTGGAGCTTAGCCTCGAACCCTCCCAGCATTGGAGGCCGAAAGGTCGACTCGTCCTCTTGCACGGGTGCGAGTGGCACGTTGCCGAACTTCCCCGTGACAAAGATAAACCGCCGAACCCAGTCGTGGTTCTTATTGGCGGTACCGATCACGTTGAGGGGGCTCTGCCTAGAGAAGAACAACACTCCGCAAGTGGCCCTGAAGGTGAAGAGCTTCCGGAAGACCGGGAGCGAGAACTCAATCCCCTCCTCGCGCAGATAGCAGGCGAATGCTACCAGCATGGCGATGGAGTTGGGATTGAGCTCCGCGGAACTACCCCGAAGTAGCGCAGGGTCAGGCGCACCTCTGGCCACAGCGGGAGGTGGAGCCCTGCCTCAAAGTGTTCGAGGGGGATTGCGAGTGTGTCGGGCGAGAACTGATTAATGCGATCCCGGCTCCCCGGGAGGCGCCCGACGAAACCCGGCGGGATGAAATCCACGATAGCCTGATTGAAATCCGCCTCCGAGAGGTCGCAGGTGTCGAAGTCTCGGTTGGAGAAGACCTGGGCGCAGTTAGCCCTATCATCCGCTTCTTTCGGCATCGTGGAGGAGCTGGGTGATCTCGCGAGAGTAGGAGAGTAGAGAGAAGGGCGAGTGATCTCGCAAGAGCAGAAAAGAAGAGAGAAGGGCGAGTGGTATCGCGAGAGCAAAGGAGAGGAGAGAGATGAAAGCGCAATAATGACGGCGGTTGGGCGAACTATTTATAGAAAAAAGTAGAAAAATGATTGAAATCATTTGCACGCAGGGTGCGGATAGCCCGCGCGAATTCTTAGCGCCTCGGGATCAGAACCACCCACCTGAACCCGACCACGAACAGAAGGCGAGAGCAGTATGTGAGACCTTCCCTGCAAAATTCAAATGAAAGGGCACAAGAGCGAAAATAATCGCGAGACAGCATTCTGAAAAGTAAGCAAAAAGCGAGACATATACATATAAATACGCAAGCAATAGTTCGCGAGACATAAAAGGTCTCGCCTTAGTACGCTACGAAAACGAAAATAAAAAAGAAAGGAATGACAGGGGTCCGGGAGAGCGCAGGGAGCGAGAGCCGGTAGGCTTAGTGTTGATCCCACCGCCATCGGCCCCGGCCTCGCCTCCCAGTCCTTGGAGGCACTCGCGGGTAGTGGAACGCGTTGACGGCTGTCAGCTCTTAGCTGATCAAGCGCATTTGATCCCGGGCCCGCGCGATGTGCCATCTAGGCAAGGTATCCTCGCACACGCCCCCCTGGCGCTCCATCTCCCCGACCAGGTGTCTGTAGTCTCGCTCGAGGGTGCTAATCCGACGCTCGAAGGCCGCCCGGTGCTCCTCTGTCAGGTTGGCTTGGTCTCGCTGCATCCAGATCAGCTTGCCGAAGATCTCTGTCACCCGTTCCTTCATAGTACGGGCATACTCATGGTTGCCAAGGAATTCAGAGAGGTCGCTGGGGAAGGGTGGAGGCGAGATCAACCCCTCCTCCTCTAAAGGATCGGTGATCGAGATCTGGCAAAATCCTGCAAAAGCAGAGATTAGACCTCTCTCAGGTACAAGCCGCGAGTTCTGCAGAAGGAGACAACCAACCCGGTACGTATTCTTCGACGGGAGACCGGCGAGATGTGCTGGGCTGTCCTGCGAATGGTTGGCATGTGAGGTGGACAGATTTCCCCTTCCCGGGGCGGTGCGTCTGATCGGCCGCGGCGGAAGTGACGGCCGGGTCCGCAGCAAGAGAATCAGTCCCGGGACTCTTCCTCGCCGGACGTTCCTGCTCCGGGGTGAGAGGACTCTTGGTAGCATCTGGAACAGTAGAAGTACGGAAGGGAGGAGGCAAACCCGTGGTCCCGAAGGTCCCTAAGGTAGGGACTGTGAGAGCCTGAGTCAGAAGAGTTGCGAGAAGAGAAAAAAGCAAACGAGGGGGGGGGGGGGGGGGGCGGCAACATGTTCACCAAGCGAGCACAGGGCTCCGCCAGAGGTGCCGAGAAGGGCGGGCTCCTGGGTCGGAGGGGCGTTCTCGAGAGCAGGAGGAGGAATGGAAGCACTCGCCTGATTGAGCCCAAGGCCACCCTCGGTCGTCGACAGATCCTGCGAATGGTAAGATAGGCGGAGGTCAGTCGCATCATCATAATCAACCTTGAAAGCGAAATGCATTGCGTTACCTCGTTGGTATTGACAGGAGGAATGTCAGAGAGGTGGGGAGTTTCAGACGCAGACTCCCTCTCCCCCAGGTCTCTCCAGACCGTCTTGGCCTTCTTCAGCCTGTAGGGCTTAGAGGGGTCTCTTGCTGACGAGAGCCAGGGGCGTATCGAGTGGTCTTGGGAGCGGTCCCTCCCTGTGCGGCGGCGAGACGAGCCATCATTCCTTCTGAAAGTGGTTGTGGCGTCGGCTTCATGAACGTCATGGCGAGTGCTCCGAGGGAGAAAACGAGGAACAGTGGTTAGAAGATGGGCGATCTAAAGATAACAACTGGGGCCGTATTTATAGCTAAATGGAGGGCCCCACCAAGAAGATTCCGTCCAGGTCAGCAATGCACTTGCCGAATATTGGGGTTGGACTCTTCTTTCTGAGCGTAGGACTCGCTCGCAAAGAGCGGGGATTGTGTACAACCCCGTATTCCCCGAGTGGGTCCCCAAGACCCCGTGGAGGGTCAAAGTGCAGAATAGGAGTCCAAGGGCCCTTGGGCGAGTGAGGTCCACTCGCGGGTCACTCGCATGGTGTCATATCGGATAGGCGAGAGTGCCCAAGACGTCATGAGCTATTCGCCCGATGGACCATGATGGGTAAGGAGCCAGACGAGTGGTGCCTTTATGGACCACTCGCCCAAAGGGCTTTGACGGGAAAATTACCTAAATACCCCTTTGTGGGCTGTCAATAGCCCTTCAGAACAGCGGAGCTAGGCTGTTAGCAGACCAGTTTTGGGGTGTGATTAGTAGAACCAAAGGGCGGATTTACGCTATTTGCAGTCCAAGACTAGAAAATCTATAAATAGACACTTAAGGGCACCTTGGAGGAGACCGGATCTTTTGAGCTCTCTCCTTCAGGCAATTTTCAGAGTTGGCTGCTAGTGCCCTCCAAGGTGCCCGGCTGAGCATTGGTTTGGGAGGGGAAGCTCTCTAAGATCTTCCGGGTGTGTGGCGGGACCTCCTCGCTGCACCCTTGGGTCTGTTTCAGATTTTTCATCCTCGGCCAGGAGAGTTTAGTGAGGGAGAAGTAGGCGCAGGCTACACCCCATGTGGGTCCGAACTCAGAGACCGGTTGACGGTTTCAACACTAATCATATAGTCAACCTTCACAAAAGCTGAATTATTTTTTTTCACGCCTCTTTAGTCTTTCCCTCAAACCCCCACGACCCAATTATGTCAATTTTGCTTACATGTATATGTTAGTAAATTTGTCGCATTGAATTTATATGTTGATTTGGTGCACGATAAATTGTAGAATAAAAATTGAGAAGCAATGTAGATATTAAAAAATCATTTTATTTTCACTACTACTCTGAATTAATATCAATATTAGTCTTAAATACATTATGTAGTTTCACTATTTTTTTTAATATTCAAAATTTCTTAATATTTTTTTACTTATGATATGATTTTCTATAGTAAATTTAAAATGAAGATTAGTTTATCACAATTTTTTATTATACTTATACATCATATAATATAAAAATAATAATATCAATTTTGTGCTTTAGAAATTATTCTAATAAATTTGAAAACCGCCGCGAAAAATCGCCCCAGACCGCACCGATTATTGAACCGCATCGATCAATTTTGGTCTGGTTCAGTTTGGGGAAATAAATAACCGACCATTTTAGGTTTAGTTTCGGTTTGGGTCCAAACAGAACCGCGTGCACCCCTACCTGCGGGGTCCGGCGTGGTTATCATGGGTATTTTGGGTATTTTGTAAATGTATGAAGTGTTATATATATAAACTCATTTTAGTTTTAGGGTTAAGTGTATTCAGAAACCTGAAATCCGTCTACTTCCCTAGAATCACCTATGTACTTGATCAAGTGAAGAATAGACTCTTGCTGCCTATAGATGTAGCTCATCTTGGGGTGAATCATATAAATCTGTCTTATTTTTTGATTTTCTATTTGCTTGATTATTCTACACTCGTTTATGCAACAATACATTTATATTAATTGTCATTGCTCAAATTTTTAGAACATCTTGGACTTATTTGGATTTGACTGATTTGCATAAAGTGGTACGAAAATAATCTAATGCTAGCCTGTATTGTAAATTTTGGAGGAATTTGCAGGGAGCTTTTAAAAAATTGAATGGTAACCAAAATTTTAATGTTATGACTGCAAAAACAACAAAGAGTTGCCGGATACTTTGGTCACATCCCTGGCCCAGATGCTCAAGTAACAAGGAGGGAACAAAATATGTGAAGTAAATTTCTACGAGAAATAATTAATTCTTTTGGTGAATAAACTACTTCTAGACGTCATTAAGAAGCTAATGTAATCATAACTGTCACAATCATATAATTGTTTTTTGGGATTTAGAGGCTTAAGCCACTGGAATTATCGATATATTTGATGATATCGTCTAGTTTGTGAAACTCACCGGCACGTTCAAATAAGTAGTGTGTGTGTATAATTCACTTACTAATTAATCAATCATTTTCATAATACTTTGTTCTTTTATAAATGATGATATTTTATTGATGAATTTGAAGAAAAATAACTAGAGATTGATGGAGTGTTAGTATTCCAAATGGGAATGAATTTCAAGGTCTATCTCAATACTTTGTGAGTTAATCAAGTAAAAATTCAGTTATCTAGTAGGCTTCAAGGAAATATTTCAGACCTTTAAACTTATAATATAAAGCCGGAGTTGGATAAGCATGTGTTTGTGGTCAAGTCACAAAAAAAAGTTGTTGGGATTTTAGGAATGTAGAAAGTTCTTGGTAACTTAGTAGCAATGTATTACAATGTAGACTCTGTTTGGGGTGGGGGTGGCGGTGGCGGTCGTGAACGCAGTTGCTAGTAACTTTGATAACGTAGTGGTTGAAAATTGTGGTCACGAATACGTTGACATGTTTGGAGGAACTATGTTTTTAGTGTAATCACGAACGTAAAAGCAATTTATCTATTTGGTAGAATTGATCTGCGGTTGTTTACATCAAAATTAGCTTATCATAACATCATGCATATTTTAAAATTCCAAATCAATTACAAAAAATAATATACTTGGCATCACATAAAAATATATTCTATCAATGAATCAAAGATGAATCCTAAACAACAGAGAAAATCCACACAGATCCACAGATTATTGTGTCAGAAAAAAAAATGAATCTTAAAAACTGTAGGTTTTGATAGATGCAAAAAACAATCTTCTCAAGCTTCGATGATTTGTATGGGGAATGAGATCTTCCTGCTTATAGATTCTCCGACGATAGGATTCTTTTTGAACTTCCTATTATACGAGATCTCGGATCTGCCTTCGTCGAATATCACAATGACCTAGGATCAATCTCAGAAGAAGACCAAACAACCTTCAATGATCTGCCTTTGTCAAATATCCCTATGATCTGCACGAGGATCGCCATAGAAAGGATCGTAGTCATCGCCGACTAGGATCGTCGGAGGAGGGCAGCACGGTAGGAAATCTTTGCGCGGAAGGATCGTTGTTGTTGCCGTCTCCATGGGATATTACGCGACATTTATTTAAAAACACCACCACTCCTAAAAAGCTGACCCAAACAGAGCCTTAGAATCTTCAGAATCTAAGAGAAATTTTCTCAGGTCACCTATGAGAGAGTCAACGATGGGGAACTTAATCTCCCTTAGGCCCAACAAATGCAATTCACTTGGGAAATGCTAAACATTAAGACATCTCGAATCCTAATATGTCTGAAGCCCATTTTGTTGACTTGCATTCAATTTATGCCCCTACGAACATGTTAACGTGTGTTTCGCTTGAATTGTCAACTCTTATCAGCTTAGATCACGTATGATCACTTTTATGATCGTATATCATCACTCTTTCATGGCACGCCACAGAACGGGCCCAATCATAAGGCTCTGTTTGGCGCGGTAGTGACGATCGTGAATGTGGTGGTCATGAACCGTCATTCGTGAGTGCCCGACCTCACCTAAGGAACTTCATTCATTTTTATGTTCAGAACTAGTAATATTTTCTTGGTGACGGTCATAAGCGTTGTCATGCCAAACTTGCAGTCTATAACAGTAGAGTTTTTTTCTCAAAATTCACAGTCTTGGCACAAAAATTGTACCTCCAAAACTCACACAAAAAAAAAGATGGGGGAAGAATGCGGAGTGCAGGTTACTCGGGAAGAAGGATGCCAGAGGGGAGATCTCTAGGAAAAAAACTACTTCGATTGATCTAAAAAGGTTACAGGGGGGTCTAAAACCGGTAAGAGTGAGAGGTAGAAAAGCGACAAAATTCGAGACCGCTTGCATATGTTGCAAGCTGGAGGCTCGAGCAAAAATCCTTTTTCTGATACCCCTACCCCTCTATTTATAGACGCGGAGGTCTGTCCAAACGGGCAGGTCCAAAAATTACAGGTTGCCCGGGATACAGGAGAGCCGGGGCAGTGAAGAGAAGATACATGAGGTGCAAATAGCAAAAAATTAAAGAAGAACCAGACCGCGCTGTCTTGCGGTCTCATTGGAGCCTGACCGCCTATGACTTGGGAATTTTGTCGAAGAGGAAACAACCGGTCTGAGCGGTCTCCGAAAATCGAGACTGCCGGGAATGACGATTCTGACCAAAAAGGAGAGGTCGTGGACTTCCGGGCAAACATGATCCCCGCACATTTTCAAGTTTTGTCGGAACTTCGGAAATGTTCGCTTTGACCGCTGAGACCGCGACCGTCATAAATGCAGAAAAGTCTATAAATACTGATTCAAAGCTTCAGAGTCCAGAACTTTCTAGAAGAGATTGCGAGCTTGTACTATCAGCGATCGCCCTTTTCAGACCGCGGCGAGCTCTTGAAGATGGACATGATGCCTGCTCTAACTCAGCGGGCGAAGGCCAGGAGTTCGCCAAAGGTCGATGCTTGAAAGATGAAAGCTTAAGGAAAGGAGACCGCAAGCTATAGGAAGTCACTAGCGGTTAAAGCCTCCAAGGCCCCGACGAAGAAAGTTGCAACGAAGGAGACCATCAGCTCTCCCCCAGATGGAAAAAGCCAGAATTGGCAAAAGAAGGCGCGGCCTTGGCGACCGATAACCTTATCGATGTGTCGGCCAACTCTTCGGGGCCTCCTGTGTTGAATCTCCCTGATGTCTCCATCACCTTTGACTGCAACAAGTCGGTTGAAGCTCTCAACAAGGCCGTTGTTTAGTCTGGCGAGACCGCTTCCACTAAAACTATCAAAGCTCAGATGCAGAAGTAGAAATCCTCAGCTGAAAGGCTTAGGCAGAAGATCGTAGATCAGCAGGAATCTGTAAGAGGAGTAAAGAGAAAGGGGACAGATCTCCCTGTTCAGACCGCCAAGAAAAAGAAGAATGATGAAAACAAAGAAGTGACCGCCAAGACCGCTTTGGTCTAGGCGGCCACACTTCCTGCAGTAGGCGGTCTCGGACATCCTGCTATGGATGAGTCTGAAAAGTTAAGTGAGCAAGCCGATCTCTCTTTTCCTCTTGTTGTCTCAATGTCTTCAAGGGGAGCAGACTCAGAGTTGATAGCTTATCTTGATGAAAATTCTTCTAACGATCTTGTATGTTCGGTATCTCAGGTACTCGACCCCTTCGAATCTGAATAGCTTCGGGAGCCCGTCGAAGAGTGATAGCAGATCGCTGAGAAGGAGGCCGCAGATGAAAAAGCAAGGCAAAGACCAGAGGCCGAGAAGAGGGAGAGAGAAGAAAGAGAAGAGAAGGAGAAATAAGAAGAGAAGAGAAGGAAGGCGGAGGGGGAGGAGAAGACAACGTTGGTTGCTGCAGAGAAGGAGAGAAAAGAGGAGGTAGAGTTGGAGGAGAAGAAGAGAACTGAGGAAGAGAAGAAGAAGAAGAAGGATAAGATGAAAAAGAAGACCATTGAGAAGAAGAAGAAGGAAGAAGAAGAGGAAGAATGGGCCCGTCAGCTTAAGAAGGAGAAGACCGCACTGTCTACCGGTCTGACGGATCTTTCTGTCGACCAAGAGGCCAAGCTGGACAAGGTGGCAACAAACCGCACGGCAGCGGTCTCTGCCCTACGAACTGGTAAGGTGAAGCTGATCGCGAGACCGCCAGACTTTCTTCATCTGCCTGTTTTTCGACCTAGATCTCCAAAAGAGCGAAGTGAGATCGTCATCATCGAAACATATGACATTATTCTCAGCAATGCAAAATTAAAAAGAAGAAGAAAGGAATGGGAGAGATCGCAAAAAAAGAGTTGGAAAGAATGAACCTAGAGAACTTTAGAGGTTCAGATCGTCTTTTGCTGACCGCAGACCCTGCGGTCTCAAAAGATGTTGAAAATGTTCTACATGTCTGTACGATCTCTTTCATTTTCTGAGTCATTGTAATTGAGCTAACAGCTCTCTCTTGATCTCAGGTGTTGATGAGGTCGAGGCGACTGCTGAAGAAGGAGAGATCCCACAAAAATTGATATTACCTCCACAGCTCACGGACATCCTCAAACCCATCTTTGAGGATGTCCGCACTATGCGGACTCGAGAGCGGGCACAAGACGATCAACTCCGGGCTCGAGATGATCAACTCCGGATTTAGACCGCTGATTTTGAAGAGAGGTTGTGCGCCAACGAAAAGTGAGTCTACGAGGAGTGCGATCTGAAGAATGTCAAGCTCACCAGATCATTTCGAAGAGCTGAGAAGGATGTTGAATATTATAAGGGGAAGGATGCCACTCTAGCCACTGAGATCGGGGCACTCAGAGTCGGTCCTGCTCAAATGTCCATGAGTGCGGGAACATCTGTCGGTGCCCTAGAAGAGAGACCGTCCTCTGAGATTGTCGTGGTCCCTTTGGAATAGATAGACAGGGATGTGGCCAAGATTCATCGAGTTGCGATGTCAGCAAATCATGGATTGTCGACCATGTGGCCATTTCTTTTAACTTATGCAGGTCTGTTGGTCTCCTAGAAGAGAGACCGTCCTCTGAGATTGTCGACCTTCATTGGAAGAAAGCACCAGCCAAGGAGATAAGATTTTATTCTTGATTTTATACGGTCTTGAGACATTAATTCTGAACAATTTGATCGTGTTGTAATATATGTGACAATCTGATTTTTCATTTTATGTGATCTCTGTGATTGTTGTGATGCCGATCTCTTTTCCTTAGAATATTTCTGTCTTGCTGCTTGAGATACTGGGGTCTCACTTCATTGAGACCGACTATGCTGCTTGCCATTTCTTTTAACTTATGCAGGTTCAGCGATCTGCACAGCTTGTTGGGTGGTCTCAGAAAAGTTCATCATTACGAAATTAGCCCTCAGCTTCTATAAATAGCTGGTCATGGAGTCTTTATTTCAGACTTTCTGAATGCGCCCAAAGCACCGATCTCCAATAATGGTGTCCGCTCAAGTTACCGCTGCTAAAATCTTTCTTGACGCCGATCACAAGCCCTGCATGCTTTCATGAGATGAATATGTGAACTTTCTGGAGAAGCACATGATACAGAGCCAGATCATCGTCAGGTTGCCTTCGGAGGATGAAGGCTTGAACTTTCGCAAGGAGAACAAGTTCTTCCAATCGATCACTTCGATTGCGGTCTGACGTTCCCTCTCCCCTGGGAGGTTCTGGAGGTGATGGAGTACTACGGGATTTTGTTTGCCCAGCTGCCATCGAACTCAATCAGTCTCATGACGGTCTTCATCAACTACTTGAGATTGACACAAATAAAGTTCACAATAACTCAATTTCGCGCGACCTTCACAGTGAAGTCGCTGAAGGAGGGGAAGAAGGAGTAGTTCAAGAGGTACTTATACTTCTCCTGCAACGACATAAAGGTGCTCAACCTCCCCAACAAGATTCCCTTCTGGACCGAGAGGTTCTTGATTGTTGAAGGCGGCCTCAGCGGTCTCAAATCCACATCGGCCCGCTCAGCAGAAGGGGTCTTCCGCAGACCCAAAAACATCTTAGAAGAGGAGGTCAAGCTCCTGTCCTTCCTGGTGAGCAAGCGCTTTGATCTCCTTCATTACCTGACGATCTGGCATGAGATCGCCGAGATCACTCTAGAAGAGAGTAAAAAGATTTCCAGCAGTCTCCTGCAATCTCAGCACCATTTTCCTTTGATTTTTTCTAACTTTTTCCTTTTTTCTGCGACCTTTGCGGTCCCTACAATCAATCCGGTGGCGCTAGACGAAGAGGTGCTCACCTAGCGAGAGATACGAAAGAAAAGAGACCGCGAGAGGGAGGCCACCGAGCCCTTCAAAGAGTCAGAGGCCTCCAACAAGCCTTTCCATCTGACCGGCTTTGGCAGAATGCTGAAGGAAGCCAAGGGGAAGCCTCTCCTCAAGTGGAATCCAAAGGGCAAAAGCGTGAGGTTGTCCACCGCCATTTCGCTCTGGAGTGAGAAGTTGGTGCATCACGCCCATGCGGTCACCTTTGTGCTCTATGGAGAGAGCAACTCTAAGGAGGCATATAACATGGAACTGAAATGCTCTCTGACCTCGTTGTGCAAGCGACCGTTAGGAGCACGGTCTTAAACGACCATATGAGGCTAACTCTCTGTATGACCCTGAAAGACATTCATATCATGCAGGAAGAATTATATGTAAGAATACTTTACATGCGTCTCCCATTTTCTTTTTTGTGACCGTGCTTTCTGATTTACTTTTCTTTTACAGAACTCAAAGAAAGAGGCATATGACATTGAGAATCCTGATTTCCAGAAGGCCATGATGAAGCATATGAAAAATGTGTCGGACACGACGATCACTGAGCTTCGTCAGCGTGGCGACCACACTTCTGAATTTCAAGAAGTAAAATTTGTCAATCTCTTTCCTGAGATGCCAAAAATGATAGAGGATGAATCAATCATGATTTCCCAAATGAAGAGAAATCGATCACAATAGATAGCAATCGGTCTCTGGACTTATAGCAGGAGAATGACCATCTTTATTATGTGCGACCTCATTTATTAGAGTAAAGACTGGCATTTGCGCTCAATGCCTTAAATGTTGATGATCTTGAAATGTCTGTTGTATAATAGAACATACCATGTAATGACTTATATTCAGAGTGCACGATAGCCAATAATGGCGGTCTCTTGTTCGTCAGACTGCCCTATAATAAGACGAGAAGTATTAACTTTAATCATATGAGATTGCTATATTATGAGATTGCTATATTTAGATGAGCTCGCTTTGTAAATAGCGATCTCCAACAATTGAAACTTTCTGCTAAGATATCAATTCATAATAATTTGTAAACGATGATCCTGAACATTGCAATTCACTTAGAACAATTTTTAAGTAAGAGATGATTGGCGGTCTCAAATAATCCAGACCATTTCTTTTGTGGATGATAAACCAGACCTTGAAAAACCATGAACTTTTATTAGAGATAGATAGTCAGCGGTCTCAACTTTCCTAGACCGCTCCTTAACAGAAAAATAGAAGAGAGACCTCAAGAATAATCTCATATACTCCAGAAAAAAAGATAAGTGAAAGAAGCATTTAATCTGCGGTCTCAGTTTCTCCAGACCGCCCATTATAAGAATAAACATTAGACAAGTCTTGTAGTTGATGATCCCAGACATCTCAAACCAACTCTTAACATGATTTCAAGAAAAGAAGCACTTGAGATCATCTCCGCTCTTAGTATATGACAACTCTTCTCCTTCATAAGTTTGGAGACGATAAGCATCATTCTTGAGCACTTCTTTGATGATGAAAGGTCCTGCCAAATTTGGATTGAGCTTTCCATCTGAGCTAGATCTTGTTATTGCATCCACCTTCTTGAGGACAAGATCACCAACAACAAATTCTTTGACTCTGATATTTTTATCAAAATACTTGGTCATTCTTCTCTTCACTTCCTCTTGCCTAATTGTTGCCGCATCTCTCAGCTCTTCAATGAGGTCGAGGTTGCATCTCAACTCTTCATCATTTCCTTCCATCCAGCTATCTTGATTTTGTTGAGATAACAACACCCTTGGACTTCTTACTTCAAACTCAACCGGAATGAGAGCTTCTGAGCCATAAAATAATTTAAAAGGAGTCTCTCCAGTAGCAGAGGTTGGAGTTGTCCTCAAAGACAATAACATTAAAGGTAACTGTTCTGCCCAATTGCCTCTGAGATTTTCCACTTTCTTCTTCAAGAGATTTATTATCAACTTGTTAGCAGCTTCCACTTGCCCGTTACTTCTCGGATGATGCAAAGATGCGAACCGCGGCTCGGTGCCGATTTGATCACAGAAATTTATCAGATTGAAGTTGTTAAATTTATGACCATTATCTGTGATAATTGTCATATGAATTCCATGCTTGTATACTATCTCTCCCTAGATAAAATTCCTTACAACTTGAGTAGTGGTTTTATCCAACGCTTTTGCCTCGATCCACTTGCTGATGTAGTCGATCATTAATAGAATAAACTTGTGTTCTCCACCAGCCAAGCGGAAAGGCCCAATCAAGTCCATTCCCCAAACTGCAAACGACCATAAAGTTGCTATCGAATTGAACTGCTGATCTGGTTGATGCTGAAGAGGAGCAAATTTTTGACATTGAATACACCTCTTTGCAAACTTTTCTGCATCTTTTCACATTTGGGGACAGAAGTAACCTTGCCTCAGAATCCTTTTTTTAGTTCTAGCTCCCGAGTGACTGTCACACTATCCATAATGAATCTCTTGAAGAACAGCTAGAATCTCATCCTCAGAAACACACCTTGCCAACGGCGAGAGAAAATGTTTCCTGTAGAGCACTCCTGCAACAAGATAATAGTAGGCTACTTTTACTTTAAACTTTTTCATATCTTTTACCGTCGGGTGGAACTCCCCAGTTGAGAGGTAGAGGACAAAGGGGTCCATCCAAGATGGATGTTGATCTATCTGCATAACTTCTCCTTCTTTTATTGTTGGATGAAACAATTCTGAGGTGTTGCCTCCCGAAAAGAGACCAAACTTTACCAACTCATCTGCTTTTGCATTCTACGCCCTTGGAATGTGCTGAATAGTGAAGCTCTTGAACTTGCCTATCTAAATCTTCATAAAAGCTTGACATTATTTCAAAACATGATCTCTGGTCTCAAAGGTTCCATTCACTTGAGACGCATTACCAGAGAATCTGTTTTGACTTGGATGCCTTCAATTCCCAACTTGCTTGCAAATCTGAGACCGGCATGCAAAGCTTCATATTCAGATTGACTGTTCATTGTTGGGAAATATAACTTCAAAGCTTGGTCTAATCTAACCTCATTTGGGTTAATCAAAACAACTCCAGCTCCGAATACGTTCCTCCCCGAAGCTCCCTCGACGAAGATCATCCAAGCTAGAGGTGTTCCAACCTCTTTCTCTGAGGTAGCTTCCTTTGCATCAATCATGAAATCTGCTAACACTTGGGCTTTGATTGCTACTCTGGGAATGTAAGAGATGTTGAATTCACTGAGCTCTATCGCCCACTTCGTCAATCTACCATAGTGTTTTGGCTTCTTCAACACACTTTTGAGCGGAAGATCGGTGACAACATGAATTGAATGAGCTTGGAAGTAAGGTCTTAGTCTCCATGCTGAAGTCACGAACATTAAGACCAACTTCTCAAGGATCGGATATCGAGTTACACTTGGTCTTTGATTGCTACTCTGGGAATGTAAGAGATGTTGAATTCACTGAGCTCTATCGCCCACTTCGCCAATCTACCAGAGTGTTCTGGCTTCTCCAACACACTTTTGAGCGGAAGATCGGTGACAACTTGAATTGAATCAGCTTGGAAGTAAGGTCTTAGTCTCCATGTTGAAGTCACGAGCATTAGGGCCAACTTCTCAAGGATCGGATATCGGGTTTCCGCATCCTTCAAGATCTTGCTCACGTAATAAACTAGAAACTGCCTCTTCTTCTCTTCCCTGATTAGCACAAAACTGATAGCATCAGAGCCAACTCTAAAATATAGGGAAAGATTTTCTCTCTCTCTCTCTCGAGATTTGGAGCAAAGGAGTTGACGTTAGTTGCTTCTTGAGCTGGTTGAAAGTGTCGACACACTCTTTCGTCCATTCAAACTTAGCTCCTCCATGAAGAGTTTTAAAGAAGGGAGCACTTTTATCTCTTGAGCGGGAGATAAAATGACTCAAGCCTGCAATTCTCCCACATAACTGCTGAACTTCCTTGGAGGATTTGGGAGATGACATTTCTAGGATGGCATTCACCTTATCAGGATTCAGTTCCAACCCTTCTTACGTGAGGAGATGTCCGAGGAACTTTCTCTTGCTTGCTCTGAAGACGCATTTCAATGGGTTCAACCTCATATTGAAGGTCCGTAGAGTTGCAAATGTTTCAACGAGATCATGTTGGAACAACCCTATTATTGATTTGGGCTAGGATTACTATGTGTTGACTAGGACTAAGTTGACCCCCAATATATAGTCTAAGGGTCATAGTTTTTAGGCTGATAGAATAGCTAGAACTTAGGAAATCTCTAAGTTTCTGCGTTCGACGAACTTCACATTGAGTTCGACGAACTCCTTTTTGCGTTCGACGAAAAAGCTTCTCAGCTCGACGAACTCAGCTCTCTAGCCAGATTGTTCTTCAGTTCGACAAACTCTAACTTCAGATCGACGAACTCCAGTCTGTGTTCGACGAATCAGTATCAAATGTTCAGTTCGACGAACTCAACCTTCAGATCGACAAATTTCTATCTCAGCTCGACGAATTTTCTCTCAGCTTATTCAGATCAGTTATATTTTCTCAGAACTCAGTTCGACTATCAGCAATGAATTTATTCTTCCAGATAAGGCAAGATTTTATCCTTCCTTTGTTTATTCCCTTCTCAATTCTCTTCCCGAGAAAATAGCCGTTGACATATTTTGGGAAAGGACAATTTCATGGAAAAGGAAAAAGATATAAAGCATGTTGGGAACAGTGCCCTGCAATGTTTCTGATTTGAAGAAGTGCTCAGCTCAATGATAAATGCAAGTTGTATTTGACATTCCATCTAGTTCATGCTTGCAGGAATCGACAACAAGTCATGTACTCTAGTTATTTCACTAAGTACTATATCGTCGAGAAATTAAAGTGATGTCATCGACAAAGAATGCTTATCGTCGTAATGACGGATAGAGCAGCAGCCGCTGAGAAGCAAAGTGTTCGTCGACCGCTGAGACATGGCGAGATCAGCAAATGCAGAATGCTGCTCGTCGAACACAGAGAAGGCACAGGACATCATCATGTGGAACACATGTCTTCGAGAGAACATATGATTACGACGACATGATGCAAGAAAAAAGCTCACGACGACACTGTCAGAAAAAGAAGATCGTCGTATATACAGAATCGCCAGGATATCCTGTATCGTCGAGAGAACATATGATTACGACGACATGAGGCAGAAGGAAGATCGCGACGACAAAGTCAGAGACAGTTTGTCGTCATAATGATGCAAATATCCTGAAGACAGAATTCATATCTTGCGGACGTGATGTCAACAATTAATGCTGCCGCCTGATTGTCCAATTAGTGCGTGCTCTTATGGAATGGGAATCTGACATGAAAGGACAACAGATGTTACCGTTATGCGGCTTATCTGCCCTTTAAAAGGGAACGGTATTGCCCTAGAACAAAAAAGGAGAGGCTTGCAGTGCAAGAAGCAGAAGCAAAAGTATCCCACCGTTCAATAGAACAGTACATTCTTGCGGAGAAGAAGAAGAAGTTCTAAAGAAGCAGTCATCCTCATCGACTGCTAAGAAGCCAATCCACATCCGGCTAAGAAAGAGTTGAAGAAGAATCGTGCATTCAAGATCTGATTCAGAGGCATTCTCTTCATTCTCAAGAAGCCGATCATCATCAGGCTAAGGTTGCCGATCAACATCAGGCAGAAGAAACAGTTCATATCTGTAATCTCTTGTAAGGCTTGCGGGCCATATTGTCTAGCTTGAGGGTTGGAGAGTTGTGAGGCTTGAGGGCCAGGGCAGTACACTCGCGGGTGCGATTTGTTGAGCTTGCGAGCTCGGGGGCAGTAGGGACTTGCGGGTCTAGGCTGTTGGGACTTGCGGGTCCGAAAGGTAGGGCTTGAGGGCCTGAGTGTCGAGCTTGCGGGCTTAGGGGCAGTAGGGGCTTGCAGGCCTAGGCTGTTGGGACTTGCGGGTCCGAAAGGTAGGGCTTGAGGGCCTGAGTGTCGAGCTTGCAGGATCGGGGGCAGTAGGGGCTTGAGGGCCTAGGCTGTTGGGACTTGCGGGTCCGTGGTGTATGGCTTGAGGGCCGAAAGATTTTGGCAGAGTTTGCCGAGCCTAGCGGATCGCTGGGTTGGCGCAGAGGGACAAAGGACTACTCAAGACACCCGGTCTTGAGGAACCTCTATAGATCGATTGTGTGCTTTCTGTGATTAGTTCTTTACATTCTGCAAATCCGTTAATCACAATCGAGAAATACCTAAAGGGGATAGTATAAATTAGAAAAACCTATTCACCCCCCCTCTAGGTGATTTGGGTAGACACCCCCATAAACAACAAGTGGTATCAGAGGGAGGTTGTTCAAACAAAGCTTAACAACTTGAATAGATCTGCCAGCGGGTGTCTAAGGATCATGACTATGGAATCAAGAATAGCTATGTGTTGTAAAGAGAACTTTGCCATCTGGAAAGTCATAGTAAGAATATTCATGGAGGCGATGGATCCAAGAATGTTTTCGATTGTTCAGAATGGTCCCTCCATGACAATGTTAAAAGATGAAATTCTTCTTGCCAGCTTGGACAAAGAAGCTAGAAGCATTCTAGCTGGTGCAGTAGATCTGGCAACAAATCAGAAGCTGAGTTGTTGCTCATCAGCAAAGGACATGTGGGACTTCTTAGAAGTTCTCATGGAAGGGTCAGATGAAGATTTTGAAGAAGAGACCTCTCATGAAGAGTATGCATCAGAGCACCACTGACTACTTCAGACAGTGAATCAGAAGATGATGATTGCTCTGGAGCAAAAGAGGGGATAAGAGCACCCCTGTGTCCTACAGACTGTGACTCTGAGGATGAAGAGGTTCATGGATTGATGGCTCTGTGAGATTAAGAAGATCATGATGAATTGCATCATGATCAGGTATGCACCACCCACAAATCTTTACTACCTGCTTCATTTAAGAAAAACAAGAGTGCATCAGAAAATAATTTATCTTCTGAAGATGATGCAGAAGACTGCTCATCATGCAACAATAAGAACCATGCTGATCTATTAGAACAGTTTGGTGACCTCTTGGAAGCTCTGAGGAAGAGCAAGAGGCTTGTTAAGAAACAAGCTAGGGAACTAGAATCACTCAAGCCTCATAGGGTTGAGTTAGATAGGGAACTGGGTATGTCCTACTGTAAGGACACCAATACTCATGTGCTCAAGAAAATCATAGACAAACTTTATGCTGAGAGAAGCCAAAGAGAAGAACTTATCAAGAAACTTGAGAGTGATCTTCTTAAAGAAAGGAGCTTGGTAGCTAAATTCTCTAAGCCCAAAACTGTTCTGCCCATCATTGACACCTTCTCATCCTATAAAAATAGGAGGGGGTTAGGTTACAAGGAAGTGGCAACAGATGCTGGGAATGGAGAAAGGGGCAAAATTAAAGCAAAGCCTCACACCACCTTTCAGAAGGTAGTGCTTCCCTCAAACAGGTATGATCAGGACTGTGTCCATGGTCACTGGATGAATGGAAGCTCCACTAGTCATGAAAATGCTCCTGACTATGGAAAGAGAAAGGGCATGGGGATGAGTGCATTAAAGGCTCCCCATGAGGAAATTCAAATGGCCCATCATGGACCATTTGTATTTGGTGTCCCATCCCCCACTCTCAAGGATAAAGGTGCAACATTTTCTCAATCCCTTCCAGATAAGAAGCAGACTAGTATCCCTAGTATGATCAATTCTCACTTGAACATATCTGACGCCATCAATACCTTGTCAGCTACCAAGCTGACATCTGTTGCTGACAAACAGATAAAATCAAGAAGAAACAATAATACTAGAGCAGCTAGTCAGCTCTTGGCTGAGAGAGATAGGAAGAATGTTGCTGCCTTCTCTACTTAACAGACTTCCAAAATTGTTCAGAAAAGAAGGTACAACATCCATGAATGTTGGTGCTGTGGCAAAGTGGGACACTTTGCCATCGACTGTTGGCACAACCCTAGTGTGCTTAATGCAAAGGAGAGACCTCCTAGACTGGCTGTAGTGAGTAGTGGGATTCCCTATTATACAAACAAGAACCTAGGTCCTAAGTCACCTTGGGTTCCTAAGGGATATTAAATCTGTTTTGCAGGATAGTCCAATTAGCCAATCAAAAGTAAACAAGGCTAATGGACAATAAGTGCTCCAGGCTCAACTCTGGACTAAGAAAAACTCACCACATACTAAGTTGCACTAATCTAGGGGAGCTGGAAGTAAAGATAAGTGGACATTCCATCGAAGGGGAGCAACTGGCTCAAGGAGACTTAGAGGCCAAGGTGAAGGTAACCATGTTAATGTTTATCACATAAACACATCTTCATCTAATATTGTAAAGGTAATCTTTCAAAAACCATATCGTCGGAATGGTCATTAGTGTCGTCGAAAGACCTGCATTACGACGATACCCAATCGTCAGCGGACTCTTAATTAGGTCTAAGATCAATCATTACAGCTAAACTCGAGTTAGTCAGACATTTAACAAATGACACTTCAACTTCCAACTCGGACACTATAAATAAGGTCAAATGTCTTAAGGTTAAAACGCTCTCTACATTAGCCCTAAAAAGTCGTCGTGTTCCCCACGCCATCTAAGAGTGAACAAGTCGACTGAGCTGAAATCCTCTGGAATAAAAAATATGGCGCCAAAGAAGGAATATCTTCTATTTGAAGGATGTGAAGTGGTGAGGAATGGATTCTCAGAAGGCTTAGAAGAAATCCAGGGCACCATTAAGCTGCTCGAGAACATCGGCCTGGAATAGGCCCTCTCTGAGCCCACAGTAATATTAAGAAGAGAAGTGCTGGAATTCTACTCGAATGCCAAGGGTGGCTCAAAGGGAACATCTGTGAAGAGCGTAATCAACGGGATAAGCGTCAAGGTAAACCCTAAAAGATTGAACACGGCTATTCGGATGCCGGTCTTTGCCAAGGGGGGGAAATGAAAAGATCACCCAGAAAGACCTTGACAAGGCTCTGGCATGGTGCGGACACTCCAGCAAGACCTATGGGTCTCTAGAAAGGAAGAGCTTCAATCAGCAAGGAAATCTGATGGCGGACATAGTGGGAAAGGCCCTCCTCTGTAAAGTAGGGTCGCATGATAGAATATCCAGGCCCATGTTCAAAATAATGGCAAGGATAATTCTGAGTAAGAAGACCAATTGGGGTCAGCAAATTTTTAAGAGGATCCAAGAAAGCTTTCAGGCCCCGAATCTTGGAAGATTTCTATCACTTTATCTTCTGCTTTCCTACCCTGAGAGCTTCAACAATAAGTATGGAGTCAAAATACATCACATGAAAAGAATGGACATCAAAATCCTTGCAAGATGGGAGAAAACTCTGACTAAGCCTCCCACGAAGATAAAAACTGCGGAAGATGCAAAGAGAAAGGGAGAAAGCTCATCTGAAGAGAGTAAGTCAGGGAACAACTCTCCTCCATGTGGCTCAAAGGCAGCTACAGAAAAACGACATGTCGCCCTCCTGACCTCTGATCTAAGTCAAGGATTTAGGATATCAGCAGGCACAAATCCAAGAGGTGTTGAAACTAAGGGGGAGAAAAACAATGAGATCCCTGCTCAAGTAGAAACAGTGATCCAAAAGATCATAGGGGCTGAGGATGCTGAACATTCTGAGTCTGCAATGCAAGAGGACAATCAAGAAATCCCTGCTGATGGAACTAGTAGTGATTAGCAAGGCCCTGAAAAGGTGAGTAAGCCAAGCCACTCACCAACAGGAAAATCTCTATCTCCAATACTGGAAGGGGATGAAGAAGAGGATCAAGAGGAATCATCTACAGAGAATAGACAAGAAGAGCCCTCCTTTCTATCTCAAATAACGACGTTCCTGAAAGAGCAAAGGATAAAACTAGAAACACATGTCACCTCCGCCATCAATGATCTAAGAAAGGAACTGTATGCTGAAACAGCAAACCTAAGAAATGATGTGAAAAGCCTACAAGATTACAATACCCGCTCTCACAAAGCTCTAACTAACCTAGGGATCAATCAGTCATCGATTATCGGCAGCATAGAAAAGGCCTATGTTGCATCAACCAAGAAGATGGCTGAACACAAAACTGATCTTCAAGGAAGTTTAGATCGCCACAATAAAGAGCTCGACAGCCATTTGCTTGAGACCAAGAATCACTTGGAAGCTGGAATTCACATGCTCAAAAACAAAATACTAGCTTCCGAAGAGAACCTCCAAAAAGGGATATCTGAAGAAATCATAAAGGGGGAGAGATCAATGATAAAGGCTAGCTATGATCATGCCATCTGGACCTCGAACACGATCAGGGAAGCAATGAGTCTTCCTTCCCTGTGTTATGACGAGCCTACCGTAGGTCCCTGTACAAATATGGAGAAAGAAAAAATTGAGACTGAAGAAATTAGAAAGAGAAAGTACAGGGAAGAGTTGGAGAAAAAGGAGCAGGAAGTCGGAACCAAGAAAGCAAAGAGAGCTGCTGATACCAATGCACCAGATATATAGATGGTTAAATATAGAAATGTCAAAACTCTTCTGAACATTCTGAACATTTGTCAAAAATTCTGTATTTACTTAATTTTTGCTGAAATGACATCATAACGTGCTTGTCTGCTTAAATTTTAATATCTGTTATGAGAATGGCATTTATCATTGAGTGGGTTATGACTTCTTCAAGTAGGGGGAGATTGTTGGGAACTGTGCCCTGCAATGTTCCTGATTTGAAGAAGTGCTCAGCTCAATGATAAATGCAAGTTGTATTTGACATTCCATCTAGTTCATGCTTGCAGGAATCGACAACATGTCATGTACTCTAGTTATTTCACTAAGTACTATATCGTCGAGAAATTAAAGTGATGTAGTCGACAAAGAATGCTTATCGTCGTAATGACGGATAGAGCAGCAGCCGCTGAGAAGCAAAGTGTTCGTCGACCACTGAGACATGGCGAGATCTGCAAACGCAGAATGCTGCTCGTCGAACACAGAGAAGACACGGGACATCATCATGTGGAACACATGTCGTCGAGAGAACATATGATTACGATGACATGATGCAAAAAGAAAGCTCACGACGACACTGTCAGAAAAAGAAGATCGTCGTATATACAGAATCGCCAGGATATCCTGTATCGTCAAGAGAACAAATAATTACGACGACATGAGGCAGAAGGAAGATCGTGACGACAAAGTCAGAGACAGTTTGCCATCGTAATGATGCAAATATCCTGAAGACAGAATTCAAATCTTGCGGACGTGATGTCAACAATTAATGCCACCGCCTGATTGTCCAATCAGCGCGTGCTCTTATGGAATGGGCATCTGACATGAAAGAACAACAGATGTTACCGTTATGCGGCTTATTTGTCCTTTAAAAGGGAACAGTATTGCCCTAGAACCAAAAAGGAGAGGCTTGCAGTGCAAGAAGCAGAAGCAAAAGTATCCCGCCGTTCAATAGAACAGTACATTCTTGCGGAGAAGAAGAAGAAGTTCTAAAGAAGTAGTCATCCTCATCGACTGCTAAGAAGCCAATCCACATCCGGCTAAGAAAGAGTTGAAGAAGAACCGTGCATTCAAGATCTGATTCAGAGGCATTCTCTTCATTCTCAAGAAGTCGATCATCATCAGGCTAAGGTTGCCGATCAACATCAGACAGAAGAAACAGTTCATATCTGTAATCTCTTGTAAGGCTTGCAGGCCATATTGTCTAGCTTGAGGGCTGGAGAGCTGTGAGGCTTGAGGGCCAGGGCAGTGCACTCGCGGGTGTGATTTGTCGAGCTTGCGGGCTCGGGGGCAGTAGGGACTTGCGGGTCTAGGCTGTTGGGACTTGCGGGTCTGAAAGGTAGGGCTTGAGGGCCTGAGTGTCGAGCTTGCGGGCTCGGGGGAAGTAGGGGCTTGCGGGCCTAGGCTGTTGGGACTTGTGGGTCCGAAAGGTAGGGCTTGAGGGCCTGAGTGTCGAGCTTGCGGGCTCAGGGGAAGTAGAGGCTTGAGGGCCTAGGCTGTTGGGACTTGCGGGTCCGTGGTGTAAGGCTTGAGGGCCAGAAGATTTTGGCGGAGTTTGCCGAGCCTAGCGGATCGCTGGGTAGGCGCAGAGGGACAGAGGACTATTCAAGACACCCAGTCTTGAGGAACCTCTATAGATCTATTGTGCGCTTTCTGTGATTAGTTCTTTACATTTTGCAAATCTGTTAATCACAATCGAGAAATAACTAAAGGGGATATTATAAATTAGAAAAACCTATTCACCCCACCTCTAGGTGATCTGGGTAGACACCCCCATAAACAACAAAGCATATCATATTTGCTGTATCAGTTGCAATTCCAAGAAAATAATTAATGCTGATTATTCTATTCCTATTCAGAGATTTGAATTTCAAATTAGTTATCATTCTCTCTAAGGAAATATGATACCAGAAAAAAAAAAGATATCAGTAACAGAAAGAAAAGATCAAAGTATCAGTCGAGAGAAATATTCATTCAGTCAAAAAGAAAGATCATCTTCCTCAAGCAGCACATCTCATTCTCTGAGAACAACATCATCAAGATCAATCTCTCAGATTTCTGCTGCAAGTTCCAAATTTTCAAAGAGCAACACTAATCTGAGAAACTTCTGTATCTCAGATTCATCAGCTAACAAGGAAGATATCTGTTTCAAGAGAAAGCTCCATCCTCAAGCTGTCAACAATTTCAATCAGACAGGGGGAGCTTTACAACATCATTCCACTAGAGTCTTCTCTCAGATTATTGACAGAGAAGAACATCTAAACCCCTCTTTATCCCCTCTTGTACAGGGTTCTAACTCCCTTCAAAAGTTAACCCCTTGGTGACAGGGCACCTGAACAAAAACCTGTGGTTTGGTTAGAGCACCTGATCAAAAGCTCACTTGGTGTGTGGACACCTGATCAAAAACCCCTTGGTGATAGGGCTCCGGATCAAAAATCTAGTGGAATCCTACCAAGTATGGTAGAAGAGTAGATGTACCCAGGTTTATTGGGGAACTACTATAAAATCCTTATGTCCTCTGTGTTGTGTTTATTTTCTGTGTTGTGATGTGTGCTTTGTCTTTATTTTGTTTTATAATTCACTCTGCAACACACATATAAGTATCACTATTTTAATTCCGCTATAAAATTAAGTGAAAAGTTTTTAATACTCTATTCACCCCCCTCTAGAGTAAATCTAAGATCTAACCTCACTTTCAATTGGTATCAGAGGTTGGTTACAGACTAACACCTGAATCAAAAGATCAATTAGATCTTAAATTTATTTTAGAGTTTTCTTTTTCTAAAAACTCATGGCACAAAACAAAGAATATTCAAGCACAAGACCTCCTATGTGCAATCTAAATAAGTTTGCACTATGGAAGGCAAGGATTAGATTATACATGAATTCTATTGATGAAGAAAGCTTCAATGTTTTTTTGACAGGACCCCAGCTCCTACAGCAGCAACAAGTGTTGAAGCCACAACTAACAATAATGCTATTCCACCACCTGAGTGGGCAGATGCTCAAAAGAAGCAGAGAAGTGCAGATGCCAAAGCAATGAACATTTTGGCACAAACAATGTTAGATGACATTTTCCAAAGAATTGTGGAATGCACTTCAGCAAGGGAAATCTGGATCTCACTCAACAATATGGTTGAAGGATCAACAGATGAAAGAAAGGACAGAAGATCTCACCTTATCTCTCAATATGAGAACTTCAAGAAGGGAGAAAATGAAAGTGTAGCTGATATGTACAACAGGCTTAGCCTCATAATCAATGAGCTGAAGACCTTGGACAAAGTGATCTCCATCACTGAGATCAATGATAAGATCCTAATGTGCTTCCCAACACATGGGACTCTAGGATCTGGCCAATCATGGAAGCCAGAAGCCTTAATGAGATCTCCACTGAGACCTTGTTAGGCAAACTCAAATCCTATGAGCAGCTTATCAAATCTAGAGAAGCTGAACAATCTACCTCATCTCCAGCATCCAAGAAGGAGAAAAGCATAGCTTTCCAAGCTACTGAAGAAGAAGAAAAAGCTCCAGGAGATATGGAGTTCATGAGCCTTCTAGACAAAAGGTTCTACAAGATGGCTAAGAAGGACTTCAGAAAGAAGGATTCCAGATCAAGAGAAAAGCCAAGATATGACAAATCTAGTTCTAAAGAAATAATTTGTTTTGGCTGCAGGAAACCTGGACACATTCTGCCTGAGTGTCCAGAGAATCAAAAGAAGAAAAAGAGAAAAGATAAAGAAGAAAAGAGGCACTCCAACAAGTCTTCCTCCCACAAACACAAGCATAAGGGAAGAGGATTTGTAGCAGAATCATGGAGTGAAACTAATTCAGAGTCTTCATCCAGTTCATCTGAAGATGAAGAAGAATCAAAAGAAAAGGACCAATGCTTGATGGCTGTCTATGACTCAAGCAGTGAGTCAGAAAAAGCATCTTCATCCAGCTCCAGTGATGATGAGGATGATGAAGAAGAAAGAAGCTGATGGCTATCAATGCCTCAGGAAGTAATTCAGAAGAATCAGAATCAGAAGCTGACAGTGATCAGGTAATCTCAAACTTTGATTTTAATTCAATTGAATTCAAAGATGAATTCAAAGTTCTTTGCTTAAATTTAATCAAATCTGAGAAAGAGATAATCTCTCTCAGAAATCAGTTGGCTGAAATGAACCAACTAATTGAAGAAAATGCTAGTCTTAAGAAAGATTTGTGTGCTTCCAGAGAACACATTGTTCTCATTGAGAACGAGTTATCTGAAGCTAAGAAATTTGAAGAATCCCTAAAAGGGAGAAGTATCAAACTGATGGACATCACAAGAACAGTGAATGCCAGGCTCAATGGCAAACTGGGCTTAGGTGCATCATTAAGTGAGCCACCTCTTATTAAGAAGAACATACTTTCTACACCAATAAAGTTCATTTCTGCCAAGAGCAAAGAGGTTGTAGAAGTAGATAAAAACATTTCAGGCAAGGCTGTTAAGAATAAGGGAATTCAGAAGAATTCGTCAAACGGAGCTCAACGAAATGAATTCACTTGGTCGAACGGAGATCAATGAACTCTGAAGCCAGATATTCAGTATAATTATCATTCGAACGGCGTTCGACGAAAGCACTTCACTTCGTCGAACGACGATCGACGAACTCACCAGAATTTGTCGAACGGAAAATTTACTGAAAATCTGAAGAATTCTTATTCTTCACATACTAAGAATCCTTTCACTGAATGGATAATTCCTCCAAGGAGATATCATCCACAAGGTTACAAGGATCAGCCTGAGATGTCTTTCATTTCAGAGTTTTGTGGAAAAATAAAAGGACCCAAGGTAGTCTGGGTCAAGAACAACTAGAATGTTTTCTGTTTTGCAGGTACAAGGTTATCCAAGCAAAAATGAACAATGGTATTTGTATAGTGGATGTTCAAAGCACGTGACAGGAAACAAGGCCAACCTGACCAACTACAAGGCAAAGCTTGGACCCAAAGTGATCTTTGGAGACTCCAACTGTGGACAAACCAAAGGATATGGGATGATCAAAGTTGGAGCAGTTACCTTCAAGGAGGTAGCTTATGTCAAGGGTCTCAAGCACAACCTCATCAGCATAAGCCAATTATGTGATGAAGGTTATCAGGTAACCTTTAACCACTCCTTATGTCTTATTACCAATAATAAAAACATTAATGTGTTATCTGGTATTAGACATGGAAATATTTATTTAGTCAATTTTAACTCTGCCAATTCTGATATTTGCTTATTCAATTCTATAAGTAAAACAAATGAATTATGGCATAAAAGGCTAGGACACATTAACCTTAGAACTATATCTAAGCTTTCTAAGGACAATCTTGTTAGAGGTCTACCTTCTGGTTCATACAAAAAGGAAGGACTCTGTAGAGTTTGTCAATTAGGTAAGCAAACTAGAAGTAGTTTTAAATCTTTAGCCAAGAGTGATTCACCTAGGATTTTGTATTTACTGCATTTGGACCTTTTTGGGCCTACTGCAATACAAAGTCTAGGAGGGAAGCATTACTCTAGTTATTGTAGATGACTTCTCAAGATTCACTTGGGTGTTCTTTCTTAGGAACAAGTCTGACACCTTAAGTGTTCTGACAGACTTTCTCAGGTCCATCAAGATTGAGTACTCTACTCTAGTTGCATTGATTAGAAGTGATCATGGCACTGAGTTTGAATCTCTTCTGATGAGAGAATTCTGTGGAAAAGAAGGGATCAGGCAATGTTTTTCTGCTCCTAGAACTCCTCAAAAAAATGGGGTAGCTGAAAGGAAAAATAGAACCCTAATTGAATCAGCAACTACATTGCTTGCTGATGCAAACTTGCCACTCTCTTTTTGGGCAGAGGCAGTGAACACAACAAATTATGTGTTGAACAGAAGCCTGATACATAAACTTAAGGGCAAAACTCCCTATGAATTACTCAAGAATAAAAAGCCTAAGGTTAACTATTTTAAGATATTTGGCTGTAAATGCTATGTGCATAACAATGACAAGAAGTATCTAAGGAAGTTTGAAGCAAAAGCTGTTGAAGGCATATTCCTTGGATATTCTCTTTCTAGTAAAGCATACAGAGTTTACAACAAATCTACTCTTAAGATAGAAGAGTCCATGCATATATCTTTTGATGAAACTGACATGTTAATTGAGGAGAGGAACATCGCCTCTACCAAAAATATTTTGCAGGCACCAGCTCTATGTGGAGAGCTAAATGGATTGAATCTACAGAAAGAAGATTCTCCACTTCCATCAACTCAAAATCTTGAAGACAGTGAAGAAGAGGATAATCCAGATCTTGCTGACAACTCAAATCAAGTGACAGCTGAACAAATTCCCCAAGTGGATACTACTGCTGAACCCACTACAAATGTTGATCACATCACAGTTAGAGATCATCCAATATCTCAAGTGATTGGAGATATTTCAGCAAGTGTTCAAACAAGGCATCAACTACACCAAAATCAGATGCACACTTGTTTCCTATCCCAGATTGAACCTCAATCCATAAAAGATGCCGAACAAGATCCAAATTGGATTCTTGCAATGCAAGAGGAGCTCAATCAATTTGAAAGGAACAAGGTATGGGATTTGGTTCCAAGACCAAAAGGCCATCCAGTTATTGACACCAAGTGGGCCTTCAGGAACAAGCTAGATGATCAAGGCAACATAGTGAGAAACAAAGCAAGATTGGTAGCCCAAGGATATTCACAGGAAGAAGGAATTGACTATGATCAGACCTTTGCTCCTGTTGCAATACTTGAAGCTATCAGGATTTTTTTGGCCTTTGTTGTTTTCAAGAAATTCAATGTATACCAGATGGATGTGAAGAGTGCATTCTTGAATGAAGACATCAAAGAAGAAGTCTATGTGGCACAACCACTAGGTTTCATCTCTCCAACTCACTCCTCTTATGTATTTAAGCTTAATAAAGCTCTCTATGGTCTCAAACAAGCTCTCAGAGCATGGTATGAGACCTTAGCTAATTTTCTTTTGGAAAACAATTTCTGTAGAGGCATAGTTGATAAAACCCTATTTTTCAGGATACATAAAAATCAAACCTTACTAGTTCAAATATATGTAGATGATATCATATTTGGCTCTAGTGATTCAAATCTATGCAAAAGGTTCTATAACTTAATGCAATTTAAATTGAAATGAGTAGTATTGGTGAATTATCGTACTTCCTTGGTCTTCAAGTGAAGCAAACTCCAAATGGCATATTCATATCACAATCCAAGTATGCTAAGGAATTAGTGAAAAGGTTTGGTATGTCTGATGCTTCCACCATGAAAACACCCATGCCCTCAAATGTTATTGTAGATAATGATGAATCAGGGAAACCTGTTGATCAGAAAGTATATAGAGCAATTGTTGGCTCATTACTTTATTTAACAGTAACTAGGCCTGATATAATGTTTGCTACCTGCATTTGTGCTAGGTTTCAAGTTAACCCCAATGAATCTCACCTAATTTTATTAAAAAGAATTTTGAGATATATAAAGGGCTGTCCAAATCTAGGACTCTGGTATCCAACAGCATCAGAATTTGAATTAACTGGATTCTCAGATTCTGATTATGCTGGATGCAGAGTAGATAGGAAAAGCACATCAGGAACTTGCCAGTTTCTTGGTGATAGGCTTGTGTCTTGGTTTTGTAAGAAACAAACATCTGTGTCTACATCAACAGTTGAAGCTGAATACATAGCTGTAGGCAGTTGCTGCTCACAGATACTGTGGATACAAAATCAGCTCCTGGACTATGGTGTCAATCTAAATAATTCAATTATATTTTGTGACAATACTAGTGCAATATCTATAGCACAAAATCCAGTTCTCCATAGTAGGACTAAACACAAAGAAATTAGGCACCACTTTATCAGAGATAATGTGGATAAAAATAATATTTGCCTACAATTTATTCCTACTAACTTACAAAGAGCTGATATTCTCACCAAGCCATTGGATGAAAAGAAACATATTTTCTTTATAAATCAGCTAGGAATGATAGATGGAGATTCAATTTGCTAAAAATTAAATTTTCTATTTATCCCCTCATTTCGTCGAACGAAGAACGATGAAATGCTATCGTTCGTCGAACGGAGATCGACGATACTTATTAGTTCAGGATCGACAAAGACAAGCGTGATCATCGAACGGAGATCGACAAAAATTAAATTTTCGTCGAACGCAGTCAGACGAAGCCCTAAGTCTTTTCGACTTCTGATTCTATTAGGTTTAGCCGAACCCTGTTCTATGAAAGTGTGCGCCCTTCTTCGATCTCTCTATTTAATCAAATCTTTCATCTTATTTTATCTTTGCGCCTACAGAACTCGCTTTTCCCTCCAGTTCCCCTTTGCACTCGATCGTATTCTTTTTTGCAGGAACTATGGCGATTTCTCCAGCGATCTTGTCCTCAATGAAATTCGATGCTGGTTTTGATATTGATATGGAATCATTTGCACACTCAGACCAGGTTTTCCAAGACATCCTCAGTTTTTTTAAGAACGGCTGCTAAGGAAGATGATGACAACAACAATCAAGTTACCAGTGGCTGAAATCAAAGAATGGGCTTATACAGTCATGTCAGAGAATGACATTTTATCTGGAAGCATTTCAGAACACAAGGTTCTTCTAACTCCTGAAATTTTATCAGATGTTTTTGGTTTTGTGAATGGAAATGAAGATGTGGATATATCTTCTGTTGATTTTAATGAGGCTTTGATTAAAATGGGTCACTCCAATGGAAACCCTAACCATTTGTTAAAGAAAAAATTGTCTATTCAATATAAGTTCTTAGCTAATGTAGTCGGCAAGGTGTTGCTAGGGAAAACCTCAGCCCATGACTACATTACAAAGCACCAATTTCTGGTGATGGTGGCCTTGGTTGAGAAGAAGAAGATTAACTGGGGAATAATTATCTTTGAATCATTAAGGGAGAAAATCAGCAAGGTAAGTGTTGGTTATTGAAGAATATTGGGAATATTTCTTCAAGAGAAGCATCCAGACCTTCTGGTCTCTCCTAAGGTCTTTATCAATGCAAGTAAGAGGCTAACATCAGCCTTGTTTGGAAAATGGGAAAGAGTAATTCCTAAGAAGAATCCAAGGGCTGATGCCCCCAGGCTAGCTTCAGAAGGCACAAGGACTGTGCAGGTCACTCCCTCAACCCTTCCAGAAGCTCCTCATGTTGTTTCTTCTCCTCCTCTCCCATCTCCACCCCTTGTCTCCTCTGAAGTCATCCCTCCTCCAAATTCTCCAATAAACCTTTCTCCCTCATTGCCATCTTCTCCTATTCTTCAGACTCATCCATCTGAAGATCCCTCATCTTTCAATGACATTCATTCTCCCATCAACATTGACTCTCAGTCACCTACCCTTCCCCAGTCTCCTATCCCTCAAAATATCTCTCCACCTCAGTCTCCTATCCCTAAGTCACCTATTCATCCACACTCACCTATCCACCCTCATGTCCATATTCATGACCACTTTCATCCACCCATAACACATGCTACCAACATCTCTCTCCCATTCTCCATCCCATCATCTTCTCATCATAATCAAGATTTTGTATATGTTGACTTCTCATCTGCTGTTGATCAAATCTTTGATCACATTGCTCCTAAGCTAGATGCACTTCTAGATGCAAAGCTTGTTCCAGTTCTTCAAGCTCTTTCTGACCTTTCTGCTAAACTAGCTTCCTTCCCTTCATCTTCTTATTTTGTCCCTTCTTCAAGGGGTCTAGCTTCAGGTTTTCCTGAAACTAGGCAGGGGGAGATGTCTAGTAAAGAAGCTCCAGTCCTTGAAGTTGGCAGTTCAGATGCAATTTTGTTTGAAGCTTCGGTTCAAGAAGATTTTGTTATAGATTGTGATTCAGAGATGACGGATCTCTCAGAAGAATCAGTGATTCCAGCTATAGAAGAAATAAAGAATATATCTATTAATCCATCTGTAGATATTATTTCCTTGCTTTCTCAGTTCAATGCAATTTTCAATAGCTTGCCAGAATTTCAAGTTGTTTCAAAAGCAGTTGTTCCTTATACTGCTCCTGTTGATAAAGTTCTATTGAAAGAACTTCTCAAGAGTTTGAAGTAGAAGTTCTAGTTTCAATTCAAGTTCCAGTTCAAGATCAAGCTCCTATTCCAGATTAGATTCAAGTTCAGGTTCCAGAATCAGTTTTAATATCAGAAGATGTTGAAGTGATGAATTCTCCTCCAACATTTGTCTTTGCTGATTCCCCAATTCCAGATCTTGATGAAATTGATGTTGAGCAAGATGTCAATGTTAAGAAAGTTGATGTTGTGAAGAAGGTTGATGATAAAGTCCTTAAACTTATTGATGATCTTTATGATAATCCTCAATCTTCTTCTTCTGATGATGATGATAATGATGATGATGACTCAGATGACAAATCATCAAAGAAAAGAAAGGCTAAGTCAAAGTCAAAGGCTGCTCCTAAGCCTCCGAATCCAAATAATGATATTCCCTACTACATCTTGCATAATATCACACTCACTAGGGATTCCCCAGCCTGGATGAGAATTTCAAGAAATGAAGCCAATAGAAGAAAGAAGATGAGGAAGACTGGTTATAATTCTAACAAGCCTGGCAAGCATAACCATCCTCCTCCTCCTCCTCCAACAGCAGGTGCGGCTGGATCAGCAAGTGTTTCTTCCTCCTCTCAAAGATCTTATTCTCAGCATTCCAAGAGACCAGTCAGTTCCAATGGATCTCAAAGCTCTAGGTCTTCCAGACATCCTTCTAGTTCTTCCAGATCCAGTTCTTCAGGATATAAGTATCAAGTATCTGATGGATCATTGCATAGGCAAAGAAATCCTCCTGCTCAGCCATCCTATAAGGCCAATGAAATTGATGATAGGCCTACTTCTCCCATTCCAGAAGAGGAGAGGATATCTCAAATGGCAAGATTCAAAGAATCTGTAGCAACAGCTCAGATTAATAAAGCAAAAGCTGAAGGCAGAGATATCTCCCAATACTCTACCATGTCAGAATTCAGAAGAAAAGAATTTGAAAAGTACAAATCAAAGAATTTGTTCAATGCTGGAGAGTATTTAGAGAAGCACCCAGAAGCAGTAGTTCCTCAAGTCAAATCTCATACTATTCTGGGAGCTCAGGATCTTTACAAGAGTAAGAGGAAATCAGAAGGCCCTAATAGGGAAATTATTTTCAAGCCTCCCTCAGCAAAGAAGAAATAAAGGTTTAGACTATTTGGTTTTGATTGACATTTCTGTTTTTCAATTGTAATGTTCATAAACTCAGAGTATCATATTCTCTATCTGCTGAAATATTTAAATTCTGTCAGATATATATATGCTCTGCTGTTTTTCTGTTTTATTATTTGAAATTTGTCAAATAGTATCCTAACCCAAATAAGGGGAGATTGTTGGAACAACCCTATTACTGATTTGGGCTAGGATTACTATGTGTTGACTAGGACTAAGTTGACCCCCAATGTATAGTCTAAGGGTCATAGTTTGTAGGCTGATATAATAGCTAGAACTTAGGAAATCTCTAAATTTCTGCGTTTGACAAACTTCACATTGAGTTCGACGAACTCCTTTCTGCGTTCGACGTAAAAGCTTCTCAGCTCGACGAACTCAGCTCTCCAGCAAGATTGTTCTTCAGTTCGATGAACTCTAACTTCAGATCGACGAACTCCAGTCTGTGTTCGACGAATCAGTATCAGATGTTCAGTTCGACGAACTCAACCTTAAGATCGATGAATTTTTATCTCAGCTCGACAAATTTTCTCTCAGCTTATTCAGATCAGTTATATTTTCTCAGAACTCAGTTCGACTATCAGCAATGAATTTATTCTTCCAGATAAGGCAAGATTTTATCCTTCCTTTGTTTATTCCCTTCTCAATTCTCTTCCCGAGAAAATAGTCGTTGACATATTTTGGGAAAGGACAATTTCATGGAAAAGGAAAGAGATATAAAGCATATCAGATTTGTTGTATCAGTTGCAGTTCCAAGGAAATAATTAATGCTGATTATTCTATTCCTATTCAGAGATTTGAATTTCAAATGAGTTATCATTCTCTCTAAGGAAATAGGATACCAGAAAAAAAAAGATATCCGTAATAGAAATAAAAGATCAGAGTATCAGTCGAGAGAAATATTCATTCAGTCAAAAAGAAAGATCATCTTCCTCAAGCAGCACATCTCATTCTCTGAAGATAACACCATCAAGATCAATCTCTCAGATTTCTGCTGCAAGTTCCAAATCTTCAAAGAGCAACAATAATCTGAGAAACTTCTTTCTCTCAGATTCATCAGCTAACAAGGATGATATCTGTTTCAAGAGAAAGCTCCATCATCAAGCTGTCAACAATTTCAATCAGACAGGGGGGCTTTATAAAATCATTCCACTAGAGTCTTCTCTCAGATTATTGACAGAGAAGAACATCTAAACCCCTCTTTATCCCCTCTTGTACAGGGTTCTAACTCCCTTCAAAAGTTAACCCCTTGGTGACAGGGCACCTGAACAAAAACCTGTGGTTTGGTTAGTGCACCTGATCAAAAGCTCACTTGGTGTGTGGACACCTGATCAAAAACCCCTTGGTGATAGGGCTCCGGATCAAAAATCTAGTGGAATCCTACCAAGTGTGGTAGAAGAGTAGACGTACCCAGGTTTATTGGGGAACTACTATAAAATCCTTATGTCCTCTGTGTTGTGTTTATTTTCTGTGTTGTGTTGTGTGCTTTGTCTTTATTTTGTTTTATAATTCACTCTGCAATACACATATAAGTATCACTATTTTAATTCCTCTATAAAATTAAGTGATAAGTTTTTAATACTCTATTCACCACCCTCTAGAGTAAATCTAAGATCTAACCTCACTTTCAGATCATTAAAGTGAGCTGAGAATGATTTTCTTTTTATTAGGAGGTCATCGACATATACCTCTAGGTTTCTTCCTTTTTGGTTTTTAAAAATGGTGTCCATCATTTTCTAATATGTAGCACCATCATTCCTTAGCCCGAAAGGCATTATGAGATAGCAAAAGCACCCATCATTCGTGATGAATGAGGTATGAGAGATGTCAGGTTTATGCATTCCTATTTGATGATAGCCGAAGAATGCATCTAAGAAACTCATGCACGAATACCCAACTACAAAATTAACTAAAGAGTCTATCTGAGGCAAGGGGTAACAATATTTGGGACAAGATTTATTGAGTTGAGTGAAATCCACACACATACGCCACTTTTCATCGGCCTTTTTTACCATTACAACATTCGACACCCAATCTGGGTATTGAATCTCTTGAATAAATTTAGTCCTGAGGACATTTTCTACCTCCTTCCAGATTTGATGAGCTAGGGTCACCACCACCGCCCTCTTCTTTTGCTTGATGGGAGCGAAGCTTGGATCAATGTTGAGATGGTGGCAAGCAACATCTGGATCCACTCCTGGCATATCATTCATCGACCAAGCAAAGACATCTAGATTCTTCAAGAGATAAGTGAAAGAACTTAGGGGTTTAGATTAATTCACCTAGAGGGGGGGGTGAATAGGTTTTTCTTATTTCTTTTAAGCTTAGAGCTGTTAGTAGCCTAATATGCCTACACAACCAATAAATTCAAGCTCAAAGAATCACAGCCACAATACAAAGGATTTTATAGTGGTTCCCCAAGCGATGGGTAGTCCACTGCCCCCCTACAACACTCTAACTCCAATGTTAGATAGGGTCAAAGATACTCCTCCAAGTTATCTTCTCAACTTTTAGAGCTTTCACCACAAGTTCCTCAAAACTTCTCAGATCTCAAATGATCCTACCTCAGGACAATAGTCCCTACAGCTCAGAGCTATCACTAGCTACTACCTTAGGCACAGCAGCCCTACAACTCAGAGGAATCCTACTCCTACAACTCAGACCACCTCCTGGTCCTACTTCAGACAACACCCTTTTTCAACCTTCTCAGAGCAGAATAGCTCTTACAAAATAAAGTAATAATAGAATGAAAACCTCTACTACTGATTCAATCTTATCAATAGATTATTTCAGCAGATGCTGATTTTGAGCTGATCCTGGACAGGTTGGTTCAGAGCAGCTCCACTTTCTTCTTCTTCTTCAGAAGGAAGAAAGAAGACTTCTATCTCTCTTGATGATGAAGGCTTGAATCTCTGCAAGATAGAACAACTTATGTTCAAGGCAAGAAGGCTGTTGCAGCTACAGGAATTTGCAGTCGGCTTTCTTTTCAGCTTGAACAACTTTGCAAAGATGAAGGAGAGTTCTCTTTGTTGCCCTAGCTATAGCTTTTATAGTACTGTACATCTTCAACGGCTATAAGCACGACCTCCCTTGCCCATGCCGATAAAGGCATTACTTTATCACTTTTTGCGCCTTTATCAAATTCTGGGCGGCGCCAGTCAACGGGAAATATGTTTGATTCTGTCTCAGCGGATCCGCTGAGACGGCTCCTTGTCTCAGCGGATTAGCAGCTGAGACAGTCTTCTTCTCAGTGGTTGGCGCAAGATGAGACAGCTACTCCTTTACAGCGGTTCCACTGAGACGGCTCCTCGTCTCAGCGGATCTGACCATTCGTCTCAGCGGTTCAACTGAGACAGATCTCCATCTCTTAGGAGTTGATTTCTCCTGATCTTAGGTCATGATTGGCCCTTTCTCTTTGAGTCACCTAAGCCTGTGTATCTTACAAAAACATGGCTTTATCAAATACATCTTGCACTTAGCATTGCAAAGTGCTCCCTTTTCAAATCAAGGGAATTTGAGGGCAAATTACCAACAATCTCCCCCTATTTGAAGAGGGCAAAACACCTGCCAATGCTAAGTAGTCTCTTAATCAGAAATATGTCATTTTACTGAAATTGATTAAATAAGTGGAGTTATGACATTTCATGATACATATATCTTGAGTAAATTTGTGTGGACATTAATAGTTTCTTATTTATACCAAGCATCATTAGATACACATATCAACAACTCATGAAGACACATCACATAAATTTCTATTATATAATGACTCGGCATTTCTTCATTGCTATATGAACTGTGCACATGATATTTAATAACTATTTAAGGTAAATCATAGATATTCAAATGCAACATACATACATAAACAATAAATGACACAACATAATTTTCAGGGAATAAATGATCATTTCATTCAATTGTCCAAAATAGATATACACTATCAGTTCAAATCACATAGCTACATCAAACATCCTAAGGGGATCCTAAGTATAGAATTTTCTTGGATGATCCCTGGGTTGATGTGGAGCTTTCTTCTGTTTCCATAGACTTTCTCTTCCTTGCTTCAGCAGCAGCCCTCATATTTTCCTTCCGTTTGAAGTACAGGAATGGCTTTGGAAGACATCTTGGGGGTACCCTTATAGGGATTTCCCTTCTCACCAGATTTTCATTGTTGATTCTTTCCCTTAGAGACTCCCTCTCAAGATTCTTGATCCATTCAATAGATGAGTAGACATGGTCAATATCCTTGAGTGGATTGCCATGACTGACCCAGGTGTTGACAACTATGGTATCCAGTTCCAGATTATCTTCCTCAGCAAATGGATCATTCTCCCTTTCCATCCTCTTCTGGGTCATGTACTCTTCAGCAGTTTGAATGCCCTCTCTCCTTCTCCTCTTTGCTTCCCTCTCATCTTGAATCTGTTCAGATTGATTTTGAAAGTCAAAATCTTCAGGTCTGTCTGGGTCAGTACAGGAAGATTTAAGGCAATTCTGGTTCCTTGTAGCACCTTCAGATTTGTGGCCCTATGATCATCATTTACCATCTTAACAACTCTTAGAAGTTGATTTTGAATTTTATTTGAGGCATTGTTGACTACTTCCACCACTTTCTTGTAGGCTGCTTCCTGGTTAGTGTGAAACAGTTGGTGGGCATTCTCTAGGTTGGTGTCCAACCTTATGTGAGCCTCCTCCAGGTTTATACTTAGCTTGGCAATTTCTTCCTCCCCCTTTTTGCTCTCTTCATATATCTTCTTTTTAATCTTAGAGTGTTGGTCAAGTATGGATTGGGAGAGAGTTTGGAAAGTACTGTCCACATCATCCAGTATGTTCTCCTTGGCCTTGTCAATGTGGGACATGACATGGTTGCTGGTTGTATTGGCCACTTGTACCATTCTGGCCACTGCCCTTTCCCAGACATTTTCATCCTTATAGACTTGATGTTTTACATAGGCAATGTCCCTTGTGGAGTCCCCTTGTTTGTCTGCAATTTGCTTTAGTATGGTGAGCTGGGCAGCAACAGTGCTTTTAGCCATCTCAAACCATCTGGTCATCTGCTGGAGGATATGAGCAGAGGCTGTGTTGACACCTTGGACCTGAGAATTCAGCTCAGTCCTTACTGCATCCACCCTGGATTCCATTCTCTGCTCACTGGCTTGGATCTCCTGAGTCAATGCTACCCTTGTGGCATTTAGCTCAGTTTTGAGTTGGGCAGTGGCACCATGAACTTTTCTTCAATGTCCTCCTTGACAGACAACATCTGACCCTCAATAATGGATTTTATTGAGCTTAGTAGGTCAGATGTGTTTAGCACAGTTGCTGGCCTTTCTTGGGCAATTTCCTTCTCCACTACCTCTTCAGCCCTATCCTTTTCCTTCTCCACTGCAGGGTCAGATCTTGGCCGTTCATCAGAGGGGAGTAGATAGTCTGGCTGTTGTAAGATCTCTTTTTCCAAAACCCGTTCGGGTACTTGAAAACTCGAACCTCTCCCATATCGCACGGTTGAGGTGGATCTTCGCCCAGAATCGCTGCCTTGCGGTGTCACCAACACCCGGGTTGGCTAACACCCCTCAACACCAACTCTGTCGGCTATACGATCATAAGTAAAATATGCCATAAAAAGGAAGTACAGAAAGAAGGCATGTCCACAATATCACAGCATCATATATATATAATGGAAAACAGAAAGTCCAAAGAGAAGTACAAGCAAAAAGGACTTAAGCCCAATACATATCCAAAATAATGTACTCTCTCTACAACATGCAGAAACTACAACAAAACTCTCAAAATACGGAAGTCTAACTATCTAGTCATCAACCTGTGGCGTCGTGGTAGTACGCTGCATCCGCTGCTCAGGTCCTGCCATCTCGTCCTGCTGCGCGCGGGACAACTCCGTCTCCTCGGAATCCTGCGGTCACACCGACCGTTAGTCATAAAGACTAAGTCGTTTTGTCCTCGCCTCCCTCCACGACTCCTAGGTACCGAGTGGGAGGAAAAAGCGGAGGACAACCAGGGGTAATCAAAAAAAGTGGTGACATGGCACTAAACTAGCAGGTATAAGTAAAGCAGTAAAACTCGCTAGCAGTATAGTGCAAGTATAAGGCAGTAAAGTAGAGCAATGAAGTAAGCAGTAAATAGAAGGAAAAATGCGGTGCAGTAAGTAAATCTAAACTACCATCACAGATCGTACCTTAACTTATATGAACGCCCATACGACATATAAGTTAAGGTGTCCAGGTAACCCATCATATAAAAGAGCCCATACTAATTTATGTGATGGGGGTATGCTAATGTGAATGTTATGAGATGCTATGTTTATGACGTTTTAATGTGTTTATGCAATGTGACTCACCCACACGACTCTATGCGCACAGACCTTTATAGTTCCCAATTTGTTTGAAAGGAAGCCAACCTTTCGGGTACCGACCGTCGTGGATCACGGTGGCAGTGGATCGGGCACTCCACATCCTAGGCGGGTATGGTCACTACCAAGCCTAGACCTCATGTATGCCTCAACGCTAAGAACACAACAGCGGAGCTCCTGCGTACTCTTGCTGGAATCCACCAGACTTTAAAGTCGGGGTGGGTTATTAGGGATTGTCCTCCAGACTGCGGTACTCAAGATTACCGGCCCTCTAAACCCCACCCTCACCTGAGTCAACGTACTACCGTCGGTGACACGACTGGCCTAGTACCGAAGACTCGCCACTATTTGCATAAGAAACAGGTGTTAACAAGTCCACCCTAGCTTCCAGCTCAGGGGTTTACACACAAGTTGATCCAACCCATCTCCTTCTCAAAGGAGATCCATACTAGCTTGCAGACTTACTTAGGCTACTCTTGCCTATAATTTAGTTGGTGTTATAATTTGGGTGAATCTTGGACTTCCCGCGGTGTACTCCGTAAGGGGCCCCTAACGGTACTACAGATCAAGGGGCTCAACCCCACTATTCTCCTCAAGACAATTACTTTAGTTTGTGATTAACGTTTGGTTCACCCCCCATCATTTCATATAGTTAATGTGACTTAGCTCATCTCCCGTCCCACCCAATCGGGTTAGACGTGCCTCCACACCTCATATACTAACCCTAATACAACCTCACAACTAACCCTAGGATTGGCCTTCCATGAATCATTGTGTGATATAACTCAATTAATGATTGTATATAACTTCTAACACTGCTTAGTGGTCTGAATTGTCTAAAACTCAAAATTTTGTTTTTACTAAACGCAGACCACTAAGTTGAACTAACTATCAACCCCATAAGGGAACCCTTCTAAAAAATCATCACCAGGGTCTCTAATAATTATCCTAGGCTCCCACTGACCTTAATAAGGTATGCTCCAATCTTCCATAATTTTCCATATTAATTTGGTATTTAATATATTTAAAGTAGTTAAGGCCTTAAGTCAAATTGCACATGAACTACCCTCAAAATCATTCTTCATGCTACATGAAAATTATCAGTAAGGTAATATCCCATATAAAGGTGTTTCACTGAGTTCCATGACCCTAGGGTGTGATTTGGCCTACTAAATCATCATAGTTGTATAATTACCAAAATGCCACTATGATTAGGAAAAATAGAAATTCACTTCTGAAAATCCTCCAAAAATTACCAAGTGTCCAAATGAGGACCTAGAGTCCTCTGCCAAAGGATTGTGTCATTACCATGTGATTTGACATTTTAAAATGATTTAATACCCAAGTGATGTAAATTCCAATTTCTACATGAAGCACATGAATTACAACTCTACAAGCTTCCAAACAATTATCAATAACAACATAAAATGACAGATATCCAAGTATCATAATTTTACCCAATGATTTCTGTTTAGATATGTTATGACAAGTCTTAATGCTAAGTGCACACCAAAGTCAAGTTGCAATGGATCACCAAACACAGTTCTAGACAATGTAATCCCTCATTGTGTAGAACAAGGTGTTGGTCCATGTGTAATCTCTCTATTGGGGTGTACTTCATATATACTCATAACTGAAGGTTTTCAAGTTTGAGGAGTGGAGCAGGTTTTCAGGAGAAAAGAAATTTTTGCTAAGTCAATTCGTCGAGATGTCTCGTGAAGTTCTGATGAATCTCGACGAATCCAGACAGAAGCCAAATTTCTAGCTTAAAGAAGAAATTTCTACGGCTAAGTCTATTCGTCGAATGTTCTCATGAACTTCCGACGAATTTTGACGAATCCAGATAGAAGCCAAATTTCCAATTTAAAGAAGAAATTTCTGCGGCTAAGTCTATTCGTCGAATGTTCTCATGAACTTCCGACGAATTTCGACGAATCCAGACAGAAGCCAAATTTCTAGTTTAAAGAAGAAATTTTTGCGGCTAAGTCTATTCGTCGAATGTTCTCATGAACTTCCGACGAATTTCGACGAATCCAGACAGAAGCCAATTCAGCCATTAGGAGGCCCTAATTATTTATTGAAGTGGACTGATTTATTAAGGCAGAAAATCCATGGAATGAATTAATAATTCTTATAAATTAAAGGCGCGCACAAATCTTGGCGCAGATCTGGCAGCCGCGACATCGTCTTCCTCCTCCAGCCAATGCCTGTGATTCAACCGCGCTGGGTGACTTTGCGAGGGGGATTGCCGGCGATCCAGCCACCACCACCGCCGGCCAACACCACCGACACCTTCGTGGTGGTCGGGGCTACCGTCAGCCGGCGACTGGTGGCCGGAGGAGGCGGTTTCCGGCGATCCCAACCTTCCCGTTTCGAGCCAAAATCCATGGATTTCAGGAATGGATTCGGGCTCAATTGAGCCCGATCCTTCTTCATTTTGAGATGAAAAGCTAGCATGGGGGGAGGGGAGGAGAAACGAACCGTTATTGGTGTGTGGCGGCGGCTCCGGCGATGGTTGGCCATGGATTTTCCTTGCTCCGACGATCCTGCTCCCGAACTCGTTTCTCCAGCCAAATCTTTGCTCCAGATGTCGTTCTCGACTGCTCTCTACCTCCTGAAGGTGATGGTGAGGTTGGATTGGGATGGGGAGGCCTCTATAGGCTGAATTGAAATTATGCTACCTCAGGCCTCTCCTTGCTGCCACCCTCCTGTAGCTGCCAGCCTCCTGCTTCCACCTGAGTCAAGCCCAGACCCACAGTAATCGGGGGAGGCCCCTAGGCTGATTGGAGGTGGAGTGTAGAGGGGGAATTTGCTTTATGCTTTCTCTTTAAGCTTTATGCTTTTTGATCAACCTTTTGGTCCCCCTCCATTTGATTTAATCAAGCTTAAAGTTAGGGTTTAGTCTAGGGCTGATATGGGCATGTCTTAGGTCCATGAATATTGGTTAATTAAGGGGTGTTGGGTCCCTTTGAATTTAGGCCTAGAATTCCCTTTAATGGGCTATGTTGACCATGGTTGACTTTGGTCAACCAAGGTGAGAGGGTTGACCCCACTTGGGGGTCATGGGTCCCTTAACATCACCCAACATTGGTTGGTCCAAGGTGGGGCTCCAATTGGTTCAATTTAGCCATAAGGTGTGATTTTGACCTAAATTAAGCTAGAGTTGACTTTGGTCAATTTCATGCAATTGGGTCCCACCCAAGTGCAATTCTCATCCTATAGGACTCCCTTGGTGGTTAGGGCATCATAAGTGAGGTCAATTTGGACAGTTGGGGGTCAATTGACCTAGTTGAGGGGCTTAGGGTTAGGTTAGTTTTTGAGCTTTGGTGTGCACTTACCAATTTCTACCCTAGCCCAAGGCCCTCGTGGCCACTCACCTCACCCCTATGTCCTAACATTTCCAAAGGGTCTAGAAGGATTGGGGATGTTACAAATCCTAATAAACAAAAAAATATATTTCATCCCCGAAATTTAAGATCGGCTCTACGGGTTCTACGCAATATAAGGTAAAAGAAATTTGCAAGGAGATTTAGGTTGTACCTGAAGTGAAGAGTTCCGGGTAGCGTTGTTGCATGAGGTCCAAGGGCTCCCATGTGTTCTCCTCTCGCCCTTGGTTGGACCACAGCACCTTCACCAACGGTACACTCTTCCGCCGCAGGACTCGGACCTCCGAATCGTCGATCCGGATGGGCTCTAGTAGGACTGACCGATCGGGTGCCACCGGGCCTGATGTGGATGTAACATGCTACTCAGGACGAAGTAGGGATCTCCAAAGCGAAGAAACGTGGAAGACGTCATGCAGGTTCTCCAATTCTGGCGGTAACTCCAGCCTGTACGCCAAAGGACCGATCCGCTCCAGGATCAATTAAGGCCCCACGTACCGAGGGCTGAGCTTCTTGTGCCCCCGCACTCGAGAAACCCCGTGCATAGGACGAATCTTCAAGAACACATGCTCTCCCACCTGGAACTCCACCATACGATGCCTCGCATCATAGTACTTCGCCTGCCTGCTCTGGGCCTCCAGCATCCGCTCCCTGATCAGCCTCACCTGCGCATCCGTCTCCTCAATATAGTCTGAACCTAACGACCTCGGGTCCTCGTTCTGGATCCAGGAAAGTGGTGTGCTGCACTTCCTCCTATATAATGTGGCATAATGTGCCATCCCAATGCTAGCCTGGTGACTGTTGTTATAGGAAAACTCTATCAAGGGCAACAGTCTCTCCCAGGGCTTGCCTGTATCTAGGATGCACAAACGCAGAAGGTCCTCCATAGTCCGGTTGGTGCGCTCAGTCTGACCGTCAGTCTGTGGATGGAACGCCGTGCTGAAAGTCAACCGGGATCCCAAGTAGGCCTGAACCGCCTTCCACTCCCTCGAAGTGAAGCGTCCATCTCTATCTGAAACTATCGTCTTGGGCACCCCGTGATATCTGACCACCTGCTCCACAAACACCCTGACAAGGTCACCGACTGGCCCCTCCTTCTGAACCGGAATAAACCGAGCTACCTTCGTCAACCTGTACACTATCACCCATATCGAGTCATTCCCAGAGCGGGAGAGAGGTAGACCATGCACGAAGTCCATCGATATGTCCTCAAACTTCCACTCAGCTACTGGTAACGGCTGTAACAATCCTCCTGGTCTCCTGCACTCCGCCTTCACGCGCTGGCAGCCCTCGCAGTGCATCACATACTGGATAATATCTCTCTTCATCCCTGGCCAAAACACATTCTTCCGGAGGTCTGCTGCCATCTTCGTGATCCATGGATGCACCGAATACTGAGATCAATGAGCCTCCCTGAGCACCTCCTCTCTAATACCTCCTCCAGCTGGGATGTAGACTCGGTCTCGATGGTGAATAAGATCCTCCCTCAATGAATAGTCCCTTGCCACGCCGTCCACCAATGACCTGAATACTGGCTCCAAGGCAGGGTCCTGCAATTGAGCCTCCCGAATGCGGTCCTGAATATCGCAGACAATATTAAAGGACGCTATATACTCCATATATGTCTCGGGGTCGGCCCTGGATACAACTGTAATGTGCATGTCCTCCAAAGCCTGAATCAATTCCATAGCCATCACGCGGCTCTCTGCTCCTGGTGCACCTCCTCTCCTGCTCAACGCATCCGCTACGGTGTTGGCCTTGCCTGGATGGTAATGTAATGTGTACGTGTAGTCGTACAAGAACTCTAACCACCTTCGCTGACGTAGGTTCAAGTCCTTCTGTGTATCAATATACGTGAGGTTTTTGTGGTCTGTGAAGATCTCACAATGAACCCGGTAAAGATAATGCCTCCAGGTCTTCAAGGCGAAGATGACCGCTCCGAGCTCGAGGTCATGCACTGGGTAATTCCTCTCGTGTACCTTCAGCTGACGGGAAGCGTACGCGATCACGTGACCATGCTGCATCAACACTGCTCCCAACCCCTGAAATGATGCGTCCGTATAAACTTGAAATCCTTCCTTCCCAGATGGAAATGCAAGAATGGGGGAAGAGGTCCATCCCTTCAGCTCCAAATAGGCCGCCTCACACTGCGGAGACCAGACGAATGGGGCATCCTTCTTGGTCAAAGAAGTGAGCGGAAGGGCAATCCTGGAGAACCCTTCCACAAACTTCCGGTAATAGACCGCCAATCCTAGAAAGCTCCGCACATTTGAAGCTGACTGTAGTCGAGGCCACTCCTGAACGGCCCGCACCTTGGCCGGGTGCACTGCCAGACCTGCCCCACTGATGATGTTCCCCAGAAAAGCCACCTCTCGTAGCCAAAATTGACACTTGGAGAACTTCGCGTACATCTGGTGTTCTCTCAGCTTCCTCAATACTAGGGCCAAATGCCCAGCATGCTCCTCCTCCGTCCTGGAATATACTAGAATGTCATCGATGAACACGATAATGAAGATGTCGAGAAAGGCCTCGAACACCCTGTTCATCATGCTCATGAAAGCTGAGGGGGCATTAGTGAGCCCGAAGGGCATCACCGTGAACTCAAACAATCCATACCGGGAACTGAAAGCTGTCTTCGGTATGTCCTCCTCTCGAATCCGTAACTGATAGTATCCTGACCTCAAGTCGAGCTTGGAGAACCAGTGAGCTCCCTGCAACTGATCGAAGATTTCATCAATCCTCGGTAACGGATAGGTGTTCTGTACCGTCAGTCTATTGAGCTCCCGATAATCTATACAAAGTCTGAGCGTCCCATCCTTCTTCTTCACAAATAACACCAGCGCTCCCCAAGGTGAAGAGCTCGGCCTAACGAAACCCGCATCTACCAGCTCTTTCAACTACACCCTAAACTCTGCCAGTTCCCTGGGTGCCATGCGGTACGGTGCCTGAGACACAGGCCTCGCTCCCGGCACCAGCTGAATCGGAAAATCTATCTCTAGATGCGGTGGCAGTCCGGGCAACTTCTCTGGGAATACGTCGGAGAAGTCCCGTACTATAGGAATGTCTGATAAGGAGGCCTCCACCTCCGCCATCTCGAAGCACACAAGATATACCTCGTCGCCCTGCTCGTGGGCCTTGACTAGCTGGACAGAAGATAAAGAAGAGCGGGAGATCGGTTCAATACCTTTGAACATCGTGAAGGTGGTATCATACCGCAACACCACTCTCTTTGCTTGGCAGTCAATCTGGGCGTGGTTCCCTGCGAGCCACGCCATGCCCAAGATAAGGTCGAAGTCGGTGAGCTTCAGCACCAAAGCTGGAGCATCGAGCGTTAGGTCGTCGATGGTCACCTTCAAGGTGCACTTGGTCGTCGTCTCGATCTCTGATCCATTGGGGAGGCGTACTCTCTTGGTGGGTCCCGTGCAATAATGGAGTTGCTCCAAGCCCTTAACAAAGTCTTCGGAAACAAAGTTATGCGAGGCACCAGTATCGAATAGGGTGTGGGCGGGCTTGCCACACACCACAATAATGCCTGGGGAAATGAAATTGTTCGTTTTATTTCTAATCTAGAAGGTTGTAAATGCAGGTAAATCTAAGCAGTAATAAATTAAAGTATTGAAAGCATTAAATTACCTGCTATAACCTCCTCCGGGTTCCTTGGTTGTGCCAGGTCCAAGGCATAAGCCTGCTCCTAATGCCTCCCTCTGCCGTGATTTCCCCTGCCTCTACCCCGTCCTCGGCCTCGGCCCCGCTGTGCTGGAGGGGCTGCCAAAGGTGCTGCTGGTGGTGGAGGAGGAGGTGGAGGGAATCGTCGAGGGCAATGGGCCCTGACGTGACCTGGCTGGTTGCACTCAAAGCACACCACTCGAGCGCGTCCCCGGTCATCAAATCTCTGGGGCCCCCAGGTATGTAGGGGCTGTGGGGCTAGTAAGGGCTGGGGATGCTGTACTGGTGCAATCTGAGGACGAGGACGTCCCCCACCCCTCCGGTGCCTCAAAACTCTGCCCCACTGTGAGCCTCTGCTGATCTCCCCCGGTACATGGCCTCAGCTGGCCTCTTCACTCCACCCTACACACCGATCTGATCTGCCTCTAGCTTCTTCGCTGTCTCGATAATCTGAGTTAGACTGCCCTCAGAAACAAACAATAGTGCCTGCCTCAACGGGTCTCGAAGCCCCTTGTAGAATCTCTTCGCAAGAGTGCGATCATCTGCGGCATGAGTCCTCGCAAATCTGGCTAAATGGGAGAACTCCCTCTGGTACTCAATCACTAAGCGTGTCCCCTGAGTGAGGTGTAGAAACCTCTTTTCCAGCTCATCTCTGTCCGTGCTGGATATGAAGTGCTCCAGGAAAGTGGTACTAAACACATCCCAAGAAATATCTGAGTACTCCCTATCTCTGTAAGTGGTCTCCAGCAGCGACTTACACCACCTCTTGGCATGTGCATCCAGAGCTAATACTGCCAAAAATACTGCCTTGCCGACCGGGCAACCGATGCCGGCCAGCATCTCCTGAATGGTGTCCAACCACTCCTCAGTCTTCACTGCATCCTCTGTCCCTCGGTAGGTCGGTGGGGAAAGACCTCTAAAGGTGCTCAACCAGTTCGCTCCCGGGTTTGGCAGTGGTGCGGGGATGGACTGGGCCCTGAAGGTCTCTAAAATGGCTGCTAACGTCTGTCCCAACTCCGACTGCTGAAAAGTAGTGGTAGTCGGAGGGGGAGGGATGCTGACCTGAGGCTCCGTGATCACTGGGGCCTACAAAAGATAGGGATTTAGTTAAGAACTTTTGGTCTTACTTATTGATTATTGGACTGTTTTATGTGATTCCATACATGGCATACCATAGCTTCCGCTGCCTAGTTTGTCCGCAAACTAAGCTTGAGCGGGGTGACCCAGTACGTTGTGGACTGTTCTCTTATGATCGTTCGTTCAGTGATACCATTTGTAAGATCTCTTTTTCCAAAACCCGTTCGGGTACTTGAAACTCGAACCTCTCCCGTATCGCACAGTTGAGGTGGATCTTCGCCCAGAATCGCTGCCTTGCGGTGTCACCAACACCCGGGTTGGCTAACACCGCTCAGCACCAACTCTGTCGGCTATACGATCATAAGTAAAATATGCCATAAAAAGGAAGTATAGAAAGAAGGCATGTCCACAATATCACAACATCATATATATATATATATATATATATAATGGAAAACAGAAAGTCCAAAGAGAAGTACAAGCAAAAAGGACTTAAGCCCAATACATATCCAAAATAATGTACTCTCTCTCTCTCTCTCTACAACATGCGGAAACTACAACAAAACTCTCAAAATGCGGAAGTCTAACTATCTAGTCATAATGGAAAACAGAAAGTCCAAAGAGAAGTACAAGCAAAAAGGACTTAAGCCCAATACATATCCAAAATAATGTACTCTCTCTCTCTCTACAACATGCGGAAACTACAACAAAACTCTCAAAATGCGGAAGTCTAACTATCTAGTCATCAACCTGTGTCGTCGTGGTAGTACGCTGCATCCGCTGCTCAGGTCCTGCCATCTCGTCCTGATGCGCGCGGGACAACTCTGTCTCCTCGGACTCCAGCGGTCATACCGACCGTTAGTCATAAAGACTAATTCGTTTTGTCCTCGCCTCCCTCCACGACTCCTAGGTACCGAGCGGGAGGAAAAAGCGGAGGACAACCAGGGGTAATCAAAAAAAGTGGTGACATGGCACTAAACTAGCAGGTATAAGTAAAGCAGTAAAACTAGCTAGCAGTATAGTGCAAGTATAAGGCAGTAAAGTAGAGCAATGAAGTAAGCAGTAAATAGAAGGAAAAATGCGGTGCAGTAAGTAAATCTAAACTACCATCACAGATCGTACCTTAACTTATATGAACGCTCATATGACATATAAGTTAAGATGTCCAGGTAACCCATCATATAAAAGAGCCCATAATAATTTATGTGATGGGGGTATGCTAATGTGAATGTTATGCTATGCTATGTTTATGATGTTTTAATGTGTTTATGCAATGTGATTCACCCACACGACTCTATGCGCACAAACCTTTATAGTTCCCAATTTGTTTGAAAGGAAGCCAACCTTTCGGGTACCGACCGTCGTGGATCACGGTGGCAGTGGATCGGGCACTCCACATCCTAGGCGGGTATGGTCACTACCAAGCCTAGACCTCATGTACGCCTCAACGCTAAGAACACAACAGCGGAGCTCCTGCGTACTCTTGCTGGAATCCACCAGACTTTAAGGTCGGGTGGGTTATTAGGGATTGTCCTCCAGACCGCGGTACTCAAGCTTACCGGCCCTCTAACCCCCACCCTCACCTGAGTCAACGTACTACTGTCGGTGACACGACTGGCCTAGTACCGAAGACTCGCCACTATTTGCATAAGAAACAGGTGTTAACAAGTCCACCCTAGCTTCCAGCTCAGGGGTGTACATACAAGTTGATCCAACCCATCTCCTTCTCGAAGGAGATCCATACTAGCTTGCAAACTTACTTAGGCTACTCTTGCCTATAATTTAGTTAGTGTTATAATTAGGGTGAATCTTGGACTTCCCGCGGTGTACTCCGTAAGGGGCCCCTAACGGTACTACAGATCAATGGGCTCAACCCCACTATCCTCCTCAAGACAATTACTTTAGTTGGTGATTAACGTTTGGTTCACCCCCCATCATTTCATATAGTTAATGTGTCTTAGCTCATCTCCCGTCCCACCCAATCGGGTTGGATGTGCCTCCACACCTCATATACTAACCCTAACACAACCTCACAACTAACCCTAGGATTGGCCTTCCATGAATCATTGTGTGTTATAACTCAATTACTGAATGTATATAACTTCTAACACTGCTTAGTGGTCTGAATTGTCTGAAACTCAAAATTCTATTTTTACTAAACGCAGACCACTAAGTTGAACTAACTATCAACCCCATAAGGGAACCCTTCTAAAAGCTCATCACCAGGGTCTCTAATAATTATCCTAGGCTCCCACTGACCTTAATAAGGTATGATCCAATTTTCCATAATTTTCCATATTAATTTGGTATTTAATATAATTTAAAGTAGTTAAAGCCTTAAGTCAAATTGCACATGAACTACGCTCAAAATAATTCTTCATGCTACATGAAAATTATCAGTAAGGTAATATCCCATATAAAGGTGGTTCACTAAGTTCCATGACCCTAGGGTGTGATTTGGCCTACTAAATCATCATAGTTGTATAATTACCAAAATGCCACTATGATTAGCAAAAATAGAAATTCACTTCTGAAAATCCTCCAAAAATTACCAAGTGTCCAAATGAGGACCTAGAGTCCTCTGCCAAACGATTGTGTCATTACCATGTGATTTGACATTTTAAAATGATTTAATACCCAAGTGATGTAAATTCCAATTTCTACATGAAGCACATGAATTACAACTCTACAAGCTTCCAAACAATTATCATGGGCATATAACAACATAAAATGACAGATATCCAAGTATCATAATTTTACCCAATGATTTCTGTTTAGATGTGTTATGACAAGTCTTAATGCTAAGTGCACACCAAAGTCAAGTTGCAATGGATCACCAACCACAGTTCTAGACAATGTAATCCCTCATTCTATAGAACAAGGTGTTGGTCCATGTGTAATCTCTCTATTGGGGTGTACTTCATATATACTCATAACTGAAGGTTTTCAAGTTTGAGGAGTGGAGCAGGTTTTCAGGAGAAAAGAAATTTTTGCTAAGTCAATTCGTCGAGATGTCTCGTGAAGTTCCGATGAATCTCGACGAATCCAGACAGAAGCCAAATTTCTAGCTTAAAGAAGAAATTTCTGCGGCTAAGTCTATTCGTCGAATGTTCGCATGAACTTCCGACGAATTTCGACGAATCCTGACAGAAGCCAAATTTCTAGTTTAAAGAAGAAATTTCTGCGGCTAAGTCTATTCGTCGAATGTTCTCATGAACTTCCGACGAATTTCGACGAATCCAGACAGAAGCCAAATTTCTAGTTTAAAGAAGAAATTTTTGTGGCTAAGTCTATTCGTCGAATGTTCTCATGAACTTCCGACGAATTTCGACGAATCCAGACAGAAGCCAAATTTCTAGTTTAAAGAAGAAATTTCTGCGGCTAAGTCTATTCGTCGAATGTTCTCATGAACTCCCGACGAATATCGATGAAGGCAGACAGAAGTCTAAAGGCAGACTTGTGAAGGAAAATGTGGGTCACCAAATGACTTGAACTCAAGCCCTAATGAAAGTGAAGACCAAGGCCTACAACTTTCATGTTGGGCACTTTTTCATATTCAGCCATTAGGAGGCCCTAATTATTTATTGAAGTGGACTGATTTATTAAGGCAGAAAATACATGGAATGAATTAATAATTCTTATAAATTAAAGGCGCACACAAATCTTGGTGCAGATCTGGCAGCCGCGACATCGTCTTCCTCCTCCAGCCAATGGCTGTGATTCAACCGCGCTGGGTGACTTTGCGAGGGGGATTGTCGGCGATCCAGCCACCACCACCGCCGGCCAACACCACCGACAACTTCGTGGTGGTCGGGGCTACCGTCAGCGGTGACTGGTGGCCGGAGGAGGCAGTTTCCGGTGATCCCGACCTTCCCCTTTCGAGCCAAAATCCATGGATTTCAGGAATGGATTCGGGCTCAATTGAGCCCGATCCTTCTTCGTTTTGAGATGAAAAGCTAGCATGGGGGAGGGGAGGAGAAACGAACCGTTATTGGTGCGTGGCGGCGGCTCCGGCGATGGTTGGCCATGGATTTGCCTTGCTCCGGCGATCCTGCTCCCGAACTCGTTTCTCCAGCAAAAGCTTTGCTCCAGATGTCGTTCTCGACTGCTCTCTACCTCCTGAAGGTGATGGTGAGGTTGGATTGGGATGGGGAGGCCTCTATAGGCTGAATTGAAATTATGCTACCTCGGGCCTCTCCTTGCTTCCACCCTTCTGTAGTTGCCGGCCTCCTGCTTCCACCTGGGTCAAGCCCAGACCCACAATAATCAGGGGAGGCCCCTAGGCTGATTGGAGGTGGAGTGTAGCGGGGGAATTTGCTTTATGCTTTCTCTTTAAGCTTTATGCTTTTTCATCAACCTTTTGGTCCCCCTCCATTTGATTTAATCAAGCTTAAAGTTAGGGTTCAATCTAGGGCTGATATGGGCATGTCTTCGGTCCATGAATATTGGTTAATTAAGGGGTGTTGGGTCCCTTTCAATTTAGGCCTAGAATTCCCTTTAATGGGCTATGTTGACCATGGTTGACTTTGGTCAACCAAGGTGAGAGGGTTGACCCCACTTGGGGGTCATGGGTCCCTTAACATCACCCAACATTGGTTGGTCCAAGGTGGGGCTCCAATTGGTTCAATTTAGCCATAAGGTGTGATTTTGACCTAAATTAAGCTAGAGTTGACTTTGGTCAATTTCATGCAATTGGGTCCCACCCAAGTGCAATTCTCATCCTATAGGACTCCCTTGGTGGTTAGGGCATCATAAGTGAGGTCAATTTGGACAGTTGAGGGTCAATTGACCTAGTTGAGGGGCTTAGGGTTATGTTAGTTTTTGAGCTTTGGTGTGCACTTAGCAATTTCTACCCTAGCCCAAGGCCCTCGTGGCCACTCACCTCACCCCTATGCCCTAACATTTCCAAAGGTTCTAGAAGTATTGGGTATGTTACAGCTGTAACTCAACTGCCATGTTGTCAATTATCTTGTTCACCTCTTCCTCAATCTGAGCTTGAGCTCTGCCAGCATCTGGGTTGTGCTCCCCCTCACTAGTACCCCCACCTTCCTCTTCACAGTGTGAGCTCTGCTCCCCCTCTAAGTCAGGATCAACATTTGCCACATCATCTTCCCAGTAACCTGCTGGTTCAGGAGGATTTGATTAAACCTTTTGTTTAGGTTGAGGATAATTGAATCAATCTCACCTTGAAGATCAATAGGGTCATTGTCTGCATTGTCTTCAGGGGAGGAGTGTGAGATGGTGATATTTCTATTAATTGTGACACTGTAATATTTATCCTCTTGATGCACTATCTCAGCATCATCATGTCTCTCTGGTTCATGATTAATGCTTGCATGACTTTCAGTGTTATGATTATTTCCTTGGTTATCCTGTGGAGGACTGCTTGCTGGATCTTGATTATCCAGATCTTGTATATCTTCTTCTGGCTCTTGTTCTGAGTCAGAGTATATCATTCTTCTTCTCCTCATCTCCTTCACCAGAACTCCCTTTTTCTTTTTCTTCAATGGAGAAGGTTGGCTCATTGGAAGAACTCTTGTGAATTTGTCTAGAGTTTTTATGCCCATTCTTTATAGATAATGGAGGTTGTGTCCTTTGGATTTGTTAAAGTAGTCTGGGTAGGTGTAGGATTCTTCCTAAGTTGGGGGCTTGCAGACATTCTATAGTTCTCTGAAATAGTTCCTTTGCTCAGGAAGTCTTCTTCTGTATGGTAACTCTTGACATCAATTCAAACATGTGTGTGGAGATTGTGTCATGAGAGCCTGGTTTGCACAGTATGGCCTTCCCAACTATGTCAGATAGAAATTTGCCTCTTTGTTTGAAGAACTTCCTCTTAGGAGAGCCAAGTTTGGCATCAGAGTAGGCACACCACTGTAAGGCATTGACTTTGTCTTCCTCAGAGACAGCATCCTCTTCTTCTTTACTGCAGGAGGGCAGTTGAAGAGCCTTTTCAATTTTCTTATGGGATATCTTTATCCTCCTACTTCCTATCTTTCCCTTAGTGGTTAACTTTGAGGAGGACAGCTTAGCACTGGAGAAAAATTCCATAACTTCTGTTTTGAGAATTGTTGAGGGCTCAGATAGGGTATATTCAAGACCTTGGGTAGATAGAAGATCAATCACAACTTTAATTTCCTCTGGAGCATGCAAGAATCCATCCCTAACTATTTCATAGCCTTCTTGCAGCTCTTTTTCCATCTTTGGTGCCATTTCTTTTGAGTTACAGGTCACTGAGTCGTAGGGGAGAAGGGTTTGTCTCGTCGGCTAGGTTGAAGGAAAGTGTGATATTTTAAACAATCATTAAGCTATTTATATGACTTAAGACTTAGGTAAAATTAAACCTAGTAATGGAATTTGATTGTTCTTATAATTGTATATGTAAATGAAACTTATGTAATAAGGCTGAGTTCGTCGAACTCAACTGAGTTCGTCGAACTCAAACTGGAGTTCGTCGAACACACACTGAGTTCATCTAAAACTATATCATAAGGCTTAGTTCGTCGAACTCAAATTGAGTTCGTCGAACACAAACTGAGTTCATCTAAAACTACATCATAAGGCTGAGTTCGTCGAACACAAAGCTGAGTTTGTCGAACTCAAACTGGAGTTCGTAGAACTCAAAGCTGAGTTCATCTAAACTACATCATACAGCTGAGTTCGTTGAACTCAAAGCTGAGTTCATCGAACTCAAACTCGACGTTCGTCGAACTCAGGAAAGAGTTTGTCGAATCCAGACTTTTCCCAGCTGTCTAAGTGCAACCTGAAGCTCAACTGAAACAGATTGTTCTGGTTAAGCTGATCATCCTACTTTAAAATCATTAGAGATAGGATTGCTTGAATGTCTAATCATGTTTCTTATAGGGTTGATGTGTCAACATTTTAAGTTATATCAAATCAAGATTGGAAGAATGAAGAGTTTTACACTATTCTACATTTAACATTCCTAGTTCAATCTTGAAGGCATTAAACTTGGCCTCATAAAATGGCTTAGTGAAGATATCAGCCGCTTGACTGTTATTGGGGACAAATTCAAGGCAGATATCTTGAGATTCTACATGTTCTCTTATAAATTGATATCTTATTTCTATATGCTTAGTCCTGCTGTGAGAGACAAGATTCTTAGCAATAGAGATAGCACTGGATGAGTCACAATAAAGAGGAGCGTTACATACCTTGAGGTTGTAGTCCTCTAGCTGGTGTTGAATCCACAATAGTTGTGCACAACAGCTCCCTGTAGCAATGTATTCAGACTCAGCAGTGGAAATAGCCACACTTGTCTGCTTTTTGCTGCTCTATGATATCAACCTTCTTCCTAGGAATTGACAAGTGCCACTTGTGCTTTTCCTGTCTTCTTTGCAGCCTACAAAATCTGCATCTGAAAATCCTGTTAGTTCAAAATCATTGTTCTTAGGGTACCAAAGGCCAAGATTCAGGCTGCCCTTGAGGTATCTCAAGATCCTCTTCATAGAGGTGTAGTGAGATTCCGTCGGACAAGCCTGATACCTAGCACAAACACATGTAGAATACATAATGTCTGGCCTACTAGCTGTCAAATACAACAAGGATCCAATGATACACCTGTACATGGATTCATCAAAGGCCTTCCCCTTTTCATCCTTGTCTAGTGATACATTAGATCCCATGGGTGTTCTCATGGTGGAGGCTGACTCCATTCCAAATTTCTTGATGAGCTCCTTGGTGTACTTAGTTTGGGAAATGAAATTCCATCATCAAACTGTTTCTATTGGAGCCCAATGAAATATTTGAGCTCACCCATACTGCTCATCTCAAACTTCCCCTACATTATATTAGCAAATCTCTTGCAGAGGTTGTCATCAGTAGACCCAAATATTATGTCATCAACATAGATTAGGACTAGGAGACACTTGCCCCTTGTTTCCCTAAGAAACAATGTGTTATCTATCTTTCCTCTCATGAATTTGTTCTTGATGAGAGAGCTAGACAAGGTCTCATACCAAGCTCTTGGAGCTTGTTTGAGACCATAAAGGGCTTTCCTAAGGAAGTAAACATGAGATGTGAGATTTGGATGAACAAAACCTGATGAATGCTCTACATATACCTCCTCTTTCAGATTTCCATTTAGGAATGCCGATTTGACATCCATCTGGTACACTTTGAAGCCTTTGTGGGCTGCATAGGCAAGGAATAACCTTATGGCCTCCAACCTTGCAACTGGCGCAAATGTTTGGTCAAAGTCTATTCCCTCCTCTTGCCTATACCCCTTTGCAATAAGCCTTGCGTTGTTCTTGATGATTGTCCCATTTTCATCCATCTTGTTCCTGAAGATCCATTTGGTTCATATGATATTGTGTCCTTGTGGTCTTGGCACCAACTTCCATACTTTGCACCTCTTGAATTGCAAGAGTTCTTCCTACATTGCCTGAATCCAGAATGGATCCATGTTAGCCTCTTCAAACTTCTTGGGCTCTACCTGTGATAGAAAACTAAGGAACAAAGCCTCATTGTGATCCCTGCTTCTAGTTGTTACACCTTGTTGAACATCCTCAATGATCTGCTCCAAGGGATGATTTCTGTCAACCCTTAGAGCAGGAGGCAATCTCGCAGCTCCTATTTGATGTTCATTTATTGCATCCTGCTGAACTTCTTCCAAAGCAGCAGTTTCTTCATGCAGCTGAGGATCATCATCTTGTGCTTCTTCATGGTCAGTTCCAGTTAAAGCTGGAGGCTGACTTGTGCTTGGTCTGTCCTGAAGTCTCATTTCCTGCAATTTCTCTGAAATTCTTGCACTTGGAGGTTGGTTAGACCATTCCTTATGATCAAGGTATAATTCATCAAAGACTACATGCATGGTTTCTTCAACAACATGTGTTGTGCTGTTGAAGACCCTATAGGCTCTACTATTAGAGCTGTATCCAACAAGGATACCCACCTTGCATTTCTCAGCAAACTTGGTGAGGGGTTATTTCCCATTGATCAGGATGTAGCATTTGCAACTAAAGATTCTAAAGTAAGAGATGGTTGGTTGTTTGCCCTTGAGAATTTCATATGGGGTGATACCAAAAGCCTTATTGATGGAGGCCCTATTGAGGACATGGCAAGCTGAGTTGACAGCCTCAGCCCAGAAATATTCTGGGAGAGAGGAGTCACTCAGCAGGGTTCTGCCAGCCTCAATCAAAGTTATGTTACTTCTCTCAGCTACTCCATTTTGTTGTGGAGTTCTGGGAGAGGAGAACTCTTGGGTGATACCAAGTTCTTGGCAGAAACTTGTCATGGATTTAGACTGGAATTCTGTGCCATGGTCTGATCTTATTCTGACCACTGAGCACAGCAATTCATTCTAAATAGCCTTGAAAAATGTCTTGAAGACATCCAAGGTATCAGACTTCTTCATTAAGAAGTGCACCCAGGTGTATTTGAGTGATCATCAACAATCACCAAGGTATACCCCTTCCCATTTAAGCTCTCAATTGACAAAGAACCAAACAAATCCATGTGCAATAGGTAATGACACCATTCAGTATCTTTGGAGCCAATACTTTTAAAAGTGGCCCTTGTTTGCTTCCCTATTTGGCAAGCATGACAAGGGCAGCTTTTAATACACTTGATCTTGGGACTGTCCCTCACAAGGTTTTTGGAAAAGAGCTTGTTCATAGTCTTGTAGTTTATGTGAGCAAGTCTCTTGTGCCATTGGACACAAAGTGACTCATTCTCATTAGCTACAAGGCAAACAAGCATGGAGGAATTTATATTAATGAAGTCTAAACTATAGACATTACCATACCTAGTGCTTGAGAGAATGACTTGGTTGTCACTCTTCCCTTTTATCAGACACTTCTCACTAGTGAATTCTACGACATGACCTAAGTCACATAATTGGCTTATGCTCAACAGATTGTGTTTCAACCCATCAACATGAGTTATATTGGTGATAGAGATTATGCCATTGGAAATCATACCAAAACCTTTTATTCTTCCCTGTTCAGAGCCTCCAAAGATGACCTTTCTTCCTTTGAGTTATGGAATGAAATCCTTAAGGACCTTCCTTTTTCCAGTCATATGACTGGAACACCCACTGTCCAAGTACCAAATCATGTTGGCACTTGAACTATCCTGCAACCACAAAATTATTAAGCCTTAGGACCCCAATAAGGATTGGGTCCTAGGAAACAGTTAGTCAATGGGTAATTGTATCTTATGGCTGCACTTCTAGGAGGAAATCTACTCCTATCACTTGGGGGACTTGAGTTGTACCAACAATCTATGGCAAAGTGACCCACTTTACCACAACACTCATGAATGTTGTATCTCCTTTTCTGAACCATCCTGGAAGCATCAGAAGTTTGCTTAGGTTTAGAGAAGGAGACAGGCTTCTTCTTAGGCTTTGCTGCTGGAGGAGGTGTGACAGCTGTTTGGGGATTGTGCACATGAGAGGATTTCTTCATGTCACCAACAGATTTCAGCTTTTCAGCTCTCATACTATTGACAGTATCAGAAATGCTCTGATGTGGGTTTGTCCCACTACAGCAGCAACATTTTTCTCAGCTGGGCCAGTCTTGGAAGAGCTGTCTCCCTTTCCCTTGAGTGAGGGTGCTGAGGTACCAAAGACAAATGGTCCAGGTTGGACCATCTGAATTTCCTCATGGGGAGCTTTCATTGCACTCAACCCAATTCCCTTTCTCCCTGCAATGCTTGATTCATTCAAATTGCAAGGAGCCTGTTCATTTTGCCTCTGACCATATATGATTGCTTGGTCATACTGGTTGGAGGGCAACCACATCTTTTGAAAGGTAGTTTTAAGATTAGCTGGAGTCCTGCCCTTTCTATCATTCCCTGCCTTGGCTGCCTTATTATTGTAACCTAATCCCCCCTTACCAGATTGGGAGGCGAAGGTCCCAATAATGGGTAGCACAGTTTTGGGTTTGGATAATTGGGCTACTAAGTTTTGTTCCTTGAGAAGCTGATTGTTAAGCTTCTTGATATACACCCACATTTTTTTTTTCTCATCAAGAATATTATCAATCACCTTCTGGAGCTCTATGGACTTTTGTCCATATTGATGGAAGATGTACATCTTGCTTTGTAGCTTAGCCTTAAGTGGCCTTAGCTCTTTGAGCTCTTTAGCTTGTTCTTTAACAAGCTTTTTCTTCCTGCCCAAGGCATCAATGAGAGACCATATCTGTCAATCAGATTATCAACATCTATGTTTGATCTTGATTCATCCTCACCTCCAGCCCTTGAGGATGTATCAGAATCTGGGCTGGTTTCATACTCAGAATCTGAATGGGATAGGTTGAAAGTTGGTACCTAATCAGCATCAGATATTCTGCTTGAGGAGCCTTCAGATATGGCCATCAGACCATTTAACTTCTCTTCTTCATCCACCTCATCATCACTCTCAGAGTGAGATAGAGGGGCCCTGATTGCAATCCTGCTTGTAGCAGGTTCTTTAACAGCAACCATCTCAATGAGGGCTTCTTCCTTTTCAGATTCTGATGAGATGGAGTCTGATTCACTCCAGCTCTTCTCCTTCTTAGCTAGAAAGGATTTCTCTCCTTTCTTGCCTTTTGACTGATGAGCCTTCTTCTCATCCTTCTCTCTTCTCTTGACAGGGCAGTCAACAATGACATGCCCAGTCTTGCTGCAGCAATAACAAACAACTTTAGAGGAATTAAATTTAGAGTTGGAGCCATACATGTCACTCCTGGAGTGATGTTTTGACTCCTTGATATCCTCCTTGTTGTGATATGAGGAGGAAGGCTTGTTCTTCCAATGCTTCCTCCTAAGCAACTTTTTGAAATGCCTTGCGAAGGCAGCAAATTCCTCATTAGAAGAGGAGCAACCAGATGAGCTGGGTTCAGAAATTTCTGGTTCAGCAGATCTTCTGGGAGGTGAGTGAGCCTTCTCCTTCACTCTTATAGAGCTTTCAGCCTTGAAGGCCAGGGATTTCTCCCTGGTATTACTCCTTGCATTATGCTCTTCTTCCTTTCTAGCAGTCAGCTGCATCTCATAGGAGAGCAACTTTCCATAGAGAGTGTGGGGAGGAGTTTTAGCCAACTTAGCCATTTCCCTTATGGCACATATTTTGTTGTCCCACTCTCTAGTAAGAGATCTCAGGAACTTATCATTCAGTTCATAATTGCTGAACACTCTCTGATAGGTTCTTAACTCATTGACTATCCTGAAGAACCTTTCATAGCATACAGGCATTCCCTCCATGTTCAGCTGCCTAAAGGCTTCATACTCCTGGTTAAGAAGTGACTTCCTGTCATCCCTAACTTCTTTAGTGCCCTCCATATAGACAATGAGGGTGTCCCACATCTCCTTGGCTGTTTGGCAAAGGACAAGGTTCTGGAAGGTGGAATCATCAATAGCACTAACAATAATATTTCGTGCTCTCTTGTCCATGCCAGCCAGGACAATCTCATCCTTGGTCAGTTCAGCATATGGCTTTGGCACCTTCACCACTGGCACAGTAGTGGTAGTCTTAGTGAAGGTAAAGGGACCTTCCTCTACTGTCACAAAAATCCAACGGTCAATTGCTTGCATATACAACCTGACCCTTTGCTTCCACATGCCAAAGGACTCTTTCCTACAAATTGGCAACGTCATTGAACTCATCTCCTTTTGGTGGCCATCCATGGAGATAAACATTTAATCTAACCCTTGGGATCTTGCTTGGTTGTTAAGCCTTTTTAAAGCAACCTCCCTCTGATACCACTTGAAAGAACTTAGGGGTTTAGATTAATTCACCTAGGGGGTGAATAGGTTTTTCTTATATCTTTTAAGCTTAGAGTTGTTAGTAGCCTAATATGCCTACACAACCAATAAATTCATGCTCAAAGAATCACAGCCACAACACAAAGGATTTTATAGTGGTTCCCCAAGTGATGGGTTGTCCACTGTCCCCCTACACCCCTCTAACTCCAATGTTAGATAGGGTCAAAGATACTCCTCCAATTTATCTTCTCAGCTTTTAGATCTTACACCACAAGTTCCTCAGAACTTCTCAGATCTCAGATGATCCTACCTTAGGACAATAGTCCCTACAGCTCAGAGCTATCACTAGCTCCTACCTTAGGCACAGCAGCCCTACAACTCAGAGGAATCCTCCTCCTACAACTCAGACCACCTCCTGGTCCTACTTCACACAACACCCTTTTTCAACCTTCTCGGAGCTAAATAGTTCTTATAAAATAAAGTAATAATAGAATGAAAACCTCTACAACTGATTCAATCTTATCAATAGAATATTTCAGCAGATGCTGATTTCTAGCTGATCCTGGACAGGTTGGTTCAGAGCAGCTCCACTGTCTTCTTCTTCAAAAGGAAGAAAGAAGACTTCTATCTCTCTTGATGATGAAGGCTTGAATCTCTGCAAGAGAGAACAACTTATGTTCAAGGCAAGAAGGATGTTGCTGCTACAGGAATTTGCAGCCGGCTTTCTTTTCAGCTTGAACAACTTTGCAAAGATGAAGGAGAGTTCTATTTGTTGCCCTAGCTTTAGCTTTTATAGTACTGTACATCTTCAACGGCTATAAGCACGACCTCCCTTGCCCATGCCGATAAAGGCATTACTTTATCACTTTTTGCACCTTTATCAAATTCTGGGCGGTGCCAGTCAATGGGAAATATGTTTGATTCTTTCTCAATGGATCCGCTGAGACGACTCCTTGTCTCAGCGGATTAGCAACTGAGACAGTCTTCTTCTCAGCGGTTGGCGCAAGCTGAAACAACTACTCCTTTACAGCGGTTCCGCTGAGATGGCTCCTCGTCTCAGCGGATCTGACCCTTCGTCTCAGCGGTTCAGCTGAGACAGATCTCCATCTCTTAGGAGTTGATTTCTCCTGATCTTAGGTCATGATTGACCCTTTCTCTTTGAGTCACTTAAGCCTGTGTATCTTACAAAAACATGGTTTTATCAAATACATCTTATGTTTAGCATTGCAAAGTGCCCCCTTTTCAAATCAAGGGAATTTGAGGGAAATATCCCAACAATAGGAGATGAGCTGACTCTTGTTAGCTTCAGGCAGCTCCGCATTGATTGAGAGCTTCTTCCTCTCATCTTCCTTGCTGATAGGGACGACCTGAGTTGCTTGGGCAGGTTCCAAGAGAACTCTATCTCTTGCTTCCTCTTCCACGATCTCTTCAGCAGCTTTTGCATGGCTGGAGGCTTTAGGTGTTGGGGAGATCTCAGCTATCTTTGGAGGCCAGAGACGATTCGGTCACATTGACCATCTTTACATAACACTCCCGGGATTTCTTTGGATTGCTCCTGATCCTGTACTGTTTTCTATTCAAGGCAAACTTCATGGCCAGGTGGTAGGTGGAAACCACCGCTTGATACACGTTTAGAATTGGCCTCCCAAAGATTGTGTTGTATCTAATATGAGCTTCATCGACTATAAACTTGACGAGATTTGTAATCCCTCCAAGCGTCACCGGGAGGGTGACGTTTCCTTCTACCTCCTTCTTCTCCCCGGAAAAACCCTAGAGGGGCCCTTCAGTGGAAAGAAGAGTCTTTCCAGTCTTCAGGGCATCAAAGGCTGGTTTGAAGAGGAGGTTTACTGAGCTCCCGGTATCGATTAAGATATTCTCCACCATATAGTTCACGATCACGACCTTGATGACGATTGTATCATTTAAAGGATTGGCGGTTGTAGGAAGGTCTTCTTGCCCAAAGGTGACCACCGTTTCTCGAACTAGAGCAGAAGAAGAGGTAGCAACGACCTCTAACCTATAGACTCATGCGAGACTAGCATTCTTGGAGGATTCCAGCCCTGCTCCTCCATGGATGCAGAAGAGGTAGCCTAAATCACCCACATCATTCACATCCACACATTCACTTGAATAGCCAACGTTGTCGAGATGGCCAGCGTCATCAACCTCTTCGCACTCCCAATGAACTTCTGCCACCTCTTTGCTCTTGGAGGTCGAAGCCTTGGAAGGGTCTCCCTTCTGGACCAGCTCTTGCAACTTTCATTCTTTTAAGAGCTTCTCCACCAGCATGTGGAGAGCTCTGCAATTTTCTACCTAATGGCTCCTCTCCCTGTGATGCTCACAGTAGAGGGAGAGATTTCTGGTCTTGGGATCTGATTGCAATGTGGCAGGCCTCCTATAGAAGGGCTGCTTCTGAATAACTTGAACCACCTTGCTCATTGAGAAGTTGAGCTCAGTGAATGACTCTTGAGAATCATTGAAGGGCGGTTGAGAAGAAACTGGGAGAAGCAGCTGAATGAGCTGATGGACAGGTATCAGTTATGGAGCTGGAGTAGCCAGAACTGGCAGCTGAGGCCCCTTGAGATGAAACTGCTGATGTCCCTGATAGGGACGATGGTGGCGAAAGTTCCTTTCCCTCTAAGTAAGAGGTTGGAACTCTTGACGTGGTGGCTTTGCTGATGGCTAGGCTGGAAAGAAGACAGCAGAGCCCTTCTGACCGGCTTTGCACGTTAAGTTAGAAACATAGTTGGGGATGCTGATCTCCCCTTCTATGAACCGATTGGCAATGCATATTAGCTCTTGAAAAGAGCTCGACTCTTTTGTGGTGACCTCAAACTTGAGAGGACCTTCTAGAAGGCCATTTACCAAGGCCACCATGTAGAGCGAGGGATCGACGTCCCTCATTCCAAGGATTTCTCTTCGAAAACGATCCATAAAGCGAGCTAGAGTCTCGCTTTCTCCCCGCTTAATCCTAAAGAGGGCTGCAGAGCCACTCTTCCTTTTCTTTGAGGCAGTGAACCTCAAAAGAAGCTCTTGCCTCAAGATGGCAAAGTAGAAGATGGACTGGGGAGGTAGTTTGTAAAACCACTCCCGTGCTTGCCCATCTAAAGAGGCGATTAAGAGCTTACTCCTCATCACATTTGAGAGAGACCTCAGAGCGACTGCATACTCAAAAGCTTGAATATGAGAGCTTGGATTGTACAACCCCGATGTTCGCCAGGAAGCAACCAAATCTCGCGCTCAAGGAGGCGAGCCAAGAGGGGCGAACCCTGATCTCCGGCGAGGCAGGCCAAGGAAGAGCAAGAGACTGCGCAGGCGAGCGAGCCCAGCGAAGGGAGGGTAACCGGCTCTTTCGGAGCTCGGCGAGGGCAGTGCATGAGAGCCCGACCAGCTGAGGAGGGAGCTCGCCAGGCGAGCCCGGAACCTCGGGGTACAGTTAGCCACTCTTGGGGTACAGCTAGCCATTTTGGGGTGCGGATAGCCATCCTGGGGTTCGCCGACCCAGCGGCTCGCGAGGGCAGTGCATGCGAGCCCGACCAGTTGAGGAGGGAACTCGCCAGGCGAGCCCGGAACCTCGGGGTACAGTTAGCCACTCTTGGGGTACAGTTAGCCACTCTTGGGGTACAGTTAGCCATTCTTGGGGTACAGTTAGCCATTTTTGGGGTGCGGATAGCCATCCTGGGGTTCGCCGACCCAGGGGGTCGCGAGCTCCGCTCGCGAGGGCAGTCGGCTTGGCCGGGTCGCTATGAGCGAGCCCAACCATCCGAGGAAGGGGTCTGCTAGGCGAGCCCGCCTAGAATGAGTGCTGATAATACCTCTGGGGTTCGCCGACCCGGAGGCTCGCGAGCTCCACTCGCGAGGGAGGTCGCGAAGCGGGCTGGCTCGCCCCGTAAAAGTCCTGGAAGGGATTTTTTTACCAAGAGGCCCCCGGCGGTCTGCACTTAGCCTCTCCAAACAGCGGGGTTTGGCTGTTGGCAGACCAATCCGGTGTGCGGATAGTAAGAATGGACAGCGGGATTTGGTTATTGACAGACCACAAAACTAAAATCTATAAATAGACCTCAAAGGGCACCTTGGAAGAGGACCGGTTCATTATCTTTGAGCTCTTCTCTCCCTAGGTCGCTTTGGTTTGGGCTCTCCAGCTCTCCAAGGTGCCCGAGTCTTAGCTTTGGCTTGGGAGGGGAAGCGCTCAACGATCTTCCGGGTTAGTGGAGGGACCTCCTCGCTGAGACTAGGGTCTTTGTTCTTTGCTCGAGTCGTCAACCTTACCTCTCCCGAGGGACCGGTAAGGGCTAGCTGCCCCTCATCTCGGTGAGGGCCCCGAGCTCCACACGAGACCGAGAAATCGGTTTCAACATTTTGGTGCGGTGAGCGTGGAGCGCGGCTGGTTCAAGAAAGTCCCAAGGAAGAGTTATGGCTGGGGATGAAGAGCAGGGCGAGGAGTTCGGCGAGACCCCTTAGGAAGCAATGGCTAGGATGTTCGCGGATTTCAGGAAGGTTGGCAAAGTGGTCCGTGGAGTTAAGCGAGTTCAATATCACCTTCGTACCCAGGACATCCATCAGGGCTCAAGCAGTGGCAGACTTCATGGCCGACTACGCGGCCGAAGTGGGGGAGCACGAGCCACCTCCCCCGGAAGCATGGAAGATGTTGGTGGACGGAGCGTCGGGAAAACACTCCTTCGGGGGGGGGGGGGGGAATAGTCCTAGTGAGTCCTCAGGGGACTCGGATTGAGCAAGCCTTAAACATCCGTTTCCCGATCACCAACAACCAGGCGGAGTACGAAGCAGTGATAGCGGTCCTTCGGCTGGCCCGGGAACTGGGTGTGCAGGACGTGGAGGTCTCCACAGACTCCATGGTGGTGGCATGCCAGATCAAAGGCGAGTTTGAAGCAAAGGATCCAACCCTCCTACTATACCTGGAGAAGGTTAAGGGAGTCATCGGGCAGTTCCGCACCTTCTCAATCAAACATGTGCCGAGGGAGGAGAGCACCCAGGCGGACCTCCTAGCCAAGTTCGGTCCTCGAGCGGGGGGAACGACTTCGGAACTCTTCCGGCCCTCCATCGAGGAGGGAGAGTCGATGGAAGTGGATCAGCAGGCCTCATGGATGGATCCATTCATCACCTTCCTATCCTCCGGACAGTTCCCTGGAGAGGGTGAGGACAAGAGGCGCTTCAGGTATAAGTCCGCATATTACTCTTTGCATGCAGGGGGGCTATATAGAAAGACTCTCTCGGGACTCCTGGCTCGTTGTGTCTCCGAGAAGGAGGTCCCGAGGGTGCTGGAAGAAATCCACTCCGGGGAATGCGGCATTCACTCCGGGAGTCGGACCCTGGAAGGGAGGGTGTTGAGACAAGGCTACTTCTGGCCCACTCTCAGCAAGGATGCAGCAGAGTTCACAAGAAAGTGTCAGAAGTGCCAACTCTATGCTCCGCTCCAACTCCTCCCCGCTCAGAGGCTCCGGACCATCACGGCTCCCTGGCCTTTCGCCATATGGGGGTTAGACCTGGTCGGCCCCTTTCCCCAAGCCAGCGGTCAGAGGAAGTTCCTGCTAGTCATGATCGACAACTTCTCCAAGTGGGTAGAGGTGAAGGCGCTAGCTAAGGTAACCTCTCAGGTTGTAAGGAATTTTGTGTGGGGGGAAATAATCTGCAGGCATGGGCTCCCTCTAGCCATAGTAACGGACAATGGGCCACAGTTTGCGAGTGAAGAGTTTGTCGACTTTTGCACTCAGCTCGGCATTGACCTCAGGTTTGCTTCAGTCCACCACCCGAGGAGCAATGGGCAAGTGGAGGCGGCGAACAAGATAATCGTCAACCTGCTAAAAAAGAAAGTGGAAAACCTATGAGGAAGTTGGGTGGAACAACTACCCTCCGTCCTCTGGGCCATGAGGACTACTCCGAATACCGCCACCGGGGAGACTCCGTTCAGGCTCTCCCACGGGTCCGAGGCCGTTCTCCCCATAGAGTTCGAGGTAAAGACCCCCCGGGTGACCGCTGCATGCGAGGGGGATGAAGAGTGTCTAGAAGGTAACAATGCCGAGCAGAGGCTATCCTTGGACCTGGTGGAAGAACTCCGGGACTTGGCCACCATCAGGCAGGAAAAGGTCAAGAGGCGGATGGCTCGATATTTTGACAAACATATCCGGGTCAAACGCTTTCAGAAGGGGGACCTAGTCCTGAAGAAGGTCGATACGGCCGGCAGAGGGGCCACAGTGGGTAAGCTTAACCCCAACTGGGAAGGCCCATACATTGTAAGCGAGGTGCTCAAGTCGGGGGGTATCACCTCCAGGATGTGGAAGGGATGCCCCTTGACCGGGCTCGGAGCGGGGATGATTTGAAACGATTCTACCCTTGAAAACTTTTTTTTTGTTATCCAATCAACGTCTTACTTTCATCTGTTATGCTTTCAACTGCTGTGGTACTGAGGTTGGAAATATTGGTGCTGGATTGCCCCAGATCGATTCCGCTCCCGGGCTCTCACCTAGACGGGGGGTTCTGGTTGATCTCTGGAGAGGCTGGCAAGGTTGGAAATATTGGTGCTGGATTGCCCCAGATCGATTCCGCTCCCGGGCTCTCACCTAGACGGGGGGTTCTGGTTGATCTCTGGAGAGGCTGGCAAGGTTGGAAATATTGGTGCTGGATTGCCCCAGATCGATTCCGCTCCCGGGCTCTCACCTAGACGGGGGGTTCTGGTTGATCTCTGGAGAGGCTGGCAAGGTTGGAAATATTGGTGTTGGATTGCCCCAGATCGATTCCGCTCCCGGGCTCTCACCTAGACGGGGGTTCTGGTTGATCTCTGGAGTGGCTGGCAAGGTTGGAAATATTGGTGCTGGATTGCCCCAGATCGATTCCGCTCCCGGGCTCTCACCTAGACGGGGGGTTCTGGTTGATCTCTGGAGAGGCTGGCAAGGTTGGAAATATTGGTGCTGGATTGCCCCAGATCGATTCCGCTCCCGGGCTCTCACCTAGACGGGGGGTTCTGGTTGATCTCTGGAGAGGCTGGCAAGGTTGGAAATATTGGTGCTGGATTGCCCCAGATCGATTCCGCTCCCGGGCTCTCACCTAGACGGGGGGTTCTGGTTGATCTCTGGAGAGGCTGGCAAGGTTGGAAATATTGGTGCTGGATTGCCCCAGATCGATTCCGCTCCCGGGCTCTCACCTAGACGGGGGGTTCTGGTTGATCTCTGGAGAGGCTGGCAAGGTTGGAAATATTGGTGTTGGATTGCCCCAGATCGATTCCGCTCCCGGGCTCTCACCTAGACGGGGGGTTCTGGTTGATCTCTGGAGAGGCTGGCAAGGTTGGAAATATTGGTGCTGGATTGCCCCAGATCGATTCCGCTCCCGGGCTCTCACCTAGACGGGGGGTTCTGGTTGATCTCTGGAGAGGCTGGCAAGGTTGGAAATATTGGTGCTGGATTGCCCCAGATCGATTCCGCTCCCGGGCTCTCACCTAGACGGGGGGTTCTGGTTGATCTCTGGAGAGGCTGGCAAGGTTGGAAATGTTGGTGCTGGATTGCCCCAGATCGATTCCGCTCCCGGGCTCTCACCTAGACGGGGGGTTCTGGTTGATCTCTGGAGAGGCTGGCAAGGTTGGAAATGTTGGTGCTGGATTGCCCCAGATCGATTCCGCTCCCGGGCTCTCACCTAGACGGGGGGTTCTGGTTGATCTCTGGAGAGGCTGGCAAGGTTGGAAATATTGGTGGATTGCCCCAGATCGATTCCGCTCCCGGGCTCTCACCTAGACGGGAGGTTCTGGTTGATCTCTGGAGAGGCTGGCAAGGTTGGAAATATTGGTGCTGGATTGCCCCAGATCGATTCCGCTCCCGGGCTCTCACCTAGACGGGGGGTTCTGGTTGATCTCTGGAGAGGCTGGCAAGGTTGGAAATATTGGTGCTGGATTGCCCCAGATCGATTCCGCTCCCGGGCTCTCACCTAGACGGGGGGTTCTGGTTGATCTCTGGAGAGGCTGGCAAGGTTGGAAATGTTGGTGCTGGATTGCCCCAGATCGATTCCGCTCCCGGGCTCTCACCTAGACGGGGGGTTCTGGTTGATCTCTGGAGAGGCTGGCAAGGTTGGAAATGTTGGTGCTGGATTGCCCCAGATCGATTCCGCTCCCGGGCTCTCACCTAGACGGGGGGTTCTGGTTGATCTCTGGAGAGGCTGGCAAGGTTGGAAATGTTGGTGTTGGATTGCCCCAGATCGATTCCGCTCCCGGGCTCTCACCTAGACGGGGGGTTCTGGTTGATCTCTGGAGAGGCTGGCAAGGTTGGAAATATTGGTGCAGGATAGCCCCAGATCGATTCCACTCCCGGGCTCTCACCTAGACGGGGGGTTTTGGTTGATCTCTGGAGAGGCTACTAACAAGGGTCAAGGGCTATGCTGATTGGTTGAGGTGTTAGAGCCAGAAGGGCTTGAGTCCGGGCAGGCGAAGCCTAAGGTAGCGGGTTGAAATGCTATAACCAAAGAGGTTCAGCTCGCGGGATGCCTGTGTCCATGCTCGCCAAGATTAGGTTCGCCGGGTAGCAACCGCGGGCAGCGACAACCCGAGTTCGCGTAATCCGCGAAAAGGGAACCTTGGCGAGGCGAGCCCAGACATGCCTGTTCGCGAGCCCTCCGAGAACACTACCGCTTAACAATTAGCCAAGAGAGGTTGAAAAGAAACCCAATGCGAGGAAAGAAATGAACACAAGCATGATCATAAATGTTAACAAAAGAAAAACTATCACGAGATCCTTCGATGTTCGGCGGCGATCTCGCCAGCCCAAAAAGAATAATATACATTCACAAGAAGGGAAGGAAAAAGGGAAGTCATTCTGGAAGGTCCTCGCCGTCTTTGCGAGCCCCCAACCAGGGGGCCAAGGCGAAGAGGTCCGGGCAGACGTCTTCCGCTGTGAACTCCATCGCGTCTTCGGCCAGCAGGCTCGCATCCTTGAGGGTCGTGAAGACAAGGTTGGCGACCTCCTGTGCGTCTCGCCGCCTCTGCTCCTCACTTTCGGCAGCCTTCTGTCGAGGGCCGACTCGCCCAGGAGAGGGGGGTAGCACGCTGCGAACCAGCTCATCCACTCGAGCCTTCAACATCGTATTCTCCAACTCCAGCTCGCCGTTGCGAGCGAGAAGCTTGGTGGCAACGTCGGCATCCTGAGCATCAAACGAGTTAGGAGAAATCTAGAGGTCGCGAACGGCAAGGAAAAGAGACCCAAGGATCACTTACCATCTTGCCCTGCATCCCGGCGAGAAGGCTTTCCGTCACCTCCTCCTTCTCTTTAAGACCTTTGATCTCTTCGCGAGCTCTCTTGAGCTCCTCCCGGTACGCGCGGATATCCCTATCCGCCTGCAGATAGCGGCGCCCCGCCATGTGCGTGAGTTCCGTTGAACGGAACTGGGCTCGCATTTCTTCATAAACCAGCTGCCGTGGTCCCATGTCTTTGTAGGCAACGGCGTCCTCGCGGCCATATAAGCCGAAGGAGAGAGAGAACGCCTCCTCCCCGGCCTTACCGAGCTCCACCCAGGAGGGGTGAAGGGTGGAGCAGGAAATCCGGTTGGCAGTGGGGTCCCAAGCGAGCAGGGGTTCGCCGAGGACGTCGGAAACTTTCTCGCCCAGACCGAAGTTTCTGTGGCCTTTGGGTTGGGGGGTCACGGAAGAACTCCCAACACCCTGGTCCGCCGGGGGGTCAGGTTTTTTCGCAGGGGAAGGAGGCGAGCCGTCGGTCTCGCTTAGATAAACGACCGCGCTCCTATCCTTGGTAGCGATGGTCTTTCCCTTCAACTTATTGGAGGGCCGCGAACCCGGTTGACTCGCAGAAGGAGGCCGCTTCTTGCCGGACCCGACGGCGGGAAGGTCGCGGCAAGCCTCTGCCGCTGCGGTTGCGAGAGTGTCCGCCGTGAGAGTGGTACCTTGCGCGTGCGGGGGGTTGACAGGGATCTCGCGCTCGCCTGTAAAGTAAGAGTGTTATGCAGCGAAGAAAGGAAAGGAGAGTGGAGCGAGATCGAGCCCTACCTTCCCCTTGAGGAACGGCGAGTAACGAATCAACGTTGCGCCGCAGATAGACGACTTCGAAGTTTTTGCCGGAGAGGTACTGGAGGAGTTTAGCGTCGGCGCCGCTCAGCGAGCTCGGAGGGCGGTAAGTGGCGTCATCCCGCTGGAGGGGGGTGAAGTGGAGATTGCCGAAGGGTCCCTTCACTAGAAGGAACTTCTGAGTCCAATAGTGACTCTTATTCACCTCCTCGCAGACCGTGACGTGCTGAATCGCGAAATAAGTAGTCCCGTCTCGGAAGGCGCGGAAGGAGAATACCTTGCGGAAGACGAGGAGGCTGAATTCGATACTCTCCTCCCGCAGGAAACTGGCGAACGCGACAATATCCGCGATCGCATTTGGGGTCAACTGGCTCGGTAACACTCCGTAATATCGCAACACCTACAAAGAACGATGAGAAAGTCGCGATAGCGAACGTGAAGCGGGGAGAAGGCCAGGCGAAGTACCTGACGAATTTCAGGCCACAGAGGGAGTCGCAACCCATTCTCGAAGTGCGCGACGGGGATCGCGAGCTCGTCAGCCTCGGTCTCGTTTAAAGTAGAATTCTCGCTTGGACAGCGGGCTGAATAGCCCTCTGGGAGATAGCGGTCCACGGCGAGTTTATACTCCTCGGCTGTGATGTTCGCACAATAGAACTCGTGGGCCTGGAACGCTGAGGCGCACTTTGACCGCCCCTCGCTCTCGCCATCCGCTCCCAGTTGCTGATTCGTCCGCATCAAGTCAGGAAGAGGCAACCTACAAGCAGCGAGCGCGAACACGATCTTGCGAGGACGGAGATGAGCGTAGACGCGAGAAGACGGGAGAAATAAATGCGACGGGTAGGAGAATGAATCCGAGCTATTTATAAGAAATTCGGGTGGGCACGGGAATCGAAGCGTCGGGAGTGCGGATAACTGAAATAAAGTAGTTTTCTGCTCGAAGGGACTGCGGTCTTGCGAGCCAGGGCTCGCCATCGCGCGATAATTGAGTCCCACCCAAGGCCGGCCCGCGAGAAAAAGGGGTCCGGGCATAGCGTGGCACAGAAGCTCGCAAGCGCCTTGCGAGGGCGATCATATCAAACACAGCGGACGAGCCGAATAAATCACATGCACACCACAGAAATAAAGGGAAAAGTTAAAAATGGAAAGCGATAAAAGGCGAGTCACGACAGACTCGCGAATATTACCATACCGGTTATTGTTCAACAGACGTCATAGAAGAAATACAAGCAAAAGAGTAGCAGAATTAAAAACCCACTGGAGCCTCAGGGGTAGGGAAGCCATTTCCAGCGACCCCGACCCCGCTTGCCCGCACGCGGCGGCACTCTCGGATAATGGTATTCGCGAAGCGCTTTAAACTCGCGCAGGATTAGGTGCGCTTGATCCTCGCCCCGCGAGATGTGCACGCCGGGCGAGGTAACATCGGCGCGAGGCACCGGCTCCGCCTCGGCGATTAAGCGCGCATTCGCGTCTTCCAACACGGCGAATCTCTCGTCAAAAGTAGCCCGGTCCGCGTCATACCGCTCCTCCAACTCGCGTAACATCATGCCGTGCTTCTGAAGCACCTCGGACACCCGACTCTTCATCCGCACGGGGTCGCCAGGGTCACCCAAGAAGTCTTCGATCTGGCTAGGCGAGGGCGGTGGCGACATCTCCATCCTCCCGTGCTCTGACTCAGGGGTGGCTCCTGGGATTTCAACGAAGGGTCAGAAGGGCCCGAGGGCGGGCAAGAGTTGGGAGCTCGCGAAAATATGCTGACCTGGTGAGGAGGGGGATTCACGGCGGGGCTTGCGCGAAGACTCCGGCCGACCCTGGAAGTTTTCGCGGAATCCCGAGACGTGGGGTTTCCCCAGTCCAGGAGGGTATACCACTCTCTCCGCGACTTGGGCGCCGTCGAGAAGCGAGCCGCCCGGACTTCGCTTGCCCATCAGACCGAAACCTGGGGTCGCCACGGTAACCTTAGGCGGGACCGGCGAACTCGCCGGGGTGGAGACTTTCTCCTTGGGACTCGACGATGGAGTATCTGCATAGGCCACCGACGTGTGGGTATCACGGACTTAGGCGGAGATAAAGTAGGATGCGAGTGACTTACGAGGTTGCGAGAGAGGTGCCTGTTGGGACGAAGTCCCGACCCCAGCGTCTAGCAACCCCAGCTTCGCGGGGGACGGAGCGCCGAAAGTCGTCAGCGTAAGGCTTGCCAGGCGGTCCTCCGGAGGAAGATTCTGCGAGAAGGAAGGGAATGAGCAAGGGGCCGAAGTAAAGAATTTAGACTGAGGATACCTGTTGTGCGAGCACGGTGTTCGGCGGAGGTAGGGAATCAGGAGGCAATGTCATGTCCTCCCCCGGCGACCTCCTAATCGTCATGGCTCCCTTGGTCTGGGGAGAGGTGGCAGGGTTGAACATCCAGGCGTTGCGCTCGGCGGCCCGAGCTTTCGCCATCTCCCTAGAAGCCTTCAGTCGTTCCAACGTGCTCTGCTTGGTGGACATCCTGAAGGAAGAACGATTTCGGCGAGAAAGGAACAAAAGGGAAGGCTTGATCACCACCCTCGGTGGGCAGTATTTATAGCTTCAGGCAGGGGACCCACCAAAAGATTCCCGCCACGTCAGCAGAGTCGGCGAACACCAGGGGTTGGATGTATCTTCGCGAGCTTAGGACAACCTCGCGAAGAGCGGGGATTGTGTACAACCCCGATGTTCGCCAGGAAGCAACCAAAGCTCGCGCTCAAGGAGGCGAGCCAAGAGGGGCGAACCCTGATCTCCGGCGAGGCAGGCCAAGGAAGAGCAAGAGACTGCGCAGGCGAGCGAGCCCAGCGAAGGGAGGGTAACCGGCTCTTTCGGAGCTCGGCGAGGGCAGTGCATGAGAGCCCGACCAGCTGAGGAAGGAGCTCGCCAGGCGAGCCCGGAACCTCGGGGTACAGTTAGCCACTCTTGGGGTACAGCTAGCCATTTTGGGGTGCGGATAGCCATCCTGGGGTTCGCCGACCCAGCGGCTCGCGAGGGCAGTGCATGCGAGCCCGACCAGTTGAGGAGGGAACTCGCCAGGCGAGCCCGGAACCTCGGGGTACAGTTAGCCACTCTTGGGGTACAGTTAGCCACTCTTGGGGTACAGTTAGCCATTCTTGGGGTACAGTTAGCCATTTTTGGGGTGCGGATAGCCATCCTGGGGTTCGCCGACCCAGGGGGTCGCGAGCTCCGCTCGCGAGGGCAGTCGGCTTGGCCGGGTCGCTATGAGCGAGCCCAACCATCCGAGGAAGGGGTCTGCTAGGCGAGCCCGCCTAGAATGAGTGCTGATAATACCTCTGGGGTTCGCCGACCCGGAGGCTCGCGAGCTCCACTCGCGAGGGAGGTCGCGAAGCGGGCTGGCTCGCCCCGTAAAAGTCCTGGAAGGGATTTTTTTACCAAGAGGCCCCCGGCGGTCTGCACTTAGCCTCTCCAAACAGCGGGGTTTGGCTGTTGGCAGACCAATCCGGTGTGCGGATAGTAAGAATGGACAGTGGGATTTGGTTATTGACAGACCACAAAACTAAAATCTATAAATAGACCTCAAAGGGCACCTTGGAAGAGGACCGGTTCATTATCTTTGAGCTCTTCTCTCCCTAGGTCGCTTTGGTTTGGGCTCTCCAGCTCTCCAAGGTGCCCGAGTCTTAGCTTTGGCTTGGGAGGGGAAGCGCTCAACAATCTTCCGGGTTAGTGGAGGGACCTCCTCGCTGAGACTAGGGTCTTTGTTCTTTGCTCGAGTCGTCAACCTTACCTCTCCCGAGGGACCGGTAAGGGCTAGCTGCCCCTCATCTCGGTGAGGGCCCCGAGCTCCACACGAGACCGAGAAATTGGTTTCAACATGGATCACTCTCTCCGGTGAACATGGGCAATCTTGGCTCTCTGAATCCATTGGGGGTTGGCTACAAATAAATTCAATTAGTAAAGGGGGAATGCTCCTCCTCTTCGAAAGCATCGAAAGGAGCAGAAGGGGCAGTAATAGGAGCTGGAGGATAAACATAATCCTCCTAAAAATTCAGGGCTCGGGCTGGAGGCCCCTGAGCTGCTGCTCTAAAGAAAGATTGGTAAGCTGCGAACTCTTCTCCCTGAGACCGCAAGGGAGTTGTGGGCTGAGGGGTCATGCGGTCAAGAGCGTGACCGCCAGCCAGAGGATCCGAGGTGGCAACCTGATCGGTCTGAGTGAGAAGCCTTTGGGAGATTGAAGAAAGGAGTTGATTCATGGAATCTAACTGACCAGCGGTCTAACGACGAGACTGCTCGAGGCGGAGCTTGAAACTAATTGTACAATATTAGTCTTGACACTTGAGCCCTCGAAAATGACGTTCAAGCTTGATTATCTGTGCCCAAATTTAGGCCGCCTAGCTCATCTTCAACTTCAGATGAGCTGTCTTTGATCTATGCGACATGTTGTCTCCTCTTCATAGCATCCAAGTAGTCTTTGTAGCATGTGCAAATTTCCAAAGACTCGTCGCTCAGGCGACTCCTTCGCTCGTTCAGAATCTTGCCACTCAGAGAAAACGCAGACTCTGAAGTTACAGCACTGTTGGAGTTACCAATGTGATCTAGAAGTGGTCAAACATGTAATGTCACTGCCAACGCGATATGAGCCTGCAGGGTCGCACATAAGAGCATGTGGAGAAGTTGGAAGATTGACTGTGTTGGTAAAGGTTACCAATCACCATATAGAATGGGGAAAGTCCGGCAAATGTTGCTGTCTGAATTCGTCGGGTTTACACGGATAGAATTCGTCGGATTCGTTGGATTCGTCGGATTGTTCCGTGGAATCCCGACGAATTGTTACAGAGATCCTTAACTCGGCAAATGTTGCCGTCTGACATGATTCGTCGGAATTTGTCGGATTCGTCGGACTGTTCCGTGGAATCCCGACGAATTGTTACAGAGATCCTTAACTCGGCAAATGTTGCCGTCTGATGTGATTCGTCGGAATTCGTTGAATTGTCCCGTGAAAACTCGACGAATGCTGTTCCGTGGAATCCCGACGAATTGTAACAGAAACCCCAATTCTGCTGTGTGGTCTGCGGATAGCGATTCTTCTAGAAGACTGTTTATGCTTTGGGTATAAATAGATCTTCTTTAGGGTTCTTATGATATACGAAGGAATCCAGCCGACGGAAGAGTTCCGCTCTCGCCTGAACCCTAGACGGAAATAGTTCCGCCGCCCAGTTCGCCTCCGTCGACCTCCTCTCCGGCGATCGTCGTCGTGATTTTTCTTCCTGGAGCGAACCTAGCAGTTCGTGGAAGTGCAAGGTGCAGTCGTCCTCCCTTCCGAGTTGCGTGCGACGTGACTTGGTGTTCTCCCGGCTCGTGTGGACTGCTGTAGAGACGTAGACATTATTCTACGTGAGAACTCTCTTTGCCGCCGACAGGAATCTTCTTCTTGGAGCATCTAGGTTGGATTTGATCCAACCCCACTAAGGTAATTTTTGCCTAGTAGTTTTGTTTTACTTCTTGATTCAATATTCATGGCCGATCCAAGTCTTTTTTGGGTTGTTTCTCTTTATTTCCGCTGCGCCTACATGTGATGTATGGTTCTAGAAAAACCCAACAAGTACTAGCTTGGATTTGTTGGTTATAGAACGATCACCTAAAGGGGGGGGGGGGGGGGGGGGTAGGTGATTTTGGCTGTTTTTAAATATTCTTGTCTGAGATGTATATTATGTAAGCACAGCGAAGAACGATCACACCGAAAGTCTCAGCACACAACACAAGATGTATAGAGGTTCCTCAAGATAGGGTGTCTTGAGTAGTCCTCTTTCCCTCTGCGCCTACCTAGCAGTGTGCTAGGCTCGGCAAACTCCGCCAATGTCTCTAGCCCGCAAGCCTTACAACTCGGACCCGCAAGTCCCTGCAGCCTAGGCCCGCAAGCCCCTTCACTGCACCCAAGCCCGCAAGCTCAACACTCAGGCCCTCAAGCCCTACACAGCACAGACCCGCAAGTCTTGCCTCTTGGACTCACAAGTCCCTACAACGTAGGCCCGCAAGCCCCTTCACTGCACCCGAGCCCACAAGCTCGACACGTTTGGACCCGCAAGTCCTCTTCCCTAGCCCTCAATCCTCACAGATCTCAAGCCCTCAAGCTCGACACTTAGATTTGAAACCAGATCTTATAGATTTGGCCCGCGGGCCTTACAAATAAAAATTTTCAAAGTTTGTTCTTCTGCCTGATGGAGATCGGCTTCTTGTCATGAAGAAGATGCTTTAGATGTAAGCGTTGGTAGCGTAGATCTTCTTCAATCCTTCCTTCTATCTAGAAATATCCTTATCAGTCGATGAAGCTAGACTGATCCTTTTTGAACAAAAGATGAAGATCGACTTGTTCTCAGTTCTTGTTTTTACTTTTCGCCGCTTTTACTGTTCTGTTAAGAAATGTTGAGCGGGATTCTTTTAGTTCCAGGATTCGAGAGAGAGATTTTTAGGGCATTCATTATTCCCTTTTATAGGACTGAGAATCTGCTTAACGGTCTCCTATGATGTTCTACTCTGACAGATGCTCATACCTTAAGAGCACGCGCTGATTGGACAATCAGGCAGTAGCATTAAATGCTGACAGCACGTTTGGCAATTTTTGAATCTGTCTCGATGATATTTCCATGGTTACGACGACATGGACAATATCTCGACGACAGGACTTGTCGTTGTTTTGAACTAGGATAGATCTTCAAATCTCCTTCCCTCTTCTTCAGATAGAGATATCTCGACGACACGGGACATCCCTTCTGTACTTACACTTAAGACGACATAAAGTCATCTAACTGATGTCGACGTAATCTCCTTGATTGCTTGATATCGTTGTGACCAACTTATCTTATCGACGACATAGTCGATATTACGTCGACAAACAATTCTTCAGCAACTGCCCGTCTTTGTTCGATCTTCCCTAGTCTTTTCGACGTCAGACCTTCTTTACGACAATATCGTTAACATCAGCCTTACTTAGCATTTTCAATGACATGGCTTCTTTACGACGATACCTGTCTTGTTCAGACTTATCAACGACATGCCTCTTTTACGATGATATATGTTCTTCCATAGCCTTATCGACGTCAAGGCTTCTTTTCGACGATATTCGTCAGTTCGACATTCTATGAACTTATCTTCTACTGAGATGAAAAAGCTAAGAAGATAATTAAATACATAGTGAAGTTCTCTTGAATTGATGACTTCTCCGAATCAGGAATCATGAGGGCAAGATTCCCAACAATCTCCCCCTATTTGAAGAAGTCAGAACCCCACTTCAAAATTACTTACACTTATTACTAAAATGTGAGATTATGCATTAGATGTTAACACAGTTACCGTTCCCTTACCTTTTGCATCTTCTTGAGCTGGTAGCTCCCCCCTTGATGTGCTTCATCTTCTTCGTTACTCCCCCTTGACTTATGCATCTTCTCTTCTCTCTTCCCATGTTATTCTTTTCTCCCCCTTTCTAACTTTTTCATTATAGGCCTTGCAGATGTTGTTTGTCGACGATCCTTCTGTTGTCATCGGAAGAAAGGTTTATGTCGTTGAGACAATAGTTTGTATCGTCGTGACCATTGTTCGATATTTTGTCTGACTTTGGCATTTGGTAGGCTTTTATTACCAGATTGTTTCAGCACTTGTCCTGCAAGTTCTTCTTACTATCATATGTAGGGAGATTAGTGATCAGTAAGTTGAAAATTACTCTAAGTTTAACATCCCCAATTGGAATTTGAAGAAGTTAAACTTAGCTTCATCTAGGGGCTTTGCGAATATATCAGCCACTTGTTTGTCCGTGGGAACAAACTCAAGGATGATATCTTCATTCTCCATATGCTCCCTGATGAAGTGATACATGATCTCAATGTGCTTAGTCCTGCTGTGTGAGGCAGGGTTCTTAGCAATTGAGATTGCACTGGAATCGTCACAAAACAGGGGTGTTTTGGTCATCTTTAGATTGTAGTCTTCAAGTTGATGCTGAATCTATAGCATCTGAGCACAACAGCTCCCATCAGAAATATATTCTGATTCTGCTGTGGAGATTGCTACACTTGTCTGCTTCTTACTGCTCCAAGAGATCAGTCTTCCTCCAAGGAATTGGCATGTCCCTGAGGTACTTTTCCTGTCTTCTTTGCATCCTGCATAATCTGCATCTGAGTAGCCTGTCAGTTCACACCCATTATTCCTAGGGTACCATATGCCAAGATTTGATGTGCCCTTTAGGTATCTTAGAATTCTCTTTACAGAGACATGATGAGATTCCTTATGGTTCACCTGATATCTAGCACAGACACATGTGACAAACATTATGTCAGCCATACTTGTAGTTAGGTATAACAAAGATCCAATCATGCATCTGTATTTGGTTTCATCAAAGGGTATTCCCTTATCATCCTTGTCCAAAGACACATTGGTTCCCATTGGAGTCTTCATAGAGGAAGCACTCTCCAATCCAAACTTCTTGACTAGCTCTCTAGTGAACTTGGTCTGAGAGATGAATATGCCATCTTCAGATTGTTTCACTTGGATACCTGGGAAGTATTTGAGCTCACTCATGCTGCTCATCTCAAACTTTCCCTGCATCAAGCTGGCAAACTTTTTCCAGAGATTGTTGTCTGTAGAGCCAAAGATAATGTCATCTACATAGATCTGCACTAGCAAAATCTTCCCCTTAACTTCCCTTAGGAACAAAGTCTTATCAATATTTCCCCTTGAGAATTTATTCTTAATGAGAAAGCTTGACAGAGTCTCATACCAGGCTCTATGTGCCTGATTTAAGCCATATATGGCTTTCTTAAGAAAATACACATAGTCAGGATAAGTTGAATCAACAAAACCTGAAGGCTAATCTACATAGACTTCTTCTTTGAGGTTACCATTTAGAAAGGCTGACTTCACATCCATCTGATAAACTTTGAATCCTTGGTAGGCAGCATAGGCTAAAAGTAGTCTGATGGATTCCAATATGGCTACAGGGGCAAAGGTCTGATCAAAGTCAATCCCATCTTCCTGTATGTGGCCCTTTGCCACTAGCCTTGCTTTATTCTTAATGATGATTCTATTTTCATCTAGTTTATTTCTGTATACCCACTTAGTTCCTATAATATTCTGTCCTTGGGGTATTAGAACCAGCTTCCAAACTTTGCATCTCTTAAATTGGTTCAGCTCCTCCTGCATTGCTGCAATCCAAAATGGATCCTGATTTGCTTCCTCAAATTTCTTGGGTTCAATTTGAGAAAGTAAACTCATGTGCAATGCTTCATTTACAACTCTACTCCTTGTCAGTACTCCTTGGTTGACATCTCCTATTATTTGCTCTAGAGGATGATCTCTCATTTGTCTCAAGGCAACTGCCAGTATTCTGAGGACTTCTGCTATGGCAGGTTCTTCAGGTTGCATTTCTTTTGCTGCTTCTGAGCCTTCTACAGCCTCTTCTTCAATTTCCACAGTTGTTGAATGGTTGTTATCTTTGGTTGAGGTCTCAGCCTTGTCTTCAATAGATAATTTCTCCATTTTCTCGGTTGTACCATAACCTTTAGTCACCCCCTTCTCTGAACCTCCAAAAATTACTGTTGGTCCTTTCTCCACCGGGGTGAAACTTCTTAGATACTTCCTGACTCCAGTCATATGCCTGGAGCAGCCACTGTCCAAATACCAGATTGGAGACTGGTTTGCATTTGGACATACCTGCATGAAAAGTTAATTACCCTTAGGTACCCAATTTGGATTGGGTCCTTGGTTGCTATTAGGAAGATAAAATGGAATGCCACACCATTGAGGGTTCTGCACTCTCTTTGCATTGGGTCCTGTTGGGTTGAACCAACAGTCTAGGGCAAAGTGGCATACTTTCCCACAGCACCAGCATTCATACCTGTTATACGTTCTCTTTTGCCTTACCTTTTGAGTGGGATGGGAGTGTTGGTGAGCAGGAGAGAAGATAACTGCCCTAACAGGTCTTGTGTGAACCTTACAAGTGTGAGAGTAGAGTGGAGCTGGTCTCACCACTTGTTGGTTTACCTTCTTGGGAATAGGCTTTGCGGAAGCAGCTTTTCCCTTACTCTTCAGTGTTGTTATTGTAGGTCCATGGGCAAAAGGACCTGATACTGGCACCTTCTTAAGAGAAGATTGAACTTCACAACCTTTGTCCTTGACCTTCTCCTGATTGAATCCTATACCAACTCTAAATGATCCAGAGAAGGTATCAATAATGGGCAAGACTGTCTTGGGGATAGAGAAGCTTGTAACAAGTTTCTTCTCAGCCAGCAGCATCTCCTCAAGGTCCTTAATGATCTTGTTCTTCTAACCTAATTCAGCATTCTTAAGCCTTGTGACTTCCTTGAATCTGTCCACTTCTTTGCTCATGGCAGCCAGCTTTTCAGCTGTTTCCTTGAGCTCAGACTGGACAGACTTCAAGGAATCTAACTCCTTGGACTAAATTTTGAGGAGTTTCTTACTGTTCTTGAAAGCTTTCCATAAAGCTTTATACTGCTTTATTAGGTCAGATTCAATTTCATATTGGGACCTTGAGGTCGAGCTGTTGGCAGCAGACACACTCTCATTATCATGCAATGTGTCTGCTACTGATTTAGAATCAGATGCAGACATATGAGCTTTGATGGGTACCTTTCCAGGAGAGATATCATCTTGGTCGTCTTCCTTTATGGCCATTATGCCAATTAGAGCCTCTTCCTCAGTGTCTGAGGAACTTGAATCAGAATCACTTAGAGTTCTGATTTAAATGTGAATTTCATCTTATAGGCATATCAAATTCAGGTTTTAAAAATTTATGCCAATGTGCAGTTACAAATTTTGTAAAATCTTGTTTGCATTTTTTAGAAGTATAAAAATATTTTAACATAATACAAATTTATTAATATATGGTTTAATATACGATAAACTATCCTGCACAATTAAATTTAAAACGTGACATACACATTGAGTATGAAAAAAAAATTCCACTTAATATTGGTCTCAGATCACGTTTTAAATAATCGATTGCGACCGAATTATTGCTAGCGTTATCGAAAGAAATACTTATAATTTAATCTTTAATTTTAAGTTCACGAGTACATTTTGTAATTACGTGGTAAGTTTCAAAATAATTTATTTAATTCTATTTCGATTGCATATAAGATTTATATGCATCACGCTTAAGTGTTGATCTACTTACATGCTGATATTTTGGTTGAAGCCAGTCATATATGTGTTCAGTCTCGTCCTCGTTGTCATAGTGCCCGAACGGCAATCCACGTCTAATGACGTTACTCATTTGAAGCTCTCGTTTGATGCATCTGATCATAAGTCCAGATTTGCCCTCCTGCAAAAATTTGCGCTCGAGTAGCCTCCGGGGCTTGCTTAGACAGACACGGTTTGATATGTCGGGCAAGCATCAAATTTCCGTTGACGGTTAGCAGCTTCAAACAATGTTTGCAGCTCGCCTTAAATTCAGTGTCGATCCGCACTTTCTTAAAGTGCTCCCAGACTGGAGTTGTGTGCTTATGCTCCACAATTTTGTGTGCGGTCGATGTGGAGTATGAAGGCATAGAAGAGGAAGACGTTGTCTTCTCACTAATTTAGAGAATGAGAGAGAAAGAGAGAGGAGAGTGGATTAGAGAGAGAGAGAGAGGAGAGAGAGGATGAGAGAGAGGGGGGATCGACCATATGAGGGGGGGAGGAGGGGTTAAATAGTTTTTAAAAACACTTTAAAAAAAATAAGAGCCTAGGTGTAAGGTGCCAAAAATTGGCAGCTTACACCTAAGCTGTCAATCCTTGCAGCATGACATCTGCCAGGAAAGAGCTGTTGAATGGCTCTTTAAAATAGCCGTTCAGCAGCACTCAGCCAGGCCTGGGCTATGTAACATTCCCCAAACAACTAGACTCCTAGAGTGGTTTTGTCATGACTAGGTCATGACAAACCCTAGGAAGCTTGAAGAGATCACTTGGCCTTAGGCTTGAAGGAGAAGAGCTCCTTGGTCTACAAATAGCAATTTCCAGTTACCAAGCATAGAGTTGGACTTAAGGGCCTGACCTTGACCATTTTACCCAACATAGCATACCTAACCCTTTAGGGGTCCCCTTAGAGCACCAAGGACCCATTGGGGTCAACCAAAGAGGTCAAATTGACCAAAGTCAACCTTAACCTTAAATTGGTCAAAGTAGCCTAATTAGGGTCAATTGACCTCCACCATGCCAAATTGACCTTGCATTTACCCTTATAAGGATATTAGGGACCCAATGGACCAAAAAGCTCCATCATGGGGACACCAATTTGGCCAATTTGACCTAAGTCAACACTTGCCTTATTTTGGTCAAATTGCCCTACTGTGGGTCAATTGACCTCCACTTTGCCAAATTGACCCTACATATACCTTCCTAACCCTTAGGGGAGGCCAATGGGTCACTAACCACCCATTGAGGCCAACCCAAATGGTCAAATTGACCAAAGTCAACTCCACCCTAAATTTAGGTCAAAATGACCTATTTTGACCTAATCAAGCCCAATCCACTTGGGCTAGACTCAATTGAGGTGGTCCACCACATAATGGGGTTGGGAATTGCTGAAATTGCCATTCAATTTCAAGAAATTCGGCCAGGAGAGAGAAAAATCTCATTTTCCCCAAAAATGGTGGAGAGACGAAGAGAGGAGTAATGACATTCATGGCCAAGGGAGGTCAATTGATCTCCCAATTGAAGGGGATTCATCTCCTCTGGCTGTTACAAGAAGTTTAGGGGGTTTTCCAGCCTACATGGGGGCTGATTTGGGAGGTTTTTACCATGGCCGAAATTCCCCTTTGATGGCCATTAATGGAATTCAAGGTATAACCCTCCCTCTCCCTCGATTAATCTCTATATCACCTTCAAAAGATTGAGAGGGGTGAAACCCCCAACTTTTCAGAAGGAATCGTGAAGTGGAGGCTCGAATCGGCATGGCTTCCAAGCTCCAAGGTTGGCCATGGTGATGGGCCAAACGACAAGGCTTCAAGGCTCCAAGAAGGTCTGGTTCTTCTCCTCTTCTCTAGTGGGTAGATCTACTTCATAAATCGGCAAGGATTGGGGCCAATTGGTCCTCCATCTTCATGGCCAAAATCTCCTTTTATTGGAGATTTTCTTCTTGCCAAAACCACCGGTTCCGGCCACCACCGGCCGGCCAACACCTCCTATCGCCGGCCACCACCTCAAGGAAGGTGGTGGTGGCATTGGCCAGGCCGGGAGGGGCGTGTGTGGCCGGAAAAACCATGGTAGATATGCTACAGGTCGGGTAAATCTCCACCCTTGGCTGGAGGAGGAAGATGACCAGCTGCCCCACGATTTTGCTTTATGATTTGTGCACAGATCTGGTAATTAGTTTAATTGATATTTGTATTTTCTGTCATAAGTATTGTTGTACCTAGATTTCATTATAGAAAATACTTAGGACCCTCTACAGAAAAAGTGGTCAACACCAAAGTTGTAGCCATTGGAGTCTACTTTATTTTAAAATTGTCTTCACCCCAAAAGCAGTTCTGTAGCTGCCTGTAGGTCCATATTGGTGGGGCTGGTCCCTAGTGTAGGACAGCCACCATTTCTTGAATAACTTTTGATTGGGAAATGATATTGACTTGAGATTTCAAACATAGTCTACTTATACCTACACACACATCATATCCAAAGATGGGAATTTTAGGACAACATTTTTTTAAGGTTTTTGTAATATTTTCATAAATCATATAATAATTAATTATTGGGTCAAATGACCTCCAATGCCCTCCAAATTTTAGTGGGTACTTCTTAGGGTCATCACATGACCCAGGTAAAAATTTCAGCCCAATTGGGACTGATGTAGTTTGGAAATTGGTTAACCTAAGTTGGGTCTAAGTAGGTCAAAATTAGGGCATGATGTTTATCTCGGGAATTGTGGTCAAATCAACTCATCATGAGATGGAACCTTGTCCACTGGTTTAGGATCACCTAAAGTATCCCCATGAGTGGTTTGGGGTGGTGTAGAGGTGATTAAGCCCTAGAACACTAGTTTTATTCCTAGGTGTGCATTTAGAACCTTGTGAAGGCCATGTGGTCAAAAGTCCCTTGATGGTTATGAAACTTGGTGGATAAGTTCATAGGGTGTAAGTAGGCCTTAGTCAATTTTATAAAAAATTTAGGAGCAATTATTCCCTTTGAATTGGGTCATAAGCCCTTTAGGGAAATTCCTTATAAGAGAAATTTGCATGCTTAAATGGTCTTGGATGATGATGAAACTTTGGTAGTGTCCTTAATATCATGATGTACACCTCTGGTAATTTTTGTGTAATTATTGAAATGATTTAACAAGTACTTCATTCACAAGGTATTTATTTTGTCTTAGGCTTAAGAAAAATAAAAGAGGGGCCAATACTATTTGATAAATTGTGCAAATTGGTGATATGACATTTCAGAACATTAGGAACCTCTGTGAATTTTTATAGAATTTTTGAAGACTTAAATCAGTAGGCTACTTCACAGTTTATTTAATTTGAGGTTTTCTTAAAGTATTTATTTTGGTGAGGAAATGATTTCCTTAAAATCTACAACTTAGTCAGTAGCCTTTTCTGGTGAATATAAGAGCTTGGTAAGTTTCCCATAATTTTAGTGTTGACCTTTTTGGTAGTTCCTTCATAAAACTATGATTTTGGATAGATGATAAATAATTAAATTAGAGGAGAATTTCTTACTGTAAAAATATGATATACTGTTTTTGATGTTATTAATTCATGTTCATTTTCCTACTTGGCAAATGTTTGGAGAAATTAAAATAAATACTAAATAATTAAGGAAAATTATGATTCTCTGGATTTAGTCTTATAACATCATGATAGACCCCCAGTAAATAGCTTGGGTCAGTTGGATGAATATTAAGAGTGCCTCTAGTTGGGAGCTTCATATAGTTAGTTTGGTCTGCGTATAGTAAAAATGTGGATCTTGGGTAACTAGTGGCCTACTAAGTGAGAATGGCATGTAGTTGGTGTACATGGTCAGGATGCAGAGATTGAGGTCACCAAAGAGGAGTTAGGTATTAAGAGTGCTCGGTGAGTTAAGGGTAAGCTAGTGTTTGGGATTGACGAAGGATCGTCTTTTCCCTAGCGTGTCATAAAGCACTTAGGTTTAACTCAAGTGTAATAACAAGGAGGGGGTAATCTTATGGGTAGATACCAACAACACTAAGTGTCTTGAGAAAGGAAACCTTGGGGCGTCATCTCATTATAGTTCCTAGTACCGTAGCGAGCCCGTAGTTACGGGAGGTTAGTTGCTTTGGTTGTACGAGAGGTAGGCTAGGTGGTTGTAGCAGCAGACTAGTTAGTCTGGTGAGCTTGTGACTCAGTAATGTTGTTGGTGCGGACGGGTTAGTCCGGCGAGCCGGTGGCTCGGAAGGTTATGATGACGGGCAGGTTAGCCCGGGGATTTTATGGCCCAGGATATAGTAGAACATGTTGTATGTGCATGAAGGTGGTGGGTCTTCGGTATTGGACGATCGTTCACACCGACGCCAATACGTTGACTCGACAAGTATGGAATTTGCACTTAGCCTTGAAAGTCTGGTGGTCCATCCAGTAAGAGTACGCAGATGCTCCGCGGTTTTACGTTGACGCGTATGATAGGTCTAGGTTAGGTAGTGTGAATACCAACCTAGAGGTGGGCGAGGCCCAACCCACCGCTTCCGTTTGCCACTACGGGAGTATCCTGGGATTCTAGCTCGCTCCAAAAAGGGGGAACTAAAGGTCTATGTGCATAGAGTCGAAGTGGGTGAGTTGCACTTGTATGAACATAGCATAACAGCATACCTTGCATGCCATAGCATAAGCATTGCATTTCAACCCTTACCCCTATCGTATAAGTCGGTTATGGGACTTCTTATACGATAGGTCCTGCTAAACGACCCCTTGGTCTATAGGTTTGTATGGGCATTCCTATAAATCAATGGTTACTTTCCTATTATTATTGTCTTTACTTACTGCACTTTACTTATTCTTTACCTGCTCTTACTATGCCCCTTTACCTCTTCAGTTATATATATACACATGTGTAGTGTAAAAACATTTCCTGTACCACTGTCACCTGCTCTTTGTTATACCCCTTGCTGTCCTCTGCTTCATCCTCCCGCACGGTGCCTAGGAGCCATTGGGGGTGGGGTGGGGAACATAAGGCTTAGTCTTTTTGACTAACGGTCGGTGGACCATATCATTTTAGGGGATCGAGGAGACGCAGCAACACCAAAGGCCGATGCAGACGGAGGCAGACCGGTGCAGTACAGGAGCACAGGATTCAAGATCAGTGAGTGATTAGGAGTTAGCTTCTGCGAGTGATCTTGTAGTGAGAATATGATGTACAGGGCGTGAGCCCTTTATTATTGTAACATTTGTTATCTTTTTATTCAGTTATATCTGTGGACATTTACCTTTATGGTTTTATTTTTCATGTGGATTCTATGGACTTGTCTTCTTTTATGCACTTTTCTTTGTGATCGATTTGGCCGGCATGATCGGTGTTTTGCAGTGGTGACCTTCCCGGGTGAAGGGGTCACTGCAAAGCGGAGGTTCTGGGCCTAAGACCCCGAGTTTGAAAAAAAAGGGGTCTTACAAGTGGTATCAGAGTTAGATCTTACAAGTGGTATCAGAGGAAACCTCGATCCGAAGAAAAGAAGTCCACAAACCCTGGGCCACCCCGCGCGAGTTTAGTTTGAGGACAAACTAAGCAGCGGAAGCAGTGGTGTGCCCATATGGGGAAATCAGATGAAAAAGTCCACTTTTCCCCCTACGAGTGTCAAGTTTTCATTTGTAGCCTGCGACGAACCCTGCCCCCAGCATGGAATACCTCCGGCTACAAAGATCTCTTTAGATAGACCTATAGTCAACGAGTTGGATTTAAACTCCACTAGGACACGTGACTTACCATGATAATTTGTACCACCCATGACCTAGTCTAAAATAGACAGTAGGTATGACTTTTGGTGAAGGTTTGAGGATACCCCAAAGAGGCTAGAGAAAGAGAGATTGGCTCATAAGCAGAATGGTATGGGACTTGTAGACTCAACCCTCGTACCGATGACATGATTACATTGAGACAACCATCACACTAAGCACCGAGGGTCGGATAAGAATTGAAGTTCAGAAGGGACCCGTTTGGGATTGGGTGACATATTGACCTTGATAAGGTTGTCGTAGAAGGTACCTTGAAGAGTCTAAAGTATGGAGTATACCAACAAGTCTCAAGATAGAACCCCAAGTCTAAGGTTGTGTGCCCTAGGAATTGTTTGCATAATTGGGACGATTATAACATGGTGATATTGAAGATACTTAGCCCAAAATAGATAGTGGCATATCTTTTGTTTATTGGGGCTTACCTTTTGTGTATTGGGCAGATTAATGACTGACTTGGGTGTCCCTTAGATCTAATTTAGCAAGTGCTATGTCGGGAACATGATGACTTTGGAGTCGATCTTATTCAATATTACTTGGACAAAGATGAGATGGTGGATAAACATCGTTGATCAAACAACAACTTGACCTTAGTCGATTCATTGGAAATGTAAAGTCCCCAGGATTAATCACTTAAGAATACCGATGTCCCATTCTAGAAGTTATGGACGGAAATTAGATCTTACAAGTTGTAGTTATATTTGAGGTTCTTGTGACTTGGGGCATTCGAAAGTAATTAACTCATGACTTGTTAAAATCACGCCCTATTTTGGTAGAAATTTTTTTTTAACTACAATAATAGCCTGTATGCCTTGGGAGCTATGATGATGAATAACCAGAGACCTTAGATGATGACTTATTGGTTTTAGAATATAGTGTTTGATTTTACTATGATAAGAACGATCTAAGTTTATCTTACTTTGGACCATTCGAAAGTGATCAAGACTAGCATATGTGGAAGTAATAAGAATTTGGTGAAATAAAAGTGAAGATATTTTCTTGATGAAATTGACTTGTGGAAAATCTTAGAGTTTCAAAAGATTCTACCCGTAAACCTTATGAATCAAACTCCACCTAGAAAGTGATTGGGAGTTATCTTCAAACATTGATACTAGTGTTGGTTGGTTAACATATGATCATAAGATCCATGTGTACACCCCCCTTAAATTCTGAGGATAATTGGGACGCTTGATGATGCGATCAGTCCCACTAAATGATAAGAATCCTTTAAAATCATAAAGTTGAGTTGGTTGATGACTCGGGCGTACTCGTAGGAATAAGATGCTGATTGTGTAGAGAAGTTTTTATAGAGTCGCTGCCTACCCACATAGATGAGAAATATAGTCACCGGAAAAATGGTGTATTACAGAATGTATATTTCCTCGAAATGAAGAAAGACATCGTAAGTTTTGCGATGCACGGTGAAGGCCAAGTGCAAACGTATTTGGAGAACTACCACAGTCACTGCCCGTGTTAGAGTGGAGTTCGAGGACATAACTATGGATTTCACACACAGTTTACCACTCAGAACACAGTCTTATTTGGAACAACGAGGATAGATTAACCTAGGTAGCTAGGGTCACCCTGGACTGGAAGGACGCTCTCATTGGCGTTTGATGAGATTTGTTGAGTAGTTTGTCCATTATCATGGTGTGACCAGGATGATCGTGTCGGATCGGGATGAACAGGTTGTTGAAATTGTTGAAGTGGAAGTGAAGGAGGTTTTTGGACCTGGACGGTCTGGGAGGAGGTCGGGCGGTCTGACGTGACCGCACGACCTGGCGGTCTGCATCTGCGGTCTGGCTGATCTAAGCCTAGCTGCGGTCTCCCGGGTTGACCGCTGGTCTTGTCCAAAGTCTGCTGAAGGTGGAGCCGCGCGGTCTGTGCGTGACTGCGTGGCGTGCTGTCCTCTTCAAGGTTGTGGCAGTCTGGTATGACCGCACAGTTTGATCCAGGTTCTCTCCGGAATGCGGTCTGGTAGCTGACCGGGCTTTCTGGGGGTATTCGCGGACTAAGGGTCTTAGTCGCACGGTCTCAGTTCGCGGTCTCAGGAGGAGACTGGTATGAGAGCTGGTTGCTGTTCGCGGTCTCAGAAGGAGATCGGCATGCGGACAGGAGCTCGTGATCTGATGGCGAACTGACTGTGTTCGCGGTCTCGTGCGAACACAGGTGGTGAATAGCTTCGGGCGGTCTGGCGAGCTCTTTGTGGAGTCGCGGTCTGCTGTGAGAGTGGCGGTCTCTCATGGCGACATTGAAGCTGGCGGGTTCACCAAAAATGAAGCAGAAGTAATGTTGCTGATCGCGCAGTGTGACTGGTCAGGTCGCACGGTCTGGGGGGTGGTGATCCTATCTCTAGGGTGGTGACCAGATCAGGTCTCACGCCTATAAATAGGAGCCACTGTTGCAGCAAACAGTGACACACCAAGTGTAAGCTGAGTTCGCTCATGTTCTTGCGGTCTGTTTATTTCTGACCGGGCGGTCTCTGATTGAACTCTTCTTGTGCAGCTTCTACGAATAGTGTGGGCAGCAGCGATCACCTCTTCCTCTGAAAGTGTTCGGGCGGTCTGCGGCTTGGAGTTGTGGTGCTGGAGTTCCGGGAGAATCAGGAGGTCGGAAGAAGGGAGCGGTCTGTGCAGCGGTCTGGTGGTGTTTTGTGGTCGGCAGAGAGTTGCGGTCTTGCAACTGGCAGAGATCGCAGGGGAGGTCGCGCGGTCTGGGCGGTCTCCAGTTATCCTCAGTTTTTGCATTTCTCTTTGGAGTTTTTTGTGCTGACGAAATCATGTCTCGTCAAGCATGTCTTGCCCTGTAATTGAAGTTTGCTATCAATAAAGATCGTTTGTTTGCCTAAGATTGTTTCTGGTTGTTTTGGCTTGTATCTCTAGTTGTTATTCCTGCTTGCTCTCACAAGGTCCGAGAAATTTTCACATGGTATCAGAGCTAGGTTGGAGTGGATAGAGCAGCGAATAACTTAGAGTAGCCATCGCCTTTGTGAAGACGGAACCAGAGGAAGAACAATGGAAGGTGGATTTGCAAGAGGTCTTGGGATTGAGATGCTTACATCGACTAACTTTAAGAAGTGGAAGTCGTGTATGCAGAGCTATCTTCTAGGGGAGGACCTCTGGGAGGTTGTTGGAGGAGATGCAACAGAAGAGGTGAAGGCAACAGAAGCGGGTGACAATGGTCCGGCCGTGAGGGCGTGGAGAAGGACCAATGCTAAGGACGAGTTCACTTTGAAGCGTGCCATTTCACCTGATCTATTTGATCACATCTTAGGGTGTGGATCAGCTGCCGAGATCTGGAGAGCCCTGGATGGGCTGTTTAACAAGAAGAATGTAGCGAGGCTACAGTTCTTAGAGAATGAGCTGGCAAGGTCGGCTCAGGGTGATCTTTCTATCTCAAATTTCTTTCTGAAGATGAAGAACCTCTGTGCTGAGATATCAGCACTGGATCCTGATGAGCCAATTTCTGAGGCAAAGCTGAAGAGGCACATCATCCGCGGCCTGCGGAAGGAATATGTGGCCTTTGTGACGTCGGTGCAGGGTTGGGCTAATCAGCCGTCTTTGATAGAGCTGGAGAATCTGCTAGCGTCGCAGGAAACTCTGGCAAGGCAGATGGCATGGGTGTCCGTGTCTGGGGGAGATGGCGAGGTTCTCTTCTCAGGAAAGAAGAAGAAGTGGGATAAGAAGAAGAAGACCGCTGGAGGCTATGGGCCTTCAACTTCTGGACAGCAGGAGAGGGGCTATCCTCCTAAGGCTGAGGAGAAGAAGAAGAAGGAAGGTCTCAAATGCTAAAAATGTGGGAAAGTTGGGCACTTCAAGAAGGACTGCAGGCTGAATACTCAGCCAGGGCATGCTGCTGAAAAGGAGGAAGCACCGGCCAGTCATATTGATGGAGGATGGGGAGGAGCCTTCTCGGCTTCTATTGGAGTCTCCGCTCCTATCAACTATCAGGAGGACTGGATCGTGGACTCGGGGTGTGGTCATCACCTCACTGGGGATGGATCGAAGCTTTCTTCAGCGGAGCCCTACACAGGTAACAATGCTATTATTACTGCAGATAATACTGTGCATGCAGTCGAGAAGGTCGGGGTTGTTTCCTTGGGCAGTGATAGAGGGCCATTAACCTTGAAGAGTGTCTATCATGTGCCCGGTATGAGGAAAAACCTCTTCTCCGTGACCAACGCTGTTGACGCTGGGTATCACATTCTGTTCGGCCCAACAAAAGTGAAATTTCTACGTAATGTAGAGGCCGTGAAGGCCGAGGTCGTCCATGTCGGGAGGAGAGCGAAAGACTTGTTCGTTTTATCGACAAGTTCTTATGTCGACAAGATGAAGACGAATGATGGTGCCGTGATATGGCATGAGAGGTTGGGGCACGTAGGGATGGATAAGCTGAAAGCTATGGCGGTGAGAGGTCTGGTCAAGGGCCTGCCAAATCTATCTTCCTACGGTGAAGGTCATGTTTGCGAGGGATGTCAGTTCGGCAAGTCTCATCGACTGCCGTTTGATAAGTCGCAGACGAGGAGTAGTGTGCCGTTGGAGTGCATCCACGGTGACTTGATGGGACCAACTGCTACCCCAAGCCTCGGAGGCAGCAGGTATATGCTAGTGTTGATCGATGATTACACCAGATATGTCTGGGTTTATTTTCTGAAGGAGAAGGCGAAGGCGTTTGCCAAGTTTGTGGAGTTCAAGGAGCTCGTGGAGGGTCGGCTGAATCTGCGGATCAAGAAGTTGAGGACGGACAACGGAGGGGAGTTCACCTCTGCTGAGTTCTCCAGTTTTTGCAGGAAGGTAGGCATCCGGAGGGAGCTCACTTGTGCTCATACTCCACAACAGAACGGAGTTGCAGAGCGGAAGATCCGTCATCTGACGGAGACCTGCAAGTGTTGGCTGCATGCCAAGAGCATCCCAAAGTCCTTCTGGCCGGAGGGAATGTCTTGTGCTGCCTACGTCATCAACCGGATGCCTTTGAGTCCAATCAATATGTTGACTCCTCATGAGATGATGTTCAAGGAGAAGCCAAGCGTGGCTCACCTTCGGGTATTTGGCTCCACCTGCTACGTGCATGTTCCAGATGCTCTTCGGACAAAGCTAGATGCGAAAGCAAGGAAGCTAGTCTTCGTGGGATACGATGAGAGGAAGAAAGGCTGGAAGTGCATGGACCCGGAGACGCGGAGATTTGTTGTTTCTCGCGACGTTGTGTTCGACAAGGTGACATCTTACAAGGGGTCTTCTGATGTGGAGCTACCAGAGAGCAGGGTGGAGGTGCCGGAGAAAGCTGTGGAGAATCTTCAGGTGGAGCTACCTGTGTCACCAGGTGGTCCATCAGTTTCTAGTTCTGAGACGGAGGCTTCTGGTTCAAGGAGCAGGGGGAGCGGTGCTCCTAGCACGTCTGTAAGAGGAGCTAGGGAAGGAGCAGCTGGAGATAATGCGATTCAGGGGAAGGAGCTGAGGAGGTCGAAGCGGGCGATCACCGCCCCTGATCGCTATATAGGAGGAAACGCAGTGAGCTTTGTCTCATATTTCTTCGCTGGTCCCTTGGATGAGAGGGAGCCGTCGAGCTTTGAGAAGGCCCAAGGCGTGAAGTAGTGGGATGTTGCAATGCAAGAAGAGATGGCAGCTCTTGAGAAAAATGAGACCTGGTCTCTAGTACCCAAGCCAAAGGGCACCACTCCGGTGACATGCAAGTGGGTCTACAAGCTCAAGAAGAAGGCTGACGGCAGTATCGAGCGGTACAAGGCTCGTCTTGTAGCTCGGGGGTTCTCGCAGCAATACGGTGAAGACTACGAAGAGACTTTCAGTCCGGTGGCAAAAATGACTTCAGTTCGGTTCATCATTGCCTTGGCGGCGTTCAGTGGATGGGAGATTTGGCAGCTCGGCGTTAAGAACGCCATCTTGTACGGCGAGATTGACAAGGACATCTTCATGGTCCAGCCACCAGGCTTTGTGTCTGAAGATTTTCCGGAGCATGTCTGCAAGCTGAAGAAGGCCCTGTATGGGTTGAAGCAAGCGCCGAGGGCGTGGTACGGGAAGATCGCAGAATATCTCCTATTCTGTCGGTTTTGTGCTTCAGACTCAGACTCCAGCTTGTTCGTCAAGAAGAGCGGGGAGCTTCAAGTCATCGTGCTGCTATACGTCGACGACATGATCGTGATGGGGAACTCGAAGGAGGAAGTAGCACAGCTACGGGCTGAGCTAGCTATCAGGTTCGAGATGAAGGACTTAGGTGAGCTTCACCATTTCCTGGGACTCGAGGTGCAGAGGAAGGAAAGTGGAGTGCTGGTGTCCCAGGCTGGATATGCGGAGCGGATCGTGGAGCGATTCGGCATGAAGGAAGGGAAGTGCACTTCCACACCTCTGGAGAAGGCTATGAAGCTTCGGAAAGATGAGGGGAGGATTATGCAAGATCCGTTGGTGTTCCGAGCTCTGGTCGGGAGCTTGATTTATCTGACGATCACAAGGCCGGATATTGCATATGCAGTTGGCAGAGTGAGTCGGTATATGGCGGAGCCACAGGTACCTCATCTGCTAGCGGCCAAGAACATTCTGAAGTATGTCAAGGCAACCTCGGACATGGGTCTCTTATACAGGAGGGATGCGGGCTTCGAAGTGCATGGATACGTGGATGCTGATTACGGGGGAGATTCGGATGATCGGAAGTCGACATCTGGATTCGTCTTCATGGCGGGCCCTACGGCTATATCATGGTGCAGCAAGAAGCAGGATTCCGTATCGGTCTCCACCACAGAAGCGGAATACAAGGCTTCGACCTTGGCAGCTCAGGAAGCCATCTAGCTTAGGAGGTTGGTGGGAGACGTCCACAAGGAGGTTCGGGAGCCGACTTTGCTACGCGGTGACAACGAGAGTGCTCTCAAACTGGTAACCAATCCAGTTTGTCACACGAGGACCAAGCATATCGAGATCGAGCATCACTTCAGATGGGAGAAGGTGCTGGAGGGATCTCTTTCGGTCGGGCATGTGCGGAGTGCGGACAATGTCGCGGACATCTTCACAAAGGCGCTGGTAAAGGGGCCGTTCACACGGCTAAGGGAGCTACTTGGGCTGGTTTCCACTTCCCACTTCAAGGGGGGGTGTTGAAATTGTTGAAGTGGAAGTGAAGGAGGTTTTTGGACCTGGACGGTCTGGGAGGAGGTCGGGCGGTCTGACGTGACCGCACGACCTGGCGGTCTGCATCTGCGGTCTGGCTGATCTAAGCCTAGCTGCGGTCTCCCAGGTTGACCGCTGGTCTTCTCCAAAGTCTACTGAAGGTGGAGCCGCGCAGTCTGTGCGTGACTGCGTGGCGTGCTGTCCTCTTCAAGGCTGTGGCGGTCTGGTATGACCGCACAGTTTGATCCAGGTTCTCTCCGGAATGCGGTCTGGTAGCTGACCGGGCTTTCTGGGGGTATTCGCGGACTAAGGGTCTTAGTCGCGCGGTCTCAGTTCGCGGTCTCAGGAGGAGACTGGTATGCGAGCTGGTTACTGTTCGCGGTCTCAGAAGGAGATCGGCATGCGGACAGGAGCTCGCGATCTGATGGCGAACTGACTGTGTTCGCGGTCTCGTGCGAACACAGGTGGTGAATAGCTTCGGGCGGTCTGGCGAGCTCTTTGTGGAGTCGCGGTCTGCTGTGAGAGTGGCGGTCTCTCATGGCGACATTGAAGCTGGCGGGTTCACCAAAAATGAAGTAGAAGTAATGTTGCTGATCGCGCAGTGTGACCGGTCAGGTCGCGCGGTCTGGGGGGTGGTGATCCTATCTCTAGGGTGGTGACCAGATCAGGTCTCACGGCTATAAATAGGAGCCACTGTTGCAGCAAACAGTGACACACCAAGTGTAAGCTGAGTTCGCTCTTGTTCTTGCGGTCTGTTTATTTCTGACCGGGCGGTCTCTGATTGAACTCTTCTTGTGCAGCTTCTGCGGATAGTGTGGGCAGCAGCGATCACCTCTTCCTCTGAAAGTGTTCGGGCGGTCTGCGGCTTGGAGTTGTGGTGCTGGAGTTCGGGAGAATCAGGAGGTCGGAAGAAGGGAGCGGTCTGTGCAGCGGTCTAGTGGTGTTCTGTGGTCGGCAGAGAGTTGCGGTCTTGCAACTGGCAGAGATCGCAGGGGAGGTCGCGCGGTCTGGGCGGTCTCCAGTTATCCTCAGTTTTTGCATTTCTCTTTGGAGTTTTTTGTGCTGACGAAATCATGTCTCGTCAAGCATGTCTTGCCCTGTAATTGAAGTTTGCTATCAATAAAGATCGTTTGTTTGCCTAAGATTGTTTCTGGTTGTTTTGGCTTGTATCTCTAGTTGTTATTCCTGCTTGCTCTCACAAGGTCCGAGAAATTTTCACACAGGTTATCTCCAAGAGTGAATATCAGTCCAGGCTTATCTCAGCTTTTGGTTGGCGTTCAGCACAGCTTTCCACCCTCAGAAATACAGAGGCGCAGAATTCCACCATCTTGGACCCAGGATGAGGATTTAAGGAGACTAGGCTCTGAATTTGTGAAGGACACAGATGCCCAGGTGCGACTGATTTGAGTTAGGATGTTGGGGCCAAGAGCAGCCAGGTCAGGTATTACGATGTGTGGTATCGTCAAGTAGAGCTCCAGGTTGGAGACAGGATGTTCAGGAAGATACGTTCGATGCAGGGAGTCTCGCGGGTTCGCAGGCGGAAGAAGATCAGTCTGAGATAGATGAGGCTCTACAGGATCCTGGAGTGGATCAGCCCATTGGCTTATAGGCTGGAGTTGCCGCCGGAGTTAACAGGATTGCACGACGTCTTCCATGTCTCCTCCTTTAGGAAATCTCTACTACGGCCGGAGCAGCAAACTTCTACTATAGATGGCCCGGTAGCCTCCAATTGATTGATTCACCTGGAGCCGGTCCGGTTAGATGGCACGAAGATGCGGGTCATGCGACGCAAGAAGGTCCAGCTGATCAAGGTCCTATGGAGAAATAAGGGACAGGAGAGGCTTATCAGGGAGCCTCTAGAACTGATGTAGCAGAGATAGTCGGTGCTCTTCGAGTCAGGAATAACTTCCAAACTTAGGGGATGTTACGTTCAGTCACTCTCGGTGAAAACCCGTGAGCCTAGCCTAAATTTCGAGGACGAAATTTTTTTTTTGTTTATTGGGATTTGTAACATCCCCCAAACAACTAGACCCCTAGAGTGGTTTTTTCATGACTAGGTCATGACAAACCCTAGAAAGCTTGAAGAGATCACTTGGCCTTAGGCTTGAAGGAGAAGAGCACCTTGGTCTGCAAATAGCAATTTCCAGTTACCAAGCATAGGGTTGGACTTAAGGGCATCACCTTGACCATTTGACCCCACCATAACATACCTAACCCTTTAGGGGTCCCCTTAGAGCACCAAGGACCCATTGGGGTCAACCAAAGAGGCCAAATTGACCAAAGTCAACCCTAACCTCAAATTGGTCAAAGTAGCCTAATTAGGGTCAATTGACCTCCACCATGCCAAATTGACCTTGCATTTACCCTTATAAGTATATTAGGGACCCAATGGACCAAAAAGCTCTATCATGGAGCCACCAATTTGGACAATTTGATCTAAGTCAACTCTTGCCCTATTTTGGTCAAATTGCCCTACTGTGGGTCAATTGACCTCCACTTTGCCAAATTGACCCTACCTATACCTTCCTAACCCTTAGGGGAGGCCAATGGGTCACTAACCACCCATTGAGGCCAACCCAAATGGTCAAATTGACCAAAGTCAACTCCACCCTAAATTTAGGTCAAAATGGCCTATTTTGACCTAATCAAGCCCAATCCACTTGGGCTAGACTCAATTGAGGTGGTCCACCACCTAATAGGGTTAGGAATTACTGAAATAGCCATTCAATTTCAAGAAATTTGGCCAGGAGAGAGAAATCTCATTTTCCCCAAAAATGGTGGAGAGAGAAAGAGAGGAGTAATGGCATTCATGGCCAAGGGAAGTCAATTGATCTCCCAATTGATGGGGATTCATCTCCTCTGGCTGTTACAAGAAGTTTAGGGGGTTTTCCAGCCCACATGGGGGCTGATTTGGGAGGTTTTTACCATGGCTGAAACTCCCCTTTGATGGCCATTAATGGAATTCAAGGTATAACCCTCCCTCTCCCTCGATTAATCTCTCTATCACCTTCACAAGATTGAGAGGAGTTAAACCCCCAACTTTTCATAAGGAATCGTGCAGTGGAGGCTCGGATCAGCACGACTTCCAAGCTCCAAGGTTGGCCATGGTGGTCGGCCAAACGACAAGGCTTCAAGGCTCCAAGAAGGTCTGGTTCTTCTCCTCTTCTCTAGTGGGTAGATCTACTTCATAAATCGGCAAGGATTGGGGCCAATTGGTCCTCCATCTTCATGGCCAAAATCTCCTTTTATTGGAGATTTTCTTCTTGCCAAAACCACTGGTTCCGGCCACCACCGGCCGGCCAACACCTCCTATCGCCGGCCACCACCTCAAGGAAGGTGGTGGTGGCATAGGCCGGACGGGGAGGGGCGTGGGTGGCCGGAAAACCATGGTAGATAGGCTACAGGTTGGGTAAATCTCCACCCTTGGCTGGAGGAGGAAGATGACCAGCTGCCCCACGATTTTGCTCTAAGATCTGTGCACAGATCTGGTAATTAGTTTAATTGATATTTGTATTTTCTGTCACAAGTATTGCTGTACCTAGATTTAATTATAGAAAATACTTAGGACCCTCTACAGAAAAAGTGGTCAACACCAAAGTTGTAGCCCTTGGAGTCTACTTTATTTTAAAATTAAATTCACCCCAAAAGGAGTTATGTAGATCCGTGTAGGTCCATTTTGGTGGGGCTGGTCCCTAGTGTAGGACAGCCACCATTTCTTGAATAACTTTTGATTGGGAAATGATATGGACTTGAGATTTGAAACATAGTATACTTATACCTACACACACATCATATCCAAAGATGGGAATTTTAGGAGAACATTGTTTTAAGGTTTTTGTAATAATTTCATAAATCATATAATAATTAATTATTGGGTCAAATGACCTCCAATGCCCTCTAAATTTTGGTGGGTACTTCTTAGGGTTATCACATGACCCTGGTAAAAATTTCAGCCCAATTGGGACTGATTTAATTTGGAAATTGGTTAACCTAAGTTGGGTCTAATTAGGTCAAAATTAGGGCATGATGTTTATCTTGGGGTATTGTGGTCAAATCTCCTCATCATGAGATGGAACCTTGTCCACTGGTTTAGGATCACCTAAAGTATCCCCATAAGTGGTTTGGGGTGGTGTAGAGGTGATTAAGCCCTAGAACACTAGTTTTATTCCTAGGTATGTATTTAGAACCTTGTGAAGGCCATGTGGTCAAAAGTCCCTTGATGGTTATGAAACTTGGTGGATAAGTTCATATGGTGTAAATAGGCCTTATTAATTAAGAGATCCCTTCGAAGAACATGGGGACTAGTTGAAGTAACGAGCCCCCCAATATGAATATGGGGGGCTCATCAGCATCTTCATAAATTATGGCACGTTTGGCTCTTCTTGAATGAATCCCACTATCTTCTTCTGTAAATTCTTCTTCTTTATTTTTATTGTATATTGTAATACATATATAGTCTAGTTCGATATTCTTAATTCTAATACATAGATCATAGATAACTCAATCTTGTAGTTCAAGGTCATTTGTTTTTGCAATAAATTGAATTAGAATTAGGAATTACTAACTAAAATTTTTATAAGAATTTTAGGAGCAATTATTCCCTTTGAATTGGGTCATAATCCCTTTAGAGAATTTCTTACTGTAAAAATATAATATACTGTTTTTGATGTTATTAAGTCATCCTAGATTTATCATAATTTTTGGAGAGCCATATCTTAAGATTTACTTACACTTCATGTTCATTTTCCTACTTGGCAAATGTTTGGAGAAATTAAAATAAATAATAAATAATTAAGGAAAATTATGATTCTCTAGATTTAGTCTTATAACATCATGATAGACCCCCAGTAATTAGCTTGGGCCAGTTGGATGAATATTTAGAGTGCCTCTAGTTGTGAGCTTCAAATGTTTAGTTTGGTCTGCGTATAGTAAAAATGTGGATCTTGGGTAACTAGTGGCCTACTAAGTGAGAATGGCATGTAGTTGGTGTACATGGTCAGGATGCAGAGATTGAGGTCACCAAAGAGGAGTTAGGTATAAAGAGTGCTCGGTGAGTTAAGGGTAAGGTAGTGCTTGGGATTGACGAAGGATCGTCTTTTCCCTAGCGTGTCATAAAGCACTTAGGTTTAACTCAAGTGTAATAACAAGGATGGGGTAATCTTATGGGTAGATACCAACAACACTAAGTGTCTTGAGAAAGAGAACCTTGGGGTGACATCTCATTATAGTTCCTAGTACCGTAGCGAGCCCCTTACAGGGAAATCCTCGGGAAGTCCAAGATTAACCATAAATTGTAGGGATAAGTTGATGTACAAGATGAACTTAATAACGCACACACGCGTACCTCGTAGTTACGGGATGTTATTTGGTTTGGTTGTACGAGCAGTAGGCTCGGTGGTTATAGCAGCAGACTAGTTAGTCTGGTGAGCTTGTGACTCTGTAATGTTGTTGGTGCGGACGGGTTGGTCCGGCGAGCCGGTGGCTCGGAAGGTTATGATGACGGGCAGGTTAGCCCGGGGATTTTATGGCCCGGATATAGTAGAACATATTGCATGTGCATGAAGGTGGTGGGTCTTCGGTATTGGATGATCGTTCACACCGACGTCAATACGTTGACTCGGCAAGTGTGGAATTTGCACTTAGCCTTGAAAGTCTGGTGGTCCAGCCAGTAAGAGTACGCAGATGCTCCGCGGTTTTGCGTTGAGGCGTACGATAGGTCTAGGTTAGGTAGTGTAAATACCAACCTAGAGGTGGGCGAGGCCCAACCCACCGCTTCTGTTTGCCACTACGGGAGTATCCTGGGAGTCTAGCTCGCTCCAAAACGGGGGAACTACAGGTCTATGCGCATAGAGTCGAAGTGGGTGAGTTGCACTTGTATGAACATAGCATAACGGCGTACCTTGCACGTCATAGCATAAACATTGCATTTCAACCCCTACCCCTATCGTATAAGTCGGTTATGGGGCTTCTTATACGATAGGCCCTGCTAAACGACCCCTTGGTCTATAGGTTTGTATGGGCATTCCTATAAATCAATGGTTACTTTCCTATTATTATTGTCTTTACTTACTGCACTTTACTTATTCTTTACCTACTCTTACTATGCCCCTTTAACGCTTCAGTTATATATATACACATGTGTAGTGTAGAAACATTTCCTGTATCATTGTCACCTGCTCTTTGTTATACCCCTTGCTGTCCTCCGCTTCATCCTCCCGCACGGTGCCTAGGAGCCATTGGGGGTGGGGTGGGGAACATAAGGCTTAGTCTTTTTGACTAACGGTCGGTGGACCATATCATTTTAGGGGATTGAGGAGACGCAGCAACACCAGAGGCCGATGCAGACGGAGGCAGACCGGTGCAGTACAGGAGCACATGATTCAAGATCAGTGAGTGATTAGGAGTTAGCTTCCGCGAGTGATCTTGTAGTGAGGATATGATGTACAGGGCGTGAGCCCTTTATTATTGTAACATTTGTTATCTTTTTATTCAGATATATCTGTGGACATTTACCTTTATGGTTTTATTTTTCATGTTGATTCTGTGGACTTGTCTTCTTTTATGCACTTTTCTTTGTGATCGATTTGGCTGGCAGAATCGGTGTTTTGTAGTGGTGACCTTCCCGAGTGAAGGGGTCACTGCAAAGCGGTGGTTCTGGGCCTAAGACCCAGGGTTTGAAAAAACAATGGGGTCTTACAAGTGGTATCAGAGCTAGGTCTTACAAGTGGTATCAGAGGAAACCTCGATCCGAAGAAAAGAAGTCCACAAAACTTGGGCCACCCCGCGCGAGTTTAGTTTGAGGACAAACTAAGCAGCGGAAACAGTGGTGTGCCCATATGGGGAAATCACATGAAAAAGTCCACTTTTAACTGAATCTTCTTGGTCAGTTTCCCCCTGCGAGTGTCAAGTTTTCATTTGTAGCCTGCGACGAACCCTGCCCCCAGCAGGGAGAACCTCCGGCTACAAAGATCTCTTTAGATAGACCTTTAGTTAACGAGTTGGATTTAAACTCCACTAGGACACGTGACTTACCATGATAATTTATACCACCCATAACCTAGTCTGAAATAGACAGTAGGTATGACTTTTGGTGAAGGTATGAGGATACCCCAAAGAGGCTAGATAAAGAGAGATTGGCTCATAAGCAGAATGGTATGGGACTTGTAGACTCAACCCTCGTACCAATGACATGATTACATTGAGACAACCATCACACTAAGCACCGAGGGTCGGATAAGAATTGAAGTTCAGAAGGGACCCGTTTGGGATTGGGTGACATATTGACCTTGATAAGGTTGTCGTAGAAGGTACCTTGAAGAGTCTAAAGTATGGAGTATACCAACAAGTCTCAAGATAGAACCCCAAGTCTAAGGTTGTGTGCCCTAGGAATTGTTTGCATAATTGGGATGATTATAACATGGTGATATTGAAGATACTTAGCCCAAAATAGATAGTGGCTTATCTTTTGTTTATTGGGGCTTACCTTTTGTTTATTGGGCAGATTAATGACTGACTTGGGTGTCCCTTAGATCTAATTTAGCAAGTGCTATGTCGGGAACATGATGACTTTGGAGTCGATCTTATTCAATATTACTTGGACAAAGATGAGATGGTGGATAAACATCATTGATCAAACAACAACTTGACCTTAGTCGAATCATTGGAAATGTAAAGTCCCCAGGATTAATCACTTAAGGATAATGATGTCCCATTCTAAAAGTTATGGACGAAAATTAGATCTTACAAGTTGTAGTTATATTTGAGGTTCTTGTGACTTGGGGCATTCGAAAGTGATTAACTCATGACTTGTTAAATTCACGCCCTATTCTGGTAGAATTTTTTTTTTAACTACAATAATAGCCTGTATGCCTTGGGAGCTATGGTGATGAATAACCAGAGACCTTAGACGATGACTTATTGGTTTTAGAATATAGTGTTTGATTTTACTATGATAAGAACGATCTAAGTTTATCTTACTTTGGACCATTCGAAAGTGATCAAGACTGGCATATGTGGAAGTAATAAGAATTTGGTGAAATATATGTGAAGATATTTTCTTGATGAAATTGACTTGTGGAAAATTATAGAGTTTCAAAAGATTCTACCCGTAAACCTTATGAATCAAACTCCACCTAGAAAGTGATTGGGAGTCATCTTCAAACATTGATACTAGTGTTGGTTGGTTAACATATGATCATAAGATCCATGTGTACACCCCCCTTAAATCCTGAGGATAATTGGGACGCTTGATGATGCGATCAGTCCCACTAAATGATAAGAATCCTTTAAAATCATAAAGTTGAGTTGGTTGATGACTCGGGCATACTCATAGGAATAAGAAGCTGATTGTGTAGAGAAGTTTTTATAGAGTCGCCGCCTACCCACATAGATGAAAAATATAGTCACCGGAAAAATGGTGTATTGCGGAATGTATATTTCCTCGAAATGAAGAAAGACATCGTAAGTTTTGTGATGCACGGTGAAGGCCAAGTGCAAACGTATTTGGAGAACAACCACAGTCACTGCCCGTGTTAGAGTGGAGTTCGAGGACATAACTATGGATTTCACACACAGGTTACCACTCCGAACACAGTCTTATTTGGAACAACGAGGATAGATTAACCAAGATAGCTAGGGTCACCCTGGACTGGAAGGACGCTCTCGTTGGTGTTTGATGAGATTTGTTGAGTAGTTTGTCCGTTATCGTGGTGTGACCAGGACGATCGTGTCGGATCGGGATGAACAGGTTATCTCAAGGAGTGAAGATCAGTCCAGGATTATCTCAGCTTTTGGTTGGCGTTCAGCACAGCTTTCCACCCTCAGAAATACAGAGGCGCAGAATTCCACCATGTTGGACCCAGTATGAGGATTTAAGGAGACTAGGCTCTGAATTTGTGAAGGACACAGATGCCCAGGTGCGACTGATTTGAGTTTGGATGCTGGGGCCCAGAGAAGCCAGGTCAGGTATTACGTTGTGTGGTATCATCAAATAGAGTTCTAGGTTGGAGACAGGATGTTCAGGAAGATACGTTCGATGCAGGGAGTCTCGCGGGTTCGCAGGCGGAAGAAGATCAGTCTGAGATAGATGAGGCTCTACAGGATCATGGAGTGGATCAGCCCATTGGCTTATAGACTGGAGTTGCCGCCGGAGTTAGCAGGATTGCACGACGTCTTCCATGTCTCCTCCTTTAGGAAATCTCTACTACGGCCGGAGCAGCAAACTTATACTATAGATGGCCCGGTAGCCTCCAATTGATTGATTCACCTGGAGCCGGTCCGGTTAGATGGCCCGAAGATGCGGGTCTTGCGGCGCAAGAAGGTCCCGCTGATCAAGGTCCTATGGAGAAATAATGGACAGGAGAGGCTTATCAGGGAGCCTCTAGAATTGATGTAGCAGAGATAGTCGGTGCTCTTCGAGTTAGGAATAACTTCCAATCTTAGGGGATGTTACGTTCAGTCACTCTCGGTGAAAACCCGGCGAGCCTAGCCTAAATTTCGAGGACGAAATTTTTTTTTTTGTTTATTGGGATTTGTAACATCCCCCAAACAACTAAACCCCTAAAGTGGTTTTGTCATTACTAGGTCATGACAAACCCTAGGAAGCTTGAAGAGATCACTTGGCCTTAGGCTTGAAGGAGAAGAGCACCTTGGTCTGCAAATAGCAATTTCTAGTTACCAAGTATAGGGTTGGACTTAAGGGCCTCACCTTGACCATTTGACCCCACCATAGCATACCTAACCTTTTAGGGGTCCCCTTAGAGCACCAAGGACCCATTGGGGTCAACCAAAGAGGCCAAATTGACCAAAGTCAACCCTAACCTTAAATTGGTCAAAGTAGCCTAATTAGGGACAATTGACCTCCACCATGCCAAATTGACCTTGCATTTACCCTTATAAGGATATTAGGACCCAATGGACCAAAAAGCTCTATCATGGGGCCACCAATTTGGCCAATTTGACCTAAGTCAATCTTGCCCTATTTTGGTCAAATTGCCCAACTGTGGGTCAATTGACCTCCACATTGCCAAATTGACCCTACATATACCTTCCTAACCCTTAGGGGAGGCTAATGGGTCACTAACCACCCATTGAGGCCAACCCAAATGGTCAAACTAACCTAAGTCAACTCCACCCTAAATTTAGGTCAAAATGACCTATTTTGACCTAATCAAGCCCAATCCACTTGGGCTAGACTCAATTGAGGTGGTCCACCACCTAATGGGGTTGGAAATTACTGAAATTGCCATTCAATTTCAAGAAATTCGTCCAGGAGAGAGAAAATCTCATTTTCCCCAAAATGGTGGAGAGAGAAAGAGAGGGGTAATGGCATTCATGGCCAAGGGAGGTCAATTGATCTCCCAATTGATGGGGATTCATCTCCTCTGGCTGTTACAAGAAGTTTAGGGGGTTTTCCAGCCCACATAGGGGCTGATTTGGGAGGTTTTTACCATGGCCGAAATTCCCCTTTGATGGCCATTAATGGAATTCAAGGTATAACCCTCCCTCTCTCTCGATTAATCTCTATGTCACCTTCAAAAGATTGAGAGGAGTGAAACCCCCAACTTTTCAGAAGGAATCGTGCAGTGGAGGCTCGGATCGGCATGGCTTCCAAGCTCCAAGGTTGGCCATGGTGGTGGGCCAAACGACAAGGCTTCAAGGCTCCAAGAAGGTCTGGTTCTTCTCCTCTTCTCTAGTGGGTAGATCTACTTCATAAATCAGCAAGGATTGGGGCCAATTGGTCCTCCATCTTCATGGCCGAAATCTCCTTTTATTGGAGATTTTCTTCTTGCCAAAACCACCGGTTTCGGCCACCACCGGCTGGCCAACACCTCCTATCGCCGGTCACCACCTCAAGGAAGGTGGTGGTGGCATTGGCCGGCCGGGGAGGGGCGTGGGTGGAAGGGAAATCTATGTTAGATAGGCTACAGGTCGGGTAAATCTCCACCCTTGGCTGGAGGAGGAAGATGACCAGCTGCCCCATGATTTTTCTTTAAGATCTGTGCACAGATCTGGTAATTAGTTTAATTGATATTTGTATTTTCTGTCACAAGTATTGCTGTACCTAGATTTAATTATAGAAAATACTTAGGCCCCTCTACAGAAAAAGTGGTCAACACCAAAGTTGTAGCCCTTGGAGTCTACTTTATTTTAAAATTGATTTCACCCCAAAAGAAGTTCTGTAGCTCCCTGTAGGTCCATTTTTGTGGGGCTGGTCCCTAGTGTAGGACAGTCACCATTTCTTGAATAACATTTGATTGAGAAATGATATGGACTTGAGATTTGAAACATAGTCTACCTATACCTACACACACATCTTTTCCAAAGATGGGAATTTTAGGAGAACATTTTTGTAAGGTTTTTGTAATAATTTCATAAATCATATAATAATTAATTATTGGGCCAAATGACCTCCAATGCCCTCCAAATTTTGGTGGCTCCTGTTTAGGGTCATCACATGACCCTGGTAAAAATTTCAGCCCAATTGGGTCTGATTTAGTTTGGAAATTGGTTAACCTAAATTGGGTATAATTAGGTCAAAATTAGGGCATGATGTTTATCTTTGGGTATTGTGGTCAAATCTCCTCATCATGAGATGGAACCTTGTCCACTGGTTTAGGATCACCTAAAGTATCCCCATGAGTGGTTTGGGGTGGTGTAGAGGTGATTAAGCCCTAGAACACTAGTTTTATTCCTAGGTGTGCATTTAGAACCTTGTGAAGGCCATGTGGTCAAAATTCCCTTGATGGTTATGAAACTTGGTGGATAAGTTCATAGGGTGTAAATAGGTCTTAGTCAATTTTATAAGAATTTTAGGAGCAATTATTCCCTTTGAATTGGGTCATAATCCCTTTAGGGAAATTCCTTATAAGAGACATTTGCATGCCTAAATGGTCTTGGATGATGATGAAACTTTGGTAGTGTCCTTAATATCATGATATACACCTCTGGTAATTTTTGGGTAATTATTGAAATGATTTAACAAGTACTTCATTCACAAGGTATTTATTTTGTCTTAGGCTTAAGAAAAATAAATGAGGGGCCAATACTCTTTGATAAATTGTGCAAATTGGTGATAGGACATTTCAGAACATTAGGAACCTCTGTGAATTTTTATAGAATTTTTGAAGACTTAAATCAGTAGGTTACTTCACAGTTTATTTAATTTGAGGTTTTCTTAAAGTATTTATTTTGGTGAGAAAATGATTTCCTTAAAATCTGAAACTTAGTCAGTAGCCTTTTATGGTGAATATAAGAGCTTGGTAAGTTTCCCATAATTTTAGTGCTGACCTTTTTGGTAGTTCCTTCATAAAACTATGATTTTGGATAGATGATAAATAATTAAATTAGAAGAGAATTTCTTACTGTAAAAATATGATATACTGTTTTTGATGTTATTAAGTCATCCTGGATTTATCATTATTTTTGGAGAGCCATATCTTAAGATTTACTTACACTTCATGTTCATTTTTCTACTTGGCAAATGTTTGGAGAAATTAAAATAAATACTAAATAATTAAGGAAAATTATGATTCTCTGGATTTAGTCTTACAGCATCATGATAGACACCCAGTAAATAGCTTGGGTCAGTTCGATGAATATTTAGAGTGCCTCTAGTTGTGAGCTTCATATAGTTAGTTTGGTCTGCGTATAGTAAAAATGTGGATCTTGGGTAACTAGTGGCCTACTAAGTGAGAATGACATGTAGTTGGTGTACATGGTCAGGATGCAGAGATTGAGGTCACCAAAGAGGAGTTTGGTATTAAGAGTGCTCGGTGAGTTAAGGGTAAGGTAGTGCTTGGGATTGACGAAGGATCGTCTTTTTCCTAGCGTGTCATAAAGCACTTAGGTTTAACTCAAGTGTAATAACAAGGAGGGGGTAATCTTATGGGTAGATACCAACAACACTAAGTGTCTTGAGAAAGGGAACCTTGGGGTGTCATCTCATTATAGTTCCTAGTAGCGTAGCGAGCCCCTTACAGGGAAATCCTCAGGAAGTCCAAGATTAACCATAAATTGTAGGGATAAGTTGATGTACAAGATGAACTTAATAACGCACACACGCGCACCCCGTAGTTACGGGAGGTTAGTTGGTTTGGTTGTACGAGCGGTAGGCTCGGTGGTTGTAGCAGCAAACTAGTTAGTCTGGTGAGCTTGTGACTCAGTAATGTTGTTGGTGCGGACGGGTTGGTCCGGCGAGCCGGTGGGTCGGAAGGTTATGAAGACGGGCAGGTTAGCCCGGGGATTTTATGGCCCGGGATATAGTAGAACATGTTGCATGTGCATGAAGGTGGTGGGTCTTCGGTATTGGATGATCGTTCACACCGACATCAATACGTTGACTCGGCAAGTGTGGAATTTGCACTTAGCCTTGAAAGTCTGGTGGTCCTGCCAGTAAGAGTACGCAGATGCTCCGCGGTTTTGTGTTGAGGTGTACGATAGGTATGGGTTAGGTAGTGTGAATACCAACCTAGAGGTGGGCGAGACCCAACCCACCACTTCCGTTTGCCACTACGGGAGTATCCTGGGAGTCTAGCTCGCTCCAAAAAGGGGGAACTAAAGGTCTATGCGCATAGAGTCGAAGTGGGTGAGTTGCACTTGTATGAACATAACATAACAGCATACCTTGCATGTCATAGCATAAACATTGCATTTCAACCCCTACCCCTATCGTATAAGTCAATTATAGGATTTATTATATGATAGGCCCTGTTAAACGACCCCTTGGTCTATAGGTTTGTATGGGCATTCCTATAAATCAATGGTTACTTTCCTATTATTATTGTCTTTACTTACTGCACTTTACTTATACTTTACCTGCTCTTACTATTCCCCTTTACCGCTTCTGTTATATATATACACATGTGTAGTGTAGAAACATTTCCTGTACCACTGTCACCTGCTCTTTGTTATACCCCTTGCTGTCCTCCGCTTCATCCTCCCGCACGGTGCCTAGGAGCCATTGGGGGTGGGGTGGGGAACATAATGCTTAGTCTTTTTGACTAACGGTCGGTGGACCATATCATTTTAGGGGATCGAGGAGACGCAGCAACACCAGAGGCCGATGTAGACGGAGGCAGACCGGTGCAGTACAGGAGCACAGGATTCAAGATCTGTGAGTGATTTGGAGTTAGCTTCCGCGAGTGATCTTGTAGTGAGGATATGATGTACAGGGCGTGAGCCCTTTATTATTGTAACATTTGTTATATTTTTATTCAGTTATATCTGTGGACATTTACCTTTATGGTTTTATTTTTCATGTTGATTCTGTGGACTTGTCTTCTTTTATGCACTTTTCTTTGTGATCGATTTGGCCGGCAGGATCGGTGTTTTGTAGTGGTGACCTTCTCGAGTGAAGGGGTCACTGCAAAGCGGCGATTCTGGGCCTAAGACCCTGGGTTTGAAAAAAAATGGGGTCTTACAAGTGGTATCAGAGCTAGGTCTTACATGTAAGATCTCTTTTTCCAAAACCCGATCGGGTACTTGAAAACTAGAACCTCTCCCGCATCGCACGGTTGAGGTGGATCTTTGCCCAGAATCGCTGCCTTGCGGTGTCACCGACACTCGGGTCGACTAACACCGCTCAGCACCAACCCTGCCGGCTTTACGTTCATAAGTAAATTATGCCAAAAAGTAAGTACATAAAGAAAGGCATGTCCACAATCACAGCATCATATATAAATATATAATGAGAACAAAAAGTCTAAAAGTGAAGTACAAGCAAAAAGGGGCTTATGCCCGATACATATCCAAAATAGAGTACTATCTCTCTCACTACAACATGCAGAAGACTACATCAAAACTCTCAAAATGCGGAAGACTAGCTATCTAATCATCAACCTATGGCATCGTAGTAGTGCACTGCATCTGCTGCTCAGGTCCTGCCATCACGTCCTGCTACGCACGGGACAACTCCGTCTCCTCGGACTCCTGCAGTCACACCGACCGTTAGTCATAAAGACTAAGCCATTTTGTCCTCGCCTCCCTCCACGACTCCTAGGCACCGAGCGGGAGGAAGAAGCGGAGGACAAACAAGGGGTAAACAAGAAGGTGGTGACATGGCACTACTCTAGCAGATATAAGCAAAGCAGTAAAATCTAGCTAGCAGTATAGTGCTGGTATAAGGCAGTAAAGTAGAGCAATGAGTAAGCAGTAAATAGAAAGAAAATGCAGTGCAGTAAGTAAATCTAAACTACCATCACAGATTTGTACCTTAACTTATATGAACGCCCATACGACATATAAGTTAAGATGTCCAGGTAACCCATCATATAAAAGAGCCCATACTAATTTATATGATGGGGGTATGCTAATGTGTATGTTATGCTATGTTATGGTTATGATGTTTTAATGAATTTATGCAATGTCACTCACCCACACTACTCTATGCGCACAGACCTTTATAGTTTCAAATTTGTTTGAAAGGAAGCCAACCTTTCGGGTACCGACCGTCGTGGCTCACGGTGGTAGTGGATCGGGCACTCCACATCCTAGGCGGGTATAGTCACTACCAAGCCTAGACCTCATGTACGCCTCAATGATAAGAACACAACAGCGGAGTTCCTGCGTACTCTTGCTGGAATCCACCAGACTTTAAGGTCGGGGTGGGTTATTAGGGATCGTCCTCCATACCGCGGTACTCAAACTTACCGGCCTTCTAAACCTCACCCTCACCTGAGTCAACGTACTACCGTCGGTGACACGACTAGCCTAGTACCGAAGACTCGCCACTATTTGAAAAAGTAATAGGTGTTAACATGTCCACCCGAGCTTCCAGCTCAGGGACTAACACGCAAGATTATCCAACCCATCTGCTTCCCGGAGGTGATCCATACCAGTCTGCATACCCACTTAGGCTATTCTTGCCTACAATTTAGTTCGTGTTATATTTAGGGTGAATCTTGGTCTTCCCGCGGTGTACTCCATAAGGGACCCCTAACGGTACTACAGATCAATGGGCTCAACCCCACAATCATCTTCAAGACAATTACTTTAGTTGGTGATTAATATTTGGTTCACCCTTCATGATTACATATAGTTAAAGTAACTTAGCTCATCCCCCGTCCCACCCAATCGGGTCGGACGTACCTTCATTCCTTCTACGCTAACTCTAGCACCACCCCACAAGTATCCCAAGGATTGACCCTCCTTGAATCATGGTGTGATACATCTCATTTACTGATTGGATATACCTCCTAAACCCTACTTAGGGGTCTGAATTGTCTAAAACTCAAAATTCTATTTTTACTAAACGCAGACCACAAATTTGAACTATCCATCAACCCCATAAGGGAACCCTTCTAAAAAGTCATCAACAGGGTCTCTAATAATTATCCAAGGCTCCCACTGACCTCAATAAGCTATGTTCCAATTTCCATAATTTTCCATATTAATTTGGTATTTATTATAATTTAATGTAGTTAAGGCCTTAAGCCAAATTACACATGAACTACCCTCAAAATGATTCATCATGCTACATGAGAATTATCAGTAAGGTAAAATTCCATATCATGGTGTTTCATTGAGTATCATGACCCTAGAATGCAATTTGGCCTACCATATCATCATAATTGTATAATTACCAAAATGCCACTATAATTAGGAAAAATAGTAATTCACTTTTAAAAATTCCACAAAAAATACCAAGTGTTCATATGGGTACCTAGAGGCCTCTGCCAAATTATTGTTCCATTACCATGTGATTTGATATTTTAAAATGATTAAACATCCAAAGGTGGCAATTATCAATTTCTACATGAGGTACAAGGAATATAAATCTACAAGCTTCCAATCTGTTATCATGGGCACATATTAACATAAAATGACAGATTCCCAAGTATCATAACATTGCCCTATGATTTGATATTTTAAAATGATTAAACATCCAAAGGTGGCAATTATCAATTTCTACATGAGGTAGAATGAATATAAATCTACAAGCTTCCAATCTGTTATCATGGGCACATATTAACATAAAATGACAGATTCCCAAGTATCATAACATTGCCCTATGATTTGATATTTTAAAAGGATTAATTACTCTAGTGATGTAAATTTCACTTTCCACATGAAGTACAAGAAATAGAATTCAACAAGCTTCCAAACATTTATCATGGGCTCATATTGACATAAAATGACAGATTCCAAAGTATCATAGCATTGCCCTATGATTTGATATTTTAAAAGGATTAAATACTCTAGTGATGTAAATTTCACTTTCCACATGAAGTACAAGAAATAGAATTCAACAAGCTTCCAAACATTTATCATGGGCTCATATTGACATAAAATGACAGATTCAAAAGTATCATAGCATTGCCCTATGATTTGATATTTTAAAAGGATTAATTACTCTTAAGCTAGCAAGCACTTAAAGCTTCTCTTTCAAAGAATAATGCTTCAACAAATCATAACAAAATTACCATAACCTTATTTCACCCTAATACATCCACTGATAGTATAACAAAGTCATACAAGGTCATATGACCTTGCATCTTATTTTATTAAGGAAAGTGGGCACTTTCATTTATTAGGAAGAAATACACCTAAATACCCCTAAAAATTCTCACTTAATTTACTAAGTGAATTTATGCTCCTACAAACATATCTACACAGTCCCAAGCCATGGCAAGAACATTTGATCCTATGTTCTTCACAAAGCCCAACTTGCACCCTTAAGGGTTTACCTTTAGGGTTTTAGGTCACACCACCCTAATGGCTCCAAATGGACCATTAGGGTGTGACACAAGCAATTGTATATCTATACCCACATATCCAACATGATGGGGGGAGGCTAACACACTCCACTCCTCAAAATGACCTAAACCCTAATTTGACCCTTAAAGGCCCTCATTAGGGTTTCCAATTTTTATATCAAATCAACTCCAAATGGAGTGAAATTTTAGGTGGGCACTATACATATACAAAAGAGCCATCCACCAAAGTTTGGTATCATTTGGACATCATATGCTCCAAAAATCAACTTAATTCAAATATTCTAGCTACCACAAAAACCCTAGGTCAAATTGTCCACCAAGGGCTGTCCCTTTGGCAGGGGGTGCCCCTATGGTATACCAACCCATGGTTAAAAGCACAGCTCCAAAGATGGAGGGGTTTGACCTAGGCAATTTTTCTAATGGACGGACCTAGTGTAGGACCAGTCCTAGTAAAACAGCTCCCTAGGGAGCTGTAGGTCACCAAATGACCTAAACTCAAAGCCAAATGAAATTTAAGACCTAGGCCTACAACTTTCATGTTGGGCACTTTTTGTAAATCGGCCATTAAGTGGCCCCAATTTTTATTTGAAGATCACTGCGTTTTTAAGGCAGAATAACAAGCATAATGAATTAATAAATGCAGGAAAAAGGGAGATCAGCACGGATCTTGGCGCAATCAGACGGCGGCGGCTCATCTTCCTCCTTGAGCCGACGGCCAGGATTCAACCGCGCTGGGCCGATTTCTTCCCCTATTTCCTGGCCACCTGGTGGACACCACGGCCGGCCGCCACCGCCACCACCTTCGTGGTGGTCGGGGCTACGATTTCCCGGCGACATGGCGTCCGGAGGGGGGGTTTTCCGGCGAGCCTGGGTGGCTCGATTCGAGCCGAATTCCATGAAAACGATGAGTGGATTCGGGCTCAATTGAGTCTGATCCTTCAATCCTTTGAGATGAGAAGCTAGCACGGGGGGAGGGGAGGAGAAACGAACCATTGTTGGTGCGTGGCGGCGGCTCCGGCGGCAGTTTGCCATGAAAGTGTGTAGCTCCGGCGATCCTGCTCCCGATCTCTATTCTCCAGCAAAAGCTTAGCTCCAAGTACCATTTTCGTCTGCTCTCAGTGCTCTGAAGCTAATGGGATGGCTGAAATGGGAGGGGGAGGCCTCTATAGGGGGTTTTTGAAATCGAGCTCCTTGGTTGTGCCCCCTTGCTGCCACCCTCCTGTAGCTGTCGGCCTCCTGCTTCCATCTGGGTCAAGCTTAGACCCCCAGCAATCAGGGGAAGGCCCTAGGTTGATTGGAGATGGAGTGTAGAGGGGGGAGGGGGGGGGGGGGATTGCTTGCTTTTGCTTTTTGCTTTTGCTTTAAGATTTTTGATTCACTTTTGGTCCCCCCCCCCTCCATTTGATTAATCAAACCATAGGTTAGGGCTCAGTCTAAGGCTGATGGGCAAGTCTAAGGCCATGTATAATGGTTAATTAAGGGGTGACATTCAATTTAGGTTTGAAATTTCCTTTAAAGGCTATGTTGACCATGGTTGACTTTGGTCAACCATGGTGGGTGGGTTGACCCCACTTGGGGTCATGGGTCCCTTAACATCACCCAACATAGGTTGGTCCATGGAGGGGCTCCAATTTGTTCAATTTAATCAAAGGGTGTAGATTTGACCAAAATTGGGTAAAGTTTGACTTTGGTCAATTGGGGTCAATTGGTCCCACCATGATGGGGCTTTTTGGTCCATTGGGTTCCTTAAGGTATTTAGAGTGTGGTGGTAAGGTCAATTTGAACATTTGAGGGTCAATTGAACCCTAATTGACTTAGTTTGGTTAATGTTGACCTATTATTGACTTTGGTCAATTTCATGCAATTGGGTCCCACCCAATTGCAATTCTCAAGGTAATGGTCTTCCTTAGTGGTAAGGGTGGTATGGGGGAGGTCAATTTGGTGAATTGAGAGTCAATTGGCCTAAGGGAGTGGTATTGGGCTATGTTGATTGTGTGCCCTTAGTGTGCACATAGCACACTCCACTTGGCCCAAGGGCCTTAGTGGCCACTCTGCACACCACCCAGGCCCTAACACCATCTAGGGGTCTAGAAGGATTGGGGATGTTACATTACAAGTGGTATCAGAGGAAACCTCGATCCGAAGAAAAAAAGTCCACAAACCCCGGGCCACCCCACACGAGTTTAGTTTGAGGACAAACTAAGCAGCGGAAGCAGTGGTGTGCCCATATGGGGAAATCACATGAAAAAGTCCACTTTTAACTGAATCTTCTTGGTCAGTTTCCCCTTGCGAGTGTCAAGTTTTCATTTGTAGCCTGCGACAAACCCTGCCCCCAGCAGGGAATACCTCCGGCTATAAAGATCTATTTAGATATACCTTTAGTCAACGAGTTGGATTTAAACTCCACTAGGACACGTGACTTACCATGATAATTTATACCACCCATGACCTAGTCTGAAATAGATAGTAGGTATGACTTTTGGTGAAGGTTTGAGGATACCCCAAAGAGGCTAGAGAAAGAGAGATTGGCTCATAAGCAGAATGGTATGGGACTTGTAGACTCAACCATCGTACCGATGACATGATTACATTGAGGCAACCATCACACTAAGCACCGAGGGTCGGATAAGAATTGAAGTTCAGAAGGGACCCGTTTGGGATTGGGTGACATATTGACCTTGATAAGGTTGTCGTAGAAGGTACCTTGAAGAGTCTAAAGTATGGAGTATACCAACAAGTCTCAAGATAGAACCCCAAGTCTAAGGTTGTGTGCCCTAGGAATTGTTTGCATAATTGGGATGATTATAACATGGTGATATTGAAGATACTTAGCCCAAAATAGATAGTGGCTTATCGTTTATTTATTGGGGCTTACCTTTTGTTTATTGGGCAGATTAATGACTGACTTGGGTGTCCCTTAGATCTAATTTAGCAAGTGCTATGTCGGGAACATGATGACTTTGGAGTCGATCTTATTCAATATTACTTGGACAAAGATGAGATGGTGGATAAACATCGTTGATCAAACAACAACTTGACCTTAGTTGAATTATTGGAAATGTAAAGTCCCCAGGATTAATCACTTAAGGATACCGATGTCCCATTCTAGAAGTTATGGACGGAAATTAGATCATACAAGTTGTAGTTATATTTGAGGTTCTTGTGACTTGGGGCATTCGAAAGTGATTAACTCATGACTTGTTAAAATCACGCCCTATTCTGGTAGAAATTTTTTTTAACTACAATAATAGCCTGTATGCCTTGGGAGCTATGATGATAAATAACCAGAGACCTTAGACGATGACTTATTGGTTTTAGAATATAGTGTTTGATTTTAGTATGATAAGAACGATCTAAGTTTATCTTACTTTGGACCATTCGAAAGTGATCAAGACTAGCATATGTGGAAGTAATAAGAATTTGGTGAAATAAATGTGAAGATATTTTCTTGATGAAATTGACTTGTGGAAAATCTTAGAGTTTCAAAAGATTCTACCCGTAAACCTTATGAATCAAACTCCATCTAGAAAGTGATTGGGAGTCATCTTCAAACATTGATACTAGTGTTGGTTGGTTAACATATGATCATAAGATCCATGTGTACACCCCCCTTAAATTCTGAGGATAATTGGGACGCTTGATGATGCGATCAGTCCAACTAAATGATAAGAATCCATTAAAATCTTAAAGTTGAGTTGGTTGATTACTTGGGCGTATTCGTAGGAATAAGAAGCTGATTGTGTAGAGAAGTTTTTATAGATTCGGTGCCTACCCACATAGATGAGAAATATAGTCACCAGAAAAATGGTGTATTGCGGAATGTATATTTCCTCGAAATGAAGAAATACATCGTACGTTTTGTGATGCACGGTGAAGGCCAAGTGCAAACGTATTTGGAGAACTACCACAGTCACTGCCCATGTTAGAGTGGAGTTCGAGGACATAACTATGGATTTCACACACAGGTTACCACTCCGAACACAGTCTTATTTGGAACAACGAGGATAGATTAACCAAGGTAGCTAGGGTCACCCTGGACTGGAAGGACGCTCTCGTTGGTGTTTGATGAGATTTGTTGCGTAGTTTGTCCGTTATCGTGGTGTGACCAGGACGATCATGTCGGATCGGGATGAACAGGTTATCTCCAAGAGTGATGATCAGTCTAGGCTTATCTCAGCTTTTTGTTGGCGTTCAGCACAGCTTTCCACCCTCAGAAATACAGAGGCGCAGAATTCCACCATCTTGGACCCAGGATGAGGATTTATGGAGACTAGGCTCTGAATTTGTGAAGGACACAGATGCCCAGGTGCGACTGATTTGAGTTAGGATGCTGGGGCCCAGAGCAGCCAGGTCAGGTATTACGATGTGTGGTATCGTCAAGTAGAGTTCCAAGTTGGAGACAGGATGTTCGGGAAGATAAGTTCAATGCAGGGAGTCTCCCGGGTTCGCAGGCAGAAGAAGATCAGTCTGAGATAGATGAGGCTCTACAGGATCCTGGAGTGGATCAGCCCATTGGCTTATAGACTGGAGTTGCCGCTGGAGTTAGTAGGATTGCACGACGTCTTCCATGTCTCCTCCTTTAGGAAATCTCTACTACGGCCAGAGTAGCAAACTTCTACTATAGATGGCCCGGTAGCCTCCAATTGATTGATTCACCTGGAGCCGGTCCGGTTAGATGGCACGAAGATGCGGGTCTTGCGGCGCAAGAAGGTCCACTGATCAAGGTCCTATGGAGAAATCATGGACATGAGAGGCTTATCAGGGAGACTCTAGAACTGATGTAGCAGAGATAGTCGGTGCTCTTCGAGTCAGGAATAACTTCCAATCTTAGGGGATGTTATGTTCAGTCACTCTCGGTGAAAACCCCGCGAGCCTAGCCTAAATTTTGAGGACGAAATTATATTTTTGTTTATTGGGATTTGTATCATCCCCCAAACAACTAGACCCCTAGAGTGGTTTTGTCATGACTAGGTCATGACAAACCCTAGGAAGCTTGAAGAAATCACTTGGCCTTAGGCTTGAAGGAGAAGAGCACCTTGGTCTGCAAATAGCAATTTCCAGTTACCAAGCATAGGATTGGACTTAAGGGCCTCACCTTGACCATTTGACCCCACCATAGCATACCTAACCCTTTAGGGGTCCCCTTAGAGCACCAAGGACCCATAGGGATCAACCAAAGAGGCCAAATTGACCAAAGTCAACCCTAACCTCAAATTGGTCAAAGTAGCCTAATTAGGGTCAATTGACCTCCACCATGCCAAATTGACCTTGAATTTACCCTTATAAGGATATTAGGACCCAATGGACCAAAAAGCTCCATCATGGGGCCACCAATTTGGCCAATTTGACCTAAGTCAACTCTTGCCCTATTTTGGTCAAATTGCCCTACTGTGGGTCAATTGACCTCCACTTTGCCAAATTGACCCTACATATACCTTCCTAACCCTTAGGGGAGGCCAATGGGTCACTAAACACCCATTGAGGCCAACCCAAATGGTCAAATTGACCAAAGTCAACTCCACCCTAAATTTAGGTCAAAATGACCTATTTTGACCTAATCAAGCCCAATCCACTTGGGCTAGACTCAATTGAGGTGGTCCACCACCTAATGGGGTTGGGAATTTCTGAAATTTCCATTCAATTTCAAGAAATTCGGCCAGGAGAGATAAAATCTCATTTTCCCCAAAACTGGTGGAGAGAGAAAGAGAGGAGTAATGACATTCATGGCTAAGGGAGGTCAATTGATCTCCCAATTGATGGGGATTCATCTCCTCTGGCTATTACAAGAAGTTTAGGGGGTTTTCCAGCCCACATGGGGGCTGATTTGGGAGGTTTTTACCATGGCCGAAATTCCCCTTTGATGGTCATTAATGGAATTCAAGATATAACCCTCCCTCTCCCTCGATTAATCTCTCTATCACCTTCAAAAGATTGAGAGGAGTGAAACCCCCAACTTTTCAGAAGGAATCGTGGAGTGGAGGCTCGGATCGGCATGGCTTCCAAGCTCCAAGGTTGGCCATGGTGGTGGGCCAAACGACGAGGCTTCAAGGCTCCAAGAAGGTCTGGTTCTTCTCCTCTTCTCTAGTGGGTAGATCTACTTCATAAATCGGCAAGGATTGGGGCCAATTGGTCCTCCATCTTCATGGCTGAAATCTCCTTTTATTGGAGATTTTCTTCTTGCCAAAACCACCGGTTCCGGCCACCACCGGCCGGCCAACACCACCTATCGTCGGCCACCACATCAAGGAAGGTGGTGGTGGCATTGGCCGGTCGGGGAGGGGCGTGGGTGGCCGGGAAAACCATGGTAGATAGGCTACAGGTCGGGTAAATCTCCACCCTTGGCTGGATGAGGAAGATGACCAGCTACCCCACGATTTTGCTTTAAGATCTGTGCACAGATCTGGTAATTAGTTTAATTGATATTTGTATTTTCTATCACAAGTATTGCTGTACCTAGATTTAATTATAGAAAATACTTAGGCCCCTCTACAGAAAAAGTTGTCAACACCAAAGTTGTATCCCTTGGAGTCTACTTTATTTTAAAATTAATTTCACCCCGAAAGGAGTTCTGTAGCTCCTTGTAGGACCATTTTGGTGGGGCTGGTCCCTAGTGTAGGACAACCACCATTTCTTGAATAACTTTTGATTGGGAAATGATATGGACTAGAGATTTGAAACATAGTCTACTTATACCTACACACACATCATAACCAAAGATGGGAATTTTAGGAAAAAAATTTTAAGGTTTTTGTAATAATTTCATAAATCATATAATAATTAATTATTGGGTCAAATGACCTCCAATGCCCTCCAAATTTTGGTGGGTACTTCTTAGAGTCATCACATTACCCTGGTAAACATTTCAGCCCAATTGGGACTGATTTAGTTTGGAAATTGGTTAACCTAAGTTGGGTCTAATTAGGTCAAAATTAGGGCATGATGTTTATCTTGGGGTATTATGGTCAAATCTCCTCATCATGAGATGGAACCTTGTCCACTGGTTTAGGATCACCTAAAGTATCCCCATGAGTGGTTTGGGGTGGTGTAGAGGTGATTAAGCCCTAGAACACTAGTTTTATTCCTAGGTGTGCATTTAGAACCTTGTGAAGGCCATGTGGTCAAAATTCCCTTGATGGTTATGAAACTTGGTGGATAACTTCATAGGGTGTAAATAGGCCTTAGTCAATTTTATAAGAACTTTAGGAGCAATTATTCCCTTTGAATTGGGTCATAATCCCTTGAGGGAAATTCCTTATAAGAGAAATTTGCATGCTTAAATGGTCTTGGATGATGATGAAACTTTGGTAGTGTCCTTAATATCATGATATACACCTCTGTTAATTTTTGTGTAATTATTGAAATGATTTAACAAGTACTTCATTCACAAGGTATTTATTTTGTCATAGGCTTAAGAAAAATAAATGAGGGGCCAATACTCTTTGATAAATTATGCAAATTGGTGATAGGACATTTCAAAACATTAGGAACCTCTGTGAATTTTTATTGAATTTTTGAAGACTTAAATCAGTAGGCTACTTCACAGTTTATTTAATTTTAGGTTTTCTTAAAGTATTTATTTTGGTGAGAAAATGATTTCCTTAAAATCTGAAACTTAGTCAGTAGCCTTTTCTGGTGAATATAAGAGCTTGGTAAGTTTCCCATAATTTTAGTGTTGACCTTTTTGATAGTTCCTTCATAAAACTATGATTTCGGATAGATGATAAATAATTAAATTAGAGGAGAATTTCTTACTGTAAAAATATTATACTGTTTTTGATGTTATTAAGTCATCCTGGATTTATCATAATTTTTGGAGCTTAAGATTTACTTACACTTCATGTTCATTTTCCTACTTGGCAAATGTTTGGAGAAATTAAAATAAATATAAAATAATTAAGGAAAATTATGATTCTCTAGATTTAGTCTTATAACATCATGATAGACCCCCAGTAAATAGCTTGGGTCAGTTGGATGAATATTTAGAGTGCCTCTAGTTGTGAGCTTCATATAGTTAGTTTGGTCAGCGTATAGTAAAAATGTGGATCTTGGGTAACTAGTGGCCTACTATGTGAGAATGGCATGTAGTTGGTGTACATGGCCAGGATGCAGAGATTGAGGTCACCAAAGAGGAGTTAGGTATTAAGAGTGCTCGGTGAGTTAAGGGTAAGGTAGTGCTTGGGATTGACGAAGGATCGTCTTTTCCCTAACGTGTCATAAAGCACTTAGGTTTAACTCAAGTGTAATAACAAGGAGGGGGTAATCTTATGGGTAGATACCAACAACACTAAGTGTCTTGAGAAAGGGAACCTTGGGGTGTCATCTCATTATAGTTCCTAGTACCATAGCGAGCCCCTTACAGGGAAATCCTCGGGAAGTCCAAGATTAACCATAAATTGTAGGGATAAGTTGATGTACAATATGAACTTAATAACGCACACACACGCACCCCCTAGTTATGGGTGGTTAGTTGGTTTGGTTGTACGAGCGGTAGGCTCGGTGGTTGTAGCAGCAGACTAGTTAGTCTGGTGAGCTTGTGACTCAGTAATGTTGTTGGTGCGGACGGGTTGGTCCGGCGAGCCGGTGGCTCGGAAGGTTATGATGACGGGCAGGTTAGCCCGGGGATTTTATGGCCCGGGATATAGTAGAACATGTTGCATGTGCATGAAGGTGGTGGGTCTTCGGTATTGGACGATCGTTCACACCGACGTCAATACGTTGACTCGGCAAGTGTGGAATTTGCACTTAGCCTTGAAAGTCTGGTGGTCCAGCTAGTAAGAGTACGCAGATGCTCTGCGGTTTTGCGTTGAGGCATACGATAGGTCTAGGTTAGGTAGTGTGAATACTAACCTAGAGGTGGGCGAGGCCCAACCCACCGCTTCCATTTGCCACTACGGGAGTATCCTTGGAGTCTAGCTCGCTCCAAAAAGGGGGAACTAAAGGTCTATGCGCATAGAGTCGAAGTGGGTGAGTTGCACTTGTATGAACATAACATAACAACATACCTTGCATGTCATAGCATAAACATTGCATTTCAACCCCTACCCCTATCGTATAAGTCGGTTATGGGACTTCTTATACGATAGGCCCTGCTAAACGACCCCTTGGTATATAGGTTTGTATGGGCATTCCTATAAATCAATGGTTACTTTCCTATTATTATTGTCTTTACTTACTACACTTTACTTATTCTTTACCTGCTCTTACTATGCCCCTTTACCGCTTCAGTTATATATATACACATGTGTAGTGTAGAAACATTTCCTATACCACTGTCACCTGCTCTTTGTTATACCCCTTGCTGTCCTCCGCTTCATCCTCCCGCACGATGCCTAGGAGCCATTGGGGGTGGGGTGGGGAACATAAGGCTTAGTCTTTTTGACTAACGATCGGTGGACCATATCATTTTAGGGGATCGAGGAGACGCAGCAACACCAGATGCCGATGCAGACGGAGGCAGACCGGTGCAGTACAGGAGCATATGATTCAAGATCAGTGAGTGATTAGGAGTTAGCTTCCGCGAGTGATCTTGTAGTGAGGATATGATGTACAGGGCGTGAGCCCTTTATTATTGTAACATTTGTTATCTTTTTATTCAGTTATATCTGTGGACATTTACCTTTATGGTTTTATTTTTTATGTTGATTCTGTGGACTTGTCTTCTTTTATGCAGTTTTCTTTGTGATCGATTTGGCCGGCAGGATCGGTGTTTTGTAGTGGTGACCTTCCCGAGTGAAGGGGTCATTGCAAAGCGGCGGTTCTGGGCCTAAGACCCCGGGTTTGAAAAAAAATGGGGTCTTACAAGTGGTATCAGAGCTAGGTCTTACAAGTGGTATCAGAGGAAACCTCGATCCGAAGAAAAGAAGTCCACAAACCCTGGGCCACCCCGCGCGAGTTTAGTTTGAGGACAAACTAAGCAACGGAAGCAGTGGTGTGCCCATATGGGGAAATCACATGAAAAAGTCCACTTTTAACTGAATCTTCTTGGTCAGTTTCCCCCTGCGAGTGTCAAGTTTTCATTTGTAGCCTGCTACGATCCCTGACCCCAGCAGGGAATACCTCCGGCTACAAAGATCTCTTTAGATAGACCTTTAGTCAACGAGTTGGATTTAAACTCCACTAGGACACGTGACTTACCATGATAATTTATACCACCCATGACCTAGTCTGAAATAGACAGTAGGTATGACTTTTGGTGAAGGTATAAGGATACCCCTGTTGGATCTTGTGGCGCCCTTAGAGGGGGGAGAATAAGGGCCGTTTTAATTTAAGAGTTTTTACTTAAGAATTTTTAAAACAATTTTTGCTTTTCTAAAAATCACTTATAAAAAATTTCAAACTATGAAATTTTTAAATTAATTCAAACACAAATTTCTAAGTTAAAGTTTAATCAACCAAATTTGCAATTAAGGAAAAAGTCATAATTTTTAATAATGAAATTCACATACAATAAAAATGATCTTAACAATGCTTAAGATCAAGGCACAAATATGATAATAAACTTTTACAATTTAAGTTTACCAATCCTTCTCCCAAGGATCGGAAAGCTATCACTTGTCTCTCCCTAGACCAAGCCCAAGCCTATCCTCTAGATCTTCCCAAGATCTAGACGTAGCACACAAGGCCACGATTTCCTACCAAGCCACGCAAGGACTTGGACGCTCCGCACAAGGAAGCGATTTTCCCCTAAGCCACGCAAGGACTTAGACGTCACGCATAAGGAGACGATTTCCCTACCAATACAAAGTGAAATGTATATAAATGAAAAATACAAAATGAAAAGAAGAACTCCCTAGAAATTCAGATCTCTGAAAGGAAGGTTGAAGCCTCGAGATGATCGTTGATGTAGAAGCGCGTCCGATCTCATCTTCAATCTCAAACCTTCTAAGCACAAATGGGAGTTGATGAGGTTCTGGAGCTCTCTGGTTCGTATGCACTCAGGAAGGGACTTAGAATTCTCAATGCTTTGAATGCACGAACAAAACGAACCACTTTATAGATTTTCATTGTCGCCTGGGCGACATCGCTGTCGGAATTCCGACAGCGCCAAACTGCCGTTCGTCGTGCTGTCGTGCGAGCTGTTGTTGTAACTTCTGTCCTGTCACCTGGGCGACATCGCTGTCGGAATTCCGACAACGCCAAACTGCTGCTCGTCGTGCTGCCGTGCGGGCAGTTGCTGTTACTTCCTTCCTGTCGCCTGGGCGACAATAGATGTCGGAAAATTCCGACATCGAAATTCTCCATTCAGTCAAATTGAGCTCCAATCAAAATTGTGAACATCTCCTACCTGTTACCTGCACACCATCAATAAAAGTAGAATCAAATACAAATGGGATTTTGTTATTATCAAACCGGAAGAGTGCGAAACGCATTCTCCAACAATCTCCCCCTTTTGATAATAACAAATCCGTATAAAAAGAAATCATGTCTATTTAGGTTGTTGTTTTTAACATATGGTGTGTGCACAAAAATAACATGATATATTCCTCTTAAATGTAAGCTCCCCATAGATGAATGCTCCCCCTAAATGAATGCTCCCCATAAATGTTATAGTAAAGTGAAATGATGTATTGTTTAGGTGGAAGATTTAGGTGGAATTGTTCTTTGATTTCTTGAATATATATACTTATAATTCTCCCCCTTTGGTATTAGCAAAAGTTAATTTGAAATGAATGAGTAGTTCTTAAGGGAAGAGATAGTAAGTAGAAAATAAGAGTAAGTGGAAGCACTTGTGTTGAAAATGATTGAAGGTCTTGAAATAATAGTAATATGCCATAGTATTGAATAAACTCAAGAAGAGATGGGATAGCCATATGAAATAGTAGAATAAAAAATAACTTAAACATGATTAATGTCATTTTAAAGTATCATAGAAAGACACAATTGTGTATAGAAATTTGGAATCTTTTCGGTCCAATTCTCATGAGATGAAGGTTTATATAACATAATGATGTGAACAAGTGTTGCTTTGATCAAACATATGAAATTATTTAATTTACATGATCATTGGAATAGAAAACTTAATATAAGCATATAAAAACAACTTTGACCTTGAAGATATAGCATAATAAGAATAGAATACCATTTTTTTTATTTTGCTCAAGTCACTTTACAATTCTTTCCAAGGTGCTCAACCTCACAATGCTTATTAAGACTTATCAGGAGGGTAAGTAGTGCTTGGTGGAGTATCCTTGTCCTCAATTTAAACTTTTTGTTGATCACATAGTTTGTGATATCTTAACTTTGTATTTTGTATAGATAGGTATTTTTAATTGACCAAGGATCTCCGAATTCACTTGAATCGCAAAAGATGGTGTATATTTGGCTGTGCTAACAAATCAAGGTTGAAAGTAGTATTTATGAAATGCTATTGTATTATGTTAAAGTAAACATGATTCATGTATATATTAAATAGAAAGACATATGTATGGAACAAAAGAAGTGAACGTGATAGCTCATTATTATATATAAACAATTTCTCATACTTAGAGGCATGTGAAAACAATTTCCAATAGTCTAAACCACTTAGCAGGAGTGTCAATACTATGATAGAGCGGAAATGAAATCATATAATCATGTAAATAGCTATTTTTTTAAAAAATAGAAAGCACGTGGTTTGGCATCAATTCATGAGTTGTGGCATTAATAATGACATATAACAAGTGTAGAGTATCAGAGAGACCAAAATTGAAGATTAATCAAATTTGGGAGCTGTCGGAATTTTCCGACACTCACTGTCGCCTGGGCGACATCTAAAAGTATAAAAACGGCTCAAGACCGAGTCAAACCCGTTTGTACCTCATTTTCTGGACTGGAAGGCGAGAGGAAGGTGTAGGAGTTCGGCGACAACCCTAGATCTAAGGTATGTTTGGTTGATTTTTAGGTTTTTGTCTTAATTTTTTTTTAAAGATTTGAGATTTTTGAAAGTAGAGATGAAAAAAAATTTGTTTTTCATTTTACTTTGGATGAATGGTTTAGACCTTTGAAGTTTTGTGTATAAAAGGTGTAGATCTAGTGTAAATCAAGTGGATCTTGTTGGATCTTGGTGAAATGTGTTTGGATCTTGTGATTTTTGTGGTTTAAGATTTGTATTTTTACATGGATTAATTTCAAAAAACTGAAGATGTTCTTTTTGAAGATGGTTGAAGAAGATGAATAGTAAATGATATGTGAGAAGGTTTAGTTTTGTTCAAAAAAAAAATTTTAACAGAAATATAGCTTGATTTTAAGTAGATCTGGAAGTCTATGTTGAAAAACATATATGAGAAAGAAAAAAAAATCTCACTGGATTACTGTCGGAATTTTCCGACAGTCAATGGCGCCCGGGCGACATCATTCTAGTGCACAGAACAGTGATTAATTTTAATTTTGTTTTGTTATGTTAGCAGAATGGCTTCCAGTTCTAAGGAACATAAGAGTATGTCTGAAGATGCGCATAGTTCTTATCAAGTATATCCGGGGATTGAGAAAGCAATAATTGGAGTTTCAAAATATATAGAATTTGACTCTCCTAAGCACGACCATATCTATACTCGTCTTGTTAATGCAGGTATATTATCAGTAATTTCAGTAGATATGTTCTCATCTTTCTTGATCCGAGAGTTTTCCAATCATTTGGAAGACCCTAAATACACTGAATTGGATGGGGGAGTGCGATCGAGAATCCAAGGTCAACAAGTGGAAATAACACATGTTGATCTTAAAGATGAATTTGGTCTTCTTATGAGTGATCATATGCCAGACATAGTAGAAAGCTATAGAAAGGACAGAGATTGGACTCTTGTAAACATGAGTTTACATGGAAATCAAAAGAGGACGCTAATCACGGAAGTCTCTTCACTCACTCCTGATGCCTATTTAGTCCAAGACATATTAAGGAACACGGTCATGCTAAAAAGTGGTGATACAAGGAGTATCACAGCACAGTTGACGTTGTTTACATATTTTATTATAGAGGAGGAACCCTTCGATGTAGCGGACCTCATCCTTGCCCAGATTCGTTATGCTTTTAGATTAAAATAACCAAAATGGGTGAAGATTCATACTTTGCCAATGGGGGCTATAATTCAACGTATTCTATATAAGAAGTATGAATGGATAAGTCAAGATTCATACTTAGATGATTGTGTTCCTGAGATATACTATACAGGTACCATGAAAGTGAAGAAGTCTCATAAAAAGCCTCATCCTGAAATAGAGATTAGAGAGCCTACAAATCCTAGAGGAGGATCACTACGAGAGTCTATAGATGATCTTCGTGATTCATTTGAAGAGCACAAGAAAGAAGTGAAGAAAGATCGCAGTAGACTGCAGAAGTTTATGAAATTTCTGGTGAAGGTACTGAAGTTAAAGCCTACTCCTGAAGAAGCGACCGAATGGGAAATCCCAGATGAAGAACCGCCACGCCAATCGGTTAGACGGACTCGACGTGGAAAGGCTGTAAGACGTGGATCTTCAGAAGACTGTCCAGAAAGTAGCGGGGCTGGATATGATGATTCTGAGTAGTTTCCAGCAGGTTGCTGCTTCTGATCGATGTCAAAATTTTCTGACACTCACTGTCGCCTGGGCGACAGTGAATCGTACCCAGATTTCATTTTCTGTTTACTGAACTTGATCTTATCTTAATTCTACTGTTTTTCTGGAACAATTTATATGAAATATTAATGATGTGAGAATTTTTGTTAAATCATTCAAATTCTATGTTTTGATTTAAAGTTTAGTTTTTTTTAAATGTATAGGTTTTGTGATGTTTTAAATTTTATAGGTTATAAGTAGTGATATAATCATTGTGAAATGTCTAGGATTCCCAATTCTAGCCTAAGCATAGAAAAACGGGAATCCGGTAACGGTTTAGTGAATATATCCGCTAGTTGATTATCCGTGCCTATAAATGAAATTTTAATGTGGTTATTTTTAATATGATCTCTAATAAAATGATGTCTCACATCAATGTGTTTAGACCTTGAATGATGGACCGAGTTGTATGTTAAATCAATTGCACTTTTATTATCACACCATAATTCAATAGTTAGTTGTTTAATATTAAAATCTTCTAATGTTTGTTTCATCCAAAGAGCTTGTGCACAACAACTACCAAGTGCGATGTATTCGGCCTCGGTGGTTGAGAGGGCAACAGAATTCTGTTTCTTACTCGACCATGAAATGAGTGAAGGGCCTAAAAAGTGACAAGTGCCACTAGTGCTTTTCCTATCTAGTGAACAACCGGCATAATCAGAATCAGAATAGCCAAAAAGAGTAAAATCATCGCTATGAGGATACCACAAACCAAGTTTAGATGTGCCAATTAAATATCTAAAAATTCTTTTTACCGCTTTTAAATGTGATTCTTTGGGATCGGCTTGAAATCTAGCACATAAACAAACTGAAAACATAATATCTGGTCTAAAAGCGGTTAAGTATAAAAGTGAACCTATCATGCCTCTATATAAAGTTTGATCTATAGATATTCCATTTTCATCTTTTCCTAATTTTAAAGATACACTCATAGGAGTATTTGTTTGTTTGAGATTTTCAAATTCAAATCGTTTTAAGACATCATGAATATATTTTGATTGGTTAATAAAAATTCCATCATGTTTTTGAACAATTTGAAATCCTAAGAAATATTTTAATTCTCCTACCATACTCATCTCAAATTCACATTCCATCATTTTTACAACATAATTACACGACTCTTCATTAGTGGCTCCAAAAATAATATCATCAACATAAATTTGTAAAACTATTAAATCATCATCAACTTGCTTAATGAAGAGTGTACAATCAACAACACCCATTTTAAAACCATTTTGTAATAAATATATAGTCAATCTATCATACCATGCTCGTGGTGCTTGTTTTAAACCATACAAAGCTTTTAGCAATCAATATACGCGATTAGGAAATTTTTCATTTATAAATCCTGGGGGTTGTTCAACATTAACTTCTTCTTTAATCAACTCGTTTAAAAATGCAGTTTTAATATCCATTTGCAACAATTTGAATCTTTTATGACTAGCAACAACAACAATAACAATAGAACCCATATAGTCCCCAATCATTGGGGGTATGGGCGGGGGAAGATTGGAAACAGACCTAACCTTTGGCACTATGCACAAAGTGGCTTCTCTCAGAGGAGAAAGACCTAACCTTTGACAATAAATGCACAAAGTGGCTGCTCACAGAGTACCACTGAAATAGTGGCCCCCTATACCATCGCGTTTGCTGCGGAATCATGCCCTCAAATCAAAGCCAAAGACATCAGAGAGGGCAGACCCAAGAATCCATTTTGATTTATGTGCACATAACCATGCTTCCTTCATTCAGCATCCAGAGCATTGGTGAAGCACAATCTTTTATGACTAGCAAATGCAACAAAAATTCTAACTGCTTCCAATCGTGCTACGGGTGTAAATGTTTCATTAAAATCTACCCCTTCAATTTGATTATATCCTTTCGCTACAAGGCTAGCTTTATTTCTAGTGACCCTAGAGTCACTATCTAATTTATTTTTGAAAACCCATTTGACTCCTACCACGGGATGATCACTAGGTCTATCTACAAGAATCCAAACTTTATTTCTTTCAAATTGGTTAAGTTTTTCATTCATAGCTAGAAACCAAGATTCATCATTTAAAGGGGTGGCAACATCTTTTGGTTCTATATTTGAAACAAAACATAAATTTGAAAAACTCTCATGTAAACTAGAACGTGTACGTACCCCACTTAATGGTTCTCCAATAACAAATTCTTGCGGATGATCTTTTGAGAACCTTAGCTCGGTTGGAGGTACATATCCTTGTTCTTCTTCTTCTTCACCATCTTTTTCGTCTTCTTTCTCTACTTTTTCTTCATCATCATCATCATTTTTCCTCAGATTTTGTTCATTTTCTTCATTTTTCTCATTACCTGCAACTTTAGTATTTTCTACACAAGAAATGTTTTCATCAAATTTTACATGAATACTTTCTTCAACCACTTTAGTACGTTTATTATAAACTCTATAGGCCTTGCTAGTTGAAGAATAACCAATGAAAATTCCTTCATCACATTTTTCATCAAATTTACCTAAGTTATCTTTTGTATTCAAAATAATGCATTTACAGCCAAAAACTTTAAAGTAAGATACATTTGGTTTTCTTTGAAAGTAAATTTCATAAGGAGTTAATTGTAATGTAGGACGAATCATGACACGATTAATAATATAGCATACAGTACTAACGGCTTCAGCCCAAAAATATTTTTGCAATTTAAATTCACAAAGCATAGTACGTCCAAATTCTTGAAGTGTTCTATTTTTCCTCTCTACTACACCATTTTACTGTGGTGTGCGAGGAGCGGAAAATTCGTGTTTTATCCCAAATTCATTACAATATGAAATAAATTTTTCATTATCAAACTCTCCTCCATGATCTGATCTAATGCATTTTACTTTTAAATCAAGTTCATTTTGAATAAGTGAAATTAGTTTTACAAATTCATCAAAAGCATCAGATTTTGAATTTAAAAACAATGTCCAACAAAATCTAGAATAATCATCAATAATAACAAACGTATATTTTCTACCTCCTAGACTTTGTGTAGTAATTGGACCAAATAAGTCCATATGTAATAATTGTAAAGGCCTAGTAGTAGAAATAACATTTTTGCTTTTAAAAGATGTTTTTGTAAACTTTCCTTTTTGGCATGGTGAACATAATGAAGAAAGCTTTCCATTCAAATTTGGTAAACCTTTTATTATTTTATTTTTAGAAAGCTTTACTATGCGTTTAGCACTAGAATGTCCTAGTCTCCTATGCCATAATTCAAGTTCATCATTCTTTGAAATAAAACATTTAAGTGTAGAATGAGATAAATCATGTAAAGTGATTGTATTGACATTGTTTATTCTTGGCGCAGTAAGTACGATTTCGTTTGTTTTAGAATCAATAATTTTGCAAAGGTTTGAGCTAGAGTCAAATAAAACATTTAGATTTTTATCACATAGTTGACTAATAGAAATTAAATTATGTTTCAAACCTTTAACATATAAAACATTTGAAATTTTAAATTCTTCGTTACCTACTACTCCAATGCCTTTGACTTTACCCTTGCCATTATCTCCAAATGTCACTGTTCCACCTTTCTTCATCTCCAGGCTAAGGAACTTTGATTTATTGCCCGTCATGTGTTTTGAACATCTAGAGTCCAAATAGCGCACGTCTTCCTTGTTCCTAGCCTGCACGCACACCTAAAAAGATGATGAGAGTAAAGATCTGGTTACCCAAGTGGTCCCTCCCATGGTATAGGTGGACGCCTTAGGTACCCAGATTTGTTTAACATTAACTTTTCCTTTCTTCCAACATGAGCTCGAGATGTGACCAAATCGATGACATTTGGCACATACAATGAATAGTGAGGAACCATTCTTTAATGGTTTCTCTGGACTCTTGCTGGAGGAAACATCTTTATGTGTGGACTTAGAAAATTTTTCATTTTGAAAAACAGGTTTTCTGAACCTGGAGCTGTCATTGGTTCCAACATCAGCTGTCGAAAATTTCCGACAGCTTCCAGAGCTTCCAGAAATGTATCCTAGCCCAAATTTTGCTGTCCCATGACATTGGTTGGCTAAAATCATATCCAAAGAATTTTTTTCCAACACCAAATTTTCCAATTGCCATGTTCAACTCATTTACTTTGGACTTTAAAATTGAATTTTCTTTTACTATCATGCCACATCTATTTGCAATAGAATGAGAGGTTTTAGCAACCTTTTCTAAGTCCTTTTTCTCTTTTATAAGTAGATCAATTTTTTGATCGGACTTAGAAATGGTACTTTCAAGTTCTTTTATCCTTGTCGAAGAGTGATCACACTCTTAACAAATTACCTTTTCGTTCCCAATAGATTTCAACTCATTTGATAACTTTTTATTTACTTTCAAAAGATCTTTATTTTCAGATTTTAAAAAATCGATTTCCCTTAGGCTTTTGTCCAAAAATTTGCAAGTTTTCATAAATTCAGAATATAAATCATCATAAGATGGAGTAGTTACCTCAGTGTCGCTTTGGACACTGCTATCGTCGTCAGATGACTCATTTTCTTTCCCCATCAAGCATGCATTAGCTTCCTCTTCCTCCTGTGTTGAGGAATCACTTTCTTCACTAGACGAAGAATCATCTCAAGTCTTTGCCTTTAACACTTTCTTCTTGTAACTTTTATCGTGCCTCTTTGCTTTTTGCTCTTTCAGATACTTTGGGCACTTGCTTCTGATATGACCAATCTTCTTGCAATGGTAGCACTCCGGTAGCGGACGCTCCTCTTCATTCTCCATTTTCCTTTGCCTTTTTGGTAGGTGATGAGTCCTGATCATATACACATTTATGGACTCATCCGGGCCGTTATTTAGTCAATTCACCGCACTATAGACTTGTTATAGCTTATATTTGATAATCCATGCTAGGTGCACATCTAGGCCCACTTTGGTGTGATTTTCGTGCTTATTGTCATTAGTAGTATTCATGTGCTGTCAAGTGCCACTTTCAGTGGCTAGATCTGTGGTTGTGCTGGAATAGGAGTCGTGCAAGTGTTCCCGGTGAAATTCTGCATAGGAACACTGCGCACGATCACCGGTTCTATTGCGCACGACCACTGGTCGTGCGCCACTGATCGTGTGCACTTAACCTTCTTTTCACGAGTTCTGTTTGGTGCAGTGAGCACGCCCACCAATGCCAGCGCGCACGACCATCGGTCGTGCGCCACTGCTCGTGCGCATTTGCCATTAAATTTCTGAGTTCTGTTTGCTGAAGTGCGCACGACCATCAACTCCAGTGCGCACGACCACCGGTCGTGCGCCACTGTCCGTGCGCACTTAACATTTATTTTATGAGTTCTGTTTCATCTAATGCGCACGACCACCGACGATAGTGCGCACGACCACCGGTCGTGCGCCACTGGTCGTGCGAACATTTTATTTTATAATTTCGTATCTTGCAGGTTCCACCCAGGCAGTGCGCACGATCGCAGAATTCCAGTGCGCACGACCACTGGTCGTGCGCCAATGACCGTGCGCAGTATTTATTCCAGCGCCTATTTAAACGCCTGTTACGATTTTTAGGGCATTATCAGCCGCTGGGAGCGGAGTTCCTATTCCGTACGCCGCCGACCTCCACCGTGGGACGCCTCCACTTCATTTTCTACGCAAGGGAAAGCCTCCTCCACCCATTCCAAGACTTCCTCCATTGTCCGTGAGTGTTCTCCATCGTCCGCAAGCCTCCAAGCAACCAATCTCTCATTCCGCCCGTTGAGAAGAAGAAGGAACCTGAATTCGAAGACGACGGAGCTACGTAGGGAGATCATGACAGCTCTCTACGCCGGAAGCATAGTCCGCCCGAGTCCGGAGGTAGCCCGACAACCTACCATTCCGGCCGTGAACGGCCGCTAGTCTTCACCATCGGTTATTTCTTTCCTCTTTCCTCCATTGTACTCGTTGAACCGTGTAAACTCGAATATTATGATGATGTTTGTTGAAATGAATGTTTCCTTGTTGTTCTTCATGGTTTGCTTGTGATTCACTCCGTTCTCACTCACTCACTCGCACACGCACGCAAGGTGTTTGTTCCGTGTTAGCAAGAGCTAACGATGGTTGTGAAAAGGTGTTTACGACCCTCACCCTTTCGCGCTAGAACACACTCCATTCCGCCTCACGAAGCACGGCATCGCGGCCGTTGCATCCATCTCACCTTGCGAAGCGGTGTTTTCGACCCGCATCTTTTTTGTTGTTGTTAAGATTAGGAAACCCAACCAAGAACCCCCCTTTTTCATGTGTGTTTTGCTTGTGTAACAAGAGTCACGCTACGCGTTTCGTTCACCCAACCTGCATTCCTCAAGAGACCGACATTCGGGGAGTCCACTCTCCACATTTATTACTTGACAGCGACCGGTGCACTTGCCGACACGCATCAAGTTTTTGGCGCCGTTGCCGGGGAATGCAGGCGTGTTTCATCTTGTGTTGTGACTTTCGTTATACGAGCAGTTGTTTTTGATTTTCTTTGTTTTTCTTTTTGTTTGTGACAGTGCATGCAGAGACAAGCCGCAGGGGAGCTAGTACCCTTCGATCCTGAGATTGAACGGACCGCTCGCGCACGAAGGCGCGCGGCTGCCGTACAAGCGGCAATGGGTGATCAGGTAGACCCAAATGATGGTGACGCAAGAGCGCCCGGTGTGGGGCAACATCAGCCTGGAGACGAGCAGGAGGCGGTCAGGCCTCGGCCCCGCACGATGAGGGACTACACCACTCCAACTGCTGGGAGTGTGTATCCGGGGTTTGGGCCCAATATTATGAATAATCAGTTTGAGATCAAGCCAGCGATCTTAAACATCATCCGGAACAACGCTCAGTTCTTGGGGTTGGCCAGCGAAGATCCGCATCTGCATCTGGCGGAGTTTTCTGATATTTGCGGAACCTTCCGCTGCGCGGGGATTGCTGACGACACGGTCAAGCTTAGACTGTTTCCCTTTTCACTCCGCGACAAAGCAAAGGCGTGGCTCCACTCCATTCCGCCCGGGACTGCTGCAACTTGGGATGCCCTCGCATCCAAGTTCCTTGATAAATTCCATCCTGTGGATAAGATCATGAGCTTGCGGCGGGAGATCGCCACATTTCGTCAACTGGACCAAGAGACCCTTGCTGAAGCATGGGAGCGCCTCAACGATCTCCTTCGCCGTTGTCCGGGCCATGAGCTCCAACCCTGGAATGTGGTCGAAACGTTCTACTTTGCGATCGAGCCCAACTATAGGGCAATGATCGATGCTGCGGCGGGTGGTACCTTGATGAACCACACCCCTGAGGAAGCCCTTCGAATTCTGCGCGACACTGCCTCCCACAGTACATTCTGGACTGCAGGGAGAAATGCTCCAAGAAGCGGCCGAGGTCTTTTCATGGTCGACTCTCTCCCCTCTCCATCCGCGACTGCTGCTGTCATTACCTGCGAGGGATGTGGAGGAGGAGGCCACCACGCGTATGAGTGTTCGGGGAACAACGTGGCAGGTGACTTCGCACACTTAAACTTGAACGAATCTGTTAATTATGTAGGAAATCAGCCTAGGGGGCGCCTTTCAATAATGCTTATAATCCGGGAGCGAGAAGTCACCCGAACTTCTCGTGGAATCCAAACACACCTGGCCAACGATGGGCACCGGGGCAGCATCAAAACGATGCTTACGCCTCCGGGAGCCAACCGAGGCCACCACACCCGGATTATAACCAAGGTCCCCCAATCCAAAAAAAGAGTAATTTGGAGGAAATGATGGAGAAGTTCATGCAAGCGGCCAACTCTAATATGGTGAATCAAACTGCATCCATGCGTAACTTGGAAACGCAGTTGGGCCAATTGGCCCAAGTGCTAACCGAGCGGTCGCAGGGGACCCTTCCTAGCAACACTGAAAAGAACCCAATAGATCAAGGGAAGAGTCTAGGCGATGTGGTTGAGACTGATCCAAGTGAGTTGGTAATTTCTTGTTCCATCAATAAGGTTGAAACAAAAGCTTTATGCGATTCCGGTTCCTCCCGCAACGTCATTGCACTGCAAGATGTTGCGAGATTACAACTTGAGATGAACACGGAGGAAAGGAAATCGCTTATTCTCGCTAACGGCACTATTATCCAATCTGAGGGGGAAGTGAGAAATGTGGAAGTAATAGTTGAGGGGACGACTGTGGTCGCGGACTTTCAGGTGTTGGGCCCCCAGGAAAATCAATCCATTCCTATCTTGGGCGTGCCGTTCTTGAAAGAGAGCGGCGCCACCCTTGACTTCGCTACGGGGTGTGTTCTCCTACCTAACAAGGCGCTGCAGCCCACTCGCCTCGAAGCTACAGCTGACACATCCACTCCTCCCCCTCTCGTTATTTCTGATGAATTTCTAAGCTGTGCAGGAAAGATACATGATCAAGAAACAAGTGAAGGAGGAAAGGAGGAGCTCCAATCAGATGAGGAAGAAGAGGTTGACTTCCGGAAAGAGTTCGACTCCGAGAAGGAGGAAGACTGCAGTTCGGGAAACGTTGACTTGGATCTAGTTAGGGATGCTGATTATTTATCTTCTTGTGGTGAATCTTGTAATAAACTATCTAAGCGCTCCATCTCCTGGGCCGATCCGGTGGTCACCGCGATACCAGAGGTGACGCCACCCCCCGCTAAAGTGGAGAAATCTGAGAACTCTCAACGGTGGCAGTCTCCGACTGTCGCCAAACTTAAAAAGGAAAAACTTCTGCGCGATGCTCGTGCTGCCGCTCTCCGTGGCAAGATGGCGAAGGTTAGGGGAGCATTGGGTAACACCAGTGCTGGCCCTAAAGCCTTCACCTCTCGCCTACGTGCTACGGGAGACGCGCATCATAAGAGCGCTTTTAGTTGATTTGTGTTTCTTCTGATGTGGTGAACTGCTTCTGAATATTTCTCTTTCAATTCCTGCACTCTTTAAACACTGCTAATACAGGTATTTGGTCCAGCTTAAGGACGTTAAATGAAAGCGCTACTGGGAGATAACCCAGATTTCCTGATTTCGTATTTCTCCTTATCTAACTTCTTTTAGTTCAGCTTTTGCATATGCTTGTGTTGTTTTGAGTTTGTGCTTGCAGGTTTTGTGTTCGATGGTGCGGATGCTGCGGACTATTCCTGTTCATAAACGCCAATCGTCTGGTGTGCTCAATTCTGAGCATTGGGTAACATTTTCTCCCCTCTTTTTGCTTCCAATTGCTAGATATATTGTTTAGACTAAGTCTGGGGGAGCGGTTGTTGTTATCCACTGTGCACGAGTTGCACTGCATACTAGAAGGTTGATTCTTATTTATCTTATCATTATCGTTGTTTTCCATGTTTCACACACCATTTCACCCACTTGAGTGCGCGCTTATCTTTTTGTTGTTGTTCCGTTGTAAACTATCTTGGTTGGAGTATGAAATAGGTTGTTAACATAGGAATTATTATTTGGAGTGCGATGTTGACTCATGTAGTGTTCTAGTCACTTCGCATGTTATGGTAGAATTTGAGTAGAACTAGATTTTCTCTATGCATCTAATTTATGTTTAGTATTTCTGCGTAGATTTAGATTTGTTATACTCAATTGGTGAATTTGAATGAAATTGACGATAACCCGGTGTTGTGTGTGTGCGATTACTAGTCGTGTGTTGCTCGAGTCGGGAGGAAGGTTTACCTTTCTCGTGGGCTAAGAACTTGCCCCAAGCGACTCTCGAAGCATGGGTGAGAGCGACTCGTCGAGTTAAACATGATGTAGGCCACCCTTTGGCTAGTTTGAGCTTTGTTATTCCATTTCCATTTCGTTCACCGTTGCAAGCCAAATTTGTGCCTACCAATCCTTTGTTCAGCTCCTCTTCATCAACCAAAGCCTGAAGCCTATCCTACCCCCGCGACCAAATTGTTTTAAACTACGCTCATAATTCTCAACTTGTGTGGTGTGTGGAATCTTTGTGTTATGAAGAGAAAATAAAGTCTATCTGCTGATTTTGAACCAACCGGAGGTTACATAAAAGAAGTAAAATATGTTAAAAGAAAAAAAGAGAGTATTTTGAAAAAAAATCCTTCCGAGCTAAAAAAGACAATCTGTTGGTATTTGTGAAGTAGGCCGTGTGCACACCTGGTTTTCATGATAAGTCTGGGGGTGTGTCACACGAGCATAGTTGTTGTTCTTGCGTGGTGCAGCGTTCCGTTAGCTCACTTGGGTCGCGTAGCCGCCGTGTTTAACTTTGAATATCATACCGTAACCTAAGCCCCGTTTTAATCCTATAAGTCCTACTGATTTGATTTGCGAGTTTGCTAGCGCCGTGGAGAGAGTGTGACCGGGCAAGCGTATGGTTCACGACGTTGATGGATTTCAGCGGAGTTATTCCTAAGCCCCGATCTTTTGCAACACCCGCCTCAGTATCTTGTCACTTTCACACCGGGCATGATCGTCAAATTCTTCATAATTCTCCAGCTGAGTATAACTAAATCTTTACTTAAACTTTAATACTCATGTAAATTAGTTAGCACAGTTAGAATCTCCTTCTGCTAGAATCTCTACTCGCATGCGTATGTTACTTCGCACCGTACTCCCTTGTGTAATTCTCTATGTTAATTATCGTTTTCATACTCTGCCGGATTCGTTTGTTCGGGACGCGCAAACAGTTTAGTCTGGGGGTGTGATGAGTCCTGATCATATACACATTTATGGACTCATCCGGGCCATTATTTAGTCAATTCACCGCACTATAGCCTTGTTATAGCTTATATTTGATAATCCATGCTAGGTGCACATCTAGGCCCACTTTGGTGTGATTTTCGTGCTTATTGTCATTAGTAGTATTCATGTGCTGTCAAGTGCCACTTTCAGTGGCTAGATCTGTGGTTGTGCTGGAATAGGAGTCGTGCAAGTGTTCCCGGTGCAATTCTGCACAGGAACACTGCGCACGATCACCGGTTCTATTGCGCATGACCACTGGTCGTGCGCCACTGATCGTGTGCACTTAACCTTCTTTTCACGAGTTCTGTTTGGTGCAGTGCGCACGCCCACCAATGCCAGCGCGCACGACCATCGGTCGTGCGCCACTGCTCGTGCGCATTTGCCATTAAATTTCTGAGTTCTGTTTGCTGAAGTGCGCACGACCATCAACTCCAGTGCGCACGACCACCGGTCGTGCGCCACTGTCCGTGCGCACTTAACATTTATTTTATGAGTTCTGTTTCATCTAATGCGCACGACCACCGACGATAGTGCGCACGACCACCGGTCGTGCGCCACTGGTCGTGCGAACATTTTATTTTATAATTTTGTATCTTGCAGGTTCCACCCAGGCAGTGCGCACGATCGCAGAATTCCAGTGCGCACGACCACTGGTCGTGCGCCAATGACCGTGCGCAGTATTTATTCCAGCGCCTATTTAAATGCCTGTTGCGATTTTTAGGGCATTATCAGCCGATGGGAGCGGAGTTCCTGTTCCGTACGCCGCCGACCTCCACCGTGGGACGCCTCCACTTCATCTTCTATGCAAGGGGAAGCCTCCTCCACCCATTCCAAGACTTCCTCCATTGTCCGTGAGTGTTCTCCATCGTCCGCAAGCCTCCAAGCAACCAATCTCTCATTCCGCCCGGTGAGAAGAAGAAGGAACCTGAAGTCGAAGACGACGGAGCTACGTAGGGAGATCGTGACAGCTCTCTACGCCGGAAGCATAGTCCGCCCGAGTCCGGAGGTAGCCCGACAACCTACCATTCCGGCCGTGAACGGCCGCTAGTCTTCACCATCGGTTATTTCTTTCCTCTTTCCTCCATTGTACTCGTTGAACCGTGTAAACTCGAATATTATGATGATGTTTGTTGAAATGAATGTTTCCTTGTTGTTCTTCATGGTTTGCTTGTGATTCACTCCGTTCTCACTCACTCACTCGCACACGCACGCAAGGTGTTTGTTCCGTGTTAGCAAGAGCTAACGACGGTTGTGAAGAGGTGCTTACGACCCTCACCCTTTCGCGCTAGAACACACTCCATTCCGCCTCACGAAGCACGGCATCGCGGCCGTTGCATCCATCTCACCTTGCGAAGCGGTGTTTTCGACCCGCATCTTTTTTGTTGTTGTTAAGATTAGGAAACCCAACCAAGAACCCCCATTTTTCATGTGTGTTTTGCTTGTGTAACAAGAGTCACGCTACGCGTTTCATTCACCCAACCTGTATTCCTCAAGAGACTGACATTCGGGGAGTCCACTCTCCACATTTATTACTTGACAGCGACCGGTGCACTTGCCGACACGCATCAGTAGGCAAAATCGTTCCTTTTGAAAAATCTTTTAAATGAATTTCTCCTCTCCGAATTTCTCATAAACTTCTTAAAGTTCCTCACAAACAGACCTTCCTCATCTTCCTCACTTTTTCAGATTCAGTTTCAACTTCCTTTTTAGATTTCAACGCCAAGTTCTTCTTTTTGGGCTCCAAATTGTACTCTTGGCTTTGAATCTTCAACTCCACTTCATGGGTTTTTAGATTCCCAATGAGGCTCTCCAATAGTAAGTTCTTAAGATCATGTGACTCAGAAATTACAGTCACTTTAGGATTGAACTTCGGGGGAAGTGATCTTAAGATTTTCCTTACTAAATCTCCATTGGAGAAAACCTTACCCAGCACCTTTGAATCGTTCACAATTTTAGTGAATCGTGTGTACATTGTATCAATTTCTTCATCCACCTCCATTTTGAATCTTTTGAACTCTGACTCCAGTTGAAATAGCTTTGAATCCTTTACCTGCAAAGTACCTTCATGAGTAATTTCTAAAAGATTCCAAATTTCATATGCAGCATCACAAGCACAAACTCTATTAAATTTAGTGCGATCTAGTGCGCAAAATAAAGCATTCATGGCTTTTGCATTGTTCTTACATTTTAACTTATCATTGTCATCCCACTTGTCTTTGGGTTTGACCATAGTTACATCTCCTACAACAAATGTTGGGGAAGTATAACTCATCTTGACCATATTCCAAACCTCCATGTCGAGAGCTATTAGAAAACACCGCATTCGGGTTTTCCAATAGTTATAGTCTGTACTCGTAAAAGTGGTGGCCTACTAATTCCTTGCCCCTCAACGACGCGTGATCGTTGTGCGCCATTACTCCCGGTGGTAAAACCGTTTTGGAGTAACCTCGCTCTGATACCACGTGTTGGATCTTGTGGCGCCCTTAGAGGGGGGGTGAATAAGGGCCTTTTTAATTTAAGAGTTTTTACTTAAGAATTTTTAAAACAAATTTTGCTTTTCTAAAAATCACTTATAAAAATTTTCAAACTATGAAAATTTTAAATTAATTAAAACACAAATTTCTAAGTTAAAGATTAATCAACCAAATTTGCAATTAAGGAAAAAGTCATAATTTTTAATAATGAAATTCACATACAATAAAAATGATCTTAACAATGCTTAAGATCAATGCACAAATATGATAATAAACTTTTACAATTTGAGTTTACCAATCCTTCTCCCAAGGATCGGAAGGCTATCACTTATCTCTCCCTAGACCAAGCCCAAGCCTATCCTCTAGATCTTCCCAAGATCTAGACGTAGCACACAAGGCCACGATTTCCTACTAAGCCACGCAAGGACTTGGACGCTCCGCACAAGGAAGCGATTTCCCCCTAAGCCACGCAAGGACTTAGACGTCACGCACAAGGAGACGATTTCCCTACCAATACAAAGTGAAATGTATATAAATGAAAAATACAAAATGAAAAGAAGAACTCCCTAGAAATTCAGATCTCTGAAAGGAAGGTTGAAGCCTCGAGATGATCGTTGATGTAGAAGCGCGTCCGATCTCATCTTCAATCTCAAACCTTCTAAGCACAAATGGAAGTTGATGAGGTTCTGGAGCTCTCTGGTTCGTATGCACTCAGGAAGGGACTTAGAATTCTCAATGCTTTGAATGCACGAACAAAACGAACCACTTTATAGATTTTCACTGTCGCCTGGGTGACATCGCTGTCGGAATTCTAACAGCGCCAAACTGTCGTTCGTCGTGCTGTCGTACGAGCTGTTGTTGTAACTTCTGGCCTGTCGCCTGGGCGACATCGCTGTCGGAATTCCGACAGTGCCAAACTGCTGCTCGTCGTGCTGCCGTGCGGGCAGTTGCTGTAACTTCTTTCCTGTCGCCTGGGCGACAGTAGATGTCGGAAAATTCCGACATCGAAATTCTCCATTCAGTCAAATTGATCTCCAATCAAAATTGTGAACATCTCATACCTGTTACCTGCACACCATCAATAAAAGTAGAATCAAATACAAACGGGATTTTGTTATTATCAAACCGGAAGAGTGCGAAACGCATGCTCCAACAACCCCAAAGAGGCTAGAGAAAGAGAGATTGGCTCATAAGCAGAATAGTATGGGACTTGTAGACTCAACCCTCGTACCGATGACATGATTACATTGAGACAACCATCACACTAAGCACCGAGGGTCGGATAAGAATTGAAGTTCAGAAGGGACCCGTTTGGGATTGGGTGACATATTGACCTTGATAAGGTTGTCGTAGAAGGTACCTTGAAGAGTCTAAAGTATGGAGTATACCAACAAGTCTCAAGATAGAACCCCAAGTCTAAGGTTGTGTGCCCTAGGAATTGTTTGCATAATTGGGATGATTATAACATGGTGATATTGAAGATACTTAGCCCAAAATAGATAGTGGCTTATCTTTTATTTATTGAGGCTTACCTTTTGTTTATTGGGCAGATTAATGGCTGACTTGGGTGTCCCTTAGATCTAATTTAGCAAGTGCTATGTCGGGAACATGATGACTTTGGAGTCGATCTTATTCAATATTACTTGGACAAAGATGAGATGGTGGATAAACATCATTGATCAAACAACAACTTGACCATAGTCGAATCATTAGAAATGTAAAGTCCCCAGGATTAATCACTTAAGGATACCGATGTCCCATTCTAGAAGTTATGGACGGAAATTAGATCTTACAAGTTGTAGTTATATTTGAGGTTCTTGTGACTTGGGGCATTCGAAAGTGATTAACTCATGACTTGTTAAAATCACGCCCTATTCTGGTATAATTTTTTTTTAACTACAATAATAGCCTGTGTGCCTTGGGAGCTATGATGATGAATAACCAGAGACCTTAGACGATGACTTATTGGTTTTAGAATATAGTGTTTGATTTTACTATGATAAGAACGATCTAAGTTTATCTTACTTTGGACCATTCGAAAGTGATCAAGACTAGTATATTTGGAAGTAATAAGAATTTGGTGAAATAAATCTGAAGATATTTTCTTGATGAAATTGACTTGTGGAAAATCTTAGAGTTTCAAAAGATTCTACCCGTAAACCTTATGAATCAAACTCCACCTAGAAAGTGATTGGGAGTCATCTTCAAACATTGATACTAGTGTTGGTTGGTTAACATATGATCATAAGATCCATGTGTACACCCCCCTTAAATTCTGAGGATAATTGAGACGCTTGATGATGCGATCAGTCCCACTAAATGATAAGAATCGTTTAAAATCATAAAGTTGAGTTGGTTGATGACTCAGGCGTACTCGTAGGAATAAGAAGCTGATTGTGTAGAGAAGTTTTTATAGAGTCGCTGCCTACCCACATAGATGAGAAATATAGTCACCGGAAAAATGGTGTATGGCGGAATATATATTTCCTCAAAATGAAGAAAGACATCGTAAGTTTTGTGATGCACTGTGAAGGCCAAGTGCAAACATATTTGGAGAACTACCACAGTCACTGCCCGTGTTAGAGTGGAGTTCGAGGACATAACAATGGATTTCACACACAGGTTACCACTCTGAACATAGTCTTATTTAGAACAACGAGGATAGATTAACCATGGTAGCTAGGGTCACCCTGGACTGGAAGGACGCTCTCGTTGGTGTTTGATGAGATTTGTTGAGTAGTTTGTCCATTATCGTGGTGTGACCAGGACGATCATGTCGGATCGGGATGAACAGGTTATCTCCAAGAGTGAAGATCAGTCCAGGCTTATCTCAGCTTTTGGTTGGCGTTCAGCACAGCTTTCCACCCTCAGAAATACAGAGGCGCAAAATTCCACCATCTTGGACCCAGGATGAGGATTTAAGGAGACTAGGCTCTGAATTTGTGAAGGACACAGATTCCCAGGTGCGACTGATTTGAGATAGGATGCTGGGGCCCAGAGCAGCCAGGTCAGGTATTACGATGTGTGGTATCGTCAAGTAGAGTTCCAGGTTGGAGACAGGATGTTCAGGAAGATACGTTCGATGCAGGGAGTCTCGCGGGTTCGTAGGCGGAAGAAGATCAGTCTGAGATAGATGAGGCTCTACAGGATCCTGGAGTGGATCAGCCCATTGGCTTATAGACTGGAGTTGTCGCCGGAGTTAACAGGATTGCACGACGTCTTACATGTCTCCTCCTTTAGGAAATCTCTACTACGGCCGGAGCAGCAAACTTCTACTATAGATGGCCCGGTAGCCTCCAATTGATTGATTCACCTGGAGCCGGTCCGGTTAGATGGCACGAAGATGCGGGTCTTGCGGCGCAAGAAGGTCCCGCTGATCAAGGTCCTATGGAGAAATCATGGACAGGAGAGGCTTATCAGGGAGCCTCTAGAACTGATGTAGCAGAGATAGTCGGTGCTCTTCGAGTCAGGAATAACTTCCAATCTTAGGGGATGTTACGTTCATTCCCTCTCGGTGAAAACCCCGCGAGCCTAGCCTAAATTTCGAGGACGAAATTATTTTTTTTGTTTATTGGGATTTGTAACATCCCCCAAACAACTAGACCCCTAAGTTGGATCGTGTGACGCCCTTAGAGGGGGGGGTGAATAAGGGTGTGTTTAAATTAAAACTTTTACTTAATAATTTTTTAAACAGATTTTACTTTTCTAAAAAATTACTTGTAAACAATTTCAAACCAATGTAATTTTTATATTAAACCAAACACAAATTTCTAAGTTAAAGATTAAGCAACCAAATTTGCAATTAATGAAAGAAGCATAATTATATTAATCATGAAATTTACATACAATAAAATGATCTTAACAATGCTTAAGATCAATGCACAAATATGATAATATAAATTTCAATAATTTTGATTTTACCAATCCTTCTCCCAAGGATCGGAAGGCTATCACTTGTCTCTCCCTATATCAAGCCCAAGCCTACCCTCTAGATCTTCCCAAGATCTAGACGTAGCACACAAGGCGACGATTTCCTACCAAGCCACGCAAGGACTTGGACGCTCCGCACAAGGAAGCGATTTTCCCCTAAGCCGCGCAAGGACTTAGACTCCGCACACAAGACGACGATTTCTCTACCAATACAAAGTTGAATGTTAGTGAATGAAAATACAAAGTCAAGTGAAGAACTCCCTAGAAAATCAGATCTCTGAAAGGAGGGTTGAAGCCTCGAGATGATCGTTGATATAGAAACGCGTCCGATCTCATCTTCAATCTCAATCCTTCTTTGCATAAATGGGAGTTGATGGTGTTCTTGAGCTTTCTGGTTCGTATGCACTCTGGAAGAAGGTGTGGAAATCTCAAGAACTGAATTCCACGAACTTTTGAGCTCTTTTAAGAAAAAAAAGAGTTGTTGCCGTCCGATAGCTACTATCGCCGGAATCCGATATCTCCAAAGGCTGCCACGTGTCCCACTAAAACGAAGTTTCTGCGTGGTGTTGAGGTCGTGGTTGAGACGTGGGCTGTCGGAGATCTGATAGCACTGTCGAATATCCGTTAGCTAAGGTAACTGTTGCATGTCCTGGTGTTATTGGAAGATCGTGGGCTGTCGCCATCCGTTTGCGATATCGGAAATCCGATAGCTCTTAACTGTTGCGCAGAGATCAAATAAACGCGCTGTCGGAAATCCGATAGGGCTGTCGGAAATTCGATAGCTCAAATTTCTGGAAAATGTCATTTTGCTCCAATTGAAAACATGTTATTCTTGCACCTGTTATCTGCACACCATTAATCAAAAATAGGATCAAATACATTCGGGATTTGTTATTCTCAAACCGGACGAGTGCGGAACGCATGCTCCAACAATCTCCCCCTTTTGATAATAACAAATCCTTATAAAAAGAAATCGAATAAATCCTATATAGATAGTGACAAGTACATTATGTGTGTACAAGTGTGAACTTATGATCTTCATGTTCTCCCCCTTAATATGATCCCCCCCTTAATATAATCTCCCCCTTAATATGATCTCCCCCTTAATATTAGCTCCTTCTAAAATTATTCTCCCCCGACTTATAAACTCCCCCTACATGAATGCTCACTTAATTAATTAAGTGTTTTTAGTGATTTAAGTGATTTCTCTTATTATCTTCTCCCCCTTTGATATTATCAAAAGTAATGAAAATAGGGAATAGAGACGAGGAAAGAGTATTAAGGAGATATGGTAGAAAATTAAAAAGAATCGAAGGAATAGTTGGAGTACACTAGCGGAAGCTTTGTGAGTGGTATGATGTGGAGATAGGTAATCATAGAGACGAGGCCAAGCATTCTAGTGATGTGTTATAATGTATAGAAGCAAATATACTTAACCATGATGAGATTCAAATGTCATTTATCAGAGAAAGACACATGAGAATACAGAATATTGAATCGTTTCGGTCCAATTCTCATAAGAAGAAATTTTATAAATAACAATGAAGTGTAGTAGTGATACTTTGTAAAGAATACAGATGAATATATTTAAAATATACATGACCATAAAATTGGTAAACATAACAAAATATATTTCATAAATCTCGAATGTATTTGATCATATTTTTGATTAATGGTGTGCAGATAACATGTGCAAGAATAACATGTTTTCAATTGGAGCAAAATGTAATTTTCCAGAAATTTGAGCTATCGGATTTCCGACAGCCTTATCGGATTTCCGACAGCGCATTTATTTGATCTCTGCGCAACGGTTAAGAGCTATTGGATTTTTGATATCGCTAATGGATGGCGACAGCCCACAGTCTTCCAATAACGCCAGGACGTGCAGCATTTACCTTAGCTAACGGATATCCGACAGTGCTATCGGATCTCCGACAGCCCACATCTCAACCACGACCTCAACACCACGCAGAAACTTCGTTTTAGTGGGACACGTGGCAGCCTCTGGAGATATCGGATTCCGGCGATAGTAGCTATCAGACGGCGACAGCTCTTTTTTTCTTAAAAGAGCTCAAAACTTCGTGGAATTCAGTTCTTGAGATTTCCAGACCTTCTTCCAGAGTGCATACGAACCAGAAAGCTCAAGAACACCATCAACTCCCATTTGTGCAAAGAAGGATTGAGATTGAAGACGAGATCGGACGCGTTTCTACATCAACGATCATCTCGAGGCTTCAACCCTCCTTTCAGAGATTTGATTTTCTAGGGAGTTCTTCACTTGACTTTGTATTTTCATTCATTTACATTCAACTTTGTATTGGTAGAGAAATCGTCGTCTTGTGTGCGGCGTCTAAGTCCTTGCGCGGCTTAGTGGAAAATCGCTTCCTTGTGCGGAGCGTCCAAGTCCTTGCGTGGCTTGGTAGGAAATCGTCGCCTTGTGTGCTACGTCTAGATCTTCGTAGGCTTGGGCTTGATCTAGGGAGAGACAAGTGATAGTCTTCCGATCCTTGGGAGAAGGATTGGTAAAATCAAAATTATTGAAATTTATATTATCATATTTGTGCATTGATCTTAAGCATTGTTAAGATCATTTTATTGTATGTAAATTTCATTATTATTATAATTATGCTTCTTTCATTAATTGCAAATCTGGTTGCTTAATCTTTAACTTAGAAATTTGTGTTTGGTTTAATACAAAAAATACATTGGTTTGAAATTGTTTACAAGTAATTTTTTAGAAAAGTAAAATCTGTTTAAAAAATTATTAAGTAAAAATTATAATTTAAACACACCCTTATTCACCCTCCCCCCCCCCCCCCCCCCTAAGGGCATCATACGATCCAACAAGTGGTATCAGAGCGAGGTTACTCCAAAACGGTTTTACCACCGGGAGTAATGGCGCACAATGATCATGCGTTCGTTGAGGGGCAAGGCATAAGTAGACCACCTTTATTCACGGGCACAGACTATAATTATTGGAAAACACGTATGCGTTGTTTTCTAATTGCGCTAGATATAGAAGTCTGGAATATGGTAGAATCTAGATACACTTCTCCAACATTTGTTGTAGGAGATGTAACTATGGATAAACCCAAAGACAAGTGGGATGACAATGATAAATTAAAATGTAAGAACAATGCAAAAGCCATGAATGCTTTATTTTGCACACTAGATCGCACTGAATTTAATAGAGTTTGTGCTTGTCATACTGCTTTTGATATTTGGAATATTTTAGAAATTACTCATGAAGGTACTTCACAGGTAAAGGATTCAAAGCTATTTCAACTGGAGTCTGAATTTGAAAGGTTCAAAATTGAGGTAGATGAAGAGATTGATACGATGTACACACGATTCACAAAAATCGTGAACGACTCAAAGGAGCTAGGAAAGGTGTTCAAATGGAGACTTAGTAAGGAAAATCTTAAGATCACTTCCCCCGAAGTTCAATCCTAAAGTGACTGCAATTTCCGAGTCACATGATCTTAAGACCTTACAATTGGAGAGCCTCATTGGGAACTTGAAAACTCATGAAGTTGAATTGAAAATTCAACAACAAGAGTATATGGAGCCAAGGAAGAAGGGATTGGCTCTAAGATCTAAGAAGGAAGAAACTAGTGATTCTGAGGAGGATGAAGAAGATGAGGAAAGTTTATTTGTTAGAAAATTTAGAAAATTTATGAAAAATCCAGAGAGGAGGAATTCGTTTAAGAAGTATTTTAAGAAGGAGACGTTTAGGAAGAAAAAAGGAAAGGAAGGCGATGAGGAGGAAGAGAGACCGCCACCGGAGTGCTATCACTGCAAGAAGTTAGGACACATCCGAACCAAGTGTCCAAAGTACTTAAAAGAACTTAAAGAAAAGAAGCACAAAGGGTCGAAGAAGGTGTTGAAGGCAGAAACATGGGATGATACTACTTCTGAGGATGCAAGCAGTTCAAGTAAAGAAGAGGAGGCCAACATGTGCTTAATGGGAAAGAGCGTCATATCTGATGACGAATGCAATGTCCAAAGTGACACTGAGGTAACTCCTCCAACCTACGATGAATTATTTTCTGAATTTTTACAGACTTGCAAATTTTTTGAAAATAGTTTAAAAGATAATGATCTTCTTAAATCTGAAAATGAAATTTTGCTTAAAGAAAACAAAAAATTGTTAAATGAAATTAAGACTATTGGAAAAAGAGATATTTCCTGCCAAGACTGTGATCACTATTTGGGAAGAATTAAAGAACTTGAAGAATCTCTTTCCAAATCTCATTCTACAATAAAAATTCTTACTAAAAAGAATGAGAATTTAGAGAGAGATCTGAAATCTTCAATTTCCAAAGTCCATGAGGGAAAGAAATCTTTTGAACATAGATGCGTAAATTTAGTATCCGAGAATACAGAAATGAGAAACCAGATTCATGACTTAACACTAGCCATGAAAAAATTTGTAATGGGCCGAAGATCACTGGATATGATCTTAGGATACCAACGCCATGGATTTGGAAGGTTTGGACTCAGATACACGTCAGGAAGCTATCGCCCGGCGACAACCACTATCGCTGGCGACAGCGAAAAGTTTAGAAAATCTATTTTTTACAAATTCTGAAGTTAATAAATTGTCTAATACTGCATCCTCATCCAGTAAAAGTCCAGAAAAGTTATACTCATCTCAATGCATTACATGTGCCAAATGCAATAGATTTGGTCACACTACGGACTCCTGCTGGAGGAAAGGAAAAAGTAAAATTAAACAAATCTGGGTGCCTAAGCCTTCTACCTATACTATGGGTGGAACCACTTGAGTAACCAGATCTTTACTCACCTCTTCTTTCTAGGTGTGTTGGCAGGCTAAGGACAAAGAAGACGTGTGGTACTTGGACTCGGGTTGTTCAAAGCATATGATGGGCAATAAAGAGAAGTTCCTTAGCCTGGAGATGAAGAAAGGAGGAGTTGTTACATTCGGAGATGATGGAAAAGGAAAAATCATCGGCATTGGAGTTGTGGGTAACAAAAAATTTTCAATTTCAAATGTTTTATTTGTAGAAGGATTAAAGCATAATTTGATTTCTATTAGTCAATTATGTGATAAGGGTTTAGATGTTTTATTTGAATCTTCTACAAATTTGTGCAAAATTATTAATTCTAAAACAAAAGAAATTGTTTTTACCGCACCTAGATGTCATAATGTATATATGATTAAATTTCTTGATTTTTCGAAATCTACTTTAAAATGTTTTTTATCAAAAAATGATGAATTAGAATTATGGCATAGGCGACTTGGACATACTAGTGCCAAGTTAATTACAAAACTTTCAAAAGATAAATTAATTAAAGGTTTACCATTGTTAAATGGAAATTTATCTTCTTCATTATGTGTGCCTTGCCAAAAGGAAAAATTTTTCAAAATCATCTTTCAAAAGTAAAAATATTATTTCTACCACTAGGCCACTTCAATTAATATATATGGATTTATTTGAGCCAATTGGAATTCCTAGCTTAGGAGGTAGAAAATACAATTTGTATTGATTGATGATTATTCTCGTTTTTGTTGGACTTTATTTCTAACCTCCAAATCCGATGCATTTTCAGAATTTTCAAAATTATGTTTGCGTATTCAAAATGAATTTGAGTTAAAAATTAAACGCATATGATCGGATCATGGAGGAGAATTTGAAAATGAAAAATTTATTTCTTTTTGTACGGAGTTAGGAATTAAACATGAATTTTCCGCTCCACGCACACCACAACAAAATGGTGTAGTGGAGAGGAAAAATAGAACTCTTCAAGAGTTAGCCCGTACGATGCTATCTGAATTTAAATTATCAAAATCTTTTTGGGCTGAAGCGGTTAGTACGGCATGTTATGTAATTAATAGAGTAATACTTCGCCCTATTTTAAAATTAACTCCTTATGAATTATTTTTTAGTAAAAAACCAAATGTTTCTTATTTCAAAGTTTTTTGGTTGTAAATGTTTTATTTTGAATTCTAAAGATTCCTTAGGAAAATTTGATGAAAAATGTGATGAAGGTATTTTTATTGGCTAATCTTCAACTAGTAAAGCTTATAGGATTTTTAATAAAAGAACAAAAATAGTTGAAGAATCTATTCATGTTAGGTTTGATGTGTTTGTTTCATGTGTAGAAAAGAAAATTACAGGAAAAGAAAATGAACTCCTTCCTTCGGTGGAATATGATGATTAAGAACTTGGAGAAAATGAAGAAGAAAAAGAAGAAGAAAGAGAAAGAGAAAGAGAAGAAGAAGAAGATAGAGAAGAAGAAGAAAGAGAAGGATATGTGCCTCCAAGTGAATTGAGATTTTCAAAGGATCATCCAAAGTAGCTTATCATTGGAAATCCGCAAAAAGGGGTTAGTACTCGTTCATCTTTACATGTTTTATTTTCAAACTTTTGCTTTGTCTCTGAAATAGAACCAAAAGATGTTTCCACCGCTTTAAATGATGAATTTTGGTTTTTAGCTATGAATGAAGAACTTAATCAATTTGAACGTAATAAGGTTTGGAATCTTGTAGAACGACCCAAAAATCATCCTGTCGTTGGAGTTAAGTGGATTTTCAAAAATAAATTGGATAGTGAATCTAGAATTATTAGAAATAAAGCCAGATTAGTTGCAAAAGGTTATGCACAAATTGAAGGGGTGGATTTTGATGAAACTTTTGCACCCGTAGCAAGATTAGAAGCGGTTAGGATATTTCTTGCATTTGCTTGTTTTAAAAGATTTAAATTATTTCAAATGGATGTCAAACCCGCATTTTTAAACGGGTATATAAAAGAAGAGGTTTATGTAGAACAACCCCCTGGTTTTATAAATGAGAAATATCCAAATTATGTTTATAAATTAGATAAAGCGCTTTATGGATTAAAACAAGCGCCTCGTGCTTGGTATGATCGATTAACTCAATATTTGTTAAAGCATGATTATAAAATAGGAAGTGTCGATTCTACACTCTTCATTAAGCAAATTGATCATGATTTAGTTATTTTGCAAATTTATGTTGATGATATTATTTTTGGAGCCACTAATGAAGAGTTGTGTAATGAAATAATTCAAATTATGAAAAATGAATTTGAAATGAGCATGGTAGGAGAACTTTCATATTTTCTAGGTTTTCAAATTACACAAAAACATGATGGTATCTTTATATGTCAATCCAAATATATTCATGATATGTTAAAAAGATTTGGATTTGAAAATCTTAAGCATGCAAACACTCCTATGAGTACTTCACTAAAATTAGGAAAAGATGAAAGTGGTGTTTCAATTGAGCAAACCCTTTATAGATGTATGATTGGATCTTTATTGTATTTAACCACCTCTAGACCTGACATTATGTTTGCCGTTTGTTTATGTGCTAGATTTCAGGCTAATCCTAAAGAGTCACGTTTAAAAGCGGTGAAACGCATCTTTAGATATCTTATAAGAACATCTAAATTAGGATTATGGTATCCTCATAATGATTCCTTTATTTTGCATGGTTCTTTGGATTCAGATTATGCGGGATGTTCTTTAGACAGGAAAAGCACTAGTGGCACTTGTCATTTTATCGGCCCTTCACTTATTTCATGGTCGAGTAGGAAACAGAATTCTGTTGCCCTCTCTACTACCGAGGCCGAATATATTGCACTAGGTAGTTGTTGTGCCCAAGCTCTTTGGATGTCACAAACGTTAGAAGACTTTGGCATGCAACAAAGTAGTGTAGAATTAATGTGTGATAATAAAAGTGATATAGACTTAACTAACAATCCCGTATTACACTCTAGATCTAAGCATATAGATGTCCGACATCATTTTATAAGGGATCATATTAAGAAGGTAATATAAAAATCAACTTTATAGGCACGGAAAATCAACTAGCGGATATATTCACTAAACCGTTACCGGATTCCCGTTTTTCTATGCTTAGGCTAGAATTGGGAATCCTAGACATTTCACAATGATTATATCACTACTTAAAAACCTATAAAAATTTGAAAACATCACAATAGCCTTACATTTTAAAAAAGAAAAACTAAATGTTAACATAAACATTCACCACATCAATCATGTCCAAATCTTAAAAATTATTACAGAATTTTAATAAAAGGGTACTTAAAAAGTCTCAAAATAGAAGTTCACAAAATTAGGAAGAGATCTGGGCTGGGCAGCTGTCGTATGGCGACAGTGAGCTGTCGGATGGCGATATCCCCCAGAACTCTGTTTCAATCCGACTCCTCCTCATTCCGACTACCTGCTCCACTGCTTTCAGGAATATCAAAATCAAATAATACTTAATTAAAATTCTGTTTTACACTAGTTTGTTCAATACCTGATTCTATAAATGTTCATATGAGATTTTTTTGTATCTTGCATAAAGGATTCTTCTTGTGTTATTATTCAAAATAATAGTTTACCACATGATTATGCTGTTCAATCTTAACTTATCATTGTGATGACACTTTCATATAGTAATTACGAATTGTTTTCGCATGCCTCTAAGTATAAGAAATCTTTTATCTATGACAATGACCAATCACAAACACTTACTTTGGTAATACATGTTAATGAAATTTATTTTATACATACATCATGATTGATCGAACATAACAAAATACATTTCATAAATGTCACCTTCACCTTTGATACTTTGCACTTATTCAAATTTTACCATTTATGGCATGCAAGTGAATTCGGAGATCCTTCACATCTATGAATCCTCAAAACAAAAAAGAGAGGAAAATTCAAATGCAAAACATTCATTTTGCCAAAAATGTTGAAAGACATAAAAAAAAATTTTGAAAAGGACCCTCCACCAAGCACTACTTAGCCTCCTGATAAGTCTTAATGAGCATTGTGAGGTTGAGCACCTTGGAAAGAATTGTAAAGTATCTTGCAAAAACAAAATGGTCCTTTTATGTATATTTGCAAAGTTTCTGGTTCAAAAGTATGGGCTTTATGTATATTTATGTTATGTTTACCAATTCCATGGTCATGTATATTTTAAATATATTCATATGTATTCTTTCTCAAAGTATCACTACTACACTTCATTGTTATTTATAAAATTTCTTCTTATGAGAATTGGACCGAAACGATTCTATATTCTATATTCTCATGTGTCTTTCTCTGATAATTGACATTTGAATCTCATCATGGTTAAGTATATTTGCTTCAATACATTATAACACATCACTAGAATTCTTAGCCTCATCTTTATGATTACCTATCTCCACATCATACCACTTACAAAGCTTCCGCTAGTGTACTCCAACTATTCCTTCAATTCTTTTTAATTTTCTACCATATCTCCTTAATACTCTTTCCTCGTCTCTATTCCCTATTTTCATTACTTTTGATAATATCAAAAGGGGAGAAGATAATAAGAGAAATCACTTAAATCACTAAAAACACTTAATTAATTAAGTGAGCATTCGTGTAGGGGGAGTTTATAAGTCGGGGGAGAATAATTTTAGAAGGAGCTAATATTAAGGGGGAGATCATATTAAGGGGGAGATCATATTAAGGGGGAGATCATATTAAGGGGAGAACATGAAGATCATAAGTTCACACTTGTACACACATAATGTACTTATCACTATCTATATAGGATTTATTCGATTTCTTTTTATAAGGATTTGTTATTATCAAAAGGGGGAGATTGTTGGAGCATGCGTTCCGCACTCGTCCGGTTTGAGAATAACAAATCCCGAATGTATTTGATCCTATTTTTGATTAATGGTGTGCAGATAACAGGTGCAAGAATAACATGTTTTCAATTGGAGCAAAATGATATTTTCCAGAAATTTGAGCTATCGGATTTCCGACAGCCCTATCGGATTTACGACAACGCGTTTATTTGATCTCTGCGCAACGGTTAAGAGCTATCGGATTTCCGATATCGCTAACGGATGGCGACAGCCCACAATCTTCCAATAACGCCAGTACGTGCAGCAGTTACCTTAGCTAACGGATATCCGACAGTGCTATCGGATCTCTGACAGCCCACGTCTCAACCACGACCTCAACAGCACGCAGAAACTTCGTTTTAGTGGGACACGTAGCAGCCTCTGGAGATATCGGATTCCGGCGACAGTAGCGATCGGACGGCGATAGCTCTTTTTTCTTAAAAGAGCTCAAAACTTCGTGGAATTCAGTTCTTGAGATTTCCAGACCTTCTTCCAGAGTGCATACGAACCAGAAAGCTCAAGAACACCATCAACTCCCATTTGAGCAAAGAAGGATTGAGATTGAAGACGAGATCGGACGCACTTCTACATCAACGATCATCTCGAGGCTTCAACCTTACTTTCAGAGATCTGAATTTCTAGGGAGTTATTCTTTTCATTTTGTATTTCATTCACATTTACTTTTCACTTTGTAATCGTCGTAGAAATCATCGTCTTGCGTGCGACGTCTAAGTCCTTGCGCGCCTTAGGGGAAAATCGCTTCCTTGTGCGGAGCGTCCAAGTCCTTGCGTAGCTTGGTAGGAAATCATCGTCTTGTGTGCTACGTCTAGATCTTGGGAAGATCTAGAGGGTAGGCTTGGGCTTGATCTAGGGAGAGACAAGTGATAGCCTTCCGATCCTTGGGAGAAGGATTGGTAAAATCAAAATTATTGAAATTTATATTATCATATTTGTGCATTGATCTTAAGTATTGTTAAGATCATTTTATTGTATGTAAATTTCATGATTAATATAATTATGCTTCTTTCATTAATTGCAAATTTGGTTGCTTAACCTTTAACTTAGAAATTTGTGTTCGGTTTAATACAAAAATTACATTGGTTTGAAATTGTTTACAAGTAATTTTTTAGAAAAGTAAAATCTGTTTAAAAAATTATTAAGTAAAAATTATAATTTAAACACACCCTTATTAACCCCCCCCCCCCCCCTCTAAGGGCGTCACATGATCCAACACCCTAGAGTGGTTTTGTCATGACTAGGTCATGACAAACCCTAGGAAGCTTGAAGAGATCACTTGGCCTTAGGCTTGAAGGAGAAGAGCACCTTGGTCTGCAAATAGCAATTTCCAGTTACCAAGCATAGGGTTGGACTTAAGGGCCTCACGTTGACCATTTGACCCCACCATAGCATACCTAACCCTTTAGGGGTCCCCTTAGAGCACCAAGGACCCATTGGGGTCAACCAAAGAGGCCAAATTGACCAAAGTCAACCCTAACCTCAAATTGGTCAAAGTAGCCTAATTAGGGTCAATTGACCTCCACCATGCCAAATTGACCTTGCATTTACCCTTATAAGGATATTAGGGACCCAATGGACCAAAAAGCTCCATCATGGGGCCACCAATTTGGCCAATTTGACCTAAGTCAACTCTTGCCCTATTTTGGTCAAATTGCCCTACTGTGGGTCAATTGACCTCCACTTTGCCAAATCGACCCTACCTATACCTTCCTAACCCTTAGTGGAGGCCAATGAGTCACTAACCACCCATTGAGGCCAACCCAAATGGTCAAATTGACCAAAGTCAACTCCACCCTAAATTTAGGTCAAAATGACCTATTTTGACCTAATCAAGCCCAATCCACTTGGGCTAGACTCAATTGAGGTGGCCCACCACCTAATGGGGTTGGTAATTACTGAAATTGCCATTCAATTTCAAGAAATTCGTTCAGGAGAGAAAATCTCATTTTCCCCAAAAATGGTGGAGAGAGAAAGAGAGGAGTAATGTCATTCATGGCCAAGGGAGGTCAATTGATCTCCCAATTGATGGGGATTCATCTCCTCTGGCTGTTACAAGAAGTGTAGGGGGTTTTCCAGCCCACATGGTGGTTGATTTGGGAGGTTTTTACCATGGCCGAAATTCCCCTTTGATGGCCATTAATGGAATTCAAGGTATAACCCTCCCTCTCCCTCGATTAATCTCTCTATCACCTTCAAAAGATTGAGAGGAGTGAAACCCCCAACTTTTCAGAAGGAATTGTGCAGTGGAGGCTCGGATCGGCATGGCTTCCAAGCTCCAAGGTTGGCCATGGTGGTGGGTCAAACGACAAGGATTCAAGGCTCCAAGAAGGTCTGGTTCTACTCCTCTTCTCTAGTGGGTAGATCTACTTCATAAATTGGCAAGGATTGGGGCCAATTGGTCCTCCATCTTCATGGCCGAAATCTCCTTTTATTGGAGATTTTCTTCTTGCCAAAACCACCGGTTCCGGCAACCACCGGCCGGCCAACACCTCCTATCGTCGGCCACCACCTCAAGGAAAGTGGTGGTGGCATTGACCGGCCGGGGAGGGGCGTGGGTGGCCGGGAAAACCATGGTAGATAGGCTACAGGTCGGGTAAATCTCCACCCTTGCCTGGAGGAGGAAGATGACCAGCTGCCCCACGATTTTGCTTTAAGATCTGTGCACAGATATGGTAATTAGTTTAATTGATATTTGTATTTTCTGTCACAAGTATTGATGTACCTAGATTTAATTATAGAAAATACTTAGGCCCCTTTACAGAAAAGGTGGTCAACACCAAAGTTGTAGCCCTTGGAGTCTACTTTATTTTAAAATTAATTTCACCCCAAAAGGAGTTCTGTAGCTCCCTGTAGGTCCATTGTGGTGGGGCTGGTCCCTAGTGTAGGACATCCACCATTTCTTGAATAACTTTTGATTGGGAAATGATATGGACTTGATATTTGAAACATAGTCTACTTATACCTACACACACATCATATGCAAAGATGGAATTTTAGGAGAACATTTTTGTAAGGTTTTTGTAATAATTTCATAAATCATATAATAATTAATTATTGGGTCAAATGACCTCCAATGCCCTCAAAAGTTTGGTGGGTACTTCTTAGGGTCATCACATGACCCTGGTATAAATTTCAGCCCAATTGGGACTGATTTAGTTTGGAAATTGGTTAACCTAAGTTGGGTCTAATTAGGTCAAAATTAGGGCATGATATTTATCTTGGGGTATTATGGTCAAATCTCCTCATCATGAGATGGAACCTTGTCCACTGGTTTAGGATCACCTAAAGTATCCTCATGAGTGGTTTGGGGTGGTGTAGAGGTGATTAAGCCCTAGAACACTAGTTTTATTCCTAGGTGTGCATTTAGAACCTTGTGAAGGCCATGTGGTCAAAAGTCCCTTGATGTTTATGAAACTTGGTGGATAAGTTTATAGGGTGTAAATAGGCCTTAGTCAATTTTATAAGAATTTTAGGAGCAATTATTCCCTTTGAATTGGGTCATAATCCCTTTAGGGAAATTCCTTATAAGAGAAATTTGCATGCCTAAATGGTCTTGGATGATGATGAAACTTTGGTAGTGTCCTTAATATCATGATATACACCTCTGGTAATTTTTGTGTAATTATTGAAATGATTTAACAAGTACTTCATTCACAAGGTATTTATTTTGTCTTAGGATTAAGAAAAATAAATGAGGGGCCAATACTCTTTGATAAATTGTGCAAATTGGTGATAGGACATTTCAGATCATTAGGAACCTCTGTGAATTTTTATAGAATTTTTGAAGACTTAAATCAGAAGGCTACTTCACAGTTGATTTAATTTGAGGTTTTCTTAAAGTATTTATTTTGGTGAGAAAATGATTTCCTTAAAATCTGAAACTTAGTCAGTAGCCTTTTCTGGTGAATATAAGAGCTTGGTAAGTTTCCCATAATTTTAGTGTTGACCTTTTTGGTAGTTCCTTCATAAAACTATGATTTTGGATAGATGATAAATAATTAAATTATAGGAGAATTTCTTACTGTAGAAATATGATATACTGTTTTTAATGTTACTAAGTCATCCTGGATTTATCATAATTTTTGAAGAGCCATATCTTAAGATTTACTTACACTTCATGTTCATTTTCCTACTTGGCAAATGTTTGGAGAAATTAAAATAAATACTAAATAATTAAGGAAAATTATGATTCTCTAGATTTAGTCTTATAACATCATGATAGACCCCCCAGTAAATAGCTTGGGTCAGTTGGATGAATATTTAGAGTGCCTCTAATTGTGAGCTTCATATAGTTAGTTTGGTCTGCGTATAGTAAAAATGTGGATCTTGGGTAACTAATGGCCTACTAAGTGAGAATGGCATGTAGTTGGTGTACATGGTCAGGATGCAGAGATTGAGGTCATCAAAGAGGAGTTAGGTATTAAGAGTGCTCGGTGAGTTAAGGGTAAGGTAGTGCTTGGGATTTAAGAAGGATCGTCTTTTCCCTAGCGTGTCATAAAGCACTTAGGTTTAACTCAAGTGTAATAACAAGGAGGGGGTAATCTTATGGGTAGATACCAACAACACTAAGTGTCTTGAGAAAGGGAACCTTGGGGTGTCATCTCATTATAGTTCCTAGTACCGTAGCGAGCCCCTTACAGGGAAATCCTCGGGAAGTCCAAGATTAACCATAAATTGTAGGGATAAGTTGATGTACAAGATGAACTTAATAATGCACACACGCGCACCCCGTAGTTACGGGAGGTTAGTTGGTTTGGTTGTAACGAGCGGTAGGCTCGGTGGTTGTAGCAGCAGACTAGTTAGTCTGGTGAGCTTGTGACTCAGTAATGTTGTTGGTGTGGACGGGTTAGTCCGGCGAGCCGGTGGCTCGGAAGGTTATGATGACGGGCAGGTTAGCCCGGGGATTTTATGGCCCGGGATATAGTAGAACATGTTGCATGTGCATGAAGGTGGTGGGTCTTTGGTATTGGACGATCATTCACACCGACGTCAATACGTTGACTCAGCAAGTGTGGAATTTGCACATAGCCTTGAAAGTCTGGTGGTCCAGCCAGTAAGAGTACGCAGATGCTCCGTGGTTTTGCGTTGAGGCGTACGATAGGTCTAGGTTAGGTAGTGTGAATACCAACCTAGAGGTTGGCGAGGCCCAACCCACCGCTTCTGTTTGCCACTACGGGAGTATCCTGGGAGTCTAGTTCGCTCCAAAAAGGGGGAACTAAAGGTCTATGCGCATAGAGTCGAAGTGGGTGAGTTGCACTATTATGAACATAGCATAACAACATACCTTGCATGTCATAGCATAAACATTGCATTTCAACCCCTACCCCTATCGTATAAGTCGGTTATGGGACTTCTTATACGATAGGCCCTGCTAAACGACTCCTTGGTCTATAGGTTTGTATGGGCATTCCTATAAATCAATGGTTACTTTCCTATTATTATTGTCTTTACTTACTGCACTTTACTTATTCTTTACCTGCTCTTACTATGTCCCTTTACCGCTTCAGTTATATATACACATGTGTAGTGTAGAAACATTTCCAGTACCACTGTCACCTGCTCTTTGTTATACCCCTTGCTGTCCTCCGCTTCATCCTCCCGCACAGTGCCTAGGAGCCATTGGGGGTGGGGTGGGGAACATAAGCCTTAGTCTTTTTGACTAACGGTCGGTGGACCATATAATTTTAGGGGATCGAGGAGACGCAGCAACACCAGAGGCCAATGCAGACGGAGGCGGACCGGTGCAGTACAGGAGCACAGGTTTCAAGATCAGTGAGTGATTAGGAGTTAGCTTCCACGAGTGATCTTGTAGTGAGGATATGATGTACAGGGCGTGAGCCCTTTATTATTGTAATATTTGTTATCTTTTTATTCAGTTATATATGTGGACATTTACCTTTATGGTTTTATTTTTCATGTTGATTCTGTGGACTTGTCTTCTTTTATGCACTTTTCTTTGTGATTGATTTGGCCGGCAGGATCGGTGTTTTGTAGTGGTGGCCTTCCCGAGTGAAGGGGTCACTGCAAAGCGGCGGTTCTGGGCCTCAGACCCCAGGTTTGAAAAAAAAGGGGGTCTTACAGGCTATGCCTGGCCTGGTCCCAGGCCGGGTCCATAGCCCGGTCTTTGCCCGGGCTTAGCCCGGGGCGTGCACCAGGCTGGGTATCTCACTGAAATGGGGCCTTGTTAGGCTCCCAAAGCCCAGCCCGGGCCTGGATCGGGCCTACCCGGTGTAAGATCTCTTTTTCCAAAACCCGTTCGGGTACTTGAAAACTCGAACCTCTCCCGCATCGCACGGTTGAGGTGGATCTTCGCCTAGAATCGCTGCCTTGCGGTGTCACCGACACTCGGGTCGACTAACACTGCTCAGCACCAACCCTGCCGGCTTTACGATCATCAGTAAATTATGCCTATGAATAAGAACAGAAGAAAAAGACATGTCCACAATGTCACAACATCATACATATATATATAATGGAAATAGCAGTCCAAAAGAGAAGTACAAGCAAAAGGGGCTTATGCCCGATACATATCCAAAATAAAGTACTAACTCTCTCTCATTACAACATGCGGAAGACTACATCAAAACTCTCAAAAATGCGGAAGACTAGCCGTCTAATCATCAACCTGTGGCGTCGTAGTAGTGCGCTGCATCTGCTGCTCAGGTCCTGCCATCATGTCCTGTTGCGCGCGGGACAACTCCGTCTCCTCGGACTCCTGCGGTCACACCGACCGTTAGTCATAAAGACTAAGCCGTTTTGTCCTCGCCTCCCTCCACGACTCCTAGGCACCGAGCGGGAGAAAGAAGCGGAGGACAAACAAGGGGTAAACAAGAAGGGGTGACATGACACTAATCTAGCAGATATAAGTAAAGCAGTAAACTACCTAGCAGTATAGTGCAAGTATATGGCAGTAAAGTAGAGCAAGGAAATAAGCAGTAAATGGTAAGGAAATGCAGTGCAGTAAGTAAATCAAAACTACCATCACAGATTCGTACCTTAACTTATATGAACGCCCATACGACATATAAGTTAAGATTTCCAGGTAACCCATCATATAAAAGAACCCATACTAATTTATATGATGGGGCTATGCTATGTGTATGTTATGTCATGCTATGATTATGATGTTTTAAATGAATTATGCAATGAGACTCACCCACACGACTCTATGCGCATAGACCTTTATAGTTCCCAATTTGTTTGAAAGGTAGCCAACCTTTCGGGTACCGACCGTCGTGGTTCATGGTGGTAGTGGATCGGGCACTCCACATCCTAGGCGGGTATAGTCACTACCAAGCCTAGACCTCATGTACGCCTCAACGCTAAGAACACAACAGCGGAGCTCCTGCGTACTCTTGCTGGAATCCACCAGAATTTAAGGTCGGGGTGGGTTATTAGGGATTGTCCTCCAGACCGCGGTACTCAAACTTACCGGCCCTCTAAACCACACCCTCACCCGAGTCAACGTACTACTGTCGGTGACACGACTAGCCTAGTACCGAAGACTCGCCACTATTTGGATAGGTAACAAGTGTTACCATGTCCACCCGAGCTCCCCGCTCGGGGACTAGCACCCAAGATGATCCAACCCATCTCCTTCCCGGAGGAGATCCATACCAGTCTGCATACCCACTTAGGCTACTCTTGCTTACATTTTGGTTCGTGTTATATTTAGGGTGAATCTTGGACTTCCCGCGGTGTACTCCGTAAGGGGCCCCTAACGGTACTACAGATCAATGGGCTCAACCCCACAATCCTCTTCAAGATAATTATTTTAGTTGGTGGATAACACTTGGTTCACCCTTAATCATTTCATATAGTAAAGTGATTTAGCTCATCCCCCGTCCCACTCAATTGGGTTGGACGTACCTCCTTTCCTTCTACAATGACCTTAGCGCAACCTCACAACTAACCCTAGAATTGACCCTTCTTGAAACCTGATGGGTTATATCTCATTTACTGATTGGGTATAACTCCTACCCACTACTTAGGGATCTAAATTGTCAAAAACTCCGAATTCTATTTTTACTAAACGCAGTCCACAAAATTCAGTTTTTACTAAACGCAGTCCACCAATTTGAACTATCCCTCAACCCCATAAGGGAATTACTCTAAAAACTCACCTCCAGGGTCTGGTATAATTATCCTAGGCTACTACTGACCTTAATAAGGTATTGTCCAATTTCTATAATTTTCCATATTAATTTGGTATTTATTTTAATTCAAAATAATTAAGGTCTTAAGCCAAATTACACATGAACAACCCTCAAAATGATTTCTCATGTTACATGAAAATTATCAGTAAGGTAATATCCCAAAAAAAGGTGGTTCACTGATTATCATGACCCTACGATGTCATTTGGCCTACCATAACACCATAATTGTATAATTACCAAAATGCCACTATAATTAGGAAAAATAGTAATTTCACTTCTGAAAATTCTACAGAAATTACCTAATCTTTATATGGAGATATAGAGTCCTCTTCCAAAAGAATGTGTTGTTACCAAGTGATTTGATATTTTAAAAAGATTAAATACTCAAGTGTTGTAAATCTCAATTTCTACATGAAGTATATGAAATACAACTCCAATAACTTCCAAACAATTATCATGGGTATAGGTTAACCTAAAATCACAGATAACTAAGTATCATGACAAAGCCTTTTGATTTGATATTTTAAAAAGATTAAATACTCAAGTGATGTAAATCTCAATTTCTACATGAAGTATGTGAAATACAATTCCAAAAGCTTCCAAACAATTATCATGGGTATATAAAATCATTGAATGACAGATAACCAAATATCACATTTTTTCCCCATGATTTGATATTTTTCAAAATTAAAATCACTTAAGCTAGCAAGTACTTAAAATTTCCTACACAAGGAATAACACCTCAATAAATTGTAACAAAATTACCCTAGTACAATTTCATCCCTAGTCAGCCACTGATAGAGTTTCAACACCATACAAGGTCCTATGACCATGCATTTCAATTTATTAAGGAAAGGGGTGGCTATTTCATTTATTAGGTAGAAAATACTTAAATGCCTCTAAAATTCCCATTTAAATTTCCAAAGACGTTTTATGCCCCCACAAACATATATACAAAGTCTTAAGCCATGGCAAGAACATTTGATCCTAGGTTCCTCTCAAAACCCCACCTTGCACCCTTAAGGGTTCACCCTTAGGGTTTTAGGTCACACCACCCTAATGGCTCCAAATGGACCATTAGGGTGAGCCTCAAGCATTTTCATGTCCATACCAACATATCCAACAGATGGGAGGAGGCTAACACACTCAACTCCTCAAATTGATGCAAACCCTACTTTGACCCTTAAAGGTCCTCATTAGGGTTTCAAATTTACCATAGCAAATCGACTCCAAATGGAGTGAAATTTTAGGTAGGCACTACACATATACCAAAGAGCCATCCACCAAAGTTTGGTGTCATTTGGACATCATATGCTCCAAAAATCAACTTAATTTAAATATTCTAGTTACCATAAAAATCCTAGGTAAAAGTGTCCACCAAAGGCTTCCCTTTTGGCAGGGGGTGCCCCTATGGTATACCTAGCCATGGTTAAAAGCACAGCTCCTAAAGATGAAGGGTTTAACCTAGGTAATTTTTCTAATGGACTGACCTAGTGTAGGACCAGTCCTAGTAAAACAGCTCCCTAGGGAGCTGTATGTCACCAAATGACCTAACCTCAAGTCCAAATGAAAGTTAAGACCAAGGCCTACAACTTTCATGTTGGGCACTTTTTCTAAATTGGCCATTAAGAGGCCTTAATTTCTATTGGAAGTGGACTGAAAAATTAGGGCAGAAAAGCTCACATAAGGAATTAATTAATTCCAGAATAAATAGAGTTGCACGAATCTTGGCGCAGATCGACGGGCAGCGCATCGTCTTCCTCCTTGAGTCGACGGCCATGATTGATCCACGCTGGGCCGACTTCCTCCCCCATTTCCCGGCCACCTGGTGGCCACCACGGCCGGCCACCACCGCCACCACCTTCGTGGTGGTCGGGGCTACGATTTCCCGGCGACATGGCGGCCGGAGGGGGGGTTTTCCGGCGAGCCTGGGTGGCTCAAAACGAGCCGATTTCCATGAAATCGACGGATGGATTCGGGCTCAATTGAGCCCGATCCTTCAATCTCTCGTGATGGGAAGCTAGCATGAGGGGAGGGGAGGAGAAACGAACCGTTGTTGGTGCGTGGCGGCGGCTCCGGCGGCGGTTTGCCATGGAAGTGTGCAGCTCCGGCGATCCTGCTCCTGATCCCTATTCTCCACCAAAAGCTTAGCTCCAGGTATCATTTCTGTCTGCTCTCAGAGCTCTGAAGCTAATGGAATGGGTAGATTGTCGTGAGGAGGGCTCCTTGGTTGGTTTTGAGCTTGGGACTCCTCGGTTCTCCCATGGCTGCCACCCTCTTGTAGCTGCCATCCTCCCTGCTTCCACCTGGGTCAATGCCAAACCCCCAGCAATCAGGGAAGGGCCCTAGGTTGATTGGAGATTGAGTGTGGAGGAGGGGATGATAGCTTTTTCCTTTTTGCTTTTGCTTTTGCTTTTAGATCAAGCTTTTGGTCCCCCCCCCCCCCCCTTCCATTGATCAATCCTACCATAGTTTAGGGTTCAGTCTAAGGGCTGAATGCAAGGCCTAAGGTCCATGATTAATGGTTTGATGATGGTGCTAAGGTTCATTTCAATTTAGGCTTGAAATTCACCTTTAAAGGGCTAAGTTGACCATGGTTGACTTTGGTCAACCATGGTGAGTGGGTTGACCCCACTTGGGGTTCATGGGTTCCTTAACCTCACACAACATAGGTTGGTCCATGGTGGGGCTCCAATTGGGTTAATTTTGCCTTAAGGTGTGATTTTGACCTAAATTGAGCTAAAGTTGACTTTGGTCAAATTGGTCAAAAGGGTGACCAAGGGATGGGGCTTTTGGGTCCAATGAGTTCCTTAAAGTGTTTAGAGTGTGGGGGTAGGGTCAATTTGAACATTTGGGGGTCAATTGAACCCTAATTGACTTGGTTTGGTTAATGTTGACCTATAGTTGACTTTGGTCAATTTCATGCAATTGGGTCCCACCCAAGTGCACTTCTCATCCTATAGGTCTCCCTTAGTGGTTAGGGCATCATAAGTGAGGTCAACTTGGACAATTGAGGGTCAATTGACCTAGTTGAGGGGCTTAGGGTTAGGTTAGTTTTTGAGCTTTGGTGTGCACTTAGCAATTTCCACCCTAGCCTAAGGCCCTTGTGGCCACCCACCTCACCCATATGCCCTAACATTTCCAATGGGTCTAGGAGGATTGGGGATGTTACAAATCCTAATAAATAAAAAAATTATTTCGTCCCCGAAATTTATGATCGGGTCTACGGGTTTTACGCAATATAAAGTAAAAGGAAATTTGCAAGGATGTTTAGGTTGTACCTGAAGTGAAGAGTTCCGGGTAGCGTTGTTGCATGAGGTCCATGGGCTCCCATGTGTGCTCCTCTCGCCCGTGGTTGGACCACAACACCTTCACCAACGGTACACTCTTTCGCCGCAGGACTCGAACCTCCGTATCGTCGATCCGGATGGGCTCCACTAAGACTGACCGATCGGGCGCCACCGGGCCTGAAGTAGATGTTACATGCTGCTCAGGACGAAGCAGGGCTCTCCGAAGTGAAGAGACGTGGAAGACGTCATGCAGGTTCTCCAACTCTGGCGGTAGCTCCAGCCTGTACGCCAAAGGACCGATCCGCTCCAGGATCAAATAAGTCCCCATGTACCGAGGACTGAGCTTCTTGTGCCCCCGCACTCGAGAAACCCCATGCATAGGACGAATCTTCAAGAACACACGCTCTCCTACCTGGAACTCCACCATACGATGCCTCGCATCATAGTACTTCGCCTGTCTGCTCTAGGCCTCCAGCATCCGCTCCCTGATCAGTCTTACCTGCGCATCCGACTCTTCAATGTAATCTGAACCCAATGACCTCGGGTCCTCGTCCTGGACCCAGGAAAGTGGTGTGCGACACTTCCTCCCATACAGCGCGGCATAAGGTGCCATTCCAATACTAGCCTGGTGACTGGTTTTATAGGAAAATTCTATCAAAGGCAACAGTCTCTCCCAGGGCTTGCCCGTATCCAGGATGCACAAACGCAGTAGGTCCTCCATAGTCCGGTTGGTGCGCTCAGTCTGACCGTCAGTCTGTGGATGGAACGTCGTGCTAAATGTCAACCGGGATCCCAAGTAAGCCTGGACCGCCTTCCACTCCCTCGAAGTAAAGCGTCCGTCTCTATCTGAAACAATCGTCATGGGCACCCCGTGATACCTGACCACCTGCTCCACAAACACCCTGACTAGGTCACCGACTGGCCCCTCCTTCTGTACCGGAATAAACCGAGCTACCTTCATCAGCCTGTCCACTATCACCCATATCGAGTCATTCCCAGAGCGGGAGCGAGGTAGGCAATGCACAAAATCCATCGATATATCCTCAAACTTCCACTCAGGTACTGGTAAAGGCTGCAACAGACCTCCCGGGCTCCTGCACTCCGCCTTCACGCGCTGGCAGCCCTCGCAATGCGTCACATACTGTATAATATCTCTCTTCATCCCTGGCCAAAACATAACCTTCCGAAGGTCTGCTGCCATCTTCGTGATCCCTGGATGTACTGAGTACTGGGAGCAATGAGCCTCCCTGAGCACCTCATCTTTAATACCTCCTCCAACTGGGATGTAGACTCGGTCTCGATGGTGAAGAAGATCATCTCTCAACGTATATTCCCCTGCCACGCCGTCTACCAACGATCTGAATACTTGCTCCAATGCAGGGTCCTGCAACTGTGCCTCCCGGATGCGGTCCCGAATATCGCAGACAATATTCAAGGACGCTAGATACTCCATGTACGTCTCAGGGTCGGCCCTGGATACCACTGTGATCTGCATGTCCTCCAAAGCCTGAATCAACTCCATAGTCGTCACGCGGCTCTCTGCTCCTGATGCACCTCCTCTTCTGCTCAAAGCATCCGCTACGGTGTTGGCCTTGCCTGGATGATAATGCAATGTGTACGTGTAGTCGCACAAGAACTCCAACCACCTCCGCTGACGTAGGTTCAAGTCCTTCTGCGTATCAATATACTTAAGGTTCTTGTGATCTGAGAAGATCTCACAATGAACCCCATAAAGATAGTGCCTCCAGGTTTTCAAGGCAAAGATGACCGCTCCGAGCTCGAGGTCATGCACTGGGTAGTTCCTCTCGTGTACCTTCAACTGCCGAGAAGCGTACGCGATCACGTGACTGTGCTGCATCAACACTGCTCCCAACCCCTGAAAGGATGCGTCTATGTAAACCTGAAATCCTTCCTTCCCAGATGGAACTGCAAGGATGGGGGAAGAGGTGAGTCGGCCCTTCAGCTCCAAGTAGGCCGTCTCACACTGCGGGGTACAGACGAATGGGGCATCCTTCTTGGTCAAAGAAGTGAGCGGAAGGGCAATCCTGGAGAACCCTTCCACAAACTTCCGGTAATAGCCCGCCAATCCCAGAAAACTCCGCACATCTGAAGCTGACTGCAGTCGGGGCCACTCCTGAACGGCCCGTACCTTGGCCGGATCCACTGCCAGACCTGCTCCACTGATGATGTGACCTAGAAAAGCCACCTCCCGTAGCCAAAATTGACACTTGGAGAACTTCGCATACATCTGGTGCTCTCTCAGCTTCCTCAACACTAGGGCCAGATGCCCAGCATGCTCCTCCTCCGTCCTGGAATAAACTAGAATGTCGTCGATAAACATGATAACGAAGATGTCGAGAAAGGCCTCGAACACCCTGTTCATCATGCTCATGAAGGCTGAAGGTGCATTAGTGAGCCCGAAGGGCATCACTGTGAACTCATACAATCCATACCGGGAACTGAAAGCTGTCTTCGGTATGTCCTCCTCTCGGATCCGTAGCTGATAGTACCCTGATCTTAAGTCAAGCTTGGAGAACCAGTGAGCCCCCTGCAACTGATCGAAGAGCTCGTCAATCCTCGGCAACGGATAGGTGTTCCGCACCGTCAGTCTGTTGAGCTCCCGATAATCTATACACAGTCTGAGCGTCCCGTCCTTCTTCTTCACAAATAACACCGGCGCTCCCCAAGGTGAGGAGCTCGGCCTGACGAAACCCGCATCTACCAGCTATCTCAACTACACCCTAAACTCTGCCAACTCCCTGGGTGCCATGCGGTATGGTGCCCGAGACACGAGCCTCACTCCCGGCACCAGCTGAATCGGAAAATCTATCTCTCGATGCGGCGGCAGTCCGGGCAACTTCTCTGGGAATACGTCGGAGAAGTCTCGTACTATAGGAATGTCTGATAAGGAGGTCTCTACCTCCGCCATCTCGAAGCACACAAGATATACCTCGTCGCCCTGCTCGTGGGCCTTGACTACCTGGACAGAAGATAAATAAGAGCGGGGGATCGGCTCAATACCTTCGAACGTCGCTGAGGTGGTGTCGTGACGCACCACCACTCTCTTTGCTTGACAGTCTATTTGGGCGTGGTTTCCCGCGAGCCACGTCATGCCCAAGATAAGGTCGAAGTCTGCGAGCTTCAGCACTGAAGCTGGAGCATCGAGCGTTAGGCCGTTGATGGTCGCCTTCAAGGTGCACTTGGCCGTCGTCTCAATCTCTGATCCATTGGGGAGGCGCACCCTCCTGGTGGGTCCCGTGTAATAATGGATCTGCTCCAAGCCCTTAACAAAGTCTTCGGAGACAAAGCTATGCGAGGCACCAGTATCGAATAGGGTGTGGGCGGGCTTGCCGCACACCACTATAATGCCTAGGAAATTGGGTTGTTTGTTTAATTTTCTAAACTAGAAGGTCAAAACAATGCAGGTGATTCTAAGCAGTAATAAATCAAAGTACTGAAAGCATTAAAGTACCTGCAATGACCTCCTCCGGGTTCCTCGGTTGTGCAAGATCCAAGGCATAAGCCTGCTCCTGATGCCTTCCTCTGCCGTGATTTCCCCTGCCCCTACCCCTTCCTCGGCCTCGGCCCCGCTGTGCTGGAGGGGCTGCCGGAGGTGCTGCTGGTGGTGGAGGAGGTGGAGGGAATCGTCGAGGGCAATGGGCCTTGATGTGACCTGGCTGGTTGCACTCATAGCACACCACTGGAGCGCGTCCCCGATCATCAAATCTCTGGGGCCCCCAGGTACGTAGGGGCTGTGGGGCTAGTAAGGGCTGGGGCTGCTGCTGTACTGGTGCAATCTGAGGACGAGGACGTCCCCCACCCCTCCGGTGTCTCATAACTCTGCCCCGCTGTGAGCCTCTGCTGCTCTCCCCTCGGTACATGGCCTCAGCTGGCCTCTTCACTCTGCCCTGCACACTGATCTGATCTGCCTCTAGCTTCTTCGTTGTCTCTATGATCTGAGTCAGGCTGCCCTCAGAAACAAACAAGAGTGCCTGCCTCAACGGGTCTCGAAGTCCCTTGTAGAATCTCTTCGCAAGGGCACGATCATCTGGAGCATGAGACCTCGCAAACCTGGCTAAATGGGAAAACTCTCTCTGGTACTCAATCACCAAGCGTGTCCCCTGAGTGAGGCGTAGAAACCTCTCCTCCAGCTCATCCCTGTCCGTGCTGGATATGAAGTGCTCCAGGAAAGTGGTACTAAACTCGTCCCAAGAGATATCTGAGTACTCCCTATCTCTGAAAGTGGTCTCCAGTAGCGACTTCCACCACCTCTTGGCATGTGCCTCAAGAGCTGACACTGCCAAAAATACTGCCTTGCCGATCGGGCAGCCGATGCCGGCCAGCATCTCCTGAATGGTGTCCAGCCACTCTTCAGTCTTCACTGCATCCTCTGTCCCTCGGTAAGTCAGTGGGGAAAGACCTCTGTAGGTGCTCAGCCAGTTTGCTCCCGGGTTTGGCAGTGGTGCCAGGACGGACTGGGCCCTGAAGGTCTCTAAGATGGCTCCTAACGTCTGTCCCCGTTGAAATTGTTGAAGTGAAGTGGAAAGGAGTCCGGCCGGTTTGGAGGCTGGAGACCGCAGAGACCGCGCGGTCTGCGCTGGTTCACTGGCGGTTTGGGTCTGGCGATCTGGTGTGATCGGCCAGCTTGCTTCTTGATTTTGGTCGCTGGTTCTGGCGACCTGTTGCAGGTTGTTTCCGGTCTTGTTCTTGTCGGTCTGTTCTTGGTTGACCGCTGTGACCGGGCGGCCTGGTTGTGCTGTTCTGGCGACTTGGTTCAAGTCGGCCAGTTGCTTCTCTGTGTTGGCGATCTCAGGAAGGGTGATCGCTGTGTCTGCACGGCTTGTGCGCGACTTGCTGCTGACTTCGGTCTTGGACTGAATTTTGTCCAAGTGCTGTGTTCGCGCGGTCTGGTTTTGGAGACCGTTCGCGAGCTGATGGGTGGTGACTGTATCCCGGTTTGTGCGGTGACGACATCCGTCCACCCGCCTATAAATAGGAGTGCATGGCCCGTCATTCATAACGAGAACTGTAAGAACAAGAGCCCGGATAGATTCTTGCGGTCTCAAGTTTGAGTTCGCGCGGCTTGGTTGCGAGTTAACCGTTTGTTGTGTTCGCAGGTTTGCGGTCAGCAGGTTTCGGTCTCCTTCCTTGGTGATTTCCGGTGGCTCGAATAAACAGTTCGTCTGCGGCTTGTCAGCGAACTGGTTTATTGTTCTTGTGCTGTTCGCAGTAAACTCAGCGATCAGGCGACCTTCAGCGGTTAGGCGATTTGAGTTCGGTCTGGCGACAGCTTCAGTTCTTTGTTCATTTGAATAAGCTTCAGTTCGTGCGGGCTGAGATTGCGGTCTGGCAGTGCAGTTTGTCTGCTCCTGTTCGTGCGGTCTCAAGGTGTTTCTGCGGTCTGACTGTGCAAGCGGTCTGGGAGTACAGCAGAACAATCCGGGCGGCCTGAACCTTTGTTGCAATCCGTGCGGTCTCTTTCTGGCAGACCGCCGGTTTCTGTTTTTTGGTGTGTTTGTTCTTCTCGTCTCCGTGATTCTTATGAATCATGTCTCGCCATGTATGCCTCGCATTGTAAAGCAGTATTATTTCAATAAAGATTTCTTGTGTTGCTGGTTTTGGCATTGTGGTTGTTTGGCTATAACTCTTATTGATACAACTCCTGCTTACTCCTAAACGGTCCAATCAAAAATTTTAACATGGTATCAGAGCGAGGTTCCTGGAGTGGATAAGCAGTGATCAACTAGAGTTGCCATCGTCTTTGTGAAGAAGAGACCACATTGATTGCCATGGAAGGCAGTTTCGCAAGAGGTCTTGGTATTGAACTCCTCACATCGACTAACTTCAAAAAGTGGAAGTCATGTATGGAGAGTTATTTGATTGGCGAGGATCTTTGGGAGATAGTCGGCGGAGAAGACACACAGGAGGTGTTTCCAGCAGGTGATAATATGGCAGAGGTGAGGCTTTGGAGGAGGTTGAATGCTAAGGCAGAGTTCACTCTCAAGAGGGCTATTTCACCAGAGCTGTTTGATCATATTATCGGATGTAAATCTGCTGCGGAGATCTGGACATCCTTGGATGGATTGTTCAATAAGAAGAATGTAGCAAGGCTACAGTTTCTTGAAAATGAGTTGGCTAAAGCCTCTCAAGGTGATCTTTCTATTTCTACCTTCTTCCTCAAGATGAAGAATCTCACGGCAGAAATTTCTGCTTTGGACCCTGATGAGCCAATCTCTGAGGCAAAACTGAAGAGGCATATCATTCGCGGGTTGCGGAAGGAGTATCTTGCCTTTGTGACTTCAGTTCAGGGTTGGGCAAATCAACCGTCGTTGTTGGAGCTGGAGAACCTTCTTGCTTCGCAAGAAAGTTTAGCAAGACAGATGGCGGGGGTTTCTATCTCCGGGGGAGAAAGTGATGTGATGTTCTCTGGGAAGAGGAAGAAGAAATGGGAGAAGAAGAAGCCGGGTCATGATGGACCCTCCACTTCAGGTCAGCAAGATAGGGGCTATGCTCCTAAGTCTGATGAGAAGAAGAAAGGTGAGGGACCAAAGTGCTTTAGATGCAACAAGACCGGGCACTTCAAGAAAGATTGTCGAGTGAATCTTCAGCCGGGACATGTAGTGGAGAAGGAGATGCCAAAGTCTGGTGAAGTTGGATGGGGAGGAGCCTTTGTGTCTAATATAACGGCGATGCCCGTTAAAGCCTTGGCTTCCATCAACTATGAAGAGGACTGGATTGTTGATTCAGGGTGTGGACATCATCTCACCGGAGATGGATCAAAGTTCTCTTCTTTGGCGCCTTACTCAGGTAATAATGCTATCATTACGGCTGATAATTCTATTCATCCAGTAGAGCATGAAGGAGTCGTCTCTCTGAGCAGTGATAAGGGTCCACTCACGTTGAGGAGTGTTTATCACGTGCCTGGTATGAAGAAAAATCTCTTCTCTGTGACCAACGCGGTCGATGCCGGTTATCACGTTCTGTTTGGCCCAACAGAAGTGAAGTTTCTCAAAACTCAACCGGAGATAAAGGGAGAAGTTTTTCATGTCGGCAAGCGGGTGAAGGACTTGTTCGTTTTATCGACAAGTACCTATGTTGATAAGATGAGGACAAACGATGGTGCGGCCATTTGGCATGAAAGGTTGGGGCATGTAGGCATGGACAAATTAAAGGCTATGGCTGTAAAGGGCCTTGTCAATGGCTTGCCTAGCTTGTCTTCCTATGGAGACGGTCATGTCTGCGAAGGATGTCAGTTTGGTAAGTCTCATCGACTTCCATTTGACAAATCGCAAACAAGGTGCAAAGTGCCGTTGGAATGCATCCACGGTGATTTGATGGGACCGACTGCCACCCCAAGCCTTGGAGGCAACAGATACATGTTGGTGTTGATTGACGACTACACCAGATATGTCTGGGTGTATTTCATGAAAGAGAAGTCAGAAGCCTTTGTTAAATTTGTGGAGTTCAAGGAGCTGGTGGAAGGTCGTTTAGGCCTGCGGGTGAAGAAGTTGAGAACTGACAATGGTGGGGAGTTCACCTCTGGTGAGTTCTCAAGTTTTTGCAGGAAACACGGCGTTCGGAGAGAGCTCACTTGTGCCCATACTCCACAGCAGAATGGCGTTGCCGAAAGGAAGATCCGTCATCTGACGGAAACTTGCAAATGCTGGCTTCATGCCAAGAGTATTCCAAAGTCCTTCTGGGCGGAGGGAATGTCTTGCGCAGCTTATGTCATCAACAGATTGCCTCTAAGTCCTATCAACATGAAGACCCCTCACGAACTAATGTTCAAGGAGAAGCCGAGTGTTGCTCACCTTCGGGTGTTTGGATCAACCTGCTATGTGCATATTCCTGATGCTCTTCGAACAAAGCTTGATGCGAAAGCAAGGAAGCTAGTCTTTGTTGGGTATGATGAGCGGAAGAAGGGATGGAGATGCATGGATCCTGAGACACGAAGGTCAATTGTTTCTAGGGATGTGGTGTTCGATGAAGTAACTTCCTACAAGGGGAGTTCAGGAGTTGAACTACCAGAGGGCAGGGTTGATGAAGGAGGAAAAGCTGCAGGAAGTCTTCAAGTGGAGTTGCCTGTTTCACCAGGAGCTCCAGGTGTGTCAACCTCTGAGATGGAGGCTTCAGGTTCTGGAAGCAGGGGGAGCGATGCTCCATGTTCATCTGGGAAAGAAGCTTGCACAGAAGAAGCGGCTGAGGAGGTGGTTAGTCAGGAGCAACCTCTTAGGAGGTCGAAGAGGACTATTCAACCACCAGATCGATACACAGGAGGAAACATGGTGAACTTTGTTTCTTGTTTCTTTGCTGGTCCCTTAGATGAAAGGGAGCCGTCGAGCTTTGAGAAGGCCAGAGGTGTGAAGGAGTGGGACATTGCTATGCAGGAAGAGATGACAGCTCTCGAGAAGAATGAGACCTGGTCTCTTGTGCCCAAGCCCAAGGGCACTACTCCTGTCACTTGCAAGTGGGTCTTCAAGCTGAAGAAAAAAGCTGACGGTAGTATCGAGCGTTACAAGGCTCGCCTTGTAGCTCGTGGGTTCTCACAGCAGTACGGAGAAGATTATGAAGAAACATTTAGTCCAGTGGCAAAGATGACTTCGGTTCGATTTGTTATTGCCTTGGCGGCTTCGAGTGGTTGGGAGATTTGGCAACTCGACGTGAAGAATGCTTTCTTATACGGCGAGATTGACAAAGATATCTTCATGATTCAACCGCAAGGCTTCATCTCGAAGGAGTATCCAGACTATGTTTGCAAATTGAAGAAGGCCCTGTACGGGTTGAAGCAAGCGCCTCGGGCGTGGTACGGGAAGATTGCAGAATATCTCTTATTCTGTGGTTTCGTTGCTTCAGACTCTGATTCTAGCTTGTTCATCAAGAAGGAAGGGGTGCTTCGGGTGATTGTGCTGCTGTATGTGGATGACATGATTGTCACCGGGAACTCGAAGGAAGCTGTTGCAAGACTCGGGGCTGAGCTTTCTATCAGGTTTGAGATGAAGGATCTAGGGGAGCTTCATCATTTCCTTGGACTCGAGGTCCAGAGACGGGAGAGCGGAGTGCTCATTTCTCAGGAAGGATATGCAGAGCGAATCGTGAAACGATTTGGCATGAAGGAAGGGAAGAGCAGCTCTATACCTTTGGAGCAACATCATAAGCTTCGGAAGGATGAGGGGAGAATCTTATCTGATCCGTTGGTATTCCGAGCTCTGGTTGGGAGCTTGATCTATTTGACGATCACAAGGCCGGATATTTCTTATGCAGTTGGCAAAGTGAGTCGGTACATGGCGGAACCACGAAAAACTCATCTTCTGGCGGCTAAAGGCATACTGAAGTATGTGAAGTCGACCTCTGATTTGGGTCTCCTATATAGGAGAGGGTCAAGCTTGGAGTTGCATGGTTTCATGGATGCTGATTATGGGGGAGACGTGGATGATCGGAGATCAACGTCGGGTTATGTCTTTATGACGGGCCCCACAGCTATCTCTTGGTGCAGCAAAAAGCAAGACTCGGTGTCTGTTTCTACCACGTAAGCAGAATACAAGGCTTCGGCCTTGGCAGCTCAGGAAGCTATTTGGCTCAGGAGGTTGGTAGAGGACGTTCATCAGGAGGTTCGAGGTCCCACTATGCTACGCGGGGACAATGAGAGTGCTCTCAAGCTGGTTAACAATCCAGTTTGTCACGCGAGGACCAAACATATAGAGATTGAGCACCATTTCATTCGTGAAAAGGTGTTGGGAGGATCTCTTAAGGTCGAGCATGTTCGGAGTGCGGACAATGTCGCAGACATCTTCACAAAGCCGCTGGCAAAGGGACCGTTTACTCGGTTAAGGGAGTTGCTCGGGCTAGTTTCCACTTCCCACTTCAAGGGGGAGTGTTGAAATTGTTGAAGTGAAGTGGAAAGGAGTCCGGCCGGTCTGGAGGCTGGAGACCGCAGAGACCGCGCGGTCTGCGCTGGTTCACTGGCGGTTTGGGTCTGGCGATCTGGTGTGATCGGCCAGCTTGCTTCTTGGTTTTGGTCGCTGGTTCTGGCGACCTGTTGCAGGTTGTTTCCGGTCTTGTTCTTGTCGGTCTGTTCTTGGTTGACCGCTGTGACCGGGCGGCCTGGTTGTGCTGTTCTGGCGACTTGGTTCAAGTCGGCCAGTTGCTTCTCTGTGTTGGCGATCTCAGGAAGGGTGATCGCTGTGTCTGCACGGCTTGTGCGCGACTTGCTGCTGACTTCGGTCTTGGACTGAATTTTGTCCAAGTGCTGTGTTCGCGCGGTCTGGTTTTGGAGACCGTTCGCGAGCTGATGGGTGGTGACTGTATCCCGGTTTGTGCGGTGACGACATCCGTCCACCCGCCTATAAATAGGAGTGCATGGCCCGTCATTCATAACGAGAACTGTAAGAACAAGAGCCCGGATAGATTCTTGCGGTCTCAAGTTTGAGTTCGCGCGGCTTGGTTGCGAGTTAACCGTTTGTTGTGTTCGCAGGTTTGCGGTCAGCAGGTTTCGGTCTCCTTCCTTGGTGATTTCCGGTGGCTCGAATAAACAGTTCGTCTGCGGCTTGTCAGCGAACTGGTTTATTGTTCTTGTGCTGTTCGCAGTAAACTCAGCGATCAGGCGACCTTCAGCGGTTAGGCGATTTGAGTTCGGTCTGGCGACAGCTTCAGTTCTTTGTTCATTTGAATAAGCTTCAGTTCGTGCGGGCTGAGATTGCGGTCTGGCAGTGCAGTTTGTCTGCTCCTGTTCGTGCGGTCTCAAGGTGTTTCTGCGGTCTGACTGTGCAAGCGGTCTGGGAGTACAGCAGAACAATCCGGGCGGCCTGAACCTTTGTTGCAATCCGTGCGGTCTCTTTCTGGCAGACCGCCGGTTTCTGTTTTTTGGTGTGTTTGTTCTTCTCGTCTCCGTGATTCTTATGAATCATGTCTCGCCATGTATGCCTCGCATTGTAAAGCAGTATTATTTCAATAAAGATTTCTTGTGTTGCTGGTTTTGGCATTGTGGTTGTTTGGCTATAACTCTTATTGATACAACTCCTGCTTACTCCTAAACGGTCCAATCAAAAATTTTAACAGTCCCAACTCTGACTGCTGAAAAGTAGTGGTAGTCGGAGGGGGAGGAATGCTGACATGAGGCTCCGTGCTCACTAGGGCCTACAAAAGATAGGGATTTGGTTCAAAATTTGACCTTACTTATTGGTTATTGGACTGTTTTATGTGATTCCATACATGGGCACACCATAGCTTCCGCTGCCTAGTTTGTCCGCAAACTAAGCTCGAGCGGGGTGACCCAGTACGTTGTGGATTGTTCTCTTATGATCGTTCGTTCAGTGATACCATTTGTAAGATCTCTTTTTCCAAAACCTGTTCGGGTACTTGAAAACTCGAACCTCTCCCGCATCGCACGGTTGAGGTGGATCTTCGCCCAGAATCGCTGCCTTGCGGTGTCACCGACACTCGGGTCGACTAACACCGCTCAGCACCAACCCTGCCGGCTTTACGATCATAAGTAAATTATGCCTACGAATAAGAACAGAAGAAAAAGGCATGTCCACAATGTCACAACATCATACATATATATATAATGGAAATAGCAGTCCAAAAGAGAAGTACAAGCAAAAGGGGCTTATGCCCGATACATATCCAAAATAAAGAACTAACTCTCTCTCACTACAACATGCGGAAGACTACATCAAAACTCTCAAAAATGCGGAAGACTAGCCGTCTAATCATCAACCTGTGGCGTCGTAGTAGTGCGCTGCATCTGCTGCTCAGGTCCTGCCATCACGTCCTGCTGCGCGCGGGACAACTCCGTCTCCTCGGACTCCTGCGGTCACACCGACCGTTAGTCATAAAGACTAAGCCGTTTTGTCCTCGCCTCCCTCCACGACTCCTAGGCACCGAGCGGGAGAAAGAAGCGGAGGACAAACAAGGGGTAAACAAGAAGGGGTGACATGGCACTAATCTAGCAGATATAAGTAAAGCAGTAAACTACCTAGCAGTATAGTGCAAGTATATGGCAGTAAAGTAGAGCAAGGAAAAAAGCAGTAAATGGTAAGGAAATGCAGTGCAGTAAGTAAATCTAAACTACCATCACAGATTCGTACCTTAACTTATATGAACGCCCATACGACATATAAGTTAAGATTTCCAGGCAACCCATCATATAAAAGGGCCCATACTAATTTATATGATGGGGCTATGCTATGTGTATGTTATGTCATGCTATGATTATGATGTTTTAAATGAATTATGCAATGAGACTCACCCACACGACTCTATGCGCATAGACCTTTATAGTTCCCAATTTGTTTGAAAGGTAGCCAACCTTTCGGGTACCGACCGTCGTGGTTCACGGTGGTAGTGGATCGGGCACTCCACATCCTAGGCGGGTATAGTCACTACCAAGCCTAGACCTCATGTACGCCTCAACGCTAAGAACACAACAGCGGAGCTCCTGCGTACTCTTGCTGGAATCCACCAGACTTTAAGGTCGGGGTGGGTTATTAGGGATTGTCCTCCAGACCGCGGTACTCAAACTTACCGACCCTCTAAACCACACCCTCACCCGAGTCAACGTACTACTGTCGGTGACACGACTAGCCTAGTACCGAAGACTCGCCACTATTTGGATAGGTAACAAGTGTTAACATGTCCACCCGAGCTCCCGGCTCAGGGACTAGCACCCAAGCTGATCCAACCCATCTCCTTCCCGGAGGAGATCCATACCAGTCTGCATACCCACTTAGGCTACTCTTGCTTACATTTTGGTTCGTGTTATATTTAGGGTGAATCTTGGATTTCCCGCGGTGTACTCCGTAAGGGGCCCCTAACGGTACTACAGATCAATGGGCTCAACCCCACAATCCTCTTCAAGATAATTATTTTAGTTGGTGGATAACACTTGATTCACCCTTAATCATTTCATATAGTAAAGTGATTTAGCTCATCCCCCGTCCCACTCAATTGGGTTGGACATACCTCCTTTCCTTCTACAATGACCTTAGCGCAACCTCACAACTAACCCTAGAATTGACCCTTCTTGAAACCTGATGGGCTATATCTCATTTACTGATTGGGTATAACTCCTACCCACTACTTAGGGATCTAAATTGTCAAAAACTCCAAATTCTATTTTTACTAAACGCAGTCCACAAAATTCAGTTTTTACTAAACGCAGTCCACCAATTTGAACTATCCCTCAACCCCATAAGGGAATTCCTCTAAACACTCACCTCCAGGGTCTGGTATAATTATCCTAGGCTACTAATGACCTTAATAAGGTATTGTCCAATTTCTATAATTTTCCATATTAATTTGGTATTTATTTTAATTCAAAATAATTAAAGACTGAAGCCAAATTACACATGAACAACCCTCAAAATGATTCCTCATGTTACATGAAAATTATCAGTAAGGTAATATCCCAAACAAAGGTGGTTCACTGAGTATCATGGCCCTATGATGTCATTTGGCCTACCATAACACCATAATTGTATAATTACCAAAATGCCACTATAATTAGGAAAAATACTAATTTCACTTCTGAAAATTCTACAGAAATTACCCAATGTTTATATGGGGACCTAGAGTCTTCTTCCAAAAGAATGTGTTGTTACCAAGTGATTTGACATTTTAAAAAGATTAAATACTCAAGTGTTGTAAATCTCAATTTCTACATGAAGTATATGAAATACAACTCCAATAACTTCTAAACAATTATCATGGGTATAGGTTAACCTAAAATCACAGATAACCAAGTATCATGAGAAAGCCCTTTGATTTGATATTTTAAAAAGATTAAATACTCAAGTGGTGTAAATCTCAATTTCTACATGAAGTATGTGAAATACAATTCCAATAGCTTCCAAACAATTATCATGGGTATATAATATCATTGAATGACAGATAACCAAATATCACATTTTTCCCCATGATTTGATATTTTTCAAAATTAAATTTACTTAAGCTAGCGAGTACTTAAAATTTCCTACACAAGGAATAACACCTCAATAAATTGTAACAAAATTACCCTAGTACAATTTCATCCCTAATCAGCCACTGATGGAGTTTCATCACCATACAAGGTCCTATGACCATGCATTTCAATTTATTAAGGAAAGGGGTGGCTATTTCATTTATTAGGTAGAAAATACTTAAATGCCTCTAAAATTCCCATTTAAATTTTGTAAGACGTTTTATGCCCCCACAAACATATCTACAAAGTCTTAAGCCATGGAAAGAACATTTGATGCTAGGTTCCTCTCAAAACCCCACCTTGCACCCTTAAGGGTTCACCCTTAGGGTTTTAGGTCACACCACCCTAATGGCTCCAAATGGACCATTAGGGTGAGCCTCAAGCATTTTCATGTCCATACCAACATATCCAACAGATGGGAGGAGGCTAACACACTCAACTCCTCAAATTGATGCAAACCCTACTTTGACCCTTAAAGGTCCTCATTAGGGTTTCAAATTTACCATAGCAAATCAACTCCAAATGGAGTGAAATTTTAGGTAGGCACTACACATATACCAAAGAGACATCCACCAAAGTTTGGTGTCATTTGGACATCATATGCTCCAAAAATCAACTTAATTTAAATATTCTAGTTACCATAAAAACCCTAGGTAAAATTGTCCACCAAAGGCTGCCCTTTTGGCAGGGGGTGCCCCTATGGTATACCTAGCTATGGTTAAAAGCACAGCTCCTAAAGATGAAGGGTTTGACCTAGGTAATTTTTCTAATGGACTGACCTAGTGTAGGACCAGTCCTAGTAAAACAGCTCCCTAGGGAGCTGTAGGTCACCAAATGACCTAAACTCAAAACCAAATGAAAGTTAAGACCAAGGCCTACAACTTTCATGTTGGGCACTTTTTCTAATTTGGCCATTAAGAGGCCTTAATTTCTATTGGAACTGGACTGAAAAATTAGGGCAGAAAAGCTCACATGAGGAAATAATTAATTCCAGAATAAATAGAGTTGCACGAATCTTGGCGCAGATCGAAGGGCAGCGCGTCGTCTTCCTCCTTGAGCCGACGGCCATGATTGATCCGCGCTGGGCCGACTTCCTCCCCCATTTCCCGGCCACCTGGTGGCCACCACGGCCGGCCACCACCGCCACCACCTTCGTGGTGGTCGGGGCTACGATTTCCCGGCGACATGGCGGCCGGAGGGGGGGTTTTCCGGCGAGCCTGGGTGGCTCAAAACGAGCCGATTTCCATGAAATCGATGGATGGATTCGGGCTCAATTGAGCCCGATCCTTCAATCTCTCGTGATGGGAAGCTAGCATGAGGGGAGGGGAGGAGAAACGAACCGTTGTTGGTGCGTGGCGGCGGCTCCGGCGGCGGTTTGCCATGGAAGTGTGCAGCTCCGGCGATCCTGCTCCCGATCCCGATTCTCCACCAAAAGCTTAGCTCCAGGTATCGTTTCCGTCTGCTCTCAGAGCTCTGAAGCTAATGGAATGGGTAGATTGTCGTGAGGAGGGCTCCTTGGTTGGTTTTGAGCTTGGGCCTCCTCGGTTCTCCCATGGCTGCCACCCTCCTGCAGCTGCCAGCCTCCCTGCTTCCACCTGGGTCAAGGCCAGACCCCCAGCAATCAGGGAAGGGCCCTAGGTTGATTGGAGATTGAGTGTGGAGGAGGGGATGATAGCTTTTTCCTTTTTGCTTTTGCTTTTGCTTTTAGATCAAGCTTTTGGTCCCCCCCCCTTCCATTGATCAATCCTACCATAGTTTAGGTTTCAGTCTAAGGGATGAATGCAAGGCCTAAGGTCCATGATTAATGGTTTGATGATGGTGCTAAGGTTCATTTCAATTTAGGCTTGAAATTCACCTTTAAAGGGCTAAGTTGACCATGGTTGACTTTGGTCAACCATGGTGAGTGGGTTGACCCCACTTGGGGTTCATGGGTCCCTTAACCTCACACAACATAGGTTGGTCTATGGTGGGGCTCCAATTGGGTTAATTTTGCCTTAAGGTGTGATTCTGACCTAAATTGAGCTAAAGTTGACTTTGGTCAAATTGGTCAAAAGGGTGACCAAGGGATGGGGCTTTTGGGTCCAATGAGTTCCTTAAAGTGTTTAAAGTGTGGGGGTAGGTTCAATTTGAACATTTGGGGGTCAATTGAACCCTAATTGACTTGGTTTGGTTAATGTTGACCTATAGTTGACTTTGGTCAATTTCATGCAATTGGGTCCCACCCAAGTGCACTTCTCATCCTATAGGTCTCCCTTAGTGGTTAGGGCATCATAAGTGAGGTCAACTTGGACAATTGAGGGTCAATTGACCTAGTTGAGGGGCTTAGGGTTAGGTTAGTTTTTGAGCTTTGGTGTGCACTTAGCAATTTCCACCCTAGCCTAAGGCCCTTGTGGCCACCCACCTCACCCCTATGCCCTAACATTTCCAATGGGTCTAGGAGGATTTAAATCATTTGAGTATTTAATCTTTTTAAAATGTAAGATCTCTTTTTCCAAAACCCGATCGGGTACTTGAAAACTCGAACCTCTCCCGCATCGTACGGTTGAGGTGGATCTTCGCCCAGAATCGCTGCCTCGTGGGGTCGCCAACACTCGGGTTGACCAACACCGCTTAGCACCAACCCTGCCGGCTATACGATCATAAGTAAAATATGCCAAAGAAGTAAGAACAGAAGAAAAGGCATGTCCACAGTGTCACAGCATCATATATATATATATAATGAAAACAGCAGTCCAAAAGTGAAGTACAAGCAAAAATGGGCTTATGCCCGATACATAACCAAAATAATGTACTATCTCTCTCTCACTACAACATGCGGAAGACTACATCAAAACTCTCAAAAGTGCGAAAGACTAGCTATCTAATCATCAAACTGTGGCGTCGTGGTAGTGCGTTGCATCTGCTGCTCAGGTAATGTCATCTCGTCCTGCTGCGCGCGGAATAATTCCATCTCCTCGGACTCCTGCGGTCACACCGACCGTTAGTCATAAAGACTAAGCAGTTTTGTCCTCGCCTCCCCCCACGACTCCTAGGCACCGAGCGGGAGGAAGAAGCGGAGGACAAACAAGGGGTAAACAAGAAGGTGGTGGCATGGCATTACTCTAGCAGGTATAAGTAAAGCAGTAAAATCTAGCTAGCAGTATAGTGTAGGTAATAAGCAGTAATGTAGAGCAATGAAGTAAGCAGTAAATGGAAAGAAAAGCAGCGCAGTAAGTAAATCTAAACTACCATCACAGATTCGTACCTTAACTTATATGAACGCCCATACGACATATAAGTTAAGATGTCCAGGAAACCCATCATATAAAAGAGCTCATACTAATTTATATGATGGGGGTATGCTATGTGTATGTTATGTTATGTTATGGTTGTGATGTTTTAATGAAATTATGCAATGTGACTCACCCACACGACTCGATGCGCACAGACCTTTATAGTTCCCAATTTGTTTGAAAGGAAGCCAACCTTTCGGGTACCGACCGTCGTGGCTCACGGTGGCAGTGGATCAGGCACTCCACATCCTAGGCGGGTATGGTCATTACCAAGCCTAGACCTCATGTACGCCTCAACGCTAATAACACAACAGCGGAGCTCCTGCGTACTCTTGTTGGAATCCACCAGACTTTAAGGTCGGGGTGGGTTATTAGGGATTGTCCTCCAGACCGCGGTACTCAAACTTACTGTCCCTCTAAACCTCACCATCACCTGAGTCAACGTACTACCGTCGGTGACACGACTAGCCTACTACCGGAGACTCGCCACTATTTGAATAAGTAATAGGTGTTAACCTGTCCACCCGAGCTTCCAGCTCAGGGACTAACACACCAGCTAATCCAACCCACCTCCTTCACTGAGGGGATCCATACCAGTCTGCATATCCACTTAGGCTACTCTTGCCTACAATTTAGTTCGTGTTATATTTAGAGTGAATCTTGGACTTCCCGCGGTGTACTCCGTAAGGGGCCCCTAACGGTACTACATATCAATGGCTCAACCCCACAATCCTCTTCAAGATAATTATTTTAGTTGATGGATAACACATGGTTCACCCTTAATCATTTCATATAGTAATGTGATTTAGCTCATCCTCCCGTCCCACTTAATTGGGTTGGACGGACCTCCTTTCCTTCTACAATGACCTCAGCACAACCTCACAACTATCCCTAGAATTGACCCTCCTTGAATCATGGTGGGCTATATCTCATTTACTGATTGGGTATAACACCTACCCACTACTTAAGGATCTAAATTGTCAAAAACTCCAAATTCTGTTTTTACTAAACGCAGTCCACCAAATTCAGTTTTTACTAAACGCAGTCCGCCAATTTGAACTATCCCTCACCCCCATAAGGGAATTCCTCTAAAAACTCATCTCCAGGGTCTGGTATAATTATCCTAGGCTACTACTGACCTTAATAAGGTATTGTCCAGTTTCCATAATTTTCCATATTAATTTGGTATTTATTTTAATTCAAAATAGTTAAGGACTTAAGCCAAATTACACATGAACAACCCTCAAAATGATTCCTCATGTTACATGAAAATTCTCAGTAAGGTAATATCCCAAATAAAGGTGGTTCACTGAGTATCATGACCCTAAAATGTCATTTGGCCTACCATAACATCATATTTGTATAATTACCAGAATGCCACTATAATTAGAAAAAATAGTAATTTCACTTCTGAAAATTCTACATAAATTACCCAATATTCATATGGGGACCTAGAGTCCTCTGCCAAAAGAATTTGTCATTACCAAGTGATTTGACATTTTAAAAAGATTAAATACTCAAATGATGTAAATCTCAATTCCTACATGGAGTATGTGAAATACAATTCCAATAGCTTCCAAACAATTATCATGAGTATATAATATCATTTAATGACAGTTAACCAAATATCACATTTTTGCCCCATGATCTGATATTTTAAAAATATTAAATACTCAAGTGTTGTAAATCTCAATTTCTACATGAAGTATATGAAATACAATTCCAATAGCTTCTAAACAATTATCATGGGTATAGGTTAACCTAAAATCACAGATAACCAAGTATCATGACAAAACCCTATGATTTGATATTTTAAAAAGATTAAATACTCAAGTGTGTAAATCTCAATTTCTACATGAAGTATAAAAAATACAATTCCAATAGCTTCCAAACAATTATCATGGGTATAGGTTAACCTAAAATCACAGATAATCAAGTATCACATTTTTTCCCCATGATTTGATATTTTAAAAAGATTAAATACTCAAGTGTTGTAAATCTCAATTTCTACATGAAGTATGAGAAATACAATTCCAATAGCTTCCAAACAATTATCATGGGTATAGGTTAACCTAAAATCACAGATAACCAAGTATCACATTTTTGCCCCATGATTTGTTATTTTTCAAAATTAAATTCACCTAAGCTAGCAAGTACTTAAAATTTCCTACACAAGGAATAACACCTCAATAAATTATAACAAAATTACTATTGTAAAATTTCATCCCTAATCAGCCACTGATGGAGTTTCCACACCATACAAGGTCCTATGACCATGCATTTCAATTTATTAAGGAAAGGGGTGGCTATTTCATTTATTAGGTAGAACATACTTAAATGCCTCTAAAATTCCCATTTAAATTTCCTAAGACATTTTATGCCCCCACAAATATATCCACAAAGTCTTAAGCCATGGCAAGAACATTTGATCCTAGGTTCCTCTCAAACCCCACCTTGCACCCTTAAGGGTTCACCCTTAGGGTTTTAGGTCACACCACCCTACTGGCTCCAAATGGACCATTAGGGTGAGCCTCAAGCATTTTCATGTCCATACCAACATATCCAATAGATAGGAGGAGGCTAACACACTCAACTCCTCAAATTGATGCAAACCCTACCTTGACCCTTAAAGGTCCTCATTATGGTTTCAAATTTACCATAGCAAATCAACTCCAAATTGAGTGAAATTTGAGGAAGGCACTACACATATACCAAAGAGCCATCCACCAAAGATTGGTGTCATTTGGACATCATATGCTCTAAAAATCAACATAATTTAAATAATCTAATTACCACAAAAACCCTATGTAAAAGTGTCCACCAAGGGCTGCCCTTTTGGCTGGGGGTGCCCCTAGGGTATACCTAGCCATGGTTAAAAGCACAGCTCTTAATGATGAAGGGTTTGACCTAGGTAATTTTTCTAATGGACTGACCTAGTGTAGGACCAGTCCTAGTAAAACAGCTCCCTAGGGAGCTGTAGGTCACCAAATGACCTAAACTTAAGGCCAAATGAAAATTAAGACCAAGGCCTACAACTTTCATGTTGGACACTTTTTCTAATTCAGTCATTAGGTGGCCTTAAATTTTATTTGAAGTTAACTGAAAAATAGAGCCAGAAATTCATAGCTTTGAATTAATTAAATACCATAAATTCGAGATCTGCACAGATCTTGACGCAAATCCAACAGCAGCGCCATCGTCTTCCTCCTTGAGCCGACGGCCAGGATTGATCCGCGCTGGGCCGACTTCCTCCCCCATTTCCCGGCCACCTGGTGGCCACCACGGCCGACCACCACCGCCACCACCTTCGTGGTGGTCGGGGCTACGATTTCCCGACGACATGGCGGCCGGAGGGGGGTTTTCCGGCGAGCCTGGGTGGCTCAAATCGAGCCGATTTCCATGAAATCGACGGATGGATTCGGGCTCAATTGAGCCCGATCCTTCAATCTCTCGTGATGGGAAGCTAGCTTGAGGGGAGGGGAGGAGAAACGAACCTAGAGTGGGGCTTGGCGGTGGCGGCGGCGGCGATTGGCCATGGAAATGCCTTGCTCCGGCAATCCCGCTCCCGAACTCTATTCTCCAGCAAAAGCTTTGCTCCAAGGGTCGATTCTGTCTGCTCTCAGTGCTCTGAAGCTAATAGGATGGATAGAATGGGGTGGGGAGGCCTCTATAGGCTGTTTTGAATTGGAGCCACCTCGGTTCTCCCATGGCTGCCATCTTCCTGCTCCATCTGGCTCCTTGCTTCCACCTGGGTCAATCTCAGACCCCCAGCAATCAGGGGAGGCCCCTAGGCTGATTGGAGGAGGAGTGTGGAGGAGGGGGTGATTGCTTTTAGCTTTATGCTTTTGCTTTTGTCTTTTTGATCACCTTTTGGTCCCCCCCTCCATTGATTAATCAAGCCATAGTTTAGGGTTCAGTCCAAGGCTGATATGGCTTGACTTAGGTCCATGGGTAGGGTTAATTGATTGGTGTTGGGGTCACATTCAATTTAAGCTTGGAATTCACTTTAAAGGGTAAGGTTGACCATGGTTGACTTTGGTCAACCAAGGTGAGTGGGTTGACCCCACTTGGGGGTCATGGGTCCCTTAACATCACCCAACATAGGTTGATCCATGGTGGGGCTCCAATTGGTTCAATTTAATCAAAGGGTGTGGATTTGACCAAAATTGGGTAAAGTTTGACTTTGGTCAATTGGGGTCAATTGGTCCCACCATGATGGGGCTTTTGGGTCCAATGAGTTCCTTAAGGTGTTTAGAGTGTGGTGGTAAGGTCAATTTGAACATTTGAGGGTCAATTGAACCCTAAATGACTTGGTTTGGTTAATGTTGACCTAATGTTGACTTTGGTCAATTTCATGCAATTGGGTCCCACCCAAGTGCAATTCTCAAGGTAATGGTCTTCCTTAGTGGTTAGGGTGGTATGGGGGAGGTCAATTTGGTGAATTGAGGGTCAATTGGCCTAAGGGAGTGGTATTGGGCTATGTTGATTTTGTGCCCTTGGGGTGCATTTAGCACACTCCACTTGGCCCAAAGGCCCTAGTGGCCACTCTGCACACCACCCATGCCCTAACAACATTTAGGGGTCTAGAAGGATTGGGGATGTAAAAGAGATCTTACATCCAGTTGCGACTTTTGCAGCTTTTGCAGCTCAGTTGGTGATGAGAAGTGAAAGAACTATATAGTTAAGCGTGCTCAGGCTGGAGCAATTCCGGGATGGGTGACCTCCTGGGAAGTCCCCGTAGGGGTGCTTAACAGAATCACTTCTCATCGAAGGGAGACTGTGGTCTCCAACAACCCGCTGTGCCCTGTGGTGGGACAGAGAGGGGTTGGGGTGTACGGCCTGCAGGCTTGTTGTTGATTACCATTTGTAAGATCTCTTTTTCCAAAACCCGATCGGGTACTTGAAAACTCGAACCTCTCCCGCATCGCACGGTTGAGGTGGATCTTCGCCCAGAATCGCTGCCTCGCGGTGTCGCCAACACTCGGGTTGACCAACACCGCTTAGCACCAATCCTGCCGGGTATACAATCATAAGTAAATTATGCCAAAGAAGTAAGAACAGAAGAAAAGGCATGTCCACAGTGTCACAGCATCATATATATATAATGAAAACAGCAGTCCAAAAGAGAAGTACAAGCAAAAAGGGGCTTATGCCCGATACATAACCAAAATAATGTACTATCTCTCTCTCACTACAACATGCGGAAGACTACATCAAAACTCTCAAAAGTGCGGAAGACTACCTATCTAATCATCAACCTGTGGTGTCATGGTAGTGCGTTGCATCTGCTGCTCAGGTCCTGCCATCTCGTCCTGCTGCGCGCGGAACAATTCCATCTCCTCGGACTCCTGCGGTCACACCGACCGTTAGTCATAAAGACTAAGCCGTTTTGTCCTCGCCTCCCCCCACGACTCCTAGGCACCGAGCAGGAGGAAGAAGCGGAGGACAAACAAGGGGTAAACAAGAAGGTGGTGGCATGACATTACTCTAGCAGGTATAAGTAAAGCAGTAAAATCTAGCTAGCAGTAAAGTGCAGGTATAAGGCAGTAATGTAGAGCAATGAAGTAAGCAGTAAATGGAAAGAAAAGCAGTGCAGTAAGTAAATCTAAACTACCATCACAGATTCGTACCTTAACTTATATGAACGCCCATACGACATATAAGTTAAGATGTCCAGGAAACCCATCATATAAAAGAGCTCATACTAATTTATATGATGGGGGTATGCTATGTGTATGCTATGTTATGCTATGGTTATGATGTTTTAATGAATTTATGCAACGTGACTCACCCACACGACTCTATGCGCACAGACCTTTATAGTTCCCAATTTGTTTGAAAGGAAGCCAACCTTTCGGGTACCGACCGTCGTGGCTCACGGTGGCAGTGGATCGGGCACTCCACATCCTAGGCGGGTATGGTCACTACCAAGCCTAGACCTCATGTACGCCTCAACGCTAATAACACAACAGCAGAGCTCCTGCGTACTCTTGCTGGAATCCACCAGACTTTAAGGTCGGGGTGGGTTATTAGGGATTGTCCTCCAGACCGCGGTATTCAAACTTACCGGCCCTCTAAACCTCACCCTCACCTGAGTCAACGTACTACCGTCGGTGACACGACTAGCCTAGTACCGAAGGCTCTCCACTATTTGAATAAGTAATAGGTGTTAACCTGTCCACCCGAGCTTCCAGCTCAGGGACTAACACACCAGCTGATCCATGCCACCTCCTTCACTGAGGGGATCCATACCAGTCTGCATATCCACTTAGGCTACTCTTGCCTACAATTTAGTTCGTGTTATATTTAGAGTGAATCTTGGACTTCCCGCGGTGTACTCCGTAAGGGGCCCCTAACGGTACTACAGATCAATGGGCTCAACCCCACAATCCTCTTCAAGATAATTATTTTAGTTGATTTATAACACTTGGTTCACCCTTAATCATTTCATATAGGAAGGTGATTTAGCTCATCCCCCGTCCCACTCAATTGGGTTGGACGTACCTCCTTTCCTTCTACAATGACCTCAGCACCACCTCACAACTATCCCTAGAATTGACCCTTCTTGAATCCTGGTGGGCTATATCTCATTTACTGATTGGGTATAACACCTACCCACTACATAGGGATCTAAATTGTCAAAAACTCCAAATTCTGTTTTTACTAAACGCAGTCCACCAAATTCAGTTTTTACTAAACGCAGTCCACCAATTTGAACTATCCCTCAACCCCATAAGGGAATTCCTCTAAAAACTCATCTCCAGGGTCTGGTATAATTATCCTAGGCTACTACTGACCTTAATAAGGTATTGTCCAATTTCCATCATTTTCCATATTAATTTGGTATTTATTTTAATTCAAAATAGTTAAGGACTTAAGCCAAATTACACATGAACAACCCTCAGAATGATTCCTCATGTTACATGAAAATTATCAGTAAGGTAATAGCCCAAATAAATGTGGTTCACTGAGTATCATGACCATAGGATGTCATTTGGCCTACCATAACATCATAATTGTATAATTACCAAAATGCCACTATAATTATGAAAAATAGTAATTTCACTTCTGACAATTCTACAGAAATTACCCAATGTTCATATGGGGACCTAGAGTCCTCTGCCAAAAGAATGTGTCATTACCAAGTTATTTGACATTTTAAAAAGATTAAATACTCAAGTGATATAAATCTCAATTCCTACATGGAGTATGTGAAATACAATTCCAATAGCTTCCAAACAATTATCATGGGTATATAATATCATTTAATGACAGTTAACCAAATATCACATTTTTGCCCCATGATTTGATATTTTAAAATGATTAAATACTCAAGTGTTGTAAATCTCAATTTCTACATGAAGTATATGAAATACAATTCCAATAGCTTCCAAACAATTATCATGGGTATAGGTTAACCTAAAATCACAGATAACCAAGTATCGTGACAAAGTCCTATGATTTGATATTTTAAAAAGATTAAATACTCAAGTGATGTAAATCTCAATTTCTACATGAAGTATGTGAAATACAATTCCAATAGCTTCCAAACAATTATCATGGGTATATAATATCATTGAATGACAGTTAACCAAATATCACATTTTTTCCCCATGATTTGATATTTTTCAAAATTAAATTCACCTAAGCTAGCAAGTACTTAAAATTTCTTACACAAGGAATAACACCTCAATAAATTATAACAAAATTACTATAGTACAATTTCATCCATAATCAGCCACCGATGGAGTTTTCACACCATACAAGGTCCTATGACCATGCATTTCAATTTATTAAGGAAAGGGGTGGCTATTTCATTTATTAGGTAGAAAATACTTAAATGCCTCTAAAATTCCCATTTAAATTTCCTAAGATATTTTATGCCCCCACAAACATATCGACAAAGTCTTAAGTCATGGCAAGAACATTTGATCCTAGGTTCCTCTCAAACCCCGCCTTGCACCCTTAAGGGTTCACCCTTAGGGTTTTAGGTCACACCACCCTAATGGCTCCAAATGGACCATTTGTTGAATTTGTTGAAGTGGAAGTTTGGAGGATTTTGGACCTGGGCGGTCTGGGAGGAGGTCGGGCGGTCTGGCGAGTTCGCACGACTTGGCGGTCTGATTCTGCGGTCTGGCTGATCTTAGCCTACTACGGTCTCCCGGGTTGACCGCTGGTCTTGTCCAAAGTCTGCTGTAGGTGGAGCCGCGCGGTCTGTGCGTGACCGCGTGGCGTGCTGTCCTCTTCAAGGCTATGGCGGTCTGGTGTGACCGCACAGTTTGATCCAGGTTCTCTCCGGAATGCAGTCTGGTAGCTGACCGGGCTTTCTGGGGGTATTCGCGGACTGTCTTAGTCGCGCGGTCTCAGTTCGCGGTCTCAGGAGGAGACTGGTATGCAAGCTGGTTGCTGTTCGCGGTCTCAGGAGGAGATCGGCATGCAGACAGGAGTTCACGATCTGATGGCGAACTGACTGTGTTCGCGGTCTCGTGCGAACACAGGTGGTGAATAGCTTCGGGCGGTCTGGCGATCTTCTTTGAAGTCGCGATCTGCTGTGAGAGTAGCGGTCTCTCATGGTCGATGTTGAAGCTGGCGAGTTCACCAAATTGAAGCAGGAGTACTGTTGCTGATCGCGCGGGTTGACCGGTCTGGTCGTGCGGTCTGGGGGGTGGTGATCCTATCTCATAGGGTGGTGACTGGATCAGGTCTCACGCCTATAAATAGGAGGCCACTGTAGCAGCAATTAGACACACCAAGTGTAAGCTGAGTTCGCTCTTGTTCTTGCGGTCTGTTTATTTCTGACCGGGCGATCTCTGATTGAACTCTTCTTGTGCAGCTTCTGCGGATAGTGTGGGCAGCAGCGATCACCTCTTCCTCTGAAAGTGTTCGGGCGTCTGCGGCTTGGAGTTGTGGTGCTGGAGTTCGGGAGAATCAGGAGGTCGGAAGAAGGGAGCGGTCTGTGCAGCGGTCTGGTGGTGTTCTGTGGTCGGCAGAGAGTTGCGGTCTAGCAACTATCAGAGATCGCAGGGGAGGTCGCGCGGGTTGGGCGGTCTCCAGTTATCAGTTTTTTCTGTACTTCTCTTTGGAGTTTTGTGCTGACGAAATCATGTCTCATCAAGCATGTCTTGCCCTGTAATTGAAGTTTGCTATCAATAAAGATCGTTTGTTTGCCTAAGATTGTTTCTGGTTGCTTTGGCTTGTATCTCTAGTTGTTATTGCTGCTTGCTCTCACAAGGTCCGAGAAATTTTCACATGGTATCAGAGGGAGGTTGGAGTGGATAGAGCAGCGAATATCTTAGAGTAGCCATCGCCTTTGTGAAGAAGGAACCAGAGAAAAAACAATGGAAGGTGGTTTTGCAAGAGGTCTTGGGATTGAGATGCTTACATCGACTAACTTTAAGAAGTGGAAGTCGTGTATGCAGAGCTATCTTCTAGGGGAGGACCTCTGGGAGGTTGTTGGAGGAGATGCGACTGAAGAGGTGAAGGCAACAGAAGCGGGTGACAATGGTCCGGTCGTGAGGGCGTGGAGAAAGACCAATGCTAAGGCCGAGTTCACTTTGAAGCGTGCCATTTCACCTGATCTATTTGATCACATCTTAGGGTGTGGATCAGCTGCCGAGATCTGGAGAGCCCTGGATGGGTTGTTTAACAAGAAGAATGTAGCTAGGCTACAGTTCTTAGAGAATGAGCTGGCAAGGTTGGCTCAGGGTGATCTTTCTATCTCAAATTTCTTTCTGAAGATGAAGAACCTCTGCGCTGAGATATCAGCACTGGATCCTGATGAGCCAATTTTTGAGGCGAAGCTGAAGAGGCACATCATCCACGGCCTGCGAAAGGAATATGTGGCCTTTGTGACGTCGGTGCAGGGTTGGGCTAATCAGCCGTCTTTGATAGAGCTGGAGAATCTGCTAGCGTCGCAGGAAAGTCTGGCAAGGCAGATGGCAGGGGTGTCTGTGTCTGGGGGAGATGGCGAGGTTCTCTTCTCAGGAAAGAAGAAGAAGTGGGATAAGAAGAAGAAGACCGCTGGAGGCTATGGGCCTTCAACTTCTGGACAGCAGGAGAGGGGCTATCCTCCTAAGGCTGAGGAGAAGAAGAAGAAGGAAGGTCTCAAATGCTACAAATGCGGGAAGGTTCGGCACTTCAAGAAGGACTGCAGGCTGAATACTCAGCCATGGCATGCTGCTGAGAAGGAGGAAGCACCAGCCAGTCATATTGATGGAGGATGGGGAGGAGCCTTCTCGGCTTCTATTGGAGTCTCGGTTCCTATTAACTATCAGGAGGACTGGATCGTGGACTCGGGGTGTGGTCATCACCTCACCGGGGATGGATCGAAGCTTTCTTCAGCGGAGCCCTACACAGGTAACAATGCTATTATTACTGCAGATAATACTGTGCATGCAGTCGAGAAGGTCGGGGTTGTTTCCTTGGGCAGTGATAGAGGGCCATTAACCTTGAAGAGTGTCTATCATGTGCCCGGTATGAGGAAAAACCTCTTCTCCATGACCAACGCTGTTGACGCTGGGTATCACATTCTGTTCGGCCCAACAGAAGTGAAATTTCTACGTAATGTAGAGGCCGTGAAGGTCGAGGTCGTCCATGTCGGGAGGAGAGCAAAAGACTTGTTCGTTCTATCGACAAGTTCTTATGTCGACAAGATGAAGACGAATGATGGTGCCGTGATATGGCATGAGAGGTTGGGGCATGTAGGGATGGATAAGCTGAAAGCTATGGCCGTGAGAGGTACGGTTAAGGGCCTGCCAAATCTATCTTCCTACGGTGAAGGTCATGTTTGCGAGGGATGTCAGTTCGGCAAGTCTCATCGACTGCCGTTTGATAAGTCGCAGACAAGGAGTAGTGTGTCGTTGGAGTGCATCCACGGTGACTTAATGGGACCAACTGCTACCCCAAGCCTCGGAGGCAGCAGGTATATGCTGGTGTTGATCGGTGATTACACCAGATATGTCTGGGTTTATTTTCTGAAGGAGAAGGCGGAGGCGTTTGCCAAGTTTGTGGAGTTCAAGGAGCTCGTGGAGGGTCGGCTGAATCTGCGGATCAAAAAGCTGAGGATGGACAACGGAGGGGAGTTCACCTCTGCTGAGTTCTCCAGTTTTTGCAGGAAGGCAGGCATCCGGAGGGAGCTCACTTGTGCTCATACTCCACAACAGAACGGAGTTGCAGAGCGGAAGATCCGTCATCTGACGGAGACCTGCGAGTGTTGGCTGCATGCCAAGAGCATCCCAAAGTCCTTCTGGGCGGAGGGAATGTCTTGTGCTGCCTACGTCATCAATCGGATGCCTTTGAGTCCCATCAATATGTTGACTCCTGTTGGAAATTGTAATCACAATTACCTTGATTTGTGAGAAGTCACCCTTAAACAAAGATTGAATTGTATTTGTATTTGATATGCTTTTCTAGTATTGTCTTGCAGATTATCATTGCTAAGTGTAACTCAATGTCAGGTCACAATGGGTCTGCAAACACAGTTTCATACAATGTAATTCTTCATTATATGAAACATGGTGATGACTCATGTGTGATCTCTCTATTGGGGTACACTTCATTTTCAAGACTATTGAAGACTTTGGAGTGCGGTTGCAGCAAGTGTTCAAGAAAAGAAAAGAAAATTGTTGAAAACAATTTTCCTAAGGACATGTCTCGAGAGATCAAGTATGTCTCGAGAGTTCTGACATGTCTCGAGAGGCAAGTTCTTTGGATCTCGAAATATGGGTTCTTGATGTCTCGAGAGATCAAGCATGTCTCGAAAGACCTTATGTCCGAAATCCTTGTAATGTCTCGAGAGATCATCAAGTTCTCGAGACATCTCCTTCCTGCTCTCTTTGCTTCATATTTCGGGAGATCCCTCATGTCTCGAGAGAACCCTTTTGTCTCGAGAATTCCGTTCGAAATTTTATCCAACTTGTTTTCTCTGTTCTTGTCGTTTCGTAAACGCTCTCTCTCTCTCGATCCTAACGGCTATATGGAATGCATTTAAGGTTGATTTAATCCTTAATTGCTTCCCTCTATATATAGGATCGCTCTTGAGTTTTAAACAACAAGTTTTAAAATCGTTCTCAAACCCTAATTTCTCTCCCGGTCAAAAAGAACGAGAAAAGCGCCGCCTCATCGTCGTCTACGATTGGAGATCAATCTACTTATTGGAGTTGCCGATTTCTATCAAGGAGGATTCGATTGATCCGTGTTCTGATTCTACAATCTCTATTGGATCGTTTCGGATTGCCAAAGACAGATTTGAAGGATCGTTGTTCTTCCTCATCGTTCACAAAAGCTATTCAAGAAGAAGGAAGAAAATGCCTCTGTTATTCAGATCTAGTATCTCTTTGTTCAAAACCTTTTATCATCTATTGTAGGGGTTGTTCTCCGAGTTGTAGGAGAAGTTTTCTCCGAGTTGTAAGAGAGGTTCTCTCTGAGTTTGTAGGAGTTTGACTCCGAGACTGTAGGATCGTTCTTGATCCGAGATTTAGTGAGTAGTCAAGTCTAGCTGTGGTGCTAGATTGGCGAGGCCGGCAGTGGAGTACCCAAGTACGGGGAACCACTATAAATTCCTGGTGTTATCTGTGGCTGTGATTTATTTTGTGTGCTGTGCTTTACGCTTATTCTTTAATTCGGCAAAAGACGTAGAGATCACCTATTCACCCCCCCTCTAGGTGATTTAGGTAGGCAACTAGATACTTCAATTGGTATCAGAGGTTCGCTGTTCGTTGCTAGGTTAACACCTTGAACAGGATCCATCCTTTTAGTTGCTAGCTAGCCATGGATAGAGTCAAGGAATCCTCTCTGAAATTGCCCATCTGTACTAAGGCCAACTTTCCTATGTGGAAGGAAAGAGTCCATTTTTATATGGAAGCTGCAGATCCCAGAATCTTCCAAGTCGTGGAAGAAGGTCCTCATGTGCCAATGACCGCTTCGTCAACAAATCCTACTGTTCAGATACCTAAGAAAATGATGGATTTGACTAAGGATGAGATAGCTCTTGTTGCTCTTGACAAGAAGGCTAAAAACATAATTGCAAGTGCAGTGGACGATTCCATGTTGCAAAACTTAATCCACTGCAAATCAGCCAAAGAGATGTGGACATCCTTAATTGTTCTAATGGAAGGTACTGACGAGGTAAGAGAAGATAGAAGGTCTCTACTTAATCAAGAGTACGAGGCGTTTAAGCAGAATAAGAAGGAGTGCATTGCTGATGCGTACGAGCGATTCTTCAAAATAGTCAATGGTCTGAGGAACTACGACAGGGAGTTCACAAACGGTGAACTAAATGATAAATTCTTGCGTTCCCTAACAAAAGACTGGGATAGCAAAATTGTTGCCATAAGAGAGTTTGGAAAACTGCCAAGTCTAGAACCTCAGAATCTGTTCGGAAAGCTGCTGTCTCATGAATTACAAATGAACATCCGAAAGTCTGAAGAGGATGTAAATCGAGCTTCAAGCAAAGAAAGAACCTTAGCTTTGAAGGCAGAGAATTCAAAGAAGAGCAAAGCAGTGATACCGATCAGAGAAAAGGAATCTGATATTGAAGAAGAATCGGAAGCCAGCTCCTCCTGTTCCGAACTGTCTGATGGGGAGTTCTCTTTAATTTCCCGTCAGTTTAAGAAACTGCTGAACAAGCGGAGGCACATGAACAACAAGCCGTCTTCCTCGGATCATAAATATTCTCGTCGTGATGGCGAATATCACAGGAAGGGCTCAAGCAATAATGACAGGTATAAATCCAAACAGAACAAACACATTTCTTCTGACATTATTTGCTACTGTTGTAATAAGCCAGGGCACATGATTGCTGAGTGTCCCTATAAGAAGAAAGAAGGTGGAAGGAAAGAAGACAAGAAATCCATCCACGGAAAGAAGAAATCAGATAGAAGCTTCGTCGCTAAGAAAGCCAAAACTCTGAGCGACAGTGACTCCGATGAGTCGAGTGATGAAGAAGAAGCTTACTTCGGTCTGATGGCTATGTCTGATGATGAAGAAGCACCCCCGTACACCGGAAAGGTAAATGATCACACTATCCTATCTGATTCTGATTATGCTTCTGCTGAACAAAAGGATAACCTCTCAGACGATGAATCTGAGCTCATGTCTCAATATACCAAAATGCTCCAAAGCTTTGACAAGTGCCGAAAGGTTGTCAAAACTCAGGGTAAGGAGATCATGGCTCTCAAGGAGGTGGAATCTAACTTGAGAAAAGAAGTTGAAGAACTTTCTTCTCTCAAAGAGGAAGTCCAAGCCTTGAAAGACAAGATCAAAAGCTCGGAAGAGACTCTTGCCCTGAGAGATCATTCGATAAATGTCTTGGAGGAACAGCTTGCGGCTGAGAAGAAGTTGGTTGAAGCATTCTCTCAACCTAAAACTGTTCTGCCAATTATTGGTACTTTTACCACTAAGGCAAAAGGAAGCGGTATAGGGCATGAAGCTAGTACTAGCAATTCTTCAAAAAATACAATTGCTAAGAAGAATGGTCTGGTTGCTAAGAAAGCTACTACCAAAGAAAAAGGGAAAGCTCATCAAGAGCCTGTAGTATTCAAGAGAGTCATATTCCCTACGAATGCTTATGATTTGGAGAGTTCCTATGGTCATTTCACACGACCAATTCCTTTTTCACCTGTGAATGATCATAAGGAATGGGCTCCTCCTCGAAACTTTGGTGATAGTGCTTTTCAAGCACCCTATCAAGAGATTAATCGGAAAGGGTACGGTCCATTTGTTCATGGTCCGAGTGGTAAGAAGCACCAAAAGTGAATGTTGTTGCACCAAAGCCGAAGAAGACAATACCACCTTGTGTGTGTTGCCCCCATGAGGCATCCTCATCTAAAAGGGCTGCTCCTGCAAGAGCTAACGTTCAAAAAGTTAAGCAGGAGAGTGTAAAGAGAAGGTACAACAGATTCGACTGTTGGTGCTGCGGCAAAATTGGTCACTTTGCCGTTGATTGTTGGTTTAATACAACGTATACTAGGAGACCACAAGTGAACGTTGCAAGGCAGACCACTCGCAATGTTAACATTTATCGTGGTGCTCAACTGACACGGGACCAAGGACCCAAATCTGTTTGGGCTCCTAAGGCGAAATGATTTGTTTTTGCAGGTATGTCCAAAGGCCAATAAAAATCCTATCTGGTACTTGGACAGTGGATGCTCTCGGCATATGACCGGGACAAGAAGCCTTTTGCAAAACTACATTCCAGTTGCGAACGGTCCAAAAGTTATTTTTGGCGGCTCAGACAGAGGAATAACTAAAGGCTATGGTATGATTTATAATGGAAATGTATCGTTTTCCGATGTAGCTTATGTGGAAGGATTACAACATAATTTGATAAGCATAAGTCAACTTTATGATAAAGGATACATTGTCGATTTTCATAAAGATAAGTGTTTGATAAAGTCGGCTGAAAATCATGAAACGATTTTATCAGGCATTCGCTGTAGAAACATATTTTGTTTAAATTTTCTTTGTATATCATCTTCTACACCAGTATGTCTTTTGGCAAAAGATAGTGCATCTCTTGTTGACCAATGGCACAAGAGATTAGCACATATAAATTTCAAAACTATTAATAAATTGTTTTCTCAAAACTTAGTGCGAGATGCACCAGATGTTAAGTGCATTAAAGATAGACCTTGTCATGCATGTGTAAAAGGCAAGCAAACAAGAGCTACCTTTAAGAGCATTATTGGCAAAGATTCAACCAGGTGTCTATACCTACTCCATATGGATTTGTTTGGTCCTTTGCAAATTAGAAGTTTAGGAAGAAAATCTTACACATTGCTTATTGTAGATGATTACTCTCGTTTTGCCTGGGTATTCTTTCTGAAACATAAGTCAGATACCTTTGACACTTTCACTTGTTTTGTCAGGCAAGTCCAGAATGAATTTAACTGTTCGGTGGTCAAAATCAGAAGTGACCATGGTACAGAATTTGAATCTGGAGCCTTGACAGAATTCTGTGAAAGCCTCGGTATCTTTCATGAGTTTTCCTCTCCTCGAACTCCACAACAAAATGGAGTAGCTGAGAGAAAGAATAGAACACTTATTGAGGCTTGTAGAACCATGTTGAGTGACTCTTCACTACCTGAATATTTCTGGGCTGAAGCTGTCAATACTGCATGCCATGTGCAAAACAGAGCACTCATAAACAAAAACCATGAAAAGACTCCTTATGAACTTCTAAAAGGCAAGAAACCGACCATTTCTTATTTTCGAATCTTTGGTAGTAAATGCTTTGTGCTAAACAATGGAAAGCATTACAAAACTAAGTTTAGTGAAAAGAGCTTTGAAGGTATTTTTGTAGGTTATAGTAGCCATAGTAGGGCATATAGAGTTTTTAATAAGAAAACCCTGGTGGTAGAAGAATCTATTAATGTCGTATTTGATGAGACGAGCATGCTACAAAGCAGCTCTTCTAGCATTTCTTCTGTAGACACAGGTTCAAAGCTGCAGGACTTAAGCTTGGATCAGCCAGTTGTTGAAAATTCTCAACACTTCATCAAAATACCCCCAATAACTACCTATGAAGAAGATCATCCTGATGAAGAGCCAATCCAAGTGGAGGAAGATACTCCAACGGTAGAAGAAATTCCTATTGGTTCAAATCATGCAAGGAACCTCGGACTACGACAAATGAGGGATCATCCAGTTGATCAGATCATAGGAGATCCTCATGAAGGAATAAGAACAAGACGAGGTACCATTAACGAGAATATGCATTTGAGTTTTCTTTCGCAGGTCGAACCGAAGAAGTTCCAAGAGGCAAATGAAGATCCATCCTGGATAATTGCTATGGAAGAAGAATTAAATCAATTCAAACGCTGTAAGGTATGGACACTTGTTCCAAAACCCAAGGACAAAAATGTCATTGGAACAAAGTGGGTGTATAGAAACAAGCTGGATGAAGAAGGAACAATCATAAAGAACAAAGCCAGACTTGTAGCTAAAGGATACAGACAAGAGGAAGGTATCGACTTCGATCAGACGTACGCTCCAGTAGCAAGGCTCGAAGCGATCAGACTCTTCCTTGCTTATGCTGCTTTCAAGGGTTTCACCGTATATCAAATGGATGTCAAATCCGCTTTCCTAAACGGAGACATTAAAGAGGAAGTATACGTTGAACAACCCCCAGGTTTTGTTAATCCTGAACATCCCAATCACGTTTATTTATTACAGAAAGCTTTATATGGTTTGAAACAAGCTCCTAGAGCTTGGTATGAGACGCTGTCTAACTTTCTTCTTGAAAACAAGTTCACAAGAGGAAAGATGGATAAGACATTATTTCTTAGGGAAGTAAAAGGCAAGATTCTGCTAGTGCAAATCTATGTCAATGACATCATATTTGGCTCTACGGATGATAACCTCTGCAAAAAGTTTTCTAAACTTATGCAAGGGAAATTTGAAATGAGCAGTATGGGTGAGCTGAAATATTTCTTAGGACTTCAAGTGAAACAGTCTGAAGATGGAATCTTCATTTCTCAGACGAAGTTCACTAAGGAGTTGATTAAGAAATTTGGAATGGAGAGTGCAACCTCTATGAGGACTCCAATGAGCTCAGCTACATCTCTGGACAAGGATGAGAAAGGGAAACCTTTTGATGAAACCAAGTACAGAAGCATAATTGGCTCCTTGCTCTACCTTACTGCCAGTAGACCTGATATAATGTTCTCTACATGTGTATGTGCTAGATATCAGGTGAACTCTAAGGAATCCCACTATACTGCTGCAAAGCGAATCTTGAGATACCTTAAAGGCACACCAAATCTTGGCTTATGGTACCCAAGAAGTAATGTTAGCGAACTAATTGGTTTTTCAGATGCAGACTTTGCAGGTAACAAAGACGACAGGAAAAGCACTTCTGGGACGTGTCAATTCCTCGGAAGGAGACTTATTTCCTGGAGTAGCAAGAAGCAGAATTGTGTTGCAATATCAACCGCCGAGTCAGAATACATTTCTGCTGGCAGTTGTTGCGCACAACTTCTCTGGATAAGAAATCAACTTCAAGACTACAACATGAAGATCAAAGACATTCCCATGTTTTGCGACTCTTCCAGTGCAATTGCTATCGCAAATAATCCAGTCTCTCACAGTCGGACAAAGCACATCGATCTACGATATCACTTTATCCGGGAGCATGCGGAGATGGGTGATATAAATCTAAGTTATGTCCCCACGGATAAGCAAGTTGCTGATATATTCACGAAGCCACTGGATGAGACTAAGTTCTCCTTCTTCAAGACGGAACTTGGAATCCTCAACATGGAGTAATGATCAATTCAAACAAAACCATGAAGACATGAAGATTACAAAAAATTCAGAACTCTTTCTGAAAACTTCAGGCATGTCTCGAGAACTACATGTTGTCTCGGGAACTATCTGTTTTCTCGACAACTCAAGTCACCTTAAAGTCTCGAAATCCAAAGATCTCCTGGGATTTCTCGAGACAAGCTAGTTCTCTCGAGACAAGTTCAAGATCTCGAGATATGGTGATGCCTCGAGATATGGGTCATCTTCCGAGACATCAATGAAGGAAATAACTTGTTGAAACTCCTGAGTTCTCGAGACATACCCGATGTCTCGAGACATAGCTTTCCTTAAGAATTCCAAACGTCAGGTACGCGCTATTTCCTCTTTTAATTTTCTTCAAAATGTCATTTTAACGTCAAATCAAAATCATATATATATATAAGAAATCGAAAAACTTGATGTTCACGAAATCAATCTCCGAGTTCTCCCCGACCTTTCGACTTTCTCTCGAGCGGCGACGGTTAGCGACAGGTCTCAGTGATCTCGGTGGCTCTCGATACTTCATCTTCTCCAGTCGACAGTTCTCCATATCTTGCTTCAATGGCTCCTTCTTCTCATCCGAAGATCGGCGTCGGCAGTGAAGTCATTCGCTCTGGAATCGCCGGTTTATCCGAGGATTTCAAAAATCTCTTCTGTATGCTTGATGCCGCAGGTCTTTCATTCGTTCTGGAACATCCTTGCCGCGTGCTGTTTAATGAGGTGGAAGAATTCTTTATCAACGTGAAACCTATCAAGGAAGGGAGGATGTTGATCTCTTTTGTCAAGGGTATCAAAATCAAAGTCTCTCCAAAGACTCTCTCTAAGTATTTGCAGTTGTCTGAAATAGAAGCTGAAGAAGATCTAGATGACAATGACTGGTTGAGAACAGCAAGATACTGTGGTCTGGACTCAGATTTTTCTGCAGTGAAGAGGCACAAGATGAATGATGCAGGGAAGCTGCTGGTGGACATAATTTTAAAAGTTCTATTCTGCAAGACAGGCACACAAGGACATGTGTCTGAAGAGACTTTTCTGTTGATGGCTGGAATCGTGTCAGGGAAAAAGAGAGATTGGGCCTCAATCTTATTCTCCAATATCAAAGCCTGTATTAATTCTCCAAAATTTGCCCGGATCGTCTCTTTGTTCCTGAATCAGTTCAATCCTGCTATTTTTGACATGTCTAAAGGTACAATTATCCACCATCTCAAGAAGATCGATGTCATCTCCATGCAGAGATGGGACATTCGGATCAAGAAGCCAGGAATGGCTAGTGCTCCTTCTGAGGGGGAGACTCATCAGTCTGCAGCTGCAAGTGAAGCAAAAATTCCTCCTCCTCGGATCCGTTCTAAAGCAAAAGGTCAGTCCTCATCAGCTCCAACAGAACTCGTTCCATCAGTGACACAGTCAGATCCGTTAGATACTATCCCATCACCCTCACCTGTTCACACTCCAGATTCAGTTCCACCACCACCTCCTTCTCCATCAGTTGTTGCAGCAGAAACTTCGTTAGCAAATGAGATAGTTTCAGCTGTTCTGAAGAATATTCAACAAGAATTATCTGAAGGGCACAGTCCCAGTGGCCAACAGGCAGGGTCTGGTGCTGATTTTGTTTTTGAAGATGATGATGTTATGTCAGTTCATGAATTGTCACCTCCCCTAGTACATGTTGAGGGGGAGTCAGAGTTTGACACAACCAAGAATGCTCCAGATGAGCTAGGTTGTGCAGAAGGTAATAAGATTTCTTCTCTTGAGATTGAAGAAATCCCTGATGATGCTCCTGGTGCTGTCCCTGCTGCTACTCTTCCATTCTTTCATCCTTCCCCTCCAATCCATGATGCAGATTCTCTTTTGGGCAAGATTGAAGCTATGCTCAAGAAGCAAAGTGAACAGTTTGAGAACTCCTTGACAACTGTTCACAGGAAGATTGCCTCAGTTGAAAGTGATCTTGGCAGGGAGTTAGCCAAAATCAAATCAAATTATGAAAATCTCTCTGATTTGATGAGTCTTGGGAGCAAGCAAATTGAACATGCAACTGAAGGTGTAGGCACGGTGTTGAAACAGACTGTAATAGTTACCCAACTTCAACAATCGATGAGTAATGATGCAGAAGCTAACACCTTCAGAGTTGTTGATGAGGTGGGCCATTTCAAAGATGATATTCTCCAAACCCTATCTGTAGAAGTCAGAAAGGGGGAGGAAAATATAGTAGCTCAAATGACAGACTTGATTGAAAGCTCCGTATCTGCTCTTCAAAGCTCATGGAATTCTCAGTTTGAGCAGTTCTCTTCCAGGATGCTGAAGCAAGTTGCTGATATTAATGCTTATTCCTTCAAAACAGCAACGTGGCTTCATAATCAGATTTTTCCTGGGTTGGCAATTGATGCAGATGTTCTTGTTCCTCAGTTTTCTCCAAGGCCAGAAGAACTACTTGGAAAGGCTCCTATTGTTGAAGAACAATCAGATAGGGCCGGGACCAAAAGAAAAAGAATGTTTAGTGAAGGTCCTTCTGCTAGTCGATCTGTTCCAAGTTCTAGCTCTACAGGTCAGTGCAAAGCTAAGGTTGAGAAAGGTTTTCCAGAAATCTGGAGCCTAGTCTCAAAAGACATTATTCTTGAAACCTATAAGTTAGTTCATGAAGGTAAAATGAATAGATCTGAATGCTACATCTCTCAAGAATGGGAAAAACATGAGACAGCTCAAAGGAAGAGAAGGATTCACTTCAGGGCTTTTGGATATAATAATGCTGATGCTCCGGATCCACCTCCGTTTTACCATCCCAAGCCTCATGCTTATTTCTCCAGACAAGAAGAAAAGATGAAAAGAAGATCTTGAAGGATAGTGCTGATAATGTCAAGACATACTCTGTTTTGGTTCTGATTCTGTTGAACATCAAGTCTTCTTAACAATTCAATTTAGACATATATATATATAATTGTTGATTTGATGTTCTCTACTTATTCATTTTCATATCTTTGTGTAGTGTAGCATATTTGTTCTATATTGTTGTAATTCAACTTAGTATATAGGGTTCTGACTTCTACAAATAGGGGGAGATTGTTGGAAATTGTAATCACAATTACCTTGATTTGTGAGAAGTCACCCTTAAACTAAGATTGAATTGCATTTGTATTTGATATGCTTTTCTAGTATTGTCTTGCAAATTATCATTGCTAAGTGTAACTCAATGTCAGGTCACAATGGGTCTGCAAACACAGTTTCATACAATGTAATTCTTCATTATATGAAACATGGTGATGACTCATGTGTGATCTCTCTATTGGGGTACACTTCATTTTCAAGACTATTGAAGACTATAGAGTGCGGTTGCAGCAAGTGTTCAAGAAAAGAAAAGAAAATTGTTGAAAACAATTTTCCTAAGGACATGTCTCGAGAGATCAAGTATGTCTCGAGAGTTCTGACATGTCTCGAGAGGCAAGTTCTTTGGATCTCGAAATATGGGTTCTTGATGTCTCGAGAGATCAAGCATGTCTCGAAAGACCTTATGTCCGAAATCCTTGTAATGTCTCGAGAGATCATCAAGTTCTCGAGACATCTCCTTCCTGCTCTCTTTGCTTCATATTTCGGGAGATCCCTCATGTCTCGAGAGAACCCTTTTGTCTCGAGAATTCTGTTCGAAATTTTATCCAACTTGTTTTCTCTGTTCTTGTCGTTTCGTAAACACTCTCTCTCTCTCGATCCTAACGGCTATATGGAATGCATTTAAGGTTGATTTAATCCTTAATTGCTTCCCTCTATATATAGGATCGCTCTTGAGTTTTAAACAACAAGTTTTAAAATCGTTCTCAAACCCTAATTTCTCTCCCGATCAAAAAGAACGAGAAAAGCGCCGCCTCATCGGCGTCTACGATTAGAGATCGATCTACTTATTGGAGTTGCCGATTTCTATCAAGGAGGATTCGATTGATCCGTGTTCTGATTCTACAATCTCTATTGGATCATTTCGGATTGCCAAAGACAGATTTGAAGGATCGTTGTTCTTCCTCATCGTTCACACAAGCTATTCAAGAAGAAGGAAGAAAACGCCTCTGTTATTCAGATCTAGTATCTCTTTGTTCAAAACCTTTTATCATCTATTGTAGGGGTTGTTCTCCGAGTTGTAGGAGGAGTTTTCTCCGAGTTGTAAGAGAGGTTCTCTCTGAGTTTGTAGGAGTTTGACTCCGAGACTGTAGGATCGTTCTTGATCCGAGATTTAGTGAGTAGTCAAGTCTAGCTGTGGTGCTAGATTGGCGAGGCCGGCAGTGGAGTACCCAAGTACGGGGAACCACTATAAATTCCTGGTGTTATCTGTGGCTGTGATTTATTTTGTGTGCTGTGCTTTACGCTTATTCTTTAATTCCGCAAAAGACGTAGAGATCACCTATTCACCCCCCTCTAGGTGATTTAGGTAGGCAACTAGATACTTCAACTCCTCATGAGATGATGTTCAAAGAGAAGCCAAACGTGGCTCACCTTCGGGTATTTGGTTCCACCTGCTACGTGCATGTTCCAGATGCTCTTCGGACGAAGCTAGATGCGAAAGCAAGGAAGCTAGTCTTCGTGGGATACGATGAGAGGAAGAAAGGCTGGAAGTGCATGGACCCGGAGACGCGGAGATTTGTTGTTTCTCGCGACGTCGTGTTCGATGAGGTGACATCTTACAAGGGGTCTTCTGATGTGGAGCTGCCAGAGAGCAGGGTGGAGGTGCCGGAGAAAGCTGTGGAGAATCTTCAGGTGGAGCTACCTGTGTCACCAGGTGGTCCATCTCCTTCTAGTTCCGAGACGGGGGCTTCTGGTTCAGGGAGCAGGGGGAGCGATGCTCCTAGCACGTCTGGAAGAGGAGCTAGGGAAGAAGCAGCTGGAGATAATGCGGTTCAGGGGAAGGAGCTGAGGAGGTCGAAGCGAGCAATCGTTGCCCCTGATCGCTATACAGGAGGAAACGCAGTGAGCTTTGTCTCATGTTTCTTCGCTGGTCCCTTGGATGAGAGGGATCCGTCGAGCTTTGAGAAGGCCCAAGGCGTGAAGGAGTGGGATGTTGCAATGCAAGAAGAGATGGCAGCTCTTGAGAAGAATGAGACCTGGTCTCTAGTGCCCAAGCCCAAGGGCACTACTCCTGTAACATGCAAATGGGTCTACAAATTGAAGAAGAAAGCTGACGGCAGTATCGAGCAGTACAAGGCTCGTCTTGTGGCTCGGGGGTTCTCGCAGCAATATGGTGAAGACTACGAAGAGACTTTCAGTCAGGTGGCAAAAATAACTTCAGTTCGGTTCATCATTGCCTTGGCGGCATTCAGTGGATGGGAGATTTGGCAGCTCGACGTCAAGAACGCCTTCTTGTACGGCGAGATTGACAAGGACATCTTCATGGTCCAGCCACCAGGCTTTGTGTCTGAAGATTTTTCGGAGCATGTCTGCAAGCTGAAGAAGGCCCTGTATGGGTTGAAGCAAGCGCCGAGGGCGTGGTACGGGAAGATTGCAGAATATCTCCTATTCTGTGGGTTTTGTGCTTCAGACTCAGACTCAAGCTTGTTCGTCAAGAAGAGCGGGGAGCTTCAAGTCATCGTGCTGCTATACGTCAACGACATGATCGTGACGGGGAACTCGAAGGAGGAAGTAGCTCAGCTACGGGCTGAGCTAGCTATCAGGTTCGATATGAAGGACTTAGGTGAGCTTCACCATTTCCTTGGACTCGAGGTGCAGAGGAAGGAAAGTGGAGTGCTGGTGTCCCAGGCTGGATATGCGGAGCGGATCGTGGAGCGATTCGGCATGAAGGAAGGGAAGCGCACTTCCACACCTCTGGAGAAGGCTATGAAGCTTCGGAAAGATGAGGGGAGGATTATGCAAGATCCGTTGGTGTTCCGAGCTCTGGTTGGGAGCTTGATCTATCTGACGATCACAAGGCCGGATATTGCATATGCAGTTGGCAGAGTGAGTCGATTTATGGCGGAGCCACGGGTACCTCATCTGCTAGTGGCCAAGAACATTCTGAAGTATGTGAAGGCGACCTCGGATATGGGTCTCCTATATAGCAGGGATGCGGGCTTCGAGGTGCATGGATACATGGATGCTGACTACGGGGGAGATTCGGATGATCGAAAGTCGACATCTGGATTCGTCTTCATGGCGGGCCCTACGGCTATATCATGGTGCAGCAAGAAGCAGGATTCCGTATCGGTCTCTACCACGGAAGCGGAATACAAGGCTTCGGCCTTGGCAGCTCAGGAAGCCATCTGGCTTAGGAGGTTGGTAGGAGACGTCCACAAGGAGGTTCGGGAGCCGACTCTGCTACGCGGTGACAACGAGAGTGCTCTCAAACTGGTAACCAATCCAGTTTGTCACGCGAGGACCAAGCATATCGAGATCGAGCATCACTTCATACGGGAGAAGGTGCTGGAGGGATCTCTTTCGGTCGAGCATGTGCGGAGTGCGGACAATGTCGCAGACATCTTCACAAAGGCGCTAGCAAAAGGGCCGTTCACACGGCTAAGGAGCTTACTGGGGCTGGTTTCAACTTCCCACTTCAAGGGGGAGTGTTGAATTTGTTGAAGTGGAAGTTTGGAGGATTTTGGACCTGGGCGGTCTGGGAGGAGGTCGGGCGGTCTGGCGAGTTCGCGCGACTTGGCGTTCTGCATCTGCGGTCTGGCTGATCTTAGCCTAGCTGCGGTCTCCCGGGTTGACCGCTGGTCTTGTCCAAAGTCTGCTGTAGGTGGAGCCGCGCGGTCTGTGCGTGACCGCGTGGCGTGCTGTCCTCTTCAAGGCTGTGGCGGTCTGGTGTGACCGCACAGTTTGATCCAGGTTCTCTCCGGAATGCGGTCTGGTAGCTGACTGGGCTTTCTGGGGGTATTCGCGGACTGTCTTAGTCGCGCGGTCTCAGTTCGCGGTCTCAGGAGGAGACTGGTATGCGAGCTGGTTGCTGTTTGCGGTCTCAGGAGGAGATCGGCATGCAGACAGGAGTTCGCAATCTGATGGCGAACTGACTGTGTTTGCGGTCTCGTGTGAACACAGGTGGTGAATAGCTTCGGGCGGTCTGGCGATCTTCTTTGAAGTCGCGATCTGCTGTGAGAGTAGCGGTCTCTCATGGTCGATGTTGAAGCTGGCGAGTTCACCAAATTGAAGCAGGAGTATTGTTGTTGATCGCGCGGGTTGACCGGTCTGGTCGTGCGGTCTGGGGGGGTGGTGATCCTATCTCATAGGGTGGTGACTGGATCAGGTCTCACGCCTATAAATAGGAGGCCACTGTAGCAGCAATTAGACACACCAAGTGTAAGCTGAGTTCGCTCTTGTTCTTGCGGTCTGTTTATTTCTGACCGGGCGGTCTCTGATTGAACTCTTCTTGTGCAGCTTCTGCGGATAGTGTGGGCAGCAGCGATCACCTCTTCCTATGAAAGTGTTCGGGCGGTCTGCGGCTTGGAGTTGTGGTGCTGGAGTTCGGGAGAATCAGGAGGTCGGAAGAAGGGAGCGGTCTGTGCAACGGTCTGGTGGTGTTCTGTGGTCAGCAGAGAGTTGCGGTCTAGCAACTATCAGAGATCGCAGGGGAGGTCGCGTGGGTTGGGCGGTCTCCAGTTATCAGTTTTTTCTGTACTTCTCTTTGGAGTTTTGTGCTGACGAAATCATGTCTCATCAAGCATGTCTTGCCCTGTAATTGAAGTTTGCTATCAATAAAGATCGTTTGTTTGCCTAAGATTGTTTCTGGTTGCTTTGGCTTGTATCTCTAGTTGTTATTGCTGCTTGCTCTCACAAGGTCCGAGAAATTTTCACACCATTAGGGTGAGCCTCAAGCATTTTCATGTCCATACCAACATATCCAACAGATAGGAGGAGGCTAACACACTCAACTCCTCAAATTGATGCAGACCCTACCTTGACCCTTAAAGGTCCTCATTAGGGTTTCAAATTTACCATAGCAAATCAACTCCAAATGGAGTGAAATTTTAGGCAGGCACTACACATATACCAAAGAGCCATCCACCAAAGTTTGGTGTCATTTGGACATCATATGCTCCAAATATCAACATAATTTAAATAATCTAATTACCACAAAAACCCTATGCAAAAGTGACCACCAATGGCTGCCCCTTTGGCAGGGGGTGCCCCTAGGGTATACCCACCCATGGTTAAGAGCACAGCTCCAAAGATGGAGGGGTTTGACCTAGGCAATTTTTTTAATGGACTGACCTAGTGTAGGACCAGTCCTAGTAAAACAGCTCCCTAGGGAGCTGTAGGTCACCAAATGACCTACACTCAAGGCCAAATGAAAGATAAGACCAAGGCCTACAACTTTCATGTTGGGCACTTTTTCTAGTTCAGCCCTTAAGAGGCCCTAATTTCTGTTTGAAGATGACTGAATATTTGAGACAGAATATCAAATAGAGGGAATTAATTAAATGCAAGAAATGGAAATCAGCACGGATCTTAAAGCACATTGAAGGGCAGCGGCTCATCTTCCTCCTTGAGCCGACGGCCAGGATTCAACCGCGCTGGGCCGATTTCCTTCCTCCTTTCCCGGCCACTGGTGGCCATCACGTCCGGCCACCACCGCCACCACCTTCGTGGTGGTCGGGGCTATGACTCTCGGCGACATGGCGGCCGGAGGAGGTGTTTCCCGGCGGTCCTGGGTGTCACAAATCGAGCCAAAATCCATGGATTTCGGAAATGGATCCGGGCTCAATTGAGCCCGATCCTTCAGCATTAAGAGATGGGAAGCTAGCATGAGGGGAGGGGAGGAGAAACGAACCATTGTTGGTGCGTGGCGGCGGCTCCGGTGGCGGTTTGCCATGGAAGTGTGCAGCTCCGGCGATCCTGCTCCCGATCCCGATTCTCCACCAAAAGCTTAGCTCCAGGTATCGTTTCCGTCTGCTCTCAGAGCTCTAAAGCTAATGGAATGGGTAGATTCTCGTGAGGAGGGCTCCTTGGTTGGTTTTGAGCTTGGGCCTCCTCGGTTCTCCCATGGATGCCACCCTCCTGCAGCTGCCAGCCTCCCTGCTTCCACCTGGGTCAAGGGCAGACCCCCAGCAATCAGGGAAGGGCCCTAGGTTGATTGGAGATTGAGTGTGGAGGAGGGGATGATAGCTTTTTCCTTTTTGCTTTTGCTTTTGCTTTTAGATCAAGCTTTTGGTCCCCCCCCCTCCATTGATCAATCCTACCATAGTTTAGGGTTCAGTCTAAGGGCTGAATGCAAGGCCTAAGGTCCATGATTAATGGTTTGATGAAGGTGCTAAGGTTCATTTCAATTTAGGCTTGAAATTCACCTTTAAAGGGCTAAGTTGACCATGGTTGACTTTGGTCAACCATGGTGAGTGGGTTGACCCCACTTGGGGTTCATGGGTCCCTTAACCTCACACAACATAGGTTGGTCCATGGTGGGGCTCCAATTGGTTCAATTCAATCAAAGGGTGTAGATTTGACCAAAATTGGGTAAAGTTTGACTTTGGTCAATTGGGGTCAATTGGTCCCACCATGATGGGGCTTTTGGGTCCAATGAGTTCCTTAAAGTGTTTAGAGTGTGGTGGTAAGGTCAATTTGAACATTTGGAGTCAATTGAACCCTAATTGACTTAGTTTGGTTAATGTTGACCTAATGTTGACTTTGGTCAATTTCATGCAATTGGGTCCCACCCAAGTGTAATTCCCATGATAATGGTCTTCCTTAATGGTTAGGGTAGTATGGGGAAGGTCAATTTGGTGAATTGAGGGTCAATTGGCCTAAGGGAGTGGTATTGGGCTATGTTGATTTTGTGCCCTTGGTGTGCACTTAGCACACTCCACTTGGCCCAAGGGCCCTAGTGGCCACTCTGCACACCACCCATGCCCTAACACCATCTAGGGGTCTAGAAGGATTGAGGATGTTACAAATCCCAATAAACAAAAGAAATATTTCGTCCTCGAAATTTAGGTTTGGGTCTACGGGTTGCAAGTACTTATAAGAGTAAAGGATTTCAAAGATGGTTACTTTGCACCTGAGGTGAGGAGCTCCGGGAAACTTTGTTGCATGAAGTCTAAGGGCACCCAACTGTGCTCCTCTTGCCCATGATTGAACTTTAATAATCGGGCATCAGAATCTCCTTCCACGGAAGAACTCGGACCTCTACTATTTGAGAATTCAAACCGGAGCAACATTCTTTACCAAAATTTCTCATTGCATTTCTACTATTGCTTGCTAAGATTGTCGGCAATAATCCCACTAGGGGTTGTTTGGAGGTTTAACCCGCCGCTCAGACCATCGTGCCATTAATCACAATGCGGGTTCTACTTACTCCATCCTGGTAACGAATAGAAAATAGACACTTCAGAGAAATCAACACAAGCTAACCAGGAGCGGGCATTACCAAATCATTACACTCCCGAAGGAGGATCTTCCTGAAATACCAAAGAACTTACCGAGTTAATTCATAATATCATGCTGCGCTAGATGGCATCAAAACCTTCGAGTTCAACTTAACTTCAAAAGGTTATATTCACGAACCATGCTTACTTAACACGCTGCTCATAAATCGATTAGCCAGGACGTGATCATTTAGCCAACTGTCATTGCCTATTCTGATTCTTCACTATACGACTCTCTTACACGTAGGAGTTCAACACCATCTACACCAAGAGACCTTATCCCTTAACAAATGAGGTCTTGGCTGATAGACCGTTTCCGACTCCGCGGATACGAGGTCAGGTTTATCAGCTACTAAGAAAAAAAATGATCTTTGACTTGGGTCAGAGTCTCCTATGTCCTACAAATGTTACAAGAGGTTAACGCTTCCTCCCGTTAAATAAATGCAAATAACCTTCATGCTTTCCTTGAGGCACATAACGTCTGCAAATAAAAAAAAGGATGTTCGTGAAATGTCTCCCAACTACTTTCCATTTCCGTTTAACTTACGAGGGTAAAACCCCCTTTTTGTCATGACATGTTTTGGCACAATTTGATTTCAACAAGAAGGGTGTCTCATAAAAACCCATTACTCCACGAGAAGTTTCATCAACTATATCTGGAAAACACACATGTCTCCCTTATTCCTGAATCTCTCTAACTGGGATTATAATTCTTGGAGAAATTGCAAGCTCTGGTTCTTAAGATTGGAGGATTCTTGTAGATTATATATCTTCAATGTATCATTCATCAAATTTCACCTTAGATTTCCACTAAAGAGTGGGTAAAAATTCAAAGACAGGAGGTCTCCTCTCACTTAAGCTACAAATTGTGAATTAAAGGTTTCATCATAATGACCCTTCTCATAGTTATGTCATCCAAAAATTTCGTCGCTACGTATCATCAAGTAAAAGTAATAACATTAAGCGGGAGTTGATAGCAGCGGTACCTAATCAATCGTTTTAACTCCCCCTTCCTCAATATTTCAACACGTGACGGTCGTTGACATTTTTCCTGAGATCCGAACATAGAAAGATTCTCCATTTTAGCCCTAAATAGTTTATACCATCATATTACAAGATCCAACGAGTCACCTTCCTGAGCTATCCGGTTGTGCAAAAACCAACTCTAAGAGTAAAATGATCTTAACTAAATTTTCACCAAGGAGAGGGCCTGAACTTTAATTAAAAATACTATCCGAAAATTACCCTTGAAATCCCTGGAGTGCAAGAAACTCTAGTTGTAATCCTTACTTGCGAAGACTTGACTCCAAATTTCAAAATTCCATGATGTGACACTTTTATCCCAAGTTAATAAACCTGGCATTCTTTCTTGTTTTCAATACTTGACAAAAACGAGACATTTGTTCGGACGCCAATGATTATTAATTGTTTGGATAACTCTACAAATCGATGTCTCGAGGTTAAGAAGGTGAATCTAAAATAATACACTTGCAAGTTTGTTACGATAAACTCATTATTTCTTATGGTCATGTGGATTTAGAACCCCGTCTTACTTTTATCCACTCTACATTTTACTTGGTCATGCACTCAATTTGTCATTTACGACGTCCTTCCCTTGTGATTGGTAAGAGCTTGATGACCAAATGTCCTTATAGAAGACAAGACCACATTGCTTGGATCCGGAAATTAGAGAAATTCCCTAAATTCTTGACCTGACTTTCTTGATTCCGAGAGTCTTATGCTTATACACTGGACAACCCTTTACGTATAACCAAATAATTAATGAGTTGATCACTTTGTCGCCTTAGAATCATCCTTGGAGCAATAAGATGAGTGCACGCTCACTCTTGAAGTGTACCATTCACTTGACTTGCTCGCATAACTAAAGCGATCACAACTTGGTATAAACACTCCCTGCTATTTAAGGTGAAGAAATTCTCCAAGGGTCTCAAACTTCTAAGGAGGGTTGGTCGACAAAGCAAAAGTGTATGAATAAGATCTCGTCATCACCTGAGTTTCATTGAGTACTCCAAAACTCGAGATTACTACGAAAATGCCCAAAAACTTTTTCTAAACAAAGTCTAATGGGTAGTCCAAGTCGGTATTTTATTGGCCCAATAAACAAAAGGATAAGCCCCTACCGATTTGGGCTAAGTCTATTCAATACTTCTACGGTATAATCATCTTACATACATACATAAATCTTAGGGCATAAAATCTCTGACTTGGTGTTCCACCCTGAGACATATTGTTATGATAAGACTTAGGCTCCCAATGTTATAAGTTATGTTATCTTTTCCGAGTTCCCTATATGATTAACTAGGAAAGGGGCCTTTTCCAAACAAAATATTCAAATTCCAATTCGACCTCTGGTATTTTATGGTGGTTGTCTCAACGTACTGTAATGGGAAGTATCAAGTTATGGTAAGGGGTTATGCTTATGGGTCTTCTATTACCCTAAAGAAGACTACAGACACCCGATCTCCTCGAGATGGTCCTACCACTTGATAGTAAAGCGTAACCTTTAGCGTGAGAGTCTCAACGTCAAAACTTATACTAACTTCTTCCCTTAGCTACGTTGGGTAACTTTAACTCTCAACCCAAATCTAGACCCGAGGTCGTTCTTTAGACTAGGGTGCGTCACCAAATTGTCTAAGTAAGTCAAAATTTGACCTAACTTGCTGCTTAATGGACTGTTTTATGTGATTTCATACATGGGCACACCACAGCTTCCACTGCATAGTTTGTCCTCAAACTACACTCGAGCGGGGTGACCCAGTATGTTGTGGACTGTTCTCTTATGATCGTTCGTTCAGTGATACCATTTGTAAGATCTCTTTTTCCAAAACCCGATCGGGTACTTGAAAACTCGAACCTCTCCCGCATCGCACGGTTGAGGTGGATCTTCGCCCAGAATCGCTGCCTCGCGGTGTCGCCAACACTCGGGTTGACCAACACCGCTTAGCACCAATCCTGCCGGGTATACAATCATAAGTAAATTATGCCAAAGAAGTAAGAACAGAAGAAAAGGCATGTCCACAGTGTCACAGCATCATATATATATAATGAAAACAGCAGTCCAAAAGAGAAGTACAAGCAAAAAGGGGCTTATGCCCGATACATAACCAAAATAATGTACTATCTCTCTCTCACTACAACATGCGGAAGACTACATCAAAACTCTCAAAAGTGCGGAAGACTACCTATCTAATCATCAACCTGTGGCATCGTGGTAGTGCGTTGCATCTGCTGCTCAGGTCCTGCCATCTCGTCCTGCTGCGCGCGGAATAATTCCATCTCCTCGGACTCCTGCGGTCACACCGACCGTTAGTCATAAAGACTAAGCCGTTTTGTCCTCGCCTCCCCCCACGACTCCTAGGCACCGAGCGGGAGGAAGAAGCGGATGACAAACAAGGGGTAAACAAGAAGGTGGTGGCATGGCATTACTCTAGCAGGTATAAGTAAAGCAGTAAAATCTAGCTAGCAGTATAGTGCAGGTATAAGGCAGTAATGTAGAGCAATGAAGTAAGCAGTAAATGGAAAGAAAAGCAGTGCAGTAAGTAAATCTAAACTACCATCACAGATTCGTACCTTAACTTATATGAACGCCCATACGACATATAAGTTAAGATGTCCAGGAAACCATCATATAAAAGAGCCCATACTAATTTATATGATGGGGGTATGCTATGTGTATATTATGTTATGTTATGGTTATGATGTTTTAATGAATTTATGCAACGTGACTCACCCACACGACTCTATGCGCACAGACCTTTATAGTTCCCAATTTGTTTGAAAGGAAGCCAACCTTTCGGGTACCGACCGTCGTGGCTCACGGTGGCAGTGGATCGGGCACTCCACATCCTAGGCGGGTATGGTCACTACCAAGCCTAGACCTCATGTACGCCTCAACGCTAATAACACATCAGCGGAGCTCCTGCATACTCTTGCTGGAATCCACCAGACTTTAAGGTCGAGGTGGGTTATTAGGGATTGTCCTCCAGACCGTGGTATTCAAACTTACCGGCCCTCTAAACCTCACCCTCACCTGAGTCAACGTACTACCGTCGGTGACATGACTAGCCTAGTACCGAAGACTCGCCACTATTTGAATAAGTAATAGGTGTTAACCTGTCCACCCGAGCTTCCAGCTCAGCGACTAACACACCAGCTGATCCAACCCACCTCCTTCACTGAGGGGATCCATACCAGTCTGCATATCCACTTAGGCTACTCTTGCCTACAATTTAGTTCGTGTTATATTTAGAGTGAATCTTGGACTTCCCGCGGTGTACTCCGTAAGGGGCCCCTAACGGTACCACAGATCAATGGGCTCAACCCCACAATCCACTTCAAGATAATTATTTTAGTTGATGGATAACACTTGGTTCACCCTTAATCATTTCATATAGTAAAGTGATTTAGCTCATCCCCCCGTCCCACTCAATTGGGTTGGACGTACCTCCTTTCCTTCTACAATGACCTCAGCACCACCTCACAACTATCCCTAGAATTGACCCTCCTTGAATCCTGGTGGGCTATATCTCATTTACTGATTGGGTATAACACCTACCCACTACATAGGGATCTAAATTGTCAAAAACTCCAAATTCTGTTTTTACTAAACGCAGTCCACCAAATTCAGTTTTTACTAAACGCAGTCCACCAATTTGAACTATCCCTCAACCCCATAAGGGAATTCCTCTAAAAACTCATCTCCAGGGTCTGGTATAATTATCCTAGGCTACTACTGACCTTAATAAGGTATTGTCCAATTTCCATAATTTTCCATATTAATTTGGTATTTATTTTAATTCAAAATAGTTAAGGACTTAAGCCAAATTACACATGAACAACCCTCGGAATGATTTCTCATGTTACATGAAAATTATCAGTAAGGTAATAACCCAAATAAAGGTGGTTTACAGAGTATCATGACCCTAGGATGTCATTTGGCCTACCATAACATCATAATTGTATAATTACCAAAATGCCACTATAATTAGGAAAAATAGTAATTTCACTTCTTAAAATTCTACAAAAATTACCCAATGTTCATATGGGACCTAGAGTCCTCTGCCAAAAGAATGTGTCATTACCAAGTGATTTGACATTTTAAAAAGATTAAATGCTCAAGTGATGTAAATCTCAATTCCTACATGGAGTATGTGAAATACAATTCCAATAGCTTCCAAACAATTATCATAGGTATATAATATTATTTAATGACAGTTAACCAAATATCACATTTTTCCCCATGATTTGATATTTTAAAAAGATTAAATACTCAAGTGTTGTAAATCTCAATTTCTACATCAAGTATATGAAATACAATTCCAATAGCTTCCAAACAATTATAATGGGTTTAGGTTAATCTAAAATCACAGATAACCAAGTATCATGACAAAGCCCTATGATTTGATATTTTAAAAAGATTAAATACTCAAGTGATGTAAATCTCAATTTCTACATAAAGTATGTGAAATACAATTCCAATAGCTTCCAAACAATTATCATGGGTATATAATATCATTGAATGACAGCTAACCAAATATCACATTTTTGTCCCATGATTTGATATTTTTCAAAATTAAATTCACCTAAGCTAGCAAGTACTTAAAATTTCCTACACAAGGAATAACACCTCAATAAATTATAACAAAATTACTATAGTACAATTTCATCCCTAATCAGCCACTGATGGAGTTTTCACACCATACAAGGTCCTATGACCATGCATTTCAATTTATTAAGGAAAGGGGTGGCTATTTCATTTATTAGGTAGAAAATACTTAAATGCCTCTAAAATTCCCATTTAAATTTCCTAAGACATTTTATGCCCCCACAAACATATCGACAAAGTCTTAAGCCATGGCAAGAACATTTGATCCTAGGTTCCTCTCAAACCCCACCTTGCACCCTTAAGGGTTCACCCTTAGGGTTTTAGGTCACACCACCCTAATGGCTCCAAATGGACCATTAGGGTGAGCCTCAAGCATTTTCATGTCCATACCAACATATCCAACAGATAGGAGGAGGATAACACACTCAACTCCTCAAATTGATGCAAACCCTACCTTGACCCTTAAAGGTCCTCATTAGGGTTTCAAATTTACCATAGCAAATCAACTCCAAATAGAGTGAAATTTTAGGCAGGCACTACACATATACCAAAGAGCCATCCACCAAAGTTTGGTGTCATTTGGACATCATATGCTCCAAAAATCAACATAATTTAAATAATCTAATTACCACAAAAACCCTATGCAAAAGTGACCACCAAGGGCTGCCCCTTTGGCAGGGGGTGCCCCTAGGGTATACCAACCCATGGTTAAAAGCACAGATCCAAAGATAGCGGGGTTTGACCTAGGCAATTTTTCTAATGGACTGACCTAGTGTAGGACCAGTCCTAGTAAAACAGCTCCCTAGGGAGCTGTAGGTCACCAAATGACCTAAACTCAAAACCAAATGAAAGATAAGACCAAGGCCTACAACTTTCATGTTGGGCACTTTTTCTAGTTCAGCCCTTAAGAGGCCCTAATTTCTGTTTGAAGATGACTGAATATTTGAGGCAGAATATCAAATAAAGGGAATTAATTAAATGCAAGAAATGGAAATCAGCACGGATCTTAAAGCACATCGAAGGGCAGCGGCTCATCTTCCTCCTTGAGCCGACGGCCAGGATTCAACCGCGCTGGGCCGATTTCCTTCCTCCTTTCCCGGCCACCTGGTGGCCATCACGGCCGGCCACCACCGCCACCACCTTTGTGGTGGTCGGGGCTATGACTCTCGGCGACATGGCGGCCGGAGGAGGCGTTTCCCGGCGGTCCTGGGTGTCACAAATCGAGCCGAAATCCATGGATTTCGGAAATGGATCCGGGCTCAATTGAGCCCGATCCTTCAGCATTAAGAGATGGGAAGCTAGCATGAGGGGAGGGGAGGAGAAACGAACCGTTGTTGGTGCGTGGCGGCGGCTCCGGCGGCGGTTTGCCATGGAAGTGTGCAGCTCCGGCGATCTTGCTCCCGATCCCGATTCTCCACCAAAAGCTTAGCTCCAGGTATCGTTTCCGTCTGCTCTCAGAGCTCTGAAGCTAATGGAATGGGTAGATTGTCGTGAGGAGGGCTCCTTAGTTGGTTTTGAGCTTGGGCCTCCTCGGTTCTTCCATGGCTGCCACCCTCCTGCACCTGCCAGCCTCCCTGCTTCCACTTGGGTCAAGGGCAGATCCCCAACAATCAGGGAAGGGCCCTAGGTTGATTGGAGATTGAGTGTGGAGGAGGGGATGATAGCTTTTTCCTTTTTGCTTTTGCTTTTGCTTTTAGATCAAGCTTTTGGTCCCCCCCCCCTCCATTGATCAATCCTACCATAGTTCAGGGTTCAGTCTAAGGGCTGAATGCAAGGCCTAAGGTCCATGATTAATGGTTTGATGAAGGTGCTAAGGTTCATTTCAATTTAGGCTTGAAATTCACCTTTAAAGGGCTAAGTTGACCATGGTTGACTTTGGTCAACCATGGTGAGTGGGTTGACCCCACTTGGGGTTCATGGGTCCCTTAACCTCACACAACATAGGTTGGTCCATGGTGGGGCTCCAATTGGTTCAATTCAATCAAAGGGTGTGGATTTGACCAAAATTGGGTAAAGTTTGACTTTGGTCAATTGGGGTCAATTGGTCCCACCATGATGGGGCTTTTGGGTCCAATGAGTTCCTTAAAGTGTTTAGAGTGTGGTGGTAAGGTCAATTTGAACATTTGGAGTCAATTGAACCCTAATTGACTTAGTTTGGTTAATGTTGACCTAATGTTGACTTTGGTCAATTTCATGCAATTGGGTCCCACCAAAGTGTAATTCCCATGATAATGGTCTTCCTTAATGGTTAGGGTAGTATGGGGAAGGTCAATTTGGTGAATTGAGGGTCAATTGGCCTAAGGGAGTGGTATTGGGCTATGTTGATTTTGTGCCCTTGGTGTGCACTTAGCACACTCCACTTGGCCCAAGGGCCCTAGTGGCCACTCTGCACACCACCCATGCCCTAACACCATCTAGGGGTCTAGAAGGATTGTCCAATTGGAGCCACTCTGCACAGGTAAGGTGTTAACCTGTCCACCCGAGCTTCCAGCTCATGGACTAACACACCAGCTGATCCAACCCACCTCCTTCACTGAGGGGATCCATACCAGTCTGCATATCCACTTAGGCTACTCTTGCCTACAATTTAGTTCGTGTTATATTTAGAGTGAATCTTGGACTTCCCGCGGTGTACTCCGTAAGGGGCCCCTAACGGTACTACAGATCAATGAGCTCAACCCCACAATCCTCTTCAAGATAATTATTTTAGTTGGTGGATAACACTTGGTTCACCCTTAATCATTTCATATAGTAAAGTGATTTAGCTCATCCCCCGTCCCACTCAATTGGGTTGGACGTACCTCCTTTCCTTCTACAATGACCTTAACGCAACCTCACAACTAACCCTAGAATTGACCCTTCTTAAAACCTGATGGGCTATATCTCATTTACTGATTGGGTATAACTCCTCCCCACTACTTAGGGATCTAAATTGTCAAAAACTCCAAATTCTATTTTTACTAAACGCAGTCCACCAAATTCAGTTTTTACTAAACGCAGTCCACCAATTTGAACTATCCCTCAACCCCATAAGGGAATTCCTCTAAAAACTCACCTCCAGGGTCTGGTATAATTATCCTAGGCTACTACTGACCTTAATAAGGTATTGTCCAATTTCTATAATTTTCCATATTAATTTGGTATTTATTTTAATTCAAAATAATTAAGGACTTAAGCCAAATTACACATGAACAACCCTCAAAATGATTCCTCATGTTACATGAAAATTATCAGTAAGGTAATATCCCAAACAAAGGTGGTTCACTGAGTATCATGACCCTATGATGTCATTTGGCCTACCATAACACCATAATTGTATAATTACCAAAATGCCACTATAATTAGGAAAAATAGTAATTTCACTTCTGAAAATTCTACAGAAATTACCCAATGTTTATATGGGGACCTAGAGTCCTCTTCCAAAAGAATGTGTTGTTACCAAGTGATTTGACATTTTAACAGTATATGGCCACTCTGCACTTCGATGAGAAGTGATTCTGTTAAGCACCCCTACGGGGACTTCCCAGGAGGTTACCCATCCCGGAATTGCTCCAGCCTGAGCACGCTTAACTATATAGTTCTTTCACTTCTCATCACCAACTGAGCTGCAAAAGTCGTTCTTTTGACCCGGGCTTTACAGGCTTTACAGGCTTTCTCCAGGCCGGGCCCAGGGCGGCCCAGCAGACCCGGTCTAAATGCCCACCTCTGCGCCTTAGCCCAGCAAAAGTCGTTCTTTTATTTCTCTCGATTTCCTCGAGCGAGTGCAATGTAACGGACGCCTCCCAACTAATCATGGAAAACTTGTCTTCCGCTGGAACTTCTTTGAAGAATCCAGCAGCGTGAAGAAATCTCTATTTCTGGGGAGGAAATTTCTGTGTCAGACAGATTTGAGTATTTGTTTCCTTTAACTCTCTTGCTATGTAGTTTTTCATGTTGAGAGCGTATCAGATTTTTATTCTTAAGCCGGTGATGGTGCTGGCAGTTGTTGTTTCTCGAATGCCCATGCTTTTAAAAGTTTCTGTCCATGATTGGTTCTCTTGTGACCTTACTATAACCTCTTATACTCTCAATTGCTGTAGCGCGGCTTATGGAAACAATGCTTCTTAAACGTTTGATAAAATGCCTGAGAGAAAATGTGGTTCTAGGACAGCCCACATGGTTTCTTTCTTAGGATGCTGAGAAGTCACTTAAGTATTTTGTATACATAATTATTCAGAGATTTGACCGAATGAGTTCCGTTGATCGCCCGACCATGAAACTTGCGGATTTCTGGATTGCCATCGATCTGGATTAAGATCCATGGCAGATGTGAAAAACTGGATTTGAATACTGTCAGTTTGTTGGGAGTATGATTGAGTGGCACTTTTTTTATGACTTGCAGATGAAAGACCTCTTTCAATGGGATAAGATGGTTGCTGGGCGTGCGAATTTTGAAAAAGTGAGGATGCACCCCTTCTCTTTCAAGAAATTTAGGCACATGATGAATTTAAGTTTGTTCTCCACTGTTTACTAACTCTCTTTTGGTCTAAATTATCCTTATATATGCTCAATAAAGGTTTCTAAAAGTGGCTATGGGCTTGTTATCTAACTTACACTTTTCTACGTTTTTCAGTTGATTCTCAAAGCTCTTTTGATTAGTTGAAGTGAGAATGTGTTTTGAAAATTGAAGATTTTGTTTGATCCATCATCTGTGTGACATTAAATATTGATTTTAGGCTTTATAAATTCTTTGAAATACAATGGTTTGAAAAAAGTTATCTTTCCAAACATGTTTTCCATATTTAAGATCTTGCTTTAAAGAAAACAAAGACAAATGAGCTTTTGCTTTCTCTGCATTGTGATCACTTTGTTTCCATTTTTTCTGGTATAGCTAGGAATAAAGACTCTTCTGAACTGTACAGAAAATGATGTCAATTGCAAATTGACTCTATTTCAAATAAACGTGTTCAAACCTATAGAGTTCCGAGTTAACTCAGACGGAAATTAGCTAGCGCTTGAATTACAAGTCGCAGTCTAAGCCACTATAGGACCCTCATAAAGCTGTGGAACATTGTCCAAGTAAACTTCTTGCCCGACAAGGTGGTCAACTACTCACGTAATCTGCCAAAATGAGTTTTTTTTTCCATAATTTTCAGATATATCAGTATTCACCACTTCACATAGAACTTGCTCTAGAACGATTTTCTTCGTTTAGCTTAACCTCTTTCTAGAGTGACTACTATACCATGCTTTAGTTGTCAAAATTTTATTTTGATTCCTGTCTTTTTTTTAATAAGATTTGGATTTTTTTTATTTAAAACTGAAGAGAGATACAAAACATATGAAGCATGCCAAAAAAGGCTACAAAAACACACAAGTTATTAATACAAGACAAAAATAAATGCGGGCAAAGGCAAGTAAGCAAGCTCAAAAGTCCTCAGATTTTAAACTATCTAAAGACCTCCCACACACTAGTCTGTGAGGCGATGATCGCTTAGTGTAAATCATTTTGTTGTGTTTTTTACAACTTTAAGTTGCGACTCCCCAACATATACGTACTCATAGTGCTGCTCCTCAATATCTGAGTTATCCAGCTGAATATCTGAGTTCACTTTTTGCTCCTCTAAAAAACATCAATAGAGTTGATCTGTACATACTAATCATCTGAACCCAAGTCCTCGAAATCTCCAGCGTCATGGGCTACAAAATACGACAGGAGGTCAGCCAAAGGGACAACAGGAGCCCGAGAGCTGTACGGTCCCGACCGAGCCCGCCGACGCCTACGAGAAGCCGCAACAGATCGTTTATCCGCAGATATGCTATCTTCGACTCTCAAGTTATTCAGCACATCTGGTAGGGACGAAGGGGAGACCGTTGTCAGGACCGACGGATCCACCTGAGCCACCAACACTAGCACCACAGGAGAAATTTGTGGAGGCTGGGTACATATGCATGGCGATTCTGCCGGTTGTACAGTATAAATAGGAAGGCTAGATACATATGCATGGGGATACCATAGTGAGGAATTTGTGGATTCTTTTCACCTCAGTCGAACTTGTGCTAACCATCATTACCATATTGAATCAGTAGCCTGCCAACTCAGTGATATTCATCTAGATTCTTTGTTAAAATGTTGACATCCTCTACACTTGTGCCAAACGAGCCTAGTCAAGATATTTGCGGTCAATACGTCTGATTTTAACATTGGACCCTCACCTTAGAGGCTTGGAGCTAACGTTTCCCATGGGATCTGAATTGTCTGTCTCAAAGGTTCCTCGAGATCTTCCACTTGCTCCAATTACTATATTCAAAGGCTCAACTCCGTAGGAAAGGTTTTAATATTACAGTTCGTGCAAAAAGTCCTTCAACAAATTGATTTTCAACAAGATGCGGAGGGTTGTTGTGTAATGCACGAAAAATTACGAAAATTATCTAATGTGTAAGTGGTGTGTGCGATTAGCAGACTTGGTCTGCGGTTAGCAAATCTAACGTAACCATTATAAAACCCTCTCCCAATTCCTCTCTCCCTCACTTTTGCGTGAATCAGCCGCAACGCCCCCTGTCCCATCGCTCTCGCGAGCTCTCCCTCTCGCTCTTTGGCCTAGGGCTGCTGCAGATCCCTCGCCGTGAGCCGCCGTCGGAGCTTCCCCCTCTCTGTGCGCGTGTCATCGAGGAAGGAGAAAAGAGGTGGAGCCGCCCTTGTCCTTCCTCCTCGCCGCTCCCGACCTCCAGATCGCCCGTCGGCGTCGAGAAGCTCGTCGCCCCCCTACTTCCCTGTGTCGGTCGTAAGAGAGACAGAGGGAAACCGCTTGTTGCCGTGTCTTTCCATCCCCGACCTCTAGGGCTCGCGACTCCCAGCCATCGTCTTCGTCCAGACTAAGAGGAGGGCAAGCTCTGTGTGAGTGGCCAAGGAAGAAGAGCCATTGCCGACCCCTGCTGTGAAGAACCTTCCCTTAGCCGAAAATGGCTTCTAGGGCTCGATTTTGTTTAAAGTCCTGGGCTCGAGTTTGAAGTTGGGAAGGGGGCAAGTCCCAGTTTTGGAAGTTTCCGGGCCCCTTGTCGTGAAGAGGATGTTGACCAAGGCTTTGTCGTGGGAAAGTTGATCAAGACATTCCGAGAACCGCTGCAGAAAGTTGATTCGAAGCTCAAATCATCGAGTGGAGGCCAAGTTCGTGAAAGTTCCAATAGATCCAAAATGCGCGTCAAGGGTAACTATTTCATTCCCCGGTCTTAGGACCGTATTTTTTGTATTTTATGCATGTGATTATGTTCTGTGCAATGAGAGTCCCCTCACGCCGTTTCGGTTGAGGACGGGGACTCCGCTAGGGCGTGGGATTGCGACCCCGGCGTATGTTTGTGTGAACTGCACGTAGAGTCCCTCTCCCGCTACGCGGTGGAGAGCGGGGACTCCGCCAGAGCATGGGATTGCGACACCGACGTAGTTTTTCTGCTTTTGCTTTGCTTAGGAGGGCCACCCGCCTCCAATTGGACGCGGTGTTTGTTTCCCTCGGTTCATTGCGAACCCCCAGGTCGATTGTGTTCGTCCCCGTCATAAATGTGCATTAGTGATCCGACGTGCGAGTCTGGAATTAGACATGTTGTGTGAAGCCTACCCGTGGCGGGAAGCCCGGATCAGTGATGTTTCTGTGATGTGCATTGCGATTAGCCCTCTGTATGCGAATGAGAATGTCCCGTGCTATTCGTCGTAGTATTGCAGGAATTTGTGGGCTTTATTCGTGAATGCCCCGTTCCTAGGCGGGCCTGTGTTGGGCCCGGTAGAACGACGTTTTAGTGGGGTTTTGTTGGACGGGTAGATCCCAGTCAGTGCGTAGATTGCGCTTCCTTTGACCAGTCCTCTGCCACTTCGAAATGACAGTTGTAGGTCGTATCCTTCCGAACCAGTCCTCTGTCGCTTTAAAAAAGGCAGTTGCAGGTTGTCTTCTAACCAGCCCTCTGCCACGTCAAAAAGGCAGTTGTAGCTCGTGTGTCTTCTGACCAGCACTCTGCCACGTCAAAAAGGCAGTTGTAGGTCGTATATTTTCTGACCAGTCCTCTGCCACCTCGAAAAGGGGTAGTTGTAGGTCGTTTATCCCAAACCGGTCCTCTGTCCATCCTTAGGACAGTTGTAGGTTTTGGTCCTTCATGTTGCTACGATTGACCGAGTCGCGGTCGTACTGTTACTGGGCGTTGAAGCTTAGATCGTGTGTTTTCGGTGTGTTCATGGCACGTGCGTGGTAGTTTGAATGGTGACGCTTGGCGTGTCCCCTGACTCTTAGTCTTTTGTTTCTTGTTTGCATATTTTGGTTTGCGTGCGTGCTTGCAGGAAAGCGATGTACTCGCCCCGGTGTCCGCTAGGATGGTCGGGAGGAGTCGTTACGTTGTGTTGGTCAGCCCCATGCTGACCTTCGTTGCACCGCCCGTTTGTTCTTGGTTTCAGGTGGCGTAGCTCGTAGCGGGGTGTAGTGGGCCGGAGCCCAAGAGCTGCTGAGGAGCTGGAGTTTTGCTTCTCCCTTTTTGTTTGTCTGTACCTCTTTTGAAAGCCATGTAAGGCCTTAAGGTTGTGTACTTTACTTTTGTTGGAGTACTTTCTTTTGTTTGTCTGTGTACTTTACTTTTGGCGGAGTCCGCTAGGATGGCCGGGAGGAGTCGTTACATTGTGTTGGTCAGCCCCATGCTGACCTTCGTTACACCGCCCGTTTGTTCTTGGTTTCAGGTGGCATAGCTTGTAGCGGGGTGTAGTGGGTCGGAGCCCAAGAGCTGCTGAGGAGTTGGAGTTTCGCTTCTCCCTTTTTGTTTATATGTACCTCTTTTGAAAGCCATGTAAGGCCTTAAGGCTGTGTACTTTACTTTTGGTGGAGTACTTTCTTTTGTCGTGAACATTCTGGCCCCTTTGTTTTGGACTTATGGTTAGCTTCCGTTTCTGTTTACTCTGAGATGTATTAGTATGTTTTCTTGTATCAATTACTAACATTTTAGGCTTTGTGGATATTATATGTCGTGGGGTCCCGACCGGACCCATGTTATATTCTATTTGCAGAGCAGGGATGTTACAATTGGTATCAGACTTTAGGTCTCACGATCCGCTAGTCTTTAGGTTTCAGGACGAACCCTTTTTAACGGGTGGTGAGCACATACAGTGCAAGCGCCTAAATGACTAATTTTAAGCAGAATGTTCACTTAAGAATGACCAAAATCGTGGTTTTCGTGCACTTTTGAGAATTTAAGAGGCTCATGCTTAGTGATTTCCTCTATCTATGACTGCTAGACCATGTGCCTCATATGTGTAAGCATTTCTAATGACTGGCTGAAGTGCTTTTGACCTTCATTTCTCAAAAGATTGCGATATTGGAAAATAGAATGAGCACATGTAAAGAAATACGAATGTCAGGAGAATCGCCGCTATGATTTTGGTGTTTCCATAACTTAGGTATTGACCACCGTAGTATTCTGATAAGTGTTGTGAGTCTTTGTGGCTACCCCAAGCTTGTAGATGTCGGCCGACATGTCCGACATGTCGGCCGGCATGTCATTTTTGAGGGGGAATCAACACGTTACCGCCACATATCACGAAACTGGCGTTTTCCAGTATTGCGGCTGACATGTCGGACATGTCGGCCCGTAATGGCGGGTTATGGCGGCCATTAGAAATTAATAAGTTATTTTATTAAATTTTATAATTAAATCAGTTTTTATTATATACTTATATAGTTATACTACGTTTTTCCCTCACGACGACTCCTCATCTCCCTCGCGTCCTCCTCACGACGCTCTGGGCTCTCGTCTTCTTCGCTTGCCCTAATCTCCGCCTCTGACTCTCGTCTTCTTTGCAGCTCTCGTCTTCTTCGCAGCTCTCCTTTGGTTACACTTCGACATTTTGAAAGTATGCAATATTTTTTATTTATTACAAATTGATTAAACATTTGTTAGTTGTTTCATTTTCTAATATGAATTTTAGTATATACTTCATTAAATAAAATAATTACCATCTAATTAAAAAAATATTATGATATATAATATATATATACATATAATATTACAATCCGACATTTTGAAATGTCCCCGATATATCCCCCGCAATCCGACATCCGACATAAAAAACCCATACCGACATGAGTCCGACATCCGACATAAAAAACCCAAACCGACATAAGTCCGACATCCTACATCTGCAAGCTTGGGCTACCCTTATGCGAACATGACTAGTGGAATGAAAAGTCATGGTCTTTAAGATGAGATCTGTTGTAGTGATTCACCCGAGATAACTATAGATGGTGTCAAACCTTTGTCGACCTATTATTTGGAATCGTTGGATTACACATCTGCCGTGAGAAATTAAAAGTGTGATATATGAAAAGAGGCATCCGATCAATTGTGTTACCCCTACGCTTGATGGTGTGACCCTGAGGTGCGCAAGCGAGCGCATAAATTCACACTTAAGATTGATGATTAAGTAATGACACGTTATGTTAATGACGGTGATGAATTCTGATTCATGAGCAATAAAGTGTATTGAAAGGATGGGTGGATTTCCCGTCACGCTCTCTTTGGACAGTTGCAGGTTGCTCCTCTCTATAGCGCTCTTTTAGTTAAATATGAAATCTATTCTTTTTGTGCTGAAACATTGGATAGACCGTGAGTTTGATTTGAGAGTTAGGACCGGTAAGAGGTTCAGTGAAATTGGGAGGTGTGTACAACTAATTTTAGTTTGGGTGCTTTGTGTGCACTATGCTTGTGTTTGGAGCCATAGTTTGGCCTTGAGTTTGTAAACTCTGTGACTTGGGTCCTTGAGAGTCTGGTGTGGTTTTCCGGTTAAGTAAATGCCCAGGTGTGTTTGTAGGGTTTTGTATACCCTATATTGTGAGTGCCATGAGAGCACTAGGTTTGACTCAAGTCTAATATTCGACTTGATGATCTTACGCTGTTGTGTATTCCGTATGATGGATTACGTGCGTGGTGACTACTTTTGGCATCGTTTTAGCAGGGTGTGTTGAACCCTGTTGTCGCTAAGGTGTCACCTGTGAAGTCTTATCCTAAGACCGTTGCAGCAGTCATACATTGGATGTTGTGACTAAGGACCTGAGTGTTCTTTGCATACTGATTAGTTGTTTGTGTTATATAATGTCGCGTGTGTTGCTGAGTTCTTCTGTCTTTCTACTAGGGGATTGGTGAGGATGGTGGCCTCACTCCCTTACAGGAGACAACCACAGCTAGTGAAGCTGAAATAGGAGTGATGGAAGATCAGTGTGCCAGTGCGATTGCTGGTGGGACATCCATCCCTGTGGCATCTGCGCCTATGTCTGCTATTGAAGAAGCAACATACGAGACTCGTGATTGGGTGACTTCTTGAGTTGCCATCCACCTTTGTTCAACGGTGTCGAGTCGCCCGCTTATGCTCAAGATTGGTTGGAATTGATTAAAGATCTCATTTTGGCCTTAGGAGTCCCGTCGGAGCTTAGGGTCACTCTGATCTCCTTTGCACTTTTTGGGGAGGCTAAGAGGTGGTGGCAAGAGGAGTGTCGTGGACATTTTGCTCGACGGTCTTGGTCCCAAATCCCTGTAGAAGAGTTTGCGTCGGCATTCTGGGAACATTTCGTTCCGACGACTAGCCGCCTTATACTACAAGAAGACTTTTTGTTGTTAAGGCTAAAGGAGATGTCTGTGGAGACCAATGTTTTAAATATCGGATGTCGGCGACATATCGGATTGAGTTTTTAAATGTCGGGTGTCGGAAGTCGGAGACATGTCGGGGATATTTTAAAATATCGGGTTTTCATATTTTATAAATATATTTTTTTATTTTTATGTATATTAACTATAATTATATGTTATAAAAATAGAAAAATAATATAGCAAATAGATATTATTATTAACAAAAAATAATATAGCAAAAAATGAGTCATTTATATTACAAAATAAAATTAAATAGTACCTAAGATAAAATATTATTAACAAATACAAAATGATACATTGTAAAATATATTTAATAGTATGCAATAATTTTATTTTGATAACAATAAGTTTATTGCAAATAAAGAAGATTTAAATATTTTCATATATTTTTAAATAAATGTATTAAATATTTTTATATTTTTTGTAATATGAAATTAAAAATTGTGAAACAATTATACACAATTGGTGGTAAGAATAAAACGTTAAAAAAATCGAAATAATAAGTCTAATCAATTTAAACATACATAATATAATATTCATAGGCGATTTACACATGATGCTAGTTTGCTAATATAACATAAAATAAAATAGCGGGCGATATATTTAAAAGTCGTGTCGGCCGATTTATCGGAAAAAATCGGACATGTCGGCCTATATTTTACAAAAGGACATAATATATTTTTTTTGAAAAACATATCGTTTTGCCCTAAAAAATGACATGTCGGGAGACATGTCGGACATGTCGGAGGACATTTAATACCTCCAAGAGTTTTTGCGACTGAGCCGTTATGCTGAGCATGTCCTGGTGACTGATGAGGACAAAGCGCGTTATTTCTTTAAAGGCTTGCGTGAGGAATGGAAGATCAAATTGCGCGCAGCAGCGTCTATCAATTTCTCCATTCTGATTCAAGCTGCCCGCAACTTGGTGCTTGTCTTTCGCTTGGGGCAGAGTGAGTCGGAAGAGGAGTTTGAAAGAAATAGATTGCTAGCTGCGAATCAAAGAGAGCACATGCCTTTGAAGAATCCAAAGCTGAGAGTTCAAGAGAATCAAGGAAGAGGCAAAAGTCACCTATTGTCTGCTTTCTTTGTGGCCGTCAAGGTCACGGTGCGCGTGGGTGCCGGTCTTATCCCTGAAGAAGCAGTAATCAATGACCTCCTTTAGTCCTCCTTTTGTGTAAGGTAACATGCGTTGGAGTTTTGTGTGCGCGTGTAGTCGCACTTATGAGCAATGTTTTGTTATATGTGTCAAGCATATACCCTCTTTATTTTGGACCCTCGTTGGAGGTTTATCTTTCTCTTGTATGACTCTGAGAGTCAAGTCCATTTTTGATGACATGATAGTTTTTGTACATGGTGCTCGTGAAGCTTTAACATGAATTGTGACTATAGCGGACGAGTCGAAATTTAATTGTTGCGTACGATGTAGTTGTGACCGCATATGAGTTGGACCTCGCAACGTATTGATGATGAAAATTACTATCTGTGTTACTTGATAATTAATACGCTCGTGAAGAGTTTTTAGTCTACCACAAGATAGAGTGAAAGTGACTCCTTCAAAGTTGAGTTGTTGGCACGATACTATAAAAATTTATGTGTCGTGAGGTTAGAGATTGTTAGTTTGAGAACCTGATCTTTGGACGTGTGTCCAACTTAGTTGGAATCATGAGTAGGTTCACAAGTAGTGGAGTTCGTAGTTTTGCTTGGTAGGATTCGTACGGAAATTCGCACATGTTTCAACCCAAGTAAATGCCTCATCGAGATTGAAATATCTCGGATAAGGTTCTCTCTTTTGTGTGTGAGTTACACAAAATTCGGGTACTAGTTAATGACTTTGGATTGTGTATGAGCATTGTCACTCATGAAATGTGTATGTGGTGGCACTAGAAAGAGTGCAACATGTAAGTTCTACTCATAATTTGCTAGCATGGGTTAAGGCTCGTGTCAATTTGGTGATTTGCTTATGTATGAGTTGGATTGGTCGTAATAAATCGTGATGAATGCGTGCATGTTAAGGCTATTGCTCTACCTATGGAAGAGCCATGACGAAATATTGACATCTTTCATTGGAGGTTTTGAGTTGATAAGCGAGAATTGAAATTGTTGGTAGCAAAATGCGTGTTTATCATATGCAATGTTTGGATTCGTGCAAGAATCGTGGACTTAGCGTGAAAGATGATTCTAACGATTTAGTCGTATTTTCTTATTGCGTGGTTATGTAGTGATGACCCCTTTATGAGTTTGATTTCCTAACATGTTGGTGAATGGAAATTGTTATTGGTGACACTTGGTAAATAACACCCGTGAAACGTTGCTAGTCTATCCTATGATGGGTTGAATGTAATTCTTTTGAAACCGAATTATTGGCACGATAATACGAGAATATATGTGTCGTGAGTTGGAGATTGATGGTTTGAGGACATGATCCTTGAAATCATCGTATAGGGGAACCTATATGGTCGTGATGACCTATGTAGTGAAGCCTCTAGAAAGGTTTAATTGATTGAGCTTGTTGTTTGCGTTGAATGAAAGTGTAGAGAAAATCCAAGTGAAAGTGCCCTGTTGAGATTGTGATATCTCAGGCATAAATTTCTCTTTTGTGTATGGCTTACACAAAATGCGAATGGAAGTGATTATGTTGATGTTTGTACGTGTTGAATAGATGTGATGTTCTAGTATGATTACCGGCAATGATAGACTTGCAAAACTATCACAGTCTTGACGTGTTTGGAGTGTAAGTGAACTCACAATGAATTGGAATCAATGTAGTGATTTGATTCTCCTATGAGAGGTCGAAGTTTCTCGTTTTGGGAAGAGCGCGACTCTTCTCGATGTAATGGAATGACCATGGAGTGATGGAAATGAGAGTTCGTAAGGCTTTGTGGTTACAACCAATATGACGGGTGAATCCTTGTGATAATGTATGTAAAGATTCGTTGACGTTTGTATGTCCAAATCTAGGTTGATTCCCCGGGCGTTGAAAAGCCGTACGAATGTGATCCGTGACCTCCTAGGGTGGTATTTCACCACATTTAAGATCGCTTGGTTTTCCTTATGAATGTGTACATCAGTGTAGCGCAGCGGAAGCATGGTGGGTCCATAACCCATAGGTCGTTTTGTAATTTGACTTATGTATCCCTTGTGGCAGAGGCTAAGAATAAATTTCGGGACAAAATTTCATTAAAGGGGAGAGAATTGTAACGCCCGAAAAATTACCAAAATTATCTAATGTGTACGTGGTGTGCGATTAGCAGCTTTAGGGGTGCGGTTAGCAGCCTTGGTCTGCGGTTAGCAAATCTAACCTAACCCTTAAAACCCTCTCCCAATTCCTCTCTCCCTCTCACTTTTGCGTGAATCAGCCGCAAACCCCCCTGTCCCGATCGCTCTCCCGATCTCTCCCTCTCGCTCTTTGGACTAGGGCTGCTGCAGATCCCTCGCCGTGAGCCGCCGTCGGAGCTTCCCCCTCTCTGTGCGCCTGTCATCGAGGAAGGAGAAAAGAGGTGGAGCCGCCCTTGTCCTTCCTGCTCGCCGCTCCCGACCTTCATTAAGGGGGAGAGAAGCTCGTCGCCAACTACTTCCCTGCTGTCGGTCGTAAGAGAGACAAAGGGAAACCGCTTGTTGTCGTTTCTTTCCATCCCCGACCTCTAGGGCTCGCTACTCCCAGCCATCGTCTTCGTCCAGACTGAGAGGAGGGCAAGCTCTGTGTGAGTGGCCAAGGAAGAAGAGCCATTGCCGCCCCCTGCTGTGAAGAACCTTCCCTTAGCCGAAAATGGCTTATAGGGCTCGATTTTGTTTAAAGTCTTGGGCTCGAGTTTGAAGTTCGGAAGGGGGCAAGTCCCAGTTTTGGAAGTTTCCGGGCCCCTTGTCGTGAAGAGGATGTCGACCAAGGCTTTGTCGTGGGAAAGTTGATCAAGACTTTCCGAGAACCGCTGCAGAAAGTTGATTCAAAGCTCAAATCATCGAGTGGAGGACAAGTTCGTGAAAGTTCCAATGGATCCAAAATGCGCGTCAAGGGTAACGATTTCTTTCCCCGGTCTTAGGACCGTATTTTCTGTATTTTGTGCATGTGATTATGTTCCGTGCAACGATAGTCCCCTCACGCCGTTTTGTTTGAGGACGGGGACTCCGCCAGGGCGTGGGATTGCGACCCCGGCGTATGTTTGTATGAACTGCACGTAGAGTCCCTCTCTCGCTACGCGGTGGAGAGCGGGGACTCCGCCAGGGCATGGGATTGCGGCCCCGACGTAGTTTTTCTGCTTTTGCTTTGCTTAGGAGGGCCACCCGCCTCCAATTGGACGCGGTATGTGTTTCCCTCGGTTCATTGCGAACCCCCGGGTCGATTGTGTCCGTCCCCGGCATAAATGTGCATTAGTGATCCGACGTGCGAGTCTGGATTTAGGCATGCTGTGTGAAGCCTACCCGTGACGGGAAGCCCGGATCAGTGATGTTTCTGTGATGTGCATTGCGATTAACCCTTGGTTCGTGAACGGTAATGTCCCGTTCTATTCGTCGTTGTATTGTAGGAATTCGTGGGCTTTATTCGTGAATGCCCCATTCTTAGGCGGGCCTGTGTTGGGCCCGGTAGAATGACGTTTTTGTGGGGTTTTGTTGGACGGGTGGATCCCCGTCAGTGCGTAGATTGTGCTTCCTTTGATCAGTCCTCTGCCACTTCGAAATGTCAGTTGTAGGTCGTATCCTTCCGAACCAGTCCTCTGTCGCTTTAAAAAGGGCAGTTGTAGGTTGTCTTCTGACCAGCCCTCTGCCACGTCAAAAAGGCAGTTGTAGGTTTTGTGTTTTCTGACCAACCCTCTGCCACATTAAAAAGGCAGTTGTGGGTCGTATATTTTTTGACCAGTCCTCTGCCACCTCGAAGAGGGGTAGTTGTAGGTCGTTTATCCCAAACCGGTCTTCTGTCCATCCTTAGGACAGTTGTAGGTTTTGGTCCTTCATGTCGCTACGATTGACCGAGTCGTGGTCGTACTGTTACTGGGCGTTGAAGCTTAGATCGTGCGTTTTCGGTGTGTTCATAGTACGTGCGTGGTAGTTTGAAAGGTGACGCTTGGTGTGTCCCCTGGCTCTTAGTCTTTTGTTTCTTGTTTGCATATTTTGGTTTGCGTGCGTTCTTGCAGGAGAGCGATGTACTCGCCCCGGAGTCCGCTAGGATGGCCGGGGGGAGGAGTCGTTACGTTGTGTTGGTCAGCCCCATGCTGACCTTCGTTGCACCGCCCGTTTGTTCTTGGTTTCAGGTGGCGTAGGTCGTAGCGGGGTGTAGTGGGTCGGAGCCGAAGAGCTGCTGAGGAGCTGGAGTTTCGCTTCTCCCTTTTTTGTTTTTCTGCACCTCTTTTGAAAGCCATGTAAGGCCTTAAGGCCGTGTACTTTACTTTTGGTGGAGTACTTTCTTTTGTCGTGAACATTCTGGCCCCTTTGTTTTTGGCTTGTGGTTAGCTTCTGTTTCTGTTTACTCTGAGATGTATTAGTATGTTTTCTTGTATCAATTACTAACATTTTAGGTTTTGTGGATATTATATGTCGTGGGGTCCCGGCCGGACCCATGTTATATTCTATTTGCAGACCAGAGATGTTACATGTTGTCACTGGCGTTGGTTCTCATCATGCTTTAAACATGGGGAACCTCTGATACCGCTTTACACAACGAGGAAACATTTATTATTAAGAATCAATAACCCAAACGCAGAATTAGGCATCGATTGTTAGGTCTTGCGTGGACACACTATGCTTAAAATGATTCATACTTATTAACTAAATTCTTGGCATTTATAGTACAAAGAGATCTTGACGTAGGAAGAATCTATAGGCGGCGGATGAACGATGCCCTAACCCTACATGCAATGCAAATCTGCAAGCACATGATTTTAATAATATCCGACGGCGAATTCAAAATCAGATAATTAATAATTAAATCACACACATATGATTTTAGCAATAGTAAAATAATTCTTTAGGGCAAAGCAAATTTGGTTTTTCCTCCGCGTGGAGGGCCAAAGCAAGAGCGCACGACGGATAGTTCATGCAAATCACAAAATAATCTAGAACCAAAGTACTACGATGATATTTATCAAAACGAGTATAAGCTCACAACACGATATTTAAATGATGAAAACAAAAGTTTGTACAACAAAAAAAACTCACAGAAGTATGAGAGCTATCGTAGGAGAGCAGATCCGAGATTGTGAAGGCTAGGGTTTGGCGGGTTGTGAAGGTGGCGGTGGAGGCTTTAGATGGTGGTGGAAGAGGGCTTGGGGTAGGGGTTACCTTTGGGGAGCGGGAGAAGGCCTAGGAGTAGTCACCTAGGGTTCCACGGAGTCGGCACCGTGTAGGGATCACTCGAATCCGAGATTCACAATCTCCAACTGCAATAGCCCATGACAACCCCCATACACTCTTATTTATAATAAAGATATATTAGGGCATCCCACCATTGACGGGTATGATTGGCCGGAGATGGGGTAGCCCGATTACATCAAAAATAAAGCAAAAATGACAATGTAACATATGAAATCGCGTCTGAATGACGGGTCAGACGCATCTGTAGAATCAGATCATCGATCAGAGTACGCCATATATGGTAAGTAGCCAATCGGCCCCGAACGGGCCCAAAACTCGTCCTCCGCTGCGGGTCCGCGTCTCCTATCCACATCATTCTCCCTAGCTTGAAAGAATTCATCTCCTGATGAATAGAGATCGGAATTCTCTCGGTGTATGTCAGGTAAAACTCGATGAGGTCCACCAGAGGTCGTCCAAGTATCATCGATGGTAAAGTATCCTCGCCAATGGTACTCCTGTGTCTGACTGACTAGCGCGGCTATGCATGCATGAGCCACGATATCACTAATGCTCTCTATAATCCACTGATGTGCTGGAAGTCCCGGTGCGATCACTGGTGCAGACGATGAAGCCATAGACGACTGACCCAAAGGCAGGTGGAGCTCAAAAGTGGACTGGGTGCAGGACTGAGGATGTGGAGGTATATGCTCTAAAGGATATAGGGGTGTAGGCTCAAGAGGATCTCCACGATATGAATCCACATGCTCGTGAGGCTTGTAGTACGGCGTTAAGTTCTCAACATTAAATATGAGACGGATACTCATGCTCGTCGGGATATCAAGATCATAGATATTTGCTCCGATCCGTCTCATGATTGTGTAGGGATCCATTCGCATAACGCTCAAGCTTTTAGCAGGCCTCCTGCGGAGCCTCACAACGCAGATTCTCACCATCACCTACTCGCTTTCATGAAATACCTGCTCTTGCCAACGAACAGCATGCGATTTATAAGATTTATTACCATTATTGATTCTCCGCCGGACCGACTCATGACACACATGCAAACAATGAACAAACAACTCAACAGACACATGCAAATAATGAAGAAACGACTCAACAGACTCATGCCAATGATGCAAATGAAACACGACAGACACAACATGCTCTCTATGGGGGCAGTCTGACAATGACCTGGAAATCTATAAAATGAGGTGGCCTATCAGGAGGCTCTCTCAGTGGAGTGTAGAAAAACTCATCCAGTGTGCGACGAGTGTCCAGGTGATCGTGTGAGACATCAACATTCAAAGAGGAGCTCATAAGTTGCCAAATGTCTTTTGGGGATTGTGACGCATCAGGGGGCACATCGGGAGGTATGTATGAAAATTTATCGCGGATGCGACGATCACCTGAGTGGATACCAGAAACACCGACGATAGGATGTGACTCAAGAGTGTGGTGAGTGCCCATGTAAAGAAAGAACTCATCTGGTGGGTCAGCAGGCGGTGTGTCCCAAAATTCATCAAGAGTGTGATGTGTCATAAGGTAGGTCCTCAAAATATAAGGAGTATGTTCAAGTGTACTTAAGGAAAGCCCTACATACGCAATGCTCCACTCAAGATCCATTCTCTATGGCAAGACCAGAGACGATAACGAAAGAAACGCCAATAACTCAAAACTCATAAACAAGTCTCACCTGAATCTTATCCTCACCAGGATGCGGCGGCTTATTAGGAGGCTCAACAGAGGGCTCGTCGTAGAACTCGTCAATAGGGTCATGATCCTCCAGACGAGTACCATCGTAAGGGGTAGTGTCCCCATAAATGGGTGAAATAGGCACTACGAGATCAGCACCGGGCTCTCGACCCTTGGTTGTGATGTGGCTCAGAACAATGACAAGGGGAAAGTGACATAGACCTACTCTCAAGAATGAGTCTATTGGAGCGGTGTCAGTAAGTGAGTCCATGTTAGGGGTGCTAACTAACCCAGGGCATGACAGAAGAAGGGGTGTAGGTGTGGGACACATAACTATTGAATCAATAGGTCGCTCAGACTCACTCTCAGTCAATTCACAAGAGATGAGTTAGAAACAAATGACGGACCACCCACCGGACTAAGTACCTCACTGGGTTGAGAGAAATCCATATCAGGTGTCATTTCTATCGTGTCTGGCGGAACAGTGGTAGGCAAAGTGGTGGCCTCGGTATGGGAGAGACTCGTACTGCGGAGGTCAATGTGTGAATCCAAACGGCTAGCTCTTGTGGATCTCAATGACTGTTCTTGATGAAGGGCGAGCTGATATATCTGCTCAAGGGACTTCGAGCTGTGATAAGCCAACTCAGTACGTATGTCAAATCGAAGTCCAGACCGAAATCGGGAAGTGGTCATGGCTGGCTCCTCCCGGATATCACTCCCCACAAGTAACTCATCAAAACAATCCCTGTACTCAGCGACAAATATATATACTTGTTGAAGAGAAAATAATTGTTCGAGCAAGCGACTCCGATACGTTGGAGACAAATACCTCTGACACAAGATACACTTCATATCCACCCAACTAGTGATGCGATGAAGACGATCTCGCTCGCGGGTCCTCTCAATGCTAGACCAATACGCTCTCGCCTGATCTAGAAGCCTAAGTTTCGCAAACTTGATGCGCTGCTCACCGAATAACTCAAAATGATCAAGATAATACTCTATGTCCACGAGCCAATAACTGAAAGACTCGGGACTCGATGAACCGTCAAAAGATAGGGCATTAGCACAAAACTGTCACTCGAGATCTCTCTCAAAACGACGACCCTCATAATAATCATCCCTAAGGTAATCGAGTCGTGTCGAAGGATCAACACGATCCGCTCGCTTGCAGGGATATGAACGATGACAATCATCACACTGATCGTCTCTAGCACAGTGGAATCGTGTCGGTGGATCAACACGATCTCTAGAAGTGGTGTGCTGCGATCGAGAATAATCATCGTAGTAACGTGAGAATCTCCCTGAAGGGGCTCTATGGGAGCAGGTGTAAGTGGACTCGGGATCCCCAAATAGAGGAGAGCAATATTAGTGATACCTACCCATGAAGAAACCTATAGACACTACAACTGCGTATCAAAAGAGTGCTCACAACCTACCTCTGATACCAATTGACGCAGGACAAATCTATAGGCGGCGGATGAATGATGCCCTAACCCTACATGCAATGCAAATCTGCAAGCACATGATTTTAATAATATCCGAGGGCGAATTCAAAATCAGATAATAAATAATTAAATCACACCATATGATTTTAGCAATAGCAAAATAATTCTTTAGAGCAAAGCAAGCTTAGGTTTTCCTCCACGTGGAGGGCCAACGCAAGAGCGCACGGAGGATAGTTCCTGCAAATCACAAAATAATCTTGAACGAAAGACTACGATGCTATTTATCCAAATGAGTATAAGCTCGCAACACAATATTTAAATGATAAAAACAAAAGTTCGTACAACAAAAAAACTCACATAAGTATGTGGGCTGCCGTAGGAGAGTAGATACGGCAAGGTGCGACGAAGCGGCGGCTGAAATCTGAAGTGATTTGGCTAGATCTAGAAGGGCGAAGGCTGGATCTGACAGTGGGAAGCGGGATCGGGCCGAGGGGAGGTAGATCCGGCTGTATGGATGCGGATCCGGGCTGTGGGAAGGTGGATCTTGCTGTTTGGAGGTGGATTTGGCTGTGGAAGGGCGATCTGGATGGAGGGCGGCTAATTTGGTTGTAGGAAATGAGATCTGGATGTATGGGGGCTTGAAGGAGGGGCGGTGCATGGTTGGGGTGGCTGAAGGGGGGCCGGCGACAGACTGTGAGGGGCTGGAAGGGGCGGCGGCCAGCAGGGAGGTGGCTGAAAGGGGGCGGCGGCAGCAAGGAGGTGGCTGGAAGGGGGCTAATGTTGCTGGACAGCAACCTGGATGGGTGGCGGCTAGGGTTTGGAGGGTTGTGAAGGTGGCGGCGGAGGCTTTAGATGGTGGAGGAAGAGGGCTAGGGGTAGGGGTTACCTTTGGGGAGCTGGAGAAGGCCTAGGAGTCGTCACCTAGGGTTCCACAGAGTCGGCACCGTGTAGGGATCGCTGGAATCCGGGATTCACAATCTCCAAATTCTGCAATAGCCCATGGCAGCCCCCATACACTCTTATTTATAATAAAGAGATATTATGGCATCCCACCATCGACTCCTAGCCCATGTTGGAACGATGGGCCTGACACATCCGTGGAGTCGGATCATCGATCCGAGTACGTCTTACATGGTAAGTAGCCAATCGGCCCCGAACAGGCCCAAAACTCGTCCTTCGTTGCGGGCCCGCGTCTCCGATCCGCAACAGATCTTCTCGCAAGATGCATACGATTAATATAAAAACAAATATATCAGTAATTAGTCATAACAATGCTTATAAATGAATGTGTTAATTATATGCCTCGAATCCTAACCCAAAGACGAAGTAGGCATTGATCACGACATGAGAATTTTTGGGTATTTTGTAAATGTACTGAGTGTTATATAAGCTCCTTGTTCTAGGGTTTGGGTCAATTCGGAAATCTGAAATCTTCCCACTTTTGGTAATCGCCTCTGTTCTCGATCCAGTGAAAAATGGACTGCTACTGCCCATGGACGTAGCCTATTTTGGGGTGAACTACGTAAATTTGTCTTCTGTGATTTTTTTTTGATCGCTCTACTCTCATTTTCGTAGCAGAATGAATGACACAATTCTCTATATTGATACAAACCCTAAGATTTTATGCCGAGTAAAGCATGGCTGAGCAACTTGTAACGCTCTTTCAAGCGACCATGTGGTCCATGTTTTAGTCTTCCGTATATTACCTTTATTTTTCTTCTTCCAAATTAATTGCACTTTATTTTTATAACGGGGAAGTAGGTATTCCATATTATGCATTCGGATAAAGCATCTCTCTATGCGCTTCCCTCTTTCTCCAAAGTCTGCACATGCATTCACAAGTAATGTTTTCACCGGGATCTTTTTGTCATGGAGTGTGGGCCATGAAAGGCTCATTGTTCCACCATTATTTTCCCTTTTTCATTTGCGGTATGCTTTCAAGTATGCATTGTTCTTTAAAGTATCTTCTTTTCTTTGTTTCAATATCAAAGCAATAAGTCAAAAAGTTTGTCAAAGTGTACCTTCTTCCTTTTTCTTCCATGAAAAAAAACTGATGAAGTGTGGGGACATCAAACGAAATGTTGTACTAAATCCAACTCCAGTATGTTTTTTCATTTCATTAGCACTTGTTACTATATAAACGCCTTGTAGTTCTAGGGTTTTGGCTGAAATTTTTCGTGGGTTATCATGGGTATTTTGGATATTTTGTAAATATACGGAGTGCTATATAAACTTCTTGTCATTCTAGGGTTTGGATAATTTTTTGGAAAATTGAAATCCAACCACTTTCTGTAACCATCTCTGTTTTTGAAAAAGTGAAAAATGGACTGTTGATGCCCGTGGATGTAGCCCATCTTTGGTTGAACCACATAAATCGAGCTCTTCTGTGTTAATTTTTTGTTTTGTTTTTCATTATACTGTCGTTTCCGCAATAGTTACGTACTGGCACACTCAATGGCAGAATCAAAGTTGGACAAGATATTTCAGTGGTGAAACTCATATTAAACCAACAGGCTTAAAAGCATGAGTGAGGGACAACCAACTTACGTTTCACGTATTCGGCTTGGGCCTAAATCATAATCTCACACATCTTACAAATCTTTTCCTCACGTGAGAGCTCTCCATATAGTCCAATGCTCCCCCTCAAACCGAACCTTTCATCATCATCATCAAGTATAATGCACCAACAAGCACACTCAATGGCATAGCCTTTTTGTGGCCATTAACCTTATCATGAAACTTGCTCAGCCGTGATGGAAGTTTGCCATAAACTTAATGAATGTACTTGACCCTCGACGAACCATCAACTCTGTTATCACATGTTTAGAGCAGAAATAAAAGGGCGCCAAACTTGGGCTAGATACACCAGCAAACTCACACTCTACAAAAAAACTTGAACTCATTGGTGATGATCAACCACATAGATTTTCTCAGCCAACGTTTACTTCGCGTGCCTGATGTTAGTCTAACCAATGCTTCTGTGTTCAACGACAATGCTTTCAGAATGTGTATTCATGTTTCTTTAAACTCTTCTTTTTTTCCTTTGTTTCAGGACCAAAGCAAACAGTCAACAAGCTTACATCTCTTTCGTCCATGAGAAAAATTGAAAGGCTGGGGACCACCACGCAGACAAAATGTGGTACTAAACCCAGCTCCGGGATGTTTATTCATTCCATTAGTACTGGGGTATTTTTGTATACCCCATTACACTCCCATCACATAGTTTATATGAATTTTTGTTCTTTCTCCACTGCTCTTCTCAGTCTTATGTATTGTTTTGAACACCATAACACAATAAGTGGGAAAGTGGAGAGTGCGGTGAAGGGATCCATGGCTTGTAATTAAATTTTTAATTGATAAGTTGAAGTGAAAGATTACTTCGCCTCTTTCCTTCTTCTGCTTCTGCTCCCACACCAGTTCCTGTTAGGCAAATCTAGAATTCTCACTTGCATTGCATCTGTCCTGATCACTAGCATGTTCGCCTCTCCGCCAATACTAGCATAAGCTAAAGATCGCCCACTTCCTGTGGGAAGCACTCACAGCATAGCCACACCAAGTTCACCTCATTTTGTATGAATTTGTGGCAAAACGATCATATTTCGATCGCAAAATGATCATATTTCGATCGCAACTTTTCAGAAACAATCATTTTTATCTTCTCCACGGAAAACTTTTGGCCCCTCTGTGGAGAACCTTTGGGCTCTCCGCGGAGAGCCTTTGAGCTCTCCCCGGAGAGCCCAATGTCCGCGGAGAGCCAAACGGCTCTCCGCGGATAACCTTCATGCTACCTTAGCCAATATTGCGCTGAGTTTATTAAAACACCTTTCATTCACCCATTGAACAATCAATTGCTATTATAGACAAATAATCAAATGTACATCTAAAATGTTTCCAAAATGACATCAATCATATACAAAATACTTGAAGATTTCTGCACAGATCTGAGCTCTATACACAAATATTTTTGTATGCCAGTCTGTGCAACTTGTCCAGCTTATGTCACCTGGCTTCGCTATATGCTCCATATACTTCATAACGAATACACCGCAGTCCACGGAGTTGTCCTGCTGTGGTATACCAGTACAATAGATGATATTCCACTTTGAGAACCCTGCGTGTTTTTTTTTCACGGTCGCTTTCTGGAGCATAGCAACCTGCATTAACACAAATATGTTAGTGCATTAGTAACTACGTAATGTACACAACTACATTGCATGACATTGAACAATACTTACAGCCTTTTTAGCGGTATCTTTCCGCTTGGGGTTATGAAGTGAGTCATGCACTAGCCATTTCTTCTCTTTAACAAGACCCGCCAATAAGATCCAGTGTTGATTTAAACATACTGGCATTATAATTAATGCGATTTTGTTGAGATTCTCCTTTGTAATGTCCTGGACAAATGCAGTCACATCCTTCGCATCTGGCTCCTTGTACACAACGGTCTGAACCTATATAAATTGCAACATTTTATAGCAATAGAGACAGAATTAACAATGTACAAGCATAAGTAGAGATCATACCACAAAGTTAGGATTGATATAAATAAAAGGACGATACGCATTTTCATCCCGCTCTCGGCGCAAAGTCAGGATCTTTGCGTATGCGTTAACATGACAATCTTCGGCGTAATTATTCATCAGCAGAGCTTCCATGGAATCTCGAAATCCAACTATATTCCATTTATTAAAGGCTATGTCGCCCCTGAAATATGATAAAATCATTGTCAATATAAATGTATATAGATAAAATTGTTGAAAATATAGCAGTGTATAATGTCAAAAGGGTACCTCGATGTGATGGAGCTCATAGCAAAACTGATCATACTTCTTTCTTCGTCCGTTATCATAGTTTTCCCTGGATAGTCATCAACGAACGCATCCTCTTTAACAGGTTTTTATTCGGGATTTTCCCTTGTTTTAATGGGGAATCTTTAATACTTATAATGCTTGAATCCTGAGGGGGAGAAGGGGTGGTCTCGGTGCGTTGTGGGCTAGACTTAGGGCTAGAAGGGGCAGAGGAACGACGAAGGAGTGCGTCTACATCGGCACTCAATGATTCAAGGTTTTCACCTATACTATGGCTAAATGAAACTAGATCTCTCTGAGTCTTTTCTACTTTATTGTCTAATATATCAGCCTATTATTAAAGGCTCCTACAAAACTATCTATTTTGTTATCTAATATATCTAGCCTATTATTAAAGGCTCCTACAAAACTATCTATTTTGTTATCTAATACTTGAAACTGAGCTAAAATCTTATTCTCTAAATCTACCCAAAATTGTGCTGGAGGGAGAGATAGTGTGCTAGGTGGTGGGGGAGGTGATGATGTGCTGGGTGATGGGGGAGGTGATGATGATGAGGGAGGTGGTAATGATGTGGGAGGTGGTGGTGCAAACTTCATTTTTGTTACTACCCTAGATGGCGAGACCATTGGTTTTCTCTTAGATGTGGGAGGTGGTGGTGCCCACCGTGTTGTCACGTCTGAACATAACAACTTCTCTGCCGGTGATATTTCATCTAGTACTTCCAACACCTAAAAGAAGAAATACAACTATTGTATTGGATAGTTCAAAAGTGGTTTTTAATCGAATAAACTAAATTATTTACCTGCTCATCCAAGAGTTTTGGAACACACCCAGCTCTTTCATTGAAAATGAGACCTTCTCCGACCATCTTAATATTCGTGGCCTCAATGACGGATAGTGCGGAGCGATGCTGGTGGTGTGCTCGAGGAACCAAATCTATATCAAACATTGCAATAGTTTAGAACATATGAAACAAAATTCATTTTAGGAATTAGAAATATCGATACTTACAACGAGAACATGGGTGCATCCATAGATGTATCCCATTGAAGACTCTGGCCAATTTTGCAGTTGGCCTTCTTCTGCAACAGGTGGCAGCTTCTCCACCATCGACCTGAACGACCTCATAAGGAAGGTATAGATCGCTTCTGGCCAATTGAACTTTTGAAATTTCTCCAAGCTGGAGACCTCCTCGAAGAACATGGCATCCTCTTCGCGCTCGAGGGGAAGAAGAAATTGCACAGAAGGTGCAAAATCAATATCTTCATCGTCACAGGGGACGACCCTTTCTCCATCGATTGAAGTTCCGTCTTCAAATCGGACTTCGTGAGCGGTCCAAATGGCTTGGCAGTCAGGATGACTTCCTCCCCATGGTTCGGCAGACCCAATATCAATGCCACGTCATTCGGGGAGATGGTTAGCTCACTCGATCCAATGACGAAGACATCCTTCTCTATATCATACCAGTTTAGTAGACCGTAAAGAAGGGGAGTCTTCTGCGGTGCACCACTATAAATTGAAAAAACTTATATAATTGGATAATAAAGGCTCAGATCAAACAAAGAGCATACATAAATTCAGCAAATCATTGAAGATTTAATCAACAAAATTTAATTTTTGACATACATCAAATTAGTCAAAAAATTTAGCTTATCATAGAGTTTTTAAGTCTACTTGATCAAGGAGTTGAGTCATATGGATACGTACTACATGACTTTGAAGAATAGGCCCACCATATATAAAAATTTGAAAATCCACTATAAAGGTCTGAGGAGAGCCTTTTGGCTCTCCGGGGAGAGCCTTTTGGCTCTCCCCGGACACCTATAGGAAGTACACGAAGAGGTGGTCCATTTGATCCCTCATAGAACTGCGTTGAACTGAATCTTCCATGCGTTTCCTTGCTCCATCAGTTTTTCTTGATCTTCTCTGAGGTGATTTAGACCCTTGTGCTAAATTACTCTGTTTTTACTGTAGCTTTTAAAATTTCCTCTGTTTTGGGAGAGCCGCCGAATCTGAAGGAGGAGCGACTGGTCGTGGGATGTGGTGGAGTAATTTAGAGGTGCGGGATCGGGAGTCGGGGTGGCGGCGGCGCGTCTTGGAGTGGGGCGCCAGATCGGGACTGGAAGCGGCGGGTTGTGAGAGGTTGGGTGAGGAGAGTTGGGAGCGGCGAAATCGTGGCGGAAGGAAAATCGCCACCGCCGTCGCAAAACCTGGGGAAGAGACAGAGATCGGCACGCTTGGCTTGACGAGTTGCAGCTCTTGCGGGAGGCGAAAGCGTATAAGAGAGGAAATGGTCGGGGGAGGAGAGGGGGCGCTGGTTCGCGGATGGGAGGATTGAAATACTGAGCGGAGAAAACAGCAGCAGCGAGTCTCTTTTGATGTCGTGAGAGGTTGGGGGCATTTTCGGGATCGCATAAATTCAGTCAAAATCAGTCGACCGGAGTGAGGCCCGACCGGGGGGGGGGGGGGGGCTAATCCTAAAATCAGATTTTTTGATTTCTCGTACATGACCCAAGGAGACCTATATATAGGACCCGTGATAGCACATGCGTAAAAAACTCTTAACAATGACTCGATACGACTCATACATTCAACTCATGATACAACTCAATCCATACATCTCGACTCATACATCAAAAGGCTCGTAATAATATAACTGCTAATACATAACTGATGGTGTGAGATCCATAACATTAACCGCTAATACATAACTGACATTGTGAGATCCATAACAAAAACATCTTAGCTTTGTTCTCTTATAAATTTATCAATTGAATGTTATGCTTAATTGTGAGTTTTAACTCCACAAAATTAAAGGAACAACTCTTGGCGATCATCCTCATGACTTTGTAGCAACTTCCGATGGTCCACTATAAGATATGCAAAAGGCTAAGAATACTGACATCGAAGGCCTCATCATAACTCAAAACCTAGATGAAAAATGTTAATGAGAATACGATAAGTCGCCGTATAATATTCGGACTTATTCGGAGGTCATTTGATTCGTCATTTGGATGGCTTGTCTTTGCTTGAAAGCGAAATAATATCTAGAAGCCATAGTGGTTAAACTGAGCATATTATGATGTGTTCATGGATGATTCAGGACGGTAATAATTTAGAGCTATATGATGAGTCGATCTTGAAGAAATAAAAATGTGTATGATGATTCTATAATAATACTAATATTAATTATAATTTGTATATGTTTTAGTTCTCATTTTATATCTTTACTATACATTTCATATGTTATTTTATGTAAATTCGTGTTTAGTGAGCAAGGATATGATAAAGTGTCTGAATGAAGATGAAATTAAGAGATTAAAAGGAGCAAACCAGGACAAAAAGGTGGTGTACAAGGCCAGAAGGCATGGCCTTGTCATGAGACCATGTGCATGCTTCTTCACGCATTCAAATAGAGAGATACACGGTTGATGGACACGGGTTGGTCATGAGGCCGTGTGGAAGTGCTGGAGGATGGTTGTTATGAAAGGACAACTTTTGGCCAACACGGCATGGCCGGGTCACCGGGCCGTGCAGGCTAATTTTTAGCAGAAGCTGTATGTTACTAAAGTATGGAGCTCGGGCGAGCCTTCCAATATGTGCATATATCTTTGGCGTTTGAGTTAGTCTTTTTTTCAATCGTGTTATTTACTCAAAAGTAGCAGCATATGATTTTGCTTCATATATTCACGGAAGCCTAACATAAAATTTTATCCGTCGTAGTCATCATCCATTCGTCCTAGTCCTAAGAATCACATGCATAAAGATGTTCTTCTTAAAAATATTGATAACAATTCAACTTCGAGCGCATGCCTAAGATATAGGTAATTTGAGAAATAGAAGTGCTTGATCTGAATATGAGACTTATGTGGATGTGAATGCATTGGAGACTGTATGATTAGAGTATTGCAGTAAATAACTAATTAAAATGATGTCTAATTAGGAGCACAGTAGCTTACAGGATTTTGAATGGAGCAATACACAATAATTCACATATAATTGTAGCGCAAATATTTTCGGCACAAAACGAATAGGTCTAGTAAGTCAGATGGTTTCAAGGAAACACAAATATATAGTATTGCATCTAACAAGATATAGTCCAAGCATATAAAATAAAGAAACACAAACAGTAAATTATGACTTAAGTGTGCAGACGGAGACAAAATGTGGCAATGATGAAAATCTAAGAATTATTGGCTCCAACTAGAGAAGATGATTGCTGGGTAGAAGGTCAAGGAGGGGTCGGGTAGGGAGTATGGTTTATGGATAGTTGGAAAATGGGGGCGGCGAGAGATCTGACTTAAGGGTGTGGCTCGGGAAGAGGTCAAAAGGGCTACGACAAGCAGGGGTTCGACTGGATGAAGGAAGGCTTATGTAGGAGGCATGCTTGCAGTTCGTAGGATCAAAGGGTTGTGGTTTGCGTAATCACGGGGAAAGCGGTTTGCGGAATCAGGGAGGAGGGCGGTTTGCAAAAGCGACAGGGTTGGGGGGCAGTTTGCGTAATTGACAGGGCTGCGGAAATGGGGATGAGTCGATTGACGGGGATGGGAGGGTTGTGGATGAAGATGTCTTGGAGTCGCACAAAGAGAGTGTTGGATTTTCTATACATCAAATGAACAACATATCATATATGCGCATCGGAAATAACAAACAAGAACAACCCAAAAGAGTTTAAAGATCTTACGATTTTATGAGTCAAGAAATAAGAAAGGTAACAACAACGATGTACCTTAAGGGGATTGAGTCAACACTCAACCAAGATGCTCCAAGAAGAAATCTCGAAGACAAACTCAGAGTCCCAAGCGCAGAAATCAATCGGCGCCTCAATAGAAGTCCACACGAGTGAAAGAGAACCCCATGACTCTTGCCCAACAAGATCTGGCATGGAGAAAGAATGCCCTCTACGTCTCCCACGGACTGCTAGATCCGACGATGGGGAGAGGCGGCGGCGATCTCACGGAATGCGGACGGAACTGGCGAAACCTATGCGGAACCCTTCTATTTCGGCTCTCTCAGTTTCGAAAATGAAGAAGTCATTCTGGTGGAAATCCAATTGCTTCCTTTTATACCCAAGGCATAAAACACTCCATCCGCAGACCCGAGACTTTATTGGAGTTAACACAGAATTTCGTCGAGTAGACCAAATTCATCAAGACATTTCGACGAATTCGTCGAGTAGAGTATAATTCGTTGATACAATTCGACGATTCGACGTGACGAATCAATACGTGTTCCGTCGAGACAATCTCGATGATTCGTCAAGTATAACTAATTCGTCGAGACATTTCGACGAGACGAATTAACACATATTTCGTCGAGACAATGCGACGATTCATCGAGTACAACTCAATTCGTTAAGATACTCTCGACGATTCGTCGTGTACTTCCCTTCCCATCGAGACGTTCTCGACGCAACTCCAATCAGTCATAGGATTAGCCCTCCACTCATATACAATATGAGTAAGGCCAACACAATCCTTCATCCAACTTCTCCAAAACAGTTATGTGCGACCCTATAGGCTCAAATTGCGTTGGCAGTAAGATTAACTGTTTGATTGCTTTGAGATCACCTTGGAAACACCAACAGAGAGGCCTCTCAGAGTCATACTAGAAGGAGAAAACCGACGGTTTATGCAAACCAAACTTTCAGCCTCCTCCAAATTGGCGCATGCGCATGACTATATATAGGATAACTACTAGCAATCGAATCAGACAACTCATAATGTACGAACCGATTGGTGTCAAATATAACTAAAAAAAATAAAAATAAATATAGGAAACCAACTTGGAACGACCATTCAGACGCATTCGTGGACTTGGATCATCTGAATGGGTAGCAGATCACTGCCTCCTACAAGAAGAAATGTATGTGGGCCAATAATCTCCATCAACTCTGTAACACCCCAATAATCCCTTTTGGATCCTTATGCTCACCTTGGAATAATTTGTGAGGATAAAGATCCGCCTCGCAAGATTCTATAGTGCAACTAATGAATTTTGTTCTATTGGGTGTGTGAATAGTAATTATAAAGAAATGCTCTAAACATCCCAATATATATATAATTATATCCCACTACTGAGAGTTTGGAGCAATTTACATAGCGTTTTGGAATGTTTCCATCAGACATGGCCTAGAGCACGGTTTGTTTGAAGCCCTGTATTTAAGCCTCCAAAATCCGGTGAACCACACGGCCTAGCATACGGTTGTATCTGAGGCCATGTACAGGCCCAATTTTTGACCTTATGAGGAATTTCTATCCCGAGAGAGTCACGGCTTGGCACACAGCCGTGTACCAACCCGTGTACCCCGAGGTCCTTAAGTAAATCGATACGGCCGTGTGCCAAGCTGTGTATGGGCCCAAAACTCAATTTAAAGATGAAATCTTAGCAATTGGATGAGGACTTAAGATATAAGGGTTGAGATTCATTCCTGACCCTATTAGGCCGGGATTTGGGGGAGTTTGAGTTCATTTCTCATCTCCTTTTCTCTCGCTTGAGTTTGGAAAAGAGGAAGGCTAAGAGGAGGAAGGAGGATATCCCGCCATTGGAGGAGCTCTAGAGCTTCAAATTACGAGCTGAGTCTAGATCCGTAGAGAAGAACCCATTGCGGTCGTTTTCATCAGTTTCAATCTTCGTTCCATGGCGCGAAAGCGAGTTCCAAGGGTAACGATCCTTCTGCCCATTCTTAGGATGTGTTTTGTCCATTCCATTTTGATATGCAAGCATATGATGAGTCTCCACCGCTAATTAGCGGAGGGAATGAAATCCTTTGGTTCTTTGGAACCCCGGGCCGATTGTGTCCATCCCCGACATGATGTGTATGTAGAAATCCAGTAGTCGTGCATATTTAGGCATTATGCGTGAAGTCTACCCGTGGTCGTAAGCCTGAATTGGTCATGCTTGGTTTGACATTGCATTTAGGTTAAGCTAGTATGCATGTCGGAGAATGAATCCATGAAAGTACGTCATCCCGTTGTTGAATTTGAGAATAGTTAAGTTTGTAGAGTACCCATCGAAAGCCCCATGGTTGGTTAGTGGTTGAATGCAAACCTTCACCACATTGTGGCATGAAGTCATCTTGGACCTCCTACGTCGGCAGTGTTGGATCTGTAGGCGCCCTTAGAGAGGGGGGGGGGGGGGGGGGGGAATAAGGGTTTTAAATTTTTTTAAACATAATTTAGTTTATTCAAATGTGTTAACTGTATTTACTAAAATATTTCAGTTAAGACACTACTGTAGGCTTTTTATGAAACTAGGTTGTACTAGGCATGAGAGATGTGAACTCTGTTTCTACCGCCAACGGTAGCATTACCGCTCGGCGTTAGTGACAAAGAATGTCTTTTCATTTAGATTTCAACGATAAAAGATAGCAGGACAATATTAGAGAAAAAACATATAGTATTATTACTTTAGAAATGATTACAAAATCTTATCCCAATAACGTTTGGGATTGAGGCGAAAGTATAAAAACCCTTTTTGGTTTTCTATACCGACCCTTCTCCTAAGGACCGATTGTCTCTAGCCTATATCTCCCCAGATGAGGCCTCAAGTCGCCCCCTAGATCTAACCCTAGACCTAGTCGCCACACCCACGAGGTGAATTCTCCCAAGTCCTCGCAAGGCCGTAGTCGTCAATCACGCGACGAATTCTCTATTGACGATAAAAGAGTTACAAATAATAAAAACTAAAACATCAAAGAAACTTCCTCAAATGATGAACTTGAAGATGAAGTCGGCGTGATTGATCTTTCTTCAAGTACTTAGCGTTCACGAACGTTGAAGGAGTTCTCTTGGCTTGCAAAGAGGAGGCTCTCATGAATACATGAGTTGTCTCTTCGATATCTTCTCAAATCAGCAAATAAAAACGAAGGCGGACCGCTCTTTAACTAGACTCGAATCCTAGCGCCAACGGTAGTGCTACCGTCGGGCGGTAGTCTCTTTAGGCAACAAGCTGGCACGCGGATATAGTCATTTTTGGCAACATTTTGGCTCCAAAATTGGCATCCCCTCCTACCCTGCGACTGTAAGGTTAGCGCGCCGCGTTAGCTTTATCTCTTTCTTAGCCTCCAGATCTCCTTCCTTTCTGCTCCTCAATCAGCATCGTGATCGCAGGACTTCCATAACTTACCGTTGGGCGTTAGCCTTAATGCTCCGCGGTAAGAGTTGTCATATTCAGTCTCGACGACCTTCCTTTCTCGACGAATGTTGCCTTTTCGATGAAGTTTCCAAATTTACACACGCTACCGCCAGCAGTAGAATTAGTGCGCCACATTAGTACCAGAGCTTTGACCAGGTATGGAATTCGATGTCTTTCAAACTTATAGGGACATGAGAACAGATGATCCTGCACACTATAAACACATGACAAGTATGATATGTAACATCTCATTTCCTATTAGAACCCTTGACTTCAATTAGGATAGGACATGTGGTGAGTGAGGTGAGTTTGAGCTAGATAGTGATCTTAGGTCACCTTGAATTGAGAGAACTCAAGTGTGAGCCACTATAGGGGCAAGTCACTTTAGACCAAATTAGCTCAAATTGAACTTACAGATGTGAATTATCACCACCACCACCATATCCCTAACCCTAAAGGAGTCATAATTGACCAAGAGCCCCATCTTCTGGTCAACCAATTTAGCCAAATTGACCAAAGTCAAATCTAGGTCTAAATAGCCCAATTCATCTCGATAAGGTTCAATTCAGATTCAAAAGGCCAAATTGATCCCACCAATAGTTGGTAAACCTCTAAAGGAGTGCTTCAGACCCAAAAGCCCCATCATGGGGTCTTCAATTAGTCCAATTTGACCAAAGTCAAACTTAGGTCAACATAAGCCAATCCTTCCCTAATAAATTCAATCCACCCCCAAAACATGAAATTGACTTCACCCCTAGTCTTAGAACATCATGGGGGACCCAAATAACTCAAAAGCCCCATCATGGGATCATCAATTTGACCAAATTGATCGAAGTCAACTTTTCCTCAATTTTGATCAAAATCACATCTATTGGTTAAATTGGCCCAATTGAGGCATCACCATGACCCAATTAACATTGGGGGATGGTAAGGAAACCAAGGTCAACATTTTGGACCAGTCAACCCACCCAATTGACCAAGTCAACATCAAGGTCAACCATGATCAACTTTAGGCCTAAATGGAGAAATTGAAAGCCCAAACCAAATCCAATTGGGCTAAGGCCTCAAACCAAGCCCACCCAGCAGCCCAAGGGTGTAATTACCAGTCATGCCCCCTGGAATTTGAAAGGGATGACATGCAAGGGGTTAAAAATGACTTTTCCCCAAATCCCCATTAGAAAACAAGAGGAGTTTGAGGAATGGAGGCCACTTGACACTCCATTCTTCTGCCCAAGGCCATGCCTGAGCTCCTCAATGAATGTACAGCTGAATTGTTAAAATATTTAGAGGTCCGGAGTGAAGTAAACATGCGGAACACTTCAACACAATCCACAAGCGAGACAATCAATGACAATGGGAAGACAGAATAGTGCTCTTGTATTAAATATCTCTTTACAGCGCGAGACATACATGACGAGACATGAGTCATTAGAATCACAGAGGAGTGAAGCACAAGACACAAAAACAAGCCGCCAGCAAACTGCCAGAGCAAAGACCGCCACACCGCTCAAACAGGCAATCCGCACGGCTATCCCTGAGACCGCGCGAACAAAGCACAAGCCGCTGCTGTCAGATCGCAACCACAGACCGCACAACTCGCTGCTTTATTCAACTGCTGAAAACAACTGTCTGCACTTCTTGATCGCCCAGACCGCACAGTCTCATGATCACAGAAGAACCTGCGAACACTTGACGAAGAACTGCTTCCTGCTGTAAGACCGCAACTCAAGACCGCCCGACCACTTAAGGCCACCAGATCAACTGAGTCCGCTGCACAGTCCAAGAACTCCTAAACACAGTCCGCACAGAGAGACCGCTGCCGAACTGGTTTATTCAAAGCTGGAAAGAAGGGAGAATGCTGACGGTGATTGTTAGCCGCTAACCTGCGAATAGAACAACCCGGTCTGACAACTCAAACCGCGCGACCTCAGAAAGAGACCGGCACAATCAAGCCATCTTTGGTTCTTACAGTTCTTGCATATGAATGGCTACCCTGGCGTCCCTATTTATAGGCAAACGAACGGATATCGTCACCGCCCCCAAGGGATACAGTCACCTTCCTTATTAAAGCACGCGGTCTCCAGTACCAGACCACACGGTCTCATCAAGACCTTATTACACTTAAGCAAAATTATCCAAGACAACATGCCAAGAAACAAACCGGCAGACCGCCCGGTCTCTTATAAGATCGGGTCCACATGAACATTTTGACACAACAAGTTGACCGCCAGAACGAACTCATGCAGACCGCAGTACCAGACTGCCCGGTCTAAACTAGAACAAGGATACTTGGGCAAAATAGGCAGACCAAACACAGGCTGCCAACACCAGAGACGCGCGACCACACCAGCCAGGTCGCCACACCGAGCTCGCGGTTTCTAGAGGAAGACCTCGACACAAGTCGCGCGGTCTCTGCGGTCTCCAAAAATAGACCGCCTGGCCTGACACTTCCACTTCAAAAATTTAACACTCCCCCTTGAAGTGGGAAGTGGAAGTCATCCCAAGTAACCTCCTCAACCGTGTGAACAGTTCCTTCGACAACGGATTTGTAAATATGTCTGCGACATTATCCTTGCTCTGCACATGCTCAACCATAAGAGATCCCTCCAACACCTTCTCCCGAATGAAATGATGTTGAATCTCTATGTGCTTGGTTCGTGCATGACAAACTGGATTGTTCACCAGTTGAAGGACACTCTCATTGTCACCCCGAAGCAGAGTAGGACCATGCACCTCCCTATGAATATCCTCCACAAGCCTCCTAAGCCAGATGGCTTCCTGAGCTGCCAAAGCCGAAGCTTTGTATTCAGCTTCCGTGGTAGAGACAGACACAGAATCCTGCTTCTTGCTGCACCTTGATATAGCTGTAGAGCCTGTCATAAAGACTTATCCAGAAGTCGATCTCTGATCATCTGAATCTCCTCCATAATCAGCATCCATGTATCCATGCAAGCAAAAGCCCGAGTCCTTCCCATAGAAGAGACTCAAATCATAGGTGGTCTTGACATACTTCAAAATGCTCCTCGCCGACATCAGATGAGGTTTCCGTGGATCTGCCATATACCGACTCACCCGGCCAACCGCATAAGCAATATCCGGCCTCGTGATCGTCAAATATATCAGACTTCCGACCAAAGCCCGGAACACCAAAGGATCAGAAAGAACCTTCCCCCACTACCAGAAAATGGACTTTTAGCCAGGGCAAATTGTCGTGGCTAAAAGTCCAATTCCTTGGCAAAAGACTTTTAGCCACGGTTTGCCCGCGGCAAATGGGTGTGGCTAATGCGAGCGTGGCAAAAGGTATTTGCCACGCTCAGTCTGTGACTAATAATCTTTTGCCACGACTTTTAGCCATGAATTTAAACCGTGGCTAAAGGGATTGATTTCAATAGTTATTTGCCACGGTTCCTCTACCGTGGCTAAAAGTTCATTATTAGTCACGGTATTTTGTCGTGGCTAATACTTTGCAGATTTTTTAAAAAGTATTTGCCACGGTTTGAAACCGTAGAAAATACTTGACATATTTATTAAAAAAAAATTTGCCATTGAAACTGTGACAAATACTTGAAAATTTTATTTAAAAAAATATTTGCCACGATTTGAAGTCGTGGCAAATACATGTTTGATTTATTTAAAAAAATTATCACTATCTAAATCTATAAAAAATAATTAAATATATTTTAATAGAATAAGATGAGTGTTATCCGCAACCCAAAAATAACATCATTTTACCAATTAGACCTACAAAATATTTTTGCGCGGAAATATTATATTTATGATGTGTTAATTTTGGCTACTGTTTTCATTCAAATGCCCAAACCTGAAATGAAATTTTGGCTATTGTTCGTATTATAATGATCACCAATGTTAATCCAGTCCAATTTCAAATACTCAATATGATAATGCATTTAATCTAGTCCAACCTGAATAAAAAGTAAGACAGAAAATGTTCTTTTAAATACCCTCCATGTGTATTATGCATCCGAGCAAATAGTTCTACCTTCCTGGTCCTTGGACTGATTCTCTCCAACATTGGGTACATCTTCATATAAAATAAAGACACTATTAAGATCTTTCCTATAATCCGAACAAGAAGATCAGCATAATAAATACAAAAATAAGGATTTTGAGGCCCAAAACCACCGCTGAATCATGAGAGATACTATCAGCTAGCATTTATAGTTAATACAATTTCAGTCATAAGTGGTATCAAATAGAGTTAAATGCTACCTTTTCCTTCTCTGGGTACCATAATCTCTTGAATCTATTTGAATGGAAAGCATATCCCTTAATCTCCAATTATCCTGACCGAAATAAAATCTAATAAAGACAAGAACAATCTGGAGAAATGCTTCCATACCTAAAGCTGAAGATCCAGGAATTATGATCCTTAAGTGCACATCTCTAACCTGGAGAAAAAAATCTACATGAATTCACTCCACAGCACAAAAAAAAACATGAATAATATTTTAAACAATGTCATGACATTCTTACTATACATTACACTGTCTATGAAATAAAATACTTAAGACCACCAATCAACTTTTCCATTTACATAACACTCACCAAATAAATAGTATGTTGAGCAAGAAAGTAGTCATATAATACACCTCACTGAAGCAGGGAAGCATTTACTGCAATAAGAAGCAAATGTAGCTCAATGGAATGCATTAACTATACCTGATGGTAGATTTTTTACTAATGTTTTTTATTCTTATGCACAAAATTAGTTGATGAAAACTCTCAAATAATGATACAGATAGACTTGAATACATTTAGTAAAACCTAATAAATTGAGAAGGATGAGCAATCACAAGATCTTATTACAACACAGAAGAACAAGAAATATATTTTACTAACCTTCCGCACTTTTGAGAAGAACTCATAAACATCTCTCTCAGTGTGGCCTTCAATGTCATTTGCAAACTCAACAGATAAAGAAAAAAATTAGTGCAACCAATAAATCAACCCAATGATATTGTTTGTGCATTTTGAAAGCATTAAACCAACACTGTCAATTCAACCATAGCTAATGTATACTAAAACTGAAGTCACTGAACACTTAATTCTAGTAGCCTTCTCAAAGTAGATTATCATGGCTCAGTTGATCATATGCAGTATACTTTTGGGTATTGCATTTTTGATGGAGCCTAAAATATAGTGAAACAAATTGTTGCGACACTGTCTAGTACTGCGTATATATGTTTCTAGCAATCCACACAAGCTTATATTTGTTTCTAGCAATCCACACAGTTACCTTTGCTAAATCATTAGGCTATGAATCACGGTTAAGGGCCAGTTTGGCGGCGAGGTCAAGCGGGCGCGAATTTCATCTGCGCCGCCCGGCCGCCACCACGGGAGGTGCGACACGGATGAAATCCGCCCGTTTCCCAAATTTTTCAGCGGCGGGGTTGATCCCCGCTGCCCGATCGCGGCCCCGCCAAACGATGTAGGGCTGCGGCCGGGCGGTATGGTCCGTCGGACCGCCGCGGATCAGCCCCGCCAAACGGGGCCTAGATAACCATGACAAGAGTAATTGTTCCACAGACTCTTGCCAAATTAAAACTAAATTAATCTAAGTATAACATGGAGAACGCAATTCTTATCTATCAACCATTATACCCATGATAGTCCTCTTGCACTATTTAATCCAGAAACAGGAGAGCAGCAAGAGATGATGATGTAGGACGCTGGGCCCCGACCGCACCCCGTGGCATCACACCAGCTAGCGGACCACGGCCAAGCACGCCTGCCAGAAGGACTGCAGTCCAGACATCCCAACCCGTCTCTGCGCCTGTTCTCAGCGCAGCAGGTTGTTGAGGCTGGGGCTCGATCCCCAGACCTCCTTGATAAGAACCACTCCTAACATGCCTTATCACCAACTGACCTGCATCAGATGAACATGAACATGAGTGGATGTGGCGTGGTCTGCTAGCTGGTGTGATGCCACGGGGTGCGATCGGGGCCCCGACGTCCTGCATCAGATGAACATGAGTGGATGTGGCGGAAATAACATTCAGCCAAGTCACTGTCACATGATTTTGGTAATTTCAAATGGAGAAGAGGAGGTAATCATAATTACAAATGGCAAAGATAAACCCTGTGTAGTGGCGTTAAGGACTAGCAAATAAAAATGACAACTAAAAGTATGGGCCAAAGAAAGGATATCCAAACTGTTATTACCTGTTGGTGTACTTCAAGTATGAGACCTCAATCGCCCATGCTCCTTCATGATTCTAGTCTACAAATATATTTCGCATAAACATTTATCCATCTTGTAACTACACAGATACCAAGCATAGCCAATGATTCATGTGTTAAATAAGATAAACTACTCAGACAAAAAATACCAGACAGCAACTATTATCAAAATGAACAAACATGTGTGGTTGAAAACACCAATCAAAGGCAGGTTAACACAAAAAAATAAATCAAAAGCAAAATATACATGCTCATAAACCCCATTAATAAATGCATTGTACAAAAAATCAAAGGGCAGAAACAAATAATAAAGGCCACGATGGAGTGCCTTGAAACCTGCACATGCACACATACATACAATTTCGTCAACATATGAACTAGAAAACACAAATACATCATAAACACACACACACGCACACCACAAAAATACATGCATACACCACACACACATACACACCACAAAAATACATGCATACAACCACACACACATTCATGCACACACCATGAAAACACACACATACAACCACACGCACATCCATGCATACACCATAAACACACACACACACACACACACACACACACACACACACACACACACACACACACACACACACACACACACACACACACAATAAAATACATGCATACAACCACACACGCCATAAAATACATGCATACAACCACACACAATTAAACATCCATACACACACACACACTTACACATACATACACTCTTATACACACCATAAACATGCACACACATACAATGCACCATCTACACACACATACATTAAAATACGCGCATACAACGCACCATCTATACACACAAACATCCACACACACACACCATCTATAAACACCATAGAAACACACACATACAAACAAGGCAATATTATGATTGCAGTTTAGTAGAGCACCCACTTAGTCTACTAAAGAATGCTCTCAAGCTAACTTCTAAAAAAAATTTGCAATCATGAACAACCAATTTATAAATTAAAACTCAAAGATTATATGCAAAATTATTAGAACTGCAATACATCTTGCAGTGCAAAGCATTGAACTAAAGGTGAACTTAAATTGCAAAAAAAAAAAAACAAATACATGGCTAATTATGCAAAAGAAGACTTTTTGTAGTTTGAAGTCGGTAATCATGGACAAATTAGTCACACCAATACGAAAAATAACTCATGGCTTCACTTGCAGGTGTGAGGATGATAATTATAGGAAGAACATGGAAGCTTACTTGATTTGTGTTTGGGAGGATCGTTGTAAGAAGATCCTCATTTATTACAACTGGCAATGGCGACATGTACCTCATTATTCTAGGCATCCCACTCATGCTGTTTATTGACAGAAGAAAAAAAAATTTGGACAGATAAAAATCGTCAAAAAAATAAAAAGCGACCATAGAACAAAACATTTAGGAAGCAAAAAATAAGTAGAATTAGCACATCATAAATATAAACTTGTTGTTGATGTAGGAGTAGGGGGTCCTGTCAAAATAGCATTAAAGATATCCTCATCAATAGAAATCATATATAATTTGATGCCTTCCATAATGCAAACTTATTAAGATTGCACATAGGAGGTCTTGTGCTTGAGTATTCTTTGTTCTGTGCCATGAGTTTTTAGAAAAAGAAAACTCTAGAAAAAGTTAAGATCTAATTGATCTTTTGATTTAGGTGTTAGTCTGTGTAATCAATCAACCAACCTCTGATACCAATTGAATGTGAGGTTGGATCTTAGATTTACTCTAGAGGGGGGGGGGGGGGGGGGGGTGAATAGAGTATTAAAAGTTTTTAACTTATTTTATAGCTGAATTAAAATACTGATATATATGTGTGTGTATAACAGAGTGAGTATAAAAACAAAACAAAATCACACAGCATAATACATAAAGAAAAAACACAATCACAGAAGACACAAGGATCTATAGTAGTTTCCCAATCAAACTGGGTACATCTACTCTTCTACCACCCTTGGTAGGAATCCACTAGGTTTTTGATCAGGTGCCCTATCACCAATGGGATTTTTGATCAGGTGCCCAAACACCACTGAGCTTTTGATCAGGTGCTCAAACCAATCAAAAGATTTTGATCAGGTGCCCTGCCACCAAAGGGTTAACTTTTGAAGGAGTAAGAACCATGTATAAGATGGGATAAAAAGGGTAAACAAAAAGGTTTATGAAGTTCTTCTCTGTCAACAAGCTGAGAGAAGACTAGTGGATTGTTGTGTTGTAAAGCTCCCCCTGTCTGATAGAAATTCTTGACAGTTGAAGGATGGAGCTTTCTCTTGAATGTAGAATATCTTCCTTGATAGCAGATAAATCTGAGAGATAAAGAGTTCATCAGATTATTGTTGTTCTTTGAAGATTAGAACCAGCAGCTGAAAACTGAGAGAAGAATGTTGATGTTCTCAGAGAATGAGAATGTTGCTGTTGAGGATGAACTCTGTAATTCCTTTTGACATTTTGTATATCTCTCTCGACTAATTCTTTCACTGGTACTACTCTTCTTCTGTCTTTTTTTTTCCCTTAGACAATATATGACTGATTTGAAATTCAAATCTTCTGGATAAGGAATATAATATTCTGAAAAGATATTTCTTGGAACTGCAATCTGATTCGGCAATAATAATTAATTCCTTTTCCTTTTCCATAAGAGTATCTTTTTCCAATATGTCAAACAGCTACTTTCTCGAGAGAAGAGAATGGAAAGGAATAATTAAAGGAAGGATCAAATCTTGACTTATCTGATAAGTGAATAAGTCCAAATAATAGAATAGATTCGTTGCTGATTAGTCGATCTGAGTTCAGAGAAAATAGACCACCGATCCATCAGAAATTTTGAGTTGAGGAGAAAATTCATCGAGCTAAAAGGTTGAGTTCGTCGAACTGAAAGTTGAGTTCGTTGAACTGAATCTGGAGTTTGTCGAACTGAATTAATTCGTCGAACACAATCTGGAGTTCGTCGAACTGAATCTGGAGTTCGTCGAGCTGAGAAGGAAGTTCGTTGAACTGAAGCATGACGTTCGTCGAACGCAGAATAGATTTCGTCGAACGCAGAATGGAGTTCGTCGAACCCAGAAACTTGGAATTTTTCCCAAGTTCTAGCTAACTCAGACAACGTAAACCTTGACCCTTAGACTATACAATAGGGTCAACTTGAGTCCTAGACACAGATAGTGATCCTAGCCCAAATCATTAATAGGGTTGTTCCAACAGATATGGCCACACTAGTCTGTTTCTTACGTCTCCATGAAATTAGTCTCCTTCCTAGGAATTGACAAGTCCCACTTGTACTCTTCCTGTCTTCCTTTCAACCTGCAAAGTCTTCATCTGAAAAACTAATTAGTTCAAAGTCATTGTTTCTACGGTACCAAAGGCCAAGATGTTGGCTGCCCTTAAGGTATCTCAAGATCCTCTTTGCAGCAGAGTAATGAGATTCCTTAGGGCATGCTTGATACCTAGCACAAACATATGTGACATACATAATATCTGGTCTACTAGCAGTCAGATATAATAGGGATCCAATAATTCTTCTGTACATGGATTCGTCAAAGGGTTTTCCCTTTTCATCCTTGTCCAGGGAAATGTTGGAACTCATGGGAGTTTTCATGGTGGAGGCCGACTCCATCCCAAATTTCTTAATAAGCTCCCTTGTGTACTTAGTTAGAGAGATAAAAATTCCATCATCAGACAGTTTTTTGAGGCTTAAAAGTACTTGAGCTCTCCCATACTGCTCATCTCAAACTCCCCCTGCCTAAGGTTGGAAAACCTTTTGCAAAGGTTGTCATCAGTAGACCCAAAAATTATGTCATATACATAATTTGGGCTTGGACACACTTGTCCTTTGTTTCCCTAAGAAACAATGTACTATCTATCTTTCCCCTCAAGAATTTGTTCTTGATGAAAAATCTAGACAAGGTCTCATACCAGGCCCTTGGGGCTTGCTTTAGACCATATAAAGCTTTCTTAAGTAAAAAAACATGAGAGGTTAGAGTTTGATGAACAAAACCTGAGGGCTGCTCTACATATACCTATTCCTTCAGATTTTCATTTAGGAATGCAGACTTTACATCCATTTTGTAGACCTTGAACCCCTTGTGGGCAGCATAGGTAAGGAATATCATTATGGGCTCTAACCTTGCAACAGGGGCAAAGGTTTGGTCAAAGTCTATGCCTTCTTCTTGCCTGTGCCCGTTGGCTACCAATCTTGCTTTATTTTTGATGATGACACCATTCTCATCTAACTTGTTCCTGTAGATCCACTTGGTGCCAATTATGTTGTGTCCTTAAGGTTTTGGCACCAACTTATATACCTTGCACCTTTTGAATTGTTGTAGCTCCTCTTGCATAGCTTGAATCAAGAAGGTGTCTTGGTTGGCTTCCTCAAACTTCTTGGGCTCAACCTGAGATAAGAAGCTCAGAAATAGAGCTTCATTGTGAGCCCTACATCTAGTGATCTTGTGTCTTCTCATAACAGACCCTTGGGGCTTGCTTTAGACCATATAAAAATCTTGTGTCTTCTCTAAAAAACTTCACGCGCTGATCTAACACACCACTATCGGTGGTAGAAAGACTGCGACAAGAAACGATAGTATACTGATCATTCAAGTAATATAAAATGGGTGAATTTCCCCAAGTATCAATCTCTCAAGGAACACACTAAGGTGGAGTTATTTTTTGAGGAAGGACTTTAGATTGAAGTCCTTTAGGTCAGATGGATTGCGGAAGAGGGGAATTGGATTATGAAAATAAAAGAAAAGAAACTAAACTACTCCTATGCAGGTCGCTATGCGCTGCTTCGCCAGGCGAATGGAAACTATGCAGGCCGCTATGCACTGCTTCGCAAGGCGAATGGACGAGTAGGCAAGCGGATGGAGTAGTTCGCACCGGAGGGAGTGAGGTGGATTATACCGGCCGTTAACACCGCTTAACATGACGAGTGGAAGAGTAGGCTTGCGTAATGGGCTGAAGGGTTATGGCAGAAGGAAGATGAAATGGGGGCGCTCCTCACTTGCATAATCCACAGAGATAACTTCACAAAGACATGAAATATACTAAATGGCATAACAAGGTTTAGCACACATTATCCATACACACAAATGATAAAGGAAAACAATACTACAATATGAAGGGGGTGAGTTTACAACCAAGGGGAGGAGACTCATCGGAGGTTCATGGTCGGAATCTAGGGTTATCAATCCTTGTCCGAGCTTGGAATCCAACTGCTGTCCGGGGTCAGGAAGAGCTGTCACCTTCTTCTAATGTACCAGTCTTCTCCATCAATCATCTTCAATTCCGACCTCGCCGGAGAACTTTATATATGAAGCAAGAAATCCCTCAAAATGGAGCTTTGGAGGTGCACGAACAATGGAGGAGGCCAATAGGATGCTCCGGCTTTAGATTTACAAGAGAATGGCAGTCGGAGCTCCTCCCGAAGGTGGTCGGCGATGGAGCGGCAAAAATGGCGGGTTGGTGCGGAAGAAACGGCGCTCCAATATGATCCTGTCTGCCCTAAAATCACAGATCCTGCATTTTTATAGGCACAGAATTGAACATCGCACACGATCAGCGGCGCACGACCAATGGTCGTGCACGAAGAAATGCCACTAATCATGCACGCACAACCTGTAGCAGAATATGGAATTCCAAAATTGCACACGAGCAGTGGCGTACAGCTAGTGGTTGTGCGAGAAGGAATCCAGTGATCGTGCGAACTGCTCGGGTAAAAATGGTGGAATGCGCAGGACCAGTGGTCGTGCGCCTGATCGTGGGCGAACAAAAACGCACGACTAGTGGCCTATTAGGCTAAAATTGACCCAACCCAACTCCGAGCGTCCACACAACCCCTATACCTACATGAAAACCACTGAAAAAGGCATTCACATAATCCATAGAACTGGTATATCATTATAGAATAGATCGACTGTAAGGCGTACAAGAAATCACACTAAAATAGGCCAAGAAATGTACTCAGCGCTGAAATACATAATGTGATCCAATAGAACAATTTATGCGCAATAAATGAAGTGCATTGGCAAGATAAAAGACCCAGATAAGTCCGAAAATAGCTATATAAACCAGACTCATCAGTGCTCTGGATTTGCCCGTGTGTTTATACGCACGGTCGGTTTTGACTGTGCGTGAGTAAAATTGCTTGAGCGCTCTACTTCGTCTTCTTAGGTTTCCTGGGCAGTTAATATCACATGGTACACGCACGGTAGTGCATTCGAACGTGCATGACCAAATTGAAAGTGCACAGTGTGCCTCTGAAAATTCTCTAGAGGGTGGGGTGAATATAGATTTAAAATATATTTACCCTAACTATGCATACAATAAAATACTAAGGTATTATGCATTAAACAAGACTAGCGCAGAATAGATAGATGCTGTAAATATAAAGCAGAAAACAATAAGCTATAAAAGGGACAACACAGAAAAGGCACAACACAGAAGACACAAGATTTTTATAGAGGTTTCTCAAAATGCGGGTAGTCCTCACTTTTACCTCCCTGGTAGGATTGCACAACATGTGCCAGAGTCTTTTGCTAAGGAGACTCTTAGAACCAAAGATCTTTTGATAAGAAGATCTTGAACCACTCAGATCTTTTGCTGAGGAGATCTTGAACCACTCAGATCTTTTGCTAAGGAGATCTTGAACCACTGAATCCTTTGGAAGAGGGATTCTTAAAACTCTGTACAAGTAAAGGAAATAAGAAGGAGAAGGTGAGAGGGAGAAGGAAAGAATTATGTTCTTAGAATTCTTTAGAAGCTTTGTTGATGCTTCTGGCTTTCTTTCACTAGATCTGATTTGAAGAACTCTTGCTTATGATAATGATGATTTGCAAGGGTTGTTTTGCTTGATCCTTTTTCTCTTTTTACTTGTAGTAGTTCTACTGCTATATTATGTTGAAGAAGAAGTAGTAGTGTATATTCCTATGAAGAGAGAGTTCTTCTGTAAATCTGTCTTTTAGGGTTTGAGGAGGAAGAAGATGAATGCCCTAATCAACATCCATAAGTGTGTAATGATTATACTTGTTTTTCTGCTACTCTCTTTACATACTTATGATGTATGATTGTATTTTCAAAAGTCTTTGTCCTTTTGGCTTGTCCTGGAAAGAAATTCACCTAATTTCCTTTCCTCTTTTGTTCTCGACCCGTCAATCCATTTTGAATAGTTTCCAAAAGTAATTTGCTGTGTCCTGGAATGCTTCATTCTATTCTTAGCAACAAACGATCAATTGGAGAACTGTCTCTAGTCTGGTGGTCCTTCTAAAAAGGTCCCAAAAGGATAGCTGGAAAAACTTCCTTTTTTTGACTGTATTCGACGCTGCGTCGACTTCATCAACCTTCATGTCGACGCACCTCTGAGTTCTTATCGACGTGGCTTTGAATTTCTTCTTAGCTTTGGACAAACTCAGATGTCGACGTTGCGTCGATATCTTATCAATTTACCCGTCGAGTTGAAGCATTGGACTTGATCTCTTAACTTCTTTGTCGAATTATAGTCGATGTTACGTCGACTTGTTAGATGGCTTCGACAAGCTCTATCTTCTGCGTCGAGTTCCTTTCGACGTTCCGTCGACTTGACTTATACTTCGACAGGCTGAATGATCTGGTTCGACATCAACTCAGAGTTGCGTCGATATCAATTCGTAGTTGTGTTGACTTATATTCGACGCAAGTCTTAACTTAACTGAATTTAAGCTTGTCTTGACTTGGTCTTGACACTCTAAGTTGAGTGTGACATCCTAAGACATCTAATGACCAGATTACCCTTACTATATAATGTGGGTTATGAACTTAAGGAGTAAAATCACTTATCTTTAATTTGTTAAGTTAAATCAAAAGGGATTTTTCCCAACAATCTCCCCATATTTATCTTAACAAAATTTACATTTTGTTTTAAAGTGATTTTACACAATTTTTGACATAAATACAAATACACATACAAAGAGGACATTTTTAGACAATATGATATGATAGAACAAAATCACATGCCATATATAATAAAAAGTAACTGATTTGTATAACTCAGTGTTTACCAGAATTAGTTTATCCAAGACATGATTCACGTTTTCTTCTTGAGAAAATTTGTCAGGGCCTCAAAGATTTTTCTGGACATTCTCTCCACATATTTGAAATTTGATGGAATTGCTTTCGCTGGATTCCTTTGAATTTTCTCATGCCCTTTGAACAGCTTTTCCAGATCAACTTCAATTTCAGGATATACATTACTAATCTTTGCTCCCATATTGATAACTTTGGCTGTCAGCAGATTAATTTCTTCTAGATCTGTATCCTCAGAATCAGGATCTGGTACTATAAATGTTGACTGAGGAACACCTGTAACTGGAGCTATTTTGAAGGTGATCTTTCTTTTCTTTTGATATTGAAGTTCTCCTATGTCTTGATTGACTCCAAGACCCTTTTTACCTTGTTGACCTTTCTCATCCTTGAGTTTTGCTTTAGGATTCTTTGCAACATATTTGGAGAGATTGAACAGAGTGCTGGGGCTTTTGAATGTCTCTTCTAATTGTTTTTTTCTGCAGCTTCTTTCCCCTTTATCAACCTTTCAATGAACAATCTTTTCTTTTTCTCTAGTTCCCTTTGGGCTGCTTCATAATCATCTTGCTCTCTTCTTCTACACTCATCCAGGGCTTCATCCAACTTTGGATCATTATATTTCTTCCAGTTATCTTCAGGCATCTCTACCTTCTCATAGGTTTTGTTATAAGATTTATCCTTTTTGTACATTTTTCTTTTTTCTTTTGTATACCTTTCTCAGATTGGTATACTTCTTTCAGATCTTCCTCTGAAAGTTCTGTTAAATTTTTGAAGTGGAAGTGTCAGGCCGGGCGGTCTATTTTTGGAGACCGCAGAGACCGCACGACTTATGTTGCAGTCTTCATCTGGAAACCGCGCATCTCTGGTGTTGGCGGCCTATGTTTGGTCTGCCTGTTTTGCCCAAGTATCCTTATTCTGGTTTAAACTGGGTGGTCTGTACTAGAGGTCGCTTCTGTGCTCTCGTACTGTGTCCTACATGAGTTCATTCTGGCGGTCATCTTGATGTGTCAGAATGTTCATGTGGCTCCAATCTTATATGAGACCGGGCGGTCTGGGGTTTGTTTCTTGGCAAGCTGTCTTGGACAGTTTTGCTTAAGTGTAATAAGATCTTGATGAGACCGCGTGGTCTAGTACTGGAGACCGCGTGCTTCAATAAGGAAGGTGACTGTATCCTTGGGGGCGGTGATGACATCCATTCATTTGCCTATAAATAGGGACGCCGGGGTAGCAATTCTTACGCAAGAACTGTAAGAACCAAAGTTGGCTTGATTATGTCGGTCTCTTTCTGAGGTCGCGCGGTTTGAGTTGTAAGATCTCTTTTTCCAAAACCCGTTCGGGTACTTGAAAACTCGAACCTCTCCCGCATCGCACGGTTGAGGTGGATCTTCGCCCAGAATCGCTGCCTTGCAGTGTCACCGACACTCGGGTCGAGTAACACTGCTCAGCACCAACCTTGCCGGCTTTACGATCATAAGTAAATTATGCCAAAAAGTAAGTACATAAAGAAAGGCATGTCCACAATCATATCATCATATATAAATATATAATGAGAACAGAAAGTCCAAAATAGAATTACAAGCAAATAGGGGGCTTATGCCCGATACATATCCAAAATAGAGTACTATCTCTCTCTCACTACAACATGCGGAAGACTACATCAAAACCCTCAAAATGCGGAAGACTAGCTATCTAATCATCAACCTGTGGCGTCGTAGTAGTGCGCTGCATCTGCTGCTCAGGTCCTGCCATCACGTCCTGCTGCGCACAGGACAACTCCGTCTCCTCGGACTCCTGCGGTCACACCGACCGTTAGTCATAAAGACTAAGCTGTTTTGTCCTCGCCTCCCTCCACGACTCCTAGGCACCGAGCGGGAGGAAGAAGCGGAGGACAAACAAGGGGTAAACAAGATGGTGGTGACATGACACTATTCTAGCAGGTATAAGTAAAGCAATAAAATCTAGCTAGCAGTATAGTGCAGGTAAAAGGCAGTAAAGTAGAGCAATGAAGTAAGCAGTAAGTTGAAAGGAAATGCAGTGCAGTAAGTAAATCTAAACTACCATCACAGATTCGTACCTTAACTTATACGAACGCCCATACGACATATAAGTTAAGATGTCCAGGTAACCCATCATATAAAAGAGCCCATACTAATTTATATGATGGGGCTATGCTATGTGTATGTTATGTTATGCTATGGTTATGATGTTTTAATGAATTATGCGATGTGACTCACCCACACGACTCTATGCGCACAGACCTTTATAGTTCCCAGTTTGTTTGAAAGGAAGCCAACCTTTCGGGTACCGACCGTCGTGGCTCACGGTGGTAGTGGATCGGGCACTGCACATCCTAGGAGGGTATAATCACTACCAAGCCTAGACCTCATGTACGCCTCAACGCTAAGAACACAACAGCGGAGCTCCTGCGTACTCTTGCTGGAATCCACCAGACTTTAAGGTCAGGGTGGGTTATTAGGGATCGTCCTCCTGACCGCATTACTCAAACTTACCGGCCCTCTAAACCTCACCCTCACCTGAGTCAACGTACTACCGTCGGTGACACGACTAGCCTAGTACCGAAGACTCGCCACTATTTGAATAAGTAACAGGTGTTAACATGTCCACCCGAGCTTCCAGCTCAGGGACTAACACACAAGCTGATCCAACCCATATCCTTCCCGGAGGAGATCCATACCACTCTGCATACCCACTTAGGCTACTCTTGCCTACAATTTAATTCGTGTTATATTTAGGGTGAATCTTGGACTTCCCGCGGTGTACTCCGCAAGGGGCCCCTAACGGTACTACAGATCGATGAGCTCAACCCCATCGTCCTCTTTAAGACAATTACTTTAGTTGGTGGTTAACATTTGGTTCACCCTCATCATTTCATATGCTTAGTGTGATTTAGCTCCAGACCCGTCTGACCCTAGTGGGTTGGACGTACCTCTTTTCCTTCTACATTAACCCTAATACAACCTCACAACCAACCCTAGGATTGACCTTCCTTGAATCATGGTGTGATATAACTCATTTAATGATTGGATATAACTTCTAAACACTACTTAGGGATCTGAATTATCAAAAACTCAAAATTCTGTTTTTACTAAACGCAGACCACCAAATTGAACTATCCATCAATCCCACAAGTGAACCCTTCTAAAAACTCATCACCAGGGTCTGGAATAATTAACCTAGGCTCCCACTGACCTCAATAATCTATGTTCCAATTTCCATAATTTTCCATATTAATTTGGTATTTATTATAATTTAATGTAGTTAAGGCCTTAAGCTAAGTTACACATGAACTACCCTCAAAAAGATTCATCATGCTACATGAGAATTATCAGTAAGGTAATATTACATATCATGGTGGTTCACTGAGTATCATGACCCTAGAATGCCATTTGTCCTACCATATCATCATAATTGTATAATTACCAAAATGCCACTATAATTAGGAAAAATAGTAATTCACTTTTGAAAATTCCACAAAAATTACCAAGTGTTCATATGGGTACCAAGAGGCCTCTGCCAAATTATTGTGCCATTAACATGTGATTTGATATTTTAAAATGATTAAACATCCAAATGTGGCAATTACCAATTTCTACATGAGGTACAAGGAATATAAATCTACAAGCTTCCAATCTGTTATCACGGGCACATATTAACATAAAATGACAGATTCCCAAGTATCATAACTGTTGTACGCCCGTACAGGCCTTAGGACGCACCTAAGGAAAGCCCCGGAAAAGAGAGGCGGGGTGGACAATCAAAGAGCGCGATAGCACGCAGGCTGCACCCCCCGACCGCACCGCCCTTAGGGGTGCGGCCGACCAAGTCGCACCCCCCAAGGGGGTGCGACCGAGCCGCACCCCCCTTGGGGTGCGGCCGAGCCGCACCCCCCTTGGGGTGCGGCCAAGCCGCACCCCCCAAGGGGGTACGGCCAAGCCGCACCCGTTTGGGGGTGCGGCCGAGCCGCACCCCCCTTTTGGGGTGCAGCCAAGCCGCACCACTTGGGGGTGCGGCCAGGCCGCACCCCTTGGGGGTGCGGCCAGGCCGCACCCCTTGGGGGTGCGGCCAGGCCACACCCCCCTTGGGGTGCGGCCAAGCCGCACCCCTTGGGGGGTGCGGCCAAGCCGTACCCCCCTTGGGGTGCGGCCAAGCCGCACCCCCCAAGGGGGTGCGGCCAAGCCGCACCCATTGGGGGTGCGGCGGTGCGGCCAAGCCGCACCCCTTGGGGGGTGCGGCCAAGCCGCACCCCTTGGGGGGTGCGGCCAAGCCGCATCCCCCCTTGGGGGGTGCGGCCAAGCCGCACCCCCTTGGAGGGTGCGGCCAGTCCGCACCCCTCCTTGGGGGTGCGGCCAATCCACGCCCACCCCTCCTCGGGGTGCGGTCCGGCGCCCTCTCCTTGCCAAAGGATCCCGGTCCCCCTTTTGGGGGACAACTCCCCGTCCGCCGTCCGCCCGAGGCGTCCCCGTGGTTCGTTGCGCACTTGGAGCGCTTCGGCGCTAGCACGCGCTCAGAACGTTTCTGAGCGCGATCAGGAAGTTTTCTCACTTTTTGTCTTTCCGGCTTCTCACTTTTTGTCTTTCCGGCTCCTCACTTTTTGTCTTTCAGGCTTCTCACTTTTCAGGAACGGCCAGTCGCCTTTTTCGCCTCCAACAGAGCTGCCCGAACTGCCCGAGCCGCCCAAGCTGCCCGAAGGGCAAGGTGGTCATTTATGAAAAATGGCGATCCGTGTGCCCCAAACCGGAAAATATGATTCGTCCACCAAGCATTTATGGAAACTGCCAACGAAAAGATTACCAGACTACCACCGGCCAAAGCTATAAAAAGGGCCCTGGGGCTTCATTTGAAGGGACCTTGACTTCGGGACCTGGGAGAGCTCCTTGCAGACTTTTGCGGAATTCTCCTTCGGAGCTTGAAGATTTCCTTTCCGGACTTGAAGATTTCCTTCATCCCGAAAGGCGACGCAGCAGCTCACTTTTGTTCCCCGGAGCAGCTCACTTTTGTTCCCAGGAGCAGCTCACTTTTGTTCCCCGGAGCAGCTCACTTTTGTTCTCCACCTTTCTCAGAAGGAGAAAAGGACTTAGTTTTTTCCAAGAGGCGGCCTGCCGCCTTCGGATCTCTCTATCTCACTACTACTGTAACGAGCTGCGGCCTGTCGCACTCGAGTTCTAAGTCTCACTTTGTAACCCTCCTGAAGATAGTGAAGTTTGGTCGGCACAGCTCCGACCACGTGGTTTTTTACCCTTTCCGGGTTTTCCACGCTAAAAAGTCCCAGTGCAATCTACGAATCTCTAATTGACTGTTTGCGCGTGATGAGCGAAACCATGCTTGCAAACGATAACGGCAAGTGTACCGTATCAAATGTAGTATAGGTTATAAAAACCAAGGTCGTATAAAAATCTGGGCGTGTTGATTACTCTTACTCAAGACGATCTCTATTGTTCTATCAAATGAAACTTTGATTAGTTGTAATGAGAAAAGTAACTTGACTAGAGGATTATAACTAAAGAAAAGAGAGGTGGACAAACTAGAAGAATATATGAATAAAAACAACGAATTTTATTAATTCATGAAAAGAGATTACAACTATTGAAGGAGGACTTACAAATGCAAGAAAAAGTAAAGCTAGATTACTCAAACACAGGAGAAATAACGCAGAAAATGGAGGCTTGGACTCCAAAACAAGGTGTAAAATAATCTGGAGGAGCTGCCCTTTTATAGCTGAAAAATTCCGGGTACACGCCCTCGGTCACGCCTGTGACCAAGGGCGTGTAAGGCGCGCGATCATCTCGGAACGGAAAGGGCGCAATCAGGCTTTAATGCTGACGATATTTGCGTGTCACGCCCTAGGTCACGCCCGTGACCTAGGGCGTGTAACCTTCAAAACGTGCTGCTGGCGGGAATCTTCGGCGGGAAGAGGCGGGGAGTGGCGCGGGATGAGTCACGCCCGTGACATTGAGTCACGCTCCTGGTCACGCCCGTGACCTGGGGCGTGTAAATTTAATTGACGTGGCAGGCTGAGTCTGGATGCTTGCGGCGGGTCGCGGCCGTGACATTGGGTCACGCCCTTGGTCACGCCCGTGACCTGGGGCGTGTACTTGGCGAAATCTTCACGGAACGCACTCGTGGTGGCGGAAACAGGTCTGGAGCACCGCGCAGTTTACACGCCCGTGACCTTGGGCGTGTACTTGAAGTTTTTGTCTAATGCGTCCAAAAAACCTGAAATACACAGAAAAAGCTTAAGTTAGTTTATAAAATTGAAAAGATAATAATTTTAATAAGAAAAACATAAAAAACTAATTGATTTCATATTAAAATAAATTAAACTTATATTAAAAGATGAGTACAAAGAATACTCATCAAACACCCCCATACTTACTCGTTTGCTAGTCCCGAGCAAACAACTTTTCATAGGAGTAGAAAATTTTAAATACTAGAAAAGAAATTTGAATTCAAGGAATAAAAATGCGAAGTCTTACGCCTACGTGTAGAGATCCTAGTTGAAAGATCTATTCAGCATAATGATTAGCTTATAATTTTCAGTAGTGCGAATTAACAAATTGCTTTTACTTTTAAATTGAAAGTTCAGCAAATTCTAGAATGTTATTCAGGGAGCGGGTAGCGTGTTTTCTAAGATCAATATTACCCAAAATTGAGTTTCGGGATAGCCTCCAAAGAAATCCATCAATGACGATGGCCATAGGCTTGCCCGGTCGCACTCTCTCGACTACACAAGTATAATGTTATAGCTTAAAGATCAAAAGGGCTTTCATTAGGAGTGAAACTTGGTTAGGTATATGATTCGGATTTGGAAATAAAAAAGATAGAATATGACGGCTAAGGATCACACTAAACCAAGGTGAGAGTTACCCAAAATTATCCAAAATTCAAACCTCGTGTAAGAGTTGTTATGAAGCAAAACTCTCAAATTTTTCAAAAAAATTGTGAAAAAGAGGCCATGAATACTTTTTTTTTATATATATATATATATTTTCACAATTGGCCAATAATTTTTTCATATATATTTTTTTTATATCCCTTTTTTTTTTCATAATAGCTCCAAATAAGAAGTTGTAATTTCCTTATTTTCACAATTGAAACCCTTGCAGAATTTTAATAAATCTCAAATATTTAGTGTGATCATGGGTTGGATGTTTTGGCTTTGGTGAAAATAAAAGGTGGAGGTAGCAAATAAAATAAGGTAAGACCCAAAGTGTTTAAGCAATGAAAAATTTAAAAAGGTGGGCAAATAGGCACAAACGATCAAAAGGTGGCCTAAATCACTTCAAAAAAACTATGACAAACCTATGTAAATGCTTTGAGAATCGCTAGAGGCAAGTTCTAGACATCGAGAAAGGACACCCTTCTGTTCAAAAATGTGTAATATTTCTCTAGTAAGCTTCTACATGCTCACTTGAATTTATTCACAGATTCTACCGGTTTCAAGGTAAAAGTAAAACAAGAATTGTTTTTTCGCAGTTAGAAAAACATAAATCTAATTTTATGCTGAATAGTTAATTTGACATAGAATTCTACAAACGTGTGCGTTTGACTAGGAACACTACATGAGTCAACAATTTTATTCCAAAATTCAAAATCTAATGAAGTATAAAAATTCCCTACTACACTAAACAAAAGCAAATCTACTAAGGATTTTGCAAATGAGTAAGTATAAAAATTCAGCATAAATCTTAAATTTTTTTATTTTTTATTTTTATATATATATTTTTTCTTCTTAGACTTCCCAAGATTTACCCGGTGAAGGGCTTGCAAGGTACTAGAGGCTATGATGGGAATTCAAGCCCAAAGCGTCCTTTCCAAGAAATTTTATTTAGATAGAAAAAAAATATATATATATATATATTTTCAAAGAAATAGAAATTCAGAGAAGGCAATGCTACACCCCCATACTTAGAATTAAACATTGTCCCCAATGTTTAGAACTAGGTAAGAAGATAAAAAAAACATGAATTACACTTTTTATTTTATTTTATTATTATTATTTTCTTAGAAAATGAAATAAATAAAACAATCAAAAAGGAAGAAAGATAAATAAGTGGCTAAAGGGTGAAGAGGGCTTCCCTGATCGGTAGACGAGGTTGCCGGACAAAAAATAAAACCTGCAAAATTAAGTTAAACAAACAAAAGAAAACGTTGGGTTGCCTCCCAAAAGCGCTTTGTTTACCGTCGCGTAGCTTGACTAAGTGGCGTTCTACAAGTTTGTGAGGTTAAGCGTTTCAATTTGCTGGGCGCTGGGTCGCCAGAATGATATAATTTCAATCGGTGTCCGTTAACCTTCAAAAGGCCTTGATCCGGGTGTTCTATTAGCACGGTCCCATATGGCCAAACCTCTTTTACAACAAAAGGGCCGGACCATCGGGATTTTAATTTGCCCGGAAAAAGTTTTAATCTAGAATTATATAAAAGGACTAAGTCTCCCGGTGAAAAAGATTTTGGAAATTTTATTTTTTTGTCATGGTAAAACTTAGTGCGCTCCTTGTAAAGTTTATTATTTTCATAGGCGTTTGCACGCCATTCGTCTAATTCATTAAGTTGAAATTTTCGTTGATCGGAGGCTAAGTTCAAATCTAAGTTTAAAAATTTTAGCGCCCAGAATGCGCGATGTTCTAATTCCACCGGTAAATGGCACGCTTTTCCATTGACCAATCGGTACGGTGTACATCCGATGGAGGTTTTGTACGCTGTCCGATAGGCCCATAGTGCGTCGTCTAATTTTAACGACCAGTCCTTCCTATTAACGGAGACAGTTTTTTCTAAAATTCTTTTTAGTTCGCGATTCATCACCTCCACTTGGCCATTTGCTTGTGGGTGGTAGGCGGTAGATAGCTTGTGGGTAACTCCATACTTTGCTAAAATTTTAGCAAGTTGGTTGTTACAGAAATGTGTGCCCCGATCACTAATTAGTGCTCGGGGTGTGCCAAATTGTGAAAATAATTTTTTTTAAAAATTTACGACGACTCTCGCGTCGTTAATGGGGAAAGCTTGTGCTTCCGCCCACCTTGACACGTAATCGACCGCAACAAGAATATATTTATTATTTAAAGAAGAGGGTAAAGGACCTACGAAATCTATCCCCCAAAGATCAAAAATTTCGCATTCTATAAAAATATTTTGGGGCATTTCGTCGCGGTTAGAAATGTTACCTGACCGTTGGCACCGATCACAATTACTCACAAAATGATGAGCGTCTTTGAATAAGGTGGGCCAATATAAGCCCGCCTCTAGCGCTTTTCTTGCGGTCCGGTTTGCTTGGTAGTGTGCGCCGGCTGGTCCTTCGTGGCAGTGTCGTAATATTTTGACGCCTTCCTCGCCCGAAATACACCTTCTTACCACTTGGTCCGCGCAGACACGAAATAAAAAGGGGTCCTCCCAAAAATAATTTTTCAAATCTGAAAAGAATTTCTTCTTTTGCTGACTTGAAAAATCTTTTGGTAGGACCCGGGCCACTAAATAGTTGGCCAAATCCGCATACCAAGGGGTGGAAGAAGTCGTTACCTTTTCGATGGCGAGGAGGCGCTCTTCAGGGAATTTATCATCTATCTCGGCCTCCACTAGTGCTCCTGCTGCCGGATTCTCCAGTCTTGAGAGGTGGTCGGCCGCCAAATTCTCCGCTCTTTTCTTGTCTCGGATCTCCAAATCGAATTCTTGCAAGAGTAGGATCCATCTCAATAGTCGGGGCTTGGCATCCCCTTTATCTAGCAAGTACCGGAGTGCGGAGTGATCTGTAAAAACAATAATTTTTGATAGCGTTATGTACGAACGAAATTTATCAAAAGCAAAAACGATCGCTAGAAGTTCTTTTTTCGTCGTAGTATAATTAGCTTGGGCGGATGTAAGCGTTTTGCTTGCGTAATAAATTGGGTGAAAGTATTTATTCACCCTTTGGCCCAAGACCGCACCTACGGCAAAATCGCTTGCATCGCACATGATTTCGAACGGAAGAGACCAATCTGGTGAAATTAAAATAGGCGATTTGATAAGTTCGTTTTTAATTTTTATGAACGCCTTAGAACATTCTTCATCAAAGATAAACGTGGTTTCTTTTTCTAAAAGATGTGTTAACGGTTTTGTAATTTTTGAAAAATCTTTAATAAACCGTCTATAGAAACCTGCATGTCCTAAAAAACTCCTAATAGATTTAATATTAGTAGGCGGAGGGAGTTTTTCTATAACTTCGATCTTGGCCCTATCGACCTCAATCCCTTTACTAGAAACCTTATGTCCGAGGACTAATCCCTCACGGACCATAAAATGGCACTTCTCCCAGTTGAGTGCCAGATTCGTGTCTTCGCAGCGTTGAAGAACACGGTCAAGATTTTTTAGACAATTTTTACAGGAATCGCCATAAACTGAAAAATCGTCCATGAAAACTTCCATGACGTCCTCAACTAATTCATTAAAAATTGCCAGCATACATTTTTGAAATGTAGCTGGCGCATTGCAAAGCCCAAACGGCATTCTTCGGTATGCGAAGGTGCCGAACAGAAAAGTGAAGGTGGTTTTCTCTTGGTCTTCGGGCGCAATTGGGATTTGGAAATATCCCGAAAGACTATCAAGAAAACAATAGTGCGAGTGACCGGATAAACGTTCTAGAATTTGGTCAATAAAGGGCAACGAAAAATGATCCTTGCGGGTAGCATCATTTAATTTCCTATAATCGATGCATACCCGCCAACCCGTAATAGTACGGGTTGGGATTAACTCGTTATTTTCGTTTTCAACTACTGTGATTCCGCCCTTCTTAGGCACGACTTGCACCGGGCTAACCCAAGTGCTATCAGAAATTGGGTAAATAATTCCCGCGTCTAATAATTTTATAATTTCGGCCTTAACGACGTCCTTCATATTAGGATTCAAGCGTCGTTGAGGCTGAATAGTGCCGCGAGAATTATTTTCAAGATTTATTTTATGCGTGCAGAATGAGGGATTTATACCCTTTATATCAGAGATTTGCCACGCAATTGCGTGACGGTGGTTATTTAAAATTTTAATTAATTCGGAAATTTCCGAATCATTAAGCGCAGAAGAAATAATTACGGGTAATTTTGAATTTTCTTCTAAAAATACATATTTTAGATGATCCGGTAGTTGTTTTAATTCTAGACTCGGCGGCTCTTCATAAGATGTTTTGATTTTAAAAATATTTAAATTTGTTTGTTCAAAATTTTTCTGCCGGGTTGTTTCTTCAAGACATAATAAAGTTTGTAACTCCGGATTTTCATAAAAAGGGGAATTTATTTCCGCAAAAGTTGATAAGTCTTCATCAGAATTTGATTCTAAAATAAAACAAGAATCATCGCTAGTGATTGCATTTCTCATTGATTGATTAACATTGAAAATAACTTCTTTTTCTCCAACTCGCAGGAGAAGTTTTCCGTTACTTACATCTATTATAGCTCGAGCGGTGGCTAGGAAAGGTCGGCCAAGTATTAGGGGTACTTCGGCGTCTTCTTCAATATCGAGGATGACAAAGTCTACCAGGAAGATAAACTTATCAACCTTTACTAGCACATCTTCAATGACCCCTATTGGGTATTTAACTGATCGATCCGCTAGTTGGATGCTCATATTAGTTGGGCTTGGGTTTCCCAAACCAAGTTTTTGAAATAACGCAAAAGGCATTAAATTTATACTAGCTCCTAGATCGGCCAAGACGTGCTTGATTGATAAATTACCAAACATACACGGGATGGAGAACCGTCCCGGGTCGTTCAATTTTTGTGGTAATTTATTTAATAAAGCCGCCGAACACTCTGCGTTTAAAGAAATACGTGAAAAATTTTCTAGTTTCTTTTTATTTGAAAGTAATTCTTTTAAAAAATTTGCGTACTTTGGCATTTGAGCAATTGCTTCGCAGAATGGTACATTTATTTGGATTTGTTTTAAAATTTCAATAAATTTTTTATATTGCTCCTCATTGCGCTCATCTTTTAATTTCGAAGGATAAGGAATAGAGGGATTTTTAAATATGCGCGGAGCTAAAGCAGCAGACGGTAAAGCAGGTGAAGAAATAACTTGCGGGGGAGAGGATGAAACATTTACCTCGGGCTCGACCAATTTCGAAGAAGTTACCTCCTTTCCGTTGCGGAGTGTGATCGCGTTAGCGCTCTCCCGCGGATTGGGCTCAGTGTTGCCCGGAAGTGTTCCTTGCTGGCGTTCGGAGAACATTTTTGCGAGCTGTCCAATCTGATTTTCTAAATTTTTGACCGACCCGGTGAGATTCCGGATATTGGACTCATTGGAGGCAATGTACTTTGTGAAGACCACTTCAAGCGGAGAGGGCTTGTGTGGTGGTGGTGGTGGAGCAAATCCGGGGGGATTTACTTGTGGGGGGCGTTGAGCATTATTGGGGTTGCTCCATAAAAAATTTGGGTGGTTCCTTAAACCCGGATTATAACTATTGTTAAACGGAAGATTATTATTCGGGTTATAAGGAGGGCGATAAGAGTTCCCCATATAATCAACTTGCTCAGGAATAAAATTATTATTAAAATTATTAAAGTTATTATTGTTAGCCCAATTTGTGGCAGAGGAAGCAGTCATCTCCGCCACATAATGTTTTGTGAGCATTTCTACTTGTTGCGCTAAGTTAGGGGTGACCTCGACTTCAAAAAGTCCGGTCGGCTTATTAGGGCGCGACCGTGGCGCATTCCACTGATAGGCATTCATGGCCATCTCCTCAAAAAGCTCTTGAGCAGCTTCGGGGGTTTTATTATTAAGAGTTCCCCCTGCGGCCGCATCAATCATCTGTCTCGTTTGGAGATTTAAACCATTGTAGACAGTTTGAATTTGTTGCCACAAAGGAAGGGCATGATGGGGACATCTCCGCAATAATTACTTGAAGCGCTCCCATGTGTCGTAGAGAGACTCCGAGTCTACTTGCGTAAAAGAGAGAATGTCCGTACGTAATTTGGCGGATTTTGCCGGAGGAAAATATTTTGTTAAAAATTTCTCCGTCATTTCGGCCCATGTAGTGATGGAATCTCTAGGAAGAGATCCCAACCACTGCTTAGCCTTAGTCCGCAAAGAAAAAGGAAATAAGCGTAAACGGATGGCATCATCGGTGACACCATTTATCTTAAATGTATCGCAAATTTCCAAAAAATTAAGTAAATGTAAATTAGGATCTTCATCTGGTAAACCATCGAAAACGACGGTTTGTTGTACCATCTGAATGATGCTCGTTTTAATTTCAAAATTATTATTTGCCACAGCTGGGCGAATAATACTAGATTGTGTACCCTCCCAATTCGGTCTCGCATAATAGGACATGGTCCGTAGCGGAGCCTCATTATGGATGGGATCACCCATTATTTCCTCGTTAGTTTCTCCGACCGACTCTTCGCGAATTATAGGCAGATCACTAAATCGGAGACGCCGCCGTAACGTGCGCTCGATTTCCGGATCAAATCCAAATTCAAAATTAGCTGGAGAGTTGTGTCGGGTCATAAACCAAGAAGAAAAGAAAAGAGAGGAAGAGGTGAGAGAGAAGAACAAAGCAAAAATTTAGATAAATATATTTATTATATATAAAATTTTTTTATAATTTTTTTTATTAGGTGATTTAAAATTAGTCCTGGACTTCCCAAGATCTACCCGGTGAAGGGCTTGCAAGGTACTAGAGGCTATGATGAGAATTCAAGCCCAACGCGTCCTTTCCAGGAATATAGTTACACCTTGAATGATAGAAAAAAAAATAATAAGAGAAGAAATGAAGCGATAAAACCAATAGATATTCTCTTTCGAAACATCAACTCAGATCCCCGGCAACGGCACCAAAAACTTGATGAGCGAAACCATGCTTGCAAACGATAACGGCAAGTGTACCGTATCGAATGTAGTATAGGTTATAAAAACCAAGGTCGTATAAAAATCCGGGCGTGTTGATTACTCTTACTCAAGACGATCTCTATTGTTCTATCAAATGAAACTTTGATTAGTTGTAATGAGAAAAGTAACTAGACTAGAGGATTATAACTAAAGAAAAGAGAGGTCGACAAACTAGAAGAATATATGAATAAAAACAATGAATTTTATTAATTCATGAAAAGAGATTACAACTATTGAAGGAGGACTTACAAATGCAAGAAAAAGTAAAGCTAGATTACTCAAACACAGGAGAAATAACGCAGAAAATGGAGGCTTAGACTCCAAAACAAGGTGTAAAATAATCTGGAGGAGCTGCCCTTTTATAGCTGAAAAATTCTGGGTACACGCCCTCGGTCACGCCCGTGACCAAGGGCGTGTAAGGCGCGCGATCATCTCGGAACGGAAAGGGCGCAATCAGGCTTTAATGCTGACGATATTTGCGTGTCACGCCCTAGGTCACGCCCGTGACCTAGGGCGTGTAACCTTCAAAACGTGCTGCTGGCGGGAATCTTCGGCGAGAAGAGGCGGGGAGTGGCGCGGGATGAGTCACGCCCGTGACATTGAGTCACGCTCCTGGTCACGCCCGTGACCTGGGGCGTGTAAATTTAATTGACGTGGCAGGCTGAGTCTGGATGCTTGCGGCGGGTCGCGGCCGTGACATTGGGTCACGCCCTTGGTCACGCCCGTGACCTGGGGTGTGTACTTGGCGAAATCTTCACGGAACACACTCGTGGTGGCGGAAATAGGTCTGGAGCACCGCGCAGGTTACACGCCCATGGTCACGCCCGTGACCTTGGGCGTGTACTTGAAGTTTTTGTCTAATGCGTCCAAAAAACCTGAAATACACAGAAAAAACTTAAGTTAGTTTATAAAATTGAAAAGATAATAATTTTAATAAGAAAAACATAAAAAACTAATTGATTTCATATTAAAATAAATTAAACTTATATTAAAAGATGAGTACAAAGAATACTCATCAGGGCGCTTAGTTCGCTCACGAGCTAAGGCGGTTCAATCGAACCGGTCTACCAAGAGTCCTAAGCGTTCCGCAACAATAACATTGCCCTATGATTTGATATTTTAAAAGGATTAATTACTCTAGTGATGTAAATTTCACTTTCCACATGAAGTACAAGAAAAAGAATTCAACAAGCTTCCAAACATTTATCATGGGCTCATATTGACATAAAATGACAGATTCCAAAGTATAATAGCATTGCCCTATGATTTGATATTTTAAAAGGATTAAATACTCTAGTGATGTAAATTTCACTTTCCACATGAAGTACAAGAAATAGAATTCAACAAGCTTCCAAACATTTATCATGGGCTCATATTGACATAAAATGACAGATTCCAAAGTATCATAGCATTGCCCTATGATTTGATATTTTAAAAGGATTAATTACTCTTAAGCTAGCAAGCACTTAAAGCTTCTCTTTCAAAGAATAATGCTTCAACAAATCATAACAAAATTACCATAACCTTATTTCACCCTAATACACCCACTGATAGTATAACAAAGTCATACAAGGTCATATGAGCTTGCATCTTATTTTATTAAGGAAAGGGGGCACTTTCATTTATTAGGAAGAAATACACCTAAATACCCCTAAAAATTCTCATTTAATTTACTAAGTCAATTTATGCTCCTACAAACATATCTACATAGTCCCAAGCCATGGCAAGAACATTTGATCCTATGTTCTTCACAAAGTCCAACTTGCACCCTTAAGGGTTTACCTTTAGGATTTTAGGTCACACCACCCTAATGGCTCCAAATGGACCATTAGGGTGTGACACAAGCAATTGTATATCTATACCCACATATCCAACATGATGGGGGGGGGGGGGGGGGGGAGGCTAACACACTCCACTCCTCAAAATGACATAAACCCTAATTTGACCCTTAAAGGCCCTCATTAGGGTTTCCAATTTTTCATATCAAATCAACTCCAAATGGAGTGAAATTTTAGGTGGACACTATACATATACAAAAGGGCCATCCACCAAAGTTTGGTGTCATTTGGACATCATATGCTCCAAAAATCAACTTAATTCAAATATTCTATCTACCACAAAAACCCTAAGTAAAAGTGTCCACCAAGGGCTGTCCCTTTGGCAGGGGGTTCCCCTAAGGTATACCAACCCATGGTTAAAAGCACAACTTCAAAGATGGAGGGGTTTGACCTAGGCAATTTTTATAATGGAGTGACCTAGTGTAGGACCAGTCCTAGTAAAACAGGTCCCTAGGGATCTGTAGGTCACCAAATGACCTAAACTCAAAGCCAAATGAAAGTTAAGACCTAGGCCTACAACTTTCATGTTGGGCACTTTTTCGAAATCGGCAAATAAGTGGCCCTACTTTTTATTTGAATATCACTGAGTTCTTAAGGCAGAATAACAAGCATAATGAATTAATAAATGCAGGAAAAAGGGAGATCAGCACGGATCTTGGCGCAATCAGACGGCGGCGGCTCATCTTCCTCCTTGAGCCGACGGCCAGGATTCAACCGCGCTGGGCTGATTTCTTCCCCCATTTCTCGGCCACCTGGTGGCCACCACAGCCGGCCACCACCGCCACCACCTTCGTGGTGGTCAGGGCTACGATTTCCCGGCGACATGGCGGCCGGAGGGGGGGGGGGGGGGGGGGTTCTGGTGAGCCTGGGTGGCTCGATTCAAGCCGAATTCCATGAAAACGATGAGTGGATTCGGGCTCAATTGAGCCCGATCCTTCAATCCTTTGAGATGAGAAGCTAGCACGGGGGGAGGGGAGGAGAAACGAACCATTGCTGGTGCGTGGCGGCGGCTCCAGCGGGGGTTTGCCATGAAAGTGTGCAGCTCCGACGATCCTGCTCCCGACCTCTATTCTCTAGCAAAATCTTAGCTCCAGGTACCGTTTCCGTCTTCTCTCAGTGCTCTGAAGCTAATGGGATGGCTGAAATGGGAGGGGGAGGCCTCTATAGTGGGTTTTGAAATCGAGCTCCTCGGTTGTGCCCCCTTGCTGCCACCCTCCTGTAGCTGCCGGTCTCCTGCTTCCATCTGGGTCAAGCTCAGACCCCCAGCAATCAGGGGAAGGCCCTAGGTTGATTGGAGATGGAGTGTAGAGGGGGGGATTGCTTGCTTTTGCTTTTTGCTTTTGCTTTAAGCTTTTTGATTCACTTTTGGTCCCCCCCCCTCCATTTGATTAATCAAACCATAGGTTAGGGCTCAGTCTAAGGCTAATGGGCAAGGCTAAGTCCATGTATAATGGTTAATTAAGGGGTGACATTCAATTTAGGTTTGAAATTCCCTTTAAAGGCTATGTTGACCATTGTTGACTTTGGTTGACCATGGTTGACTTTGGTTGACCATGGTTGACTTTGGTCAACCATGGTGGGTGGGTTGACCCCACTTGGGGTCATGGGTCCCTTAACATCACCCAACATAGGTTGGTCCATGGTGGGGCTCCAATTGGTTCAGTTTAATCAAAGGGTGTTGATTTGACCAAAATTGGGTAAAGTTTGACTTTGGTCAATTGGGGTCAATTGGTCCCACCATGATGGGGCTTTTTGGTCCATTGGGTTCCTTAAGGTGTTTAGAGTGTGGGGGTAGGGTCAATTTGAACATTTGGGGGTCAATTGAACCCTAATTGACTTGGTTTGGTTAATGTTGACCTATAGTTGACTTTGGTCAATTTCATGCAATTGGGTCCCACCCAAGTGCACTTCTCATCCTATAGGTCTCCCTTAGTGGTTAGGGCACTATGAGTGAGGTCCTCTTGGACAATTGAGGGTCAATTGACTTAGTTGAGGTTAGAAATATGGTTAGGTTAGTTTTTGAGCTTTGGTGTGCACTTAGCAATTCCTACACTAGCCTAAGGCCCTTGAGACCACTCACCTCACCCTTATGCCCTAACACTTCCAATGGGTCTAGAAGGATTGGGTATGTTACAAATCCTAATAAACAAAAAAAATATTTCATCCCCGAAATTTAAGATCGGGTCTACGTGTTCTACGCAATGTAAGGTAAAAGAAATCTGCAAGGATGTTTAGGTTGTGCCTGAAGTGAATAGTTCCGGGTATCGTTGTTGCATGAGGTCCATGGGCTCCAAAGTGTGCTCCTCTCGCCCGTGGTTGGACCACAGCACCTTCACCAACGGTACACTCTTCCGCCGCAGGACTCGGACCTCCGTATCGTCGATCCGGATGGGCTCCAGTAGGACTGACCGATCGGGCGCCACAGGGCCTGAAGTAGATGTAACATGCTGCTCAGGGCGAAGCAGGGCTCTCCTAAGCGAAGAGACGTGGAAGACGTCATGCAGGTTCTCCAACTCTGGCGGTAGCTCCAGCCTGTACGCCAAAGGACCGATCCGCTCCAGGATCAAATAAGGCCCCACGTACCGAGGACTGAGCTTCTTGTGCCCCCGCACTCGAGAAACCCTGTGCATAGGACGGATCTTCAAGAACACACGCTCTCCTACCTGGAACTCCACCATACGATGCCGCGCATCATAGTACTTCACCTGTCTGCTCTGGGCCTCCAGCACCCGCTCCCTGATCAGTCTTACCTGCGCATCCGACTCCTCAATGTAATCTGAACCCAACGACCTCGGGTCCTCGTCCTGAATCCAGGAAAGTGGTGTGTGGCACTTCCTCCCGTACAGTGCGGCATAAGGTGCCATCCCAATGCTAGCCTGGTGACTGTTGTTATAGGAAAACTCTATCAAAGGCAACAGTCTCTCCCAGGTCTTGCCGGTATCTAAGATGTACAAACGCAGTAGGTCCTCCATAGTCCGGTTGGTGCGCTCAGTCTGACCGTCAGTCTGTGGATGGAACGCCGTGCTAAATATCAACCGGGATCCCAAGTAAGCCTGGACCGCCTTCCACTCCCTCGAAGTGAAGCGTCCGTCTCTATCTGAAATAATCATCTTGGGCACCCCGTGATATCTAACCACCTGTTCCACAAACACCCTGACTAGGTCACCGACTGGGCCCCCCTTCTATACCGGAATAAACCGAGCTACCTTCGTCAGCCTGTCCACTATCACCCATATCGAGTCATTCCCAGAGCGGGAGCGAGATAGGCCATGCACAAAATCCATCGATATATCCTCAAACTTCCACTCAGGTACTGGTAAAGGCTGCAACAAACCTCCCAGGCTCCTGCACTCCGCCTTCACTCGCTGGCAGGCCTCGCAGTGCGTCACATACTGTATAATATCTCTCTTCATCCCTGGCCAAAACATAACCTTCCGAAGGTCTGCTGCCATCTTCGTGATCCCTGGATGTACTGAGTACTGGGAGCAATGAGCCTCCCTAAGCACCTCATCTGTAATACCTCCTCCAGCTGGAATGTAGACTCGATCTCGATGGTGAATAAGATCATCTCTCAACGAATAGTCCCCTGCCACACCGTCCACCAACGATCTGAATACTGGCTCCAGGGCAGGGTCCTGCAACTGTGCCTCCCGAATGCGGTCCCGAATATCGCAGACAATATTCAAGGACGCTAGATACTCCATGTACGTCTCGGGGTCGGCCCTGGATACAACTGTGATGTGCATGCCCTCCAAGGCCTGAATCAACTCCATAGCCATCACGCGGCTCTCTGCTCCTGATGTACCTCCTCTCCTGCTCAAAGCATCCGCTACGGTGTTGGCCTTGCCTGGATGGTAATGCAGTGTGTACGTGTAGTTGCACAAGAACTCTAACCACCTCCGCTGACATAGGTTCAAGTCCTTCTGCGTATCAATATACTTGAGGTTCTTGTGGTCTGAGAAGATCTCACAATGAACCCCATAAAGGTAGTGCCTCCAGGTCTTCAAGGAAAAGATGACCGCTCCGAGCTCGAGGTCATACACTGGGTAGTTCCTCTCGTGAACCTTAAACTGACGGGAAGCGTAGGCGATCACGTGATCGTGCTGCATCCACACTGCTCCCAACCCCTGGTATGATGCGTCCGTGTAAACCTGAAATCGTTCCTTCCCAGATGGAAGTGCAAGGATGGGGGAAGAGGTGAGTCAGCCCTTCAGCTCCAAGTAGGCCACCTCACACTGCGGAGTCCAGACGAATGGAGCATCCTTCTTGGTCAAAGAAGTGAGCGGAAGGGCAATCCTGGAGAACCCTTCCACAAACTTCCGGTAGTAGCCTGCCAATCCTAGAAAGCTCCGAACATCTGAAGCTGACTGTAGTCGAGGCCACTCCTGAACGGCCCGCACTTTGGCCGGATCCACTGCCAGACCTGCTCCACTGATGATGTGTCCTAGAAAAGCCACCTCCCGTAGCCAAAACTGACACTTGGAGAACTTCGCATACATCTGGTGTTCTCTCAGCTTCCTCAATACTAGGGCCAGATGCCCAGCATGGTCCTCCTCCGTCCTGGAATATACTAGAATGTCATCGATAAACACGACAACGAAGATGTCGAGAAAGGCCTCGAACACCCTGTTCATCATGCTCATGAAAGCTGAGGGGGCATTAGTGAGCCCGAAGGGCATCACCGTGAACTCGTACAATCCATACCGGGAACTGAAGGCTGTCTTCGGTATGTCCTCCTCTCAGATCCGTAGCTGATAGTACCCTGATCTCAAGTCAAGCTTGGAGAACCAGTGAGCTCCCTGCAACTGATCGAAGAGCTCGTCAATCCTCGGCAACGGATAGGTGTTCCGCACCGTCAGTCTGTTGAGCTCCCGATAATCTATACACAATCTGAGCATCCCATCCTTCTTCTTCACAAATAACACCGACGCTCCCCAAGGTGAAGAGCTCGGCCTGACGAAACCCACATCTACCAACTCTCTCAACTACACCCTAAACTCTGCCAGCTCCCTGGGTGCCATGCGGTATGGTGCCCGAGACACGGGCCTCGCTCCCGGCACCAGCTGAATCGGAAAGTCTATCTCTCGATGCGGTGGCAGTCCGGGCAACTTCTCTGGGAATACGTCGGAGAAGTCCCGTACTATAGGAATGTCTGATAAGGAGGCCTCCACCTCCGCCATCTCGAAGCACACAAGATATACCTCGTCGCCCTGCTCGTGGGCCTTGACTACCTGGACAGAAGATAAAGAAGAGCGGGAGATCGACTCAATACCTTCGAACGTCGCGGAGGTGGTATCGTGCCGCACCACCACTCTCTTTGCTTGGCAGTCTATCTGGGCGTGGTTCCCCGCGAGCCACGTCATGCCCAAAATAAGGTCGAAGTCCGCTAGCTTTAGCACCGAAGCTGGAGCATCGAGCGTTAGGCCGCCGATGGTCACCTTCAAGGTGCACTTGGCCGCTGTCTCGATCTCTGATCCATTGGGGAGGCGCACCCTCCTGATGGGTCCCGTGTAATAATGGATCTGCTCCAAGCCCTTAACAAAGTCTTCGGAGACAAAGTTATGCGAGGCACCAGTATCGAATAGGGTGTGGGCGGGCTTGCCACACACCACTATAATGCCTGGGAAATTGGGTTGTTTTTTTAATTTTCTAAACTAGAAGATTAAAAAAAAATGCAGGAGTATTTAAGCAGTAATAAATCAAAATACTGAAAGCATTAAATTACCTGCAATAACCTCCTCCGGGTTCCTCGGTTGTGCAAGATCCAAGGCGTAAGCCTGCTCCTGATGCCTTCCTCTGCCGTGATTTCCCCTGCCTCTACCCCGTCCTCGGCCTCGGCCCTGTTGTGCTGGAGGGGCTGCCGGAGGTGCTGCTGGTGGTGGAGGAGGAGGTGGAGGGAATCGTCGAGGGCAATGGGCCTTGATGTGACCTGGCTGGTTGCACTCATAGCACACCACTGGAGCGCGTCCCCGGTCATCAAATCTCTGGGGCCCCCAGGTACGTAGGGGTTGTGGGGCTAGTAAGGGCTGGGGATGCTGCTGTACTGGTGCAATCTGAGGATGAGGACGTCCCCCACCCCTCCGGTGTCTCATAACTCTGCCCCACTGTGAGCCTCTGCTGCTCTCCCCCCGGTACATGGCCTCAGCTGGCCTCTTCACTCTACCCTGCACACCGATCTGATCTGCCTCTAGCTTCTTCGCTGTCTCTATGATCTGAGTCAGGCTGCCCTCAGAAACAAACAAGAGTTCCTGCCTCAACGGGTCTCGAAGTCCCTTGTAGAATCTCTTCGCAAGGGCACGATCATCTGGAGCATGAGACCTCGCAAACCTGGCTAAATGGGAGAACTCCCTCTAGTACTCAATCACCAAGCGTGTCCCCTGAGTGAGGCGTAGAAACCTCTCTTCCAGCTCGTCCCTGTCCGTGCTGGATATGAAGTGCTCCAGGAATGTGGTACTAAACTCGTCCCAAGAGATATCTGAGTACTTCCTATCTCTGAAGGTGGTCTCCAATAGTGACTTCCACCACCTCTTGGCATGTGCCTCAAGAGCTGACACTGCCAAAAATATTGCCTTGCCGATCGGGCAACCGATGCCGGCCAGCATCTCCTGAATGGTGTCCAACCACTCCTCAGTCTTCACTGCATCCTCTGTCCCTCGGTAGGTCGGTGGGGAAAGACCTCTAAAGGTGCTCAACCAATTCGCTCCCGGGTTTGGCAGTGGTGTCGGGACGGACTGGGTCCTGAAGGTCTCTAGGATGGCTCCTAACGTCTGTCCCAACTCTGACTGCTGAAAAGTAGTGGTAGTCGGAGGGGGAGGAATGCTGACATGAGGCTCTGTGCTCACTGGGGCCTACAAAAGATAGGGATTTGGTCAAAAATTTGGCCTTACTTATTGGTTATTGGACTGTTTTATGTGATTCCATACATGGGCACACCATAGCTTCCGCTGCCTAGTTTGTCCGCAAACTAAGCTCGAGCGGGGTGACCCAGTACGTTGTGGACTGTTCTCTTATGATCGTTCGTTCAGTGATACCATTTGTAAGATCTCTTTTTCCAAAACCCGTTCGGGTACTTGAAAACTCGAACCTCTCCCGCATCGCACGGTTGAGGTGGATCTTCGCCCAGAATCGCTGCCTTGCGGTGTCACCGACACTCGGGTCGAGTAACACCGCTCAGCACCAACCCTGCCGGCTTTACGATCATAAGTAAATTATGCCAAAAAGTAAGTACATAAAGAAAGGCATGTCCACAATCACAACATCATATATAAATATATAATGAGAACAGAAAGTCCAAAAGAGAAGTACAAGAAAAAAGGGGGCTTATGCCCAATACATATCCAAAATAGAGTACTATCTCTCTCTCACTACAACATGCGGAAGACTACATCAAAACCCTCAAAATGAGGAAGACTAGCTATCTAATCATCAACTTGTGGCGTCGTAGTAGTGCGCTGCATCTGCTGCTCAGGTCCTGCCATCACGTCCTGCTGCGCGCGGGACAACTCCGTCTCCTCGGACTCCTGCGGTCACACCGACCGTTAGTCATAAAGACTAAACCGTTTTGTCCTCGCCTCCCTCCACGACTCCTAGGCACCGAGCGGGAGGAAGAAGCGGAGGACAAACAAGGGGTAAACAAGATGGTGGTGACATGACACTATTCTAGCAGGTATAAGTAAAACAATAAAATCTAGCTAGCAGTATAGTGCAGGTAAAAGGAAGTAAAGTAGAGCAATGAAGTAAGCAGTAAGTAGAAAGGAAATGCAGTGCAGTAAGTAAATCTAAACTACCATCACAGATTCGTACCTTAACTTATATGAACGCCCATACGACATATAAGTTAAGATGTCCAGGTAACCCATCATATAAAAGAGCCCATACTAATTTATATGATGGGGCTATGCTATGTGTATGTTATGTTATGCTATGGTTATGATGTTTTAATGAATTATGCGATGTGACTCACCCACACGACTCTATGTGCACAGACCTTTATAGTTCCCAGTTTGTTTGAAAGGAAGCCAACCTTTTGGGTACCGACCGTCGTGGCTCACGGTGGTAGTGGATCGGGCACTCCACATCCTAGGCGGGTATAGTCACTACCAAGCCTAGACCTCATGTACGCCTCAACGCTAAGAACACAACAACGGAGCTCCTGCGTACTCTTGCTGGAATCCACCAGACTTTATGATCGGGGTGGGTTATTAGGGATCGTCCTCCAGACCGCGGTACTCAAACTTACCGGCCCTCTAAACCTCACCCTCACCTGAGTCAATGTACTACCGTCGGTGACACGACTAGCCTAGTACCGAAGACTCGCCACTATTTGAATAAGTAACAGGTGTTAACATGTCCACCCGAGCTTCCGGCTCATGGACTAACACACAAGCTGATCCAACCCATCTCCTTCCCGAAGGAGATCCATACCAGTCTGCATACCCACTTAGGCTACTCTTGTCTACAATTTAATTCGTGTTATATTTAGTGTGAATCTTGGACTTCCCGCGGTGTACTCCGTAAGGGGCCCCTAACGGTACTACAGATCGATGGACTCAACCCCATCGTCCTCTTCAAGACAATTACTTTAGTTGGTGGTTAACATTTGGTTCACCCTCATCATTTCATATGCTTAGTGTGATTTAGCTCCAGACCCGTCTGACCCTATTGGGTTGGACGTACCTCTTTTCCTTCTACATTAACCCTAATACAACCTCACAACCAACCCTAGGATTGACCTTCCTTGAATCATGGTGTGATATAACTCATTTACTGATTGGATATAACTTCTAAACACTACTTAGGGATCTGAATTATCAAAAACTCAAAATTCTATTTTTACTAAACGCAGACCACCAAATTGAACTATCCATCAATCCCACAAGTGAACCCTTCTAAAAACTCATCACCAGGGTCTGGCATAATTATCCTAGGCTCCCACTGACCTCAATAATCTATGTTCCAATTTCTATAATTTTCCATATTAATTTGGTATTTATTATAATTTAATGTATTTAAGGCCTTAAGCCAAGTTACCCATGAACTACCCTCAAAAAGATTCATCATGCTACATGAGAATTATCAGTATGGTAATATTCCATATCATGGTGGTTAACTGAGTATCATGGCCATAGAATGCCATTTGGCCTACCATATCATCATAATTGTATAATTACCAAAATGCCACTATAATTAGGAAAAATAGTAATTCACTTTTGAAAATTTCACAAAAATTACCAAGTGTTCATATGGGTACCTAGAGGCCTCTGCCAAATTATTGTGCCATTACCATGTGATTTGATATTTTAAAATGATTAAACATCCAAAGGTGGCAATTATCAATTTCTACATGAGGTACAAGGAATATAAATCTACAAGCTTCCAATCTGTTATCATGGGCACATATTAACAGAAAATGACAGATTCCCAAGTATCATAACATTGCCCTATTATTTGATATTTTAAAAGGATTAATTACTCTAGTGATGTAAATTTCACTTTCCACATGAAGTAGAAGAAAAAAAATTCAACAAGCTTCCAAACATTTATCATGGGCTCATATTGACATAAAATGACAGATTCCAAAGTTTCATAGCATTGCCCTATGATTTGAAATTTTAAAAGGATTAAATACTCTAGTGATGTAAATTTCACTTTCCACATGAAGTACAAGAAATAGAATTCAACAAGCTTCCAAACATTTATCATGGGCTCATATTGACATAAAATGACAGATTCCAAAGTATCACAGCATTGCCCTATGATTTGATATTTTAAAAGGATTAATTACTCTTAAGCTAGCAAGCACTTAAAGCTTCTCTTTCAAAGAATAATGCTTCAACAAATCATAACAAAATTACCATAACCTTATTTCACCCAAATACATCCATTGATAGTATAACAAAGTCATACAAGGTCATATGACCTTGCATCTTATTTTATTAAGGAAAGGGGGCACTTTCATTTATTAGGAAGAAATACACCTAAATACCCCTAAAAATTCTCATTTAATTTACTAAGTCAATTTGTGCTCCTACAAAGATATCTACACAGTCCCAAGCCATGGCAAGAACATTTGATCCTATGTTCTTCACAAAGCCCAACTTGCACCCTTAAGGGTTTACCTTTAGGGTTTTAGGTCACACCACCCTAATGGCTCCAAATGGACCATTAGGGTGTGACACAAGCAATTGTATATCTATACCCACATATCCAACATGATGGGGGGAGGCTAACACACTCCACTCCTCAAAATGACCTAAACCCTAATTTGACCCTTAAAGGCCCTCATTAGGGTTTCCAATTTTTCATATCAAATCAACTCCAAATGGAGTGAAATATTAGGTGGGCACTATATATATACAAAAGAGCCATCCACCAAAGTTTGGTGTCATTTGGACATCATATGCTCCAAAAATCAACTTAATTCAAATATTCTAGCTACCACAAAAACCCTAGGTAAAAGTGTCCACCAAGGGCTGTCCCTTTGGCAGGGGGTGCCCCTAGGGTATACCAGCCCATGGTTAAAAGCACAGCTCCAAAGATGGAGGGTTTTGACCTAGGCAATTTTTCTAATGGACTGACCTAGTGTAGGACCAGTCCTAGTAAAACAGCTCCCTAGGGAGCTGTAGGTCACCAAATGACCTAAACTAAAAGCCAAATGAAAGTTAAGACCTAGGCCTACAACTTTCATGTTGGGCACTTTTTCTAAATCTGCCACTAAGTGGCCCTACTTTTTATTTGAAGATCACTGAGTTTTTAAGGCAGAATAACAAGCATAATGAATTAATAACTGCAGGAAAAAGGGAGATCAACACGGATCTTGGCGCAATCAGACGGCGGCTGCTCATCTTCCTCCTTGAGCCGACGGCCATGATTCAACCGCGTTGGGCAGATTTCTTCCCCCATTTCCCGGCCACCTGGTGGCCACCACGGCCGGCCACCACCGCCACCACCTTCGTGGTGGTCGGGGCTACGATTTCCCGACGACATGGCGGCCGGAGGGGGGGGGGGGGGGGGGGGGGGGGGGGGTTTGGCGAGCCTGGGTGGCTCGATTCGAGCCGAATACCATGAAAACGACGAGTGGATCGGGCTCAATTCAATCCTTTGAGATGAGAAGCTAGCATGGGGGGATGGGAGGTGAAACGAACCATTGCTGGTGCGTGGCGGCGGCTCCGGCGGCGGTTTGCCATGGAAGTGGCAGCTCCGGCGATCTTGCTCCCGATCTCTATTCTCCAGCAAAAGCTTAGCTTCAGGTACCGTTTCCGTCTGCTCTCAGTGCTGTGAAGCTAATGGGATGGCTGAAATGGGAGGGGGAGGCCTCTATAGGGGGTTTTGAAATCGAGCTCCTCGGTTGTGCCCCCTTGCTGCCACCCTCCTGTAGCTGCCGGCCTCCTGCTTCCATCTGGGTCAAGCTCAGACCCCCAACAATCAGGGGAAGGCCCTAGGTTGATTAGAGATGGAGTGTAGAGGGGGGGGGGGGGGGGGATTGCTTGCTTTTGCTTTAAGCTTTTTGATTCACTTTTGGTCCCCCCCTCCATTTTATTAATCAAACCATAGGTTAGGGCTCAGTCTAAGGCTGATGGGCAAGGCTAAGTCCATGTATAATGGTTAATTAAGGGGTGACATTCAATTTAGGTTTGAAATTCCCTTTAAAGGCTATGTTGACCATGGTTGACTTTGGTCAACCATGGTGGGTGGGTTGACCCCACTTTGGGTCATGGGTCCCTTAACATCACCCAACATAGCTTGGTCCATGGTGGGGCTCCAATTGGTTCAATTTAATCAAAGGGTGTAGATTTGACCAAAATTGGGTAAAGTTTGACTTTGGTCAATTGGGGTCAATTGGTCCCACCATGATGGGGCTTTTTGGTCCATTGGGTTCCTTAAGGTGTTTAGAGTGTGGGGGTAGGGTTAATTTGAACATTTGGGGGTCAATTGAACCCTAATTGACTTGGTTTTGTTAATGTTGACCTATAGTTGACTTTGGTCAATTTCATGCAATTGGGTCCCACCCAAGTGCACTTCTCATCCTATAGGTCTCCCTTAGTGGTTAGGGCATTATGAGTGAGGTCCACTTGGACAATTGAGGGTCAATTGACTTAGTTGAGGTTAGAAATAGGGTTAGGTTAGTTTTTGAGCTTTGGTGTGCACTTAGCAATTCCTACACTAGCCTAAGACCCTTGAGACCACTCACCTCACCCCTATGCCCTAACACTTCCAATGGGTCTACAAGGATTGGGGATGTTACATGAGTTGTCTGACTGGGTTGTTTTGTTCGCAGGTTAGCGGCTAGCAGTCACCATCAACATTCTCCCTTCTTTACAGCTTTGAATTAACCAGTTCGGCAGCGGTCTGTCTGTGCGGACTGTGTTTAGGAGTTCTTGGACTGTACAGCGGACTCAGTTGATCAAGTGGCCTTAAGTGGTTGGGCGGTCTTGAGTTGTGGTCTTGCAGTAGGAAGCAGTTCTTCGTCAAGTGTTCGCAGGTTCTTCTTTGATCTTGAGACCGTGCGGTCTGGGCGATCAAGAAGTGTGAATAGTTGTTTTCAGCAGTTGAATAAAGTAGCGAGTTGTGCGGTCTGTGGTTGCGGTCTGACAGCAGCGGCTTGTACTCTGTTCGCGCAGTCTCAGGGATAGCCGTGTGGATTGCCTGTTCCAGCGGTCTGGCGGTCTTTGCTCTGGCAGTTCACTAGCGGCTTATTTTTGTGTCTTGTGCTTCTCTTCTCTGTGATTCTTATGAATCATGTCTCTCCATGTATGTCTCATACTGTAAAGAGATAGTTAATGCAAGATCACTATTCTATCTTCCCATTATCATTGAATGTCTCGCTTGTGGATTGTGTTGAAGTGTTCCACATTTTTAATTCACTCCGGACTTCTAAATATTTTTTAACATGGTACCAGAGGCAGGTTTCTGACGCGCAAATCTTAGCACACCGCTATAGGCGGTAGCAAGACTGCGGCATGAAATGGCAGTGTACCGATTGTTCAAGTAACATAAAATGTGGGAGTGAATCCCCAAGTATCGATCTCAAAGGAACACAGTAAGGTGGAGTTATCTATCGAGGAAGGACTTGAGATCGAAGTCCTTTAGGTCGGATGGATTGCGGAAGGCTTGGATTGGATTGTGGAAAATAAAATAAAAGAGCTAAATCAACTACTCCTATGCAGGCCTTGGGCGCACTGCTTCGCTTGGCAGGATGGAAACTACGTAGGCCTTGAACGCACTACTTTGCTAAGCGGATGGAAGAGTAGGAAGGCGGATGGAGTGGTAAGTGCGGAATCGAACTGTGCAGGCCTTGAGTGCACTGCTTCGTAAGGCGAATGGATTACACGGGCCGCTATGCCACGCTTCGCTAGGCGGATGGAAGAGTAGGCACACAAATGGAATGGGTCACACCGGCGAAATGAGGGTCGCAAGCACCTCGTCAACAGGCACGCCACTAGCAATTGCTAGTGCGGCACACGAACATGACGGCGGAATGGAGGATGGAATGGGGCGCTCCTCACTTGCATAAACCACACATAATGATTTCACATAGATATGAAATATTGAATAACATAACAAGGTTTAAAAAACATTGTTCATACACCCAAAAGATAAATGAAAACAACACTACAATATAAAGGGGGTTGAGATTACAACCAAAGCACGGACACTCATCGGAGGTTCACGGCCGGAATCTAGGGTTGTCAATCCTTGTTCGAGCTCGGGCTCCAACTGCCGTCCGGGGTCCGGAAGAGCTGTCATCTTCTTCTATTATACCCGTCTTCTCCGTCAATCTTCTTTGGCCACGATCTCACCGAAGAACCTCACAAGTGCAGCATGTAATCCCTCAAAATGGAGCTTTGGAGGTGCACGAACAATGGAGGAGGCTTAGAGGATCTCCGGGCTCAAGATAGGCGTGAAGATTAGTCCCGGAGCACCTCCCGGTGGTGGAAGATGATGCAAGGGGCGGAAGAGGCGAACAGGGCTCGAAAAAGGCGGAGCTGGAATGTCCCCCTAACCTAAAATCACGCACATCTATTTATAGGCGGAGTAAAAATTAACAGCGCACACGATCAGGCGCACGACCAGTGGTCGTGCGCGAAGAAATGCCTCTGATCGTGTGCGAAGAACCTGTAGCATAGTCCTGAACTGCAAAATAGCGCACGGTCAGTGGCGCACGACCAGTGGTCGTGCGCGAAGAAGGTCAGTGATCATTCGAACTTCTCTGTTTGATAAGGGGAATTAACGCACGACCAGTGGTCGTGCTCCTGGTCGTTAACGCAGGACCAGTGACTTTTTCGGCCGAAAATCCCCCAGAACCAATCCCGAGTGTCGCATAACCTTTGAACCTGCATGAAAATATCCAGGACCACTGGAATACAAGGAATCACACCAAAATGGGTATAAATGTGCACTAAGAGTGGAAATACGAAATGTGATCAATAGAAGCATTTATGAGTAGTAAGTGAAGTGCATTGGCGAGAAAAATGACCCAAATGAGTCCGGAAATCACTATATAAACTGGACTCATCACACCCCCAGACTTACCTGTTTGCGCGTCCCGAGCAAACAAATCCGGCGGGATAAGAAAATGGTAGTTAGCGTAGAGAATTGCAAAGAAAGAGTAGGATGTGAAGTATCATACTCATGCAAATAGAAATTCAGTAAAAGAAGATTCTAACTATACTAACTAATTTATAATAGTATAAATGCGTAAATAAAGATTTAAGTTTACTCAGATGGTGAATCATGAAGACTTTTGCAATCATGCCCCGGTGTGAAAGTAGACAAGCCACTCAGGAGGGTGTTGCTAAAGACCGGAATTCAGGGGTAACTCCGCTGAAATCCATCAACGTCGTGAGCCATAAGCTTTCCTGGTCACACTCTCTCCACGGTGCTAGCAAACTCAAAAGGTGAATCAGTAGGGCTTTCGGGTTTTTACAAGGCTTAGGTTACGGAATGATATACATGACGGCTACGCAACCCAAATGAGCTAAAAGACAATGCTGCACCTGAACAAGCCCAAGAACAATGCTAGTGTGCCACACCCCCAGACTTAGCTAGAAAACTGGGCGTGCACACATCCCACTCCAAACAAATACCAACTGAAATTTTCTATAATGTCCAAGGGGATTTCTTTTCATTTCATTTTTTTTCCAGATATTGCTTCTAACTTCATTTTTTTAATTATTTTATCCCCCAATTGGTTTTCAAGAATGTATTAAGCACACAATACAATTTTTTTCACATCACAATAATTTCATACATCAAACCCAAACAAGAAATATAATTTCAGTTAACTCACTACTTGGTTGCGATAATAGGATAAGCTTCAAGTTTTGGTGATTGAAAGAAGAGCTGAAACAAAGGAGGGGTAGGCACAAATTGGCTTGCAAAGGTAAGCGTGTAGGTCATGGAAATCAAAGCTCAAACTAGCCAACTAGATGGCCTACATCACGCTCAACTTTGTGAGTCGCTCTCACCCATGCTTCAAGAGTCGCTTGTGACAAGTTCTTAACCCACGAGAAAGATAAACCTTCCTTCTGACTCGAGCAACGCACAACTAGCGCTCGCTTACACACAACACCGTGCTATCGCAAATTTCAGTCACATTCACCAAATGAGTAAAATAAATCAAAAACTACGCAAAAACACTAATTGTAAATTAAAATCATAGAGATAATCTAATTTTTACTCAAATTTCTATGCAAGCACGAATATGCGACTAGAATACTACTGGAGTCAACATCACACTCCGACTTGCAATACCTAAACTAACATCCTATTTCAAAATCCCAACCAAAATAAGCGTAAATGGAAGCACACAAACAAGTGAGTGCGCGCTTGTGTGGGTGAACTGGTGTATGCTATAATATGACATAAATAAAAATATACTTCTGGTCTGCTAAAACGTGTACACGTTTAGTGAACACTCGGTACACTCCCCCCAAACTTGAACTGGATAATCACATGAATTATGACAATGAGAATAAGGAAATGTTAAGGAAGAGGGTACCTATGCTCAGATATGAGCATACCAGAAGATTGGCGTTAGTACAAAGAATCCACTCCCATATCCGCCAAACAAGAAAATCGCCGTGCACCTGCAGGAAAAGACTCCACGCAAAAATATAAAATGCTAAACTATTAACATATTAGTACAATAAAACAAAAAAGTTTTGGGTTGTCTCCCAGCAGCGCTTTTGTTTACCGTCCTTAAGCTGGACTTAATACATGTATTAAGCAGTTTTATACGATTGTCTAAGCATAAAGCGATAATAATAAAGTCTACTTATTATTATTACACATCCATCAAAGAAATCAACTATACGTTGATTTAAAGTAGTAACTAGAAATGAATGAAATGGGTCTGAAGACACAGCAGTAGGGGCAGAAAGAAGGATTTATCTTCCATCCCCAAATCTCTTTCTTTTTCGCCTTCTTCTTCTCTTCCGACATTAGCTCAGGATATGAATACCTTTTGCCTCCCTGCAGCCAATCCTTCAAGGGAAACACCATCACTGTACTGTATTTCCCCTGCCAGTATTGGTTTTTATCATTACCCAAAAATGGGTCAACATACTCAAAATCCGGCATGGATGGAAAAGAATAAGCATTAAAAATATCAGGAAGAGGGGATAAAGGTGGATCAGTAGTGGAGAGCATTTCAGATTCAGCTTCCCAAAGAATTGCCACTGCTGAATCTCCCTGCACATGTTCAAGAAAAGAAGGGTGGTCAGGAAATAAAATAGAAGAAAGATATAAATAATCGGTAATCATGGGAGTGATCCCGGTTTCACTCCCATCAAGTTCCAAGGATAAATCACTGTCATCATCGTAAATATCATAGCAAGGGGAACCCAAGAACTCAAAGGCCTCGGTGGTGTGTTGGACCTCCTCGTCCCATGAGGAAGTGCAAACCTCCTCATCCGAAAGAGCACCCTCATCATCCCACTGGGGTGCAGCCTCAGGCTCAGAATCATCACCCTGCTCAATTATTTCGACAGGATCATAAAAATGTGTGTAGAAAAATCTTGCAAAGAAACTGGAGGAACAAAAAGATTTCGTTCCTCCGCCAAAAGATCCGCTAATGCCTCTCCGATGGAAAGAATACTTTCCGCATCACACTCAGGTGCATCTAGGAGCTCCCATTACTCTCCTTGTTGGCTGACAGATGAGTGATCGTCATCACTAGGAGTGAAGTCATACACAGGGAGTGAGGAGTCCATGCACGAGATAAGCTCGGGGGTAGAGGGAACGATTGCCTCCATGGGTAAAGAATGAGTGATAGAGACAATATTGTCATGAGTGAAGGAGCGGCGGTCAGGATTGAAGAGACTAGGACAGTCCCTCAATTCATGACCCTCTCCTCGACACAATAAGCAAAAAAAGTTCCTACACTGCCTAGCATTTAACTCCTTCATTTGGTCTATATAGTAAACCATCTTGTCGTAAGTGCTAGGAGAAATATCCCATGACGACATTTTCAATAATTAAAGCAGATAAAACGAAACTGAAATTCTTTGCAAGGAAATTTACACAAACTAATAAAACTCCTTGGATTAAACTTGCCTAAAACTTTAAAATAGGAGAGAGAAATAATAACAAACAATATATAATTAAAAGTCAAACAAAAATAATAAGGCGGCTATACACACTGGAAGAACTACTATCTCTTGTCTCCCTCTACAACAACTCACACGACTGTGTTCCCCGACAACGGCACCAAAAACTTGATGCGCAAATCTTAACACACCGCCATAGGCGGTAGAAAGACTGCGGCACGAAACAGCAGTGTACCGATCGTTCAAGTAATATAAAATGTGGGAGTGAATCCCCAAGTATCGATCTCGAAGGAACACAGTAAGTTGGAGTTATCTATCGAGGAAGGACTTGAGATCAAAGTCCTTCAGGTCGGATGGATTGCGGAAGGCTTGGATTGGATTGTGGAAAATAATATGAAAGAGCTAAATCAACTACTCCTATGCAGGCCTTGAGCGCACTGCTTCGTTTGGCGGGATGGAAACTACGTAGGCCTTGAACGCACTACTACGCTAGGCGGATGGAAGAGTAGGCAAGCGGATGGAGTGGTAAGTGCGGAATCGAACTGTGCAGGCCTTGAGCGCACTGCTTCGTGAGGCGAATGGATTACACGGGCCGCTATGCCACGCTTCGCCTAGCGGATGGAAGAGTAGGCACACTGATGGAATGTGTCACACTGGCAGAATGAGGGTCGCAAGCACCTCGTCAACAGGCACGCCACTAGCAATTGCTAGTGCGGCACATGAACATGACAGCGGAATGGAGGATGGAATGGGGCGCTCCTCACTTGCATAAACCACACATAATGATTTCACATAGATATGAAATATTGAATAACATAACAAGGTTTAACAAACATTGTTCATACACCCAAAAGATAAATGAAAACAACACTACAATATAAAGGGGGTTGAGATTATAACCAAAGCACGGAGACTCATCGGAGGTTCACGGCCGGAATCTAGGGTTGTCAATCCTAGTCCGAGCTCGGGCTCCAACTGCCGTCCAGGGTCCGGAAGAGCTGTCACCTTCTTCTATTATACCCGTCTTCTCCAGTCAATCTTCTTTGGCTTTCAACGATCTCACCGGAGAACCTCACAATTGCAGCACGGAATCCCTCAAAATGGAGCTTTGGAGGTGCACGAACAATGGAGTAGGCCTAGAGGATCTCCGGGCTCAAGATAGGCGTGAAGATTAGTCCCGGAGCACCTCCTGGTGGTGGAAGATGATGCAGGTGGCGGAAGAGGCGAACAGGGGTCGAAAACGGCGGAGCTGGAATGTACCCCTGACCTAAAATCGCGCACATCTATTTATAGGCAGAGCAAAAATTAACAACGCACACGGTCAGGCGCATGACCAGTGGTCGTGCGCGAAGAAATGCCTCTGATCGTGCGCGAAGAACCTGTAACATAGTCCTGAACTGCAAAATAGCGCACGGTCAGTGGCGCACGAGCAGTGGTCGTGCCCGAAGAAGGTCAGTGATCGTGTGAACTTCTCTGTTTGATAAGGTGAATTAACGCACGACCAGTGGTTGTGCGCCTGGTCGTGCGCGAAGGAAAATGCATGACCAGTGGCTTTTTCGGTCGAAAATCCTCCAAAACCAATCCCGAGTGTCGCACGACCCTTGAACCTGCATGAAAATATCTAGGACCACTGGAATACAAGGAATCACAACAACATGGGCATAAATGTGCACTAAGAGTGGAAATACGAAATGTGATCAATAGAAGCATTTATGAGTAGTAAGTGAAGTGTATTGGCGAGAAAAATGACCCAGATGAGTCCGGAAATCACTATATAAATCAGACTCATCAGTTTCCTAGCAGTAATCAGCGTTGTCTTCTGCTTGGATTTCTGCAAGTCGGTTATCAATCAGTGGGATAACAATGGAAGGAGGATATGCTCGAGGTCTTGGTATTGAGCTCCTTACGCAGACTAACTTTAAAAAGTGGAAGTCGTGCATGGAGAGCTATCTTCTTGGTGAGGATATATGGGAGGTAGTTGGAGGAGAAGCAAGACAAGCTGTTGTTCCTGCTGAGGGGAATGCTGAGCTCGTGAAGGATTGGAAGAGAACAAATGTGAAGGCTGAGTTCACTCTCAAGAGAGCTATCATTCCGGAGTTGTTTGACTACATCATCGGGTGTAGGTCAGCTGCTGAAATTTGGACAGCCTTGGATGGCTTACTCAATAAGAAGAATGTAGCTTGGCTACAGTTCTTGAAAAATGAGTTGGCGAAAGCAACTCAGGGACACTTGTCCATTTCAACGTTCTTCTTAAAAATGAAGAACCTATGCACAGAGATATCGACATTGGACCCGGATGAGACTATCTCAGAAGCGAAGCTGAAGATGCACATAATCCGCAGCTTGCGGAGGGAGTATGTGGCCTTTGTTACTTCTGTACAAGGCTGGGCCAATCAGCCATCGTTGCTGGAGCTGGAAAACTTGATTGCGTCGCAAGAGAATTTGGCTAAGCAAATGGCGGGGATGTCAGTCTCTGGGGGAGAAGATGAGGTTCTCTTTTCTGGAAAGAAGAAGCGTTGGGACGAGAAGAAGAAGTCATCTGGTAACGATGGTCCATCTACTTCGTATCAGCAAGAGAGGAGTTATGCTCCTAAGTCCGAAGGGAAGAAGAAGGAAAGACTGAGATGTTAGAGGTGCAACAAGCTTTGTCACTTTAAATAACTCTGCAAGGTCAATCTTCAGCTAGGGCATGCTGCAGGAATGGAGGAGGCTGGTTCCAATGCAGATTATAGATGGGGTGATGGAAATTTCATGATGGGCACGTGTGTTCGGGCTATGGATTCCATCAACTATTAGGATGATTGGATAGTGGACTCGGGTTGTGGTGATCACCTAACCGGAGATGATTCAAAGTTCTCTTCTTTGCAGGCATATACAGGTAATGATGCAATTATTACGACTGATGATACTATACATGCAGTAGAAAAGGAGGGTGTAGTTTCTTTGAACGATGATAGAGGTACTCTTACGTTGAAGAGTGTCTATCATGTTCCGGGGATGAAGAAAAACCTCTTCTCGATGACCAATGATGTGGATGCTGGCTATCACATTCTGTTTGGTCCAACAGAAGTGAAGTTTCTTAGAAATGTGTCAGCGGTGGTGTACAACCCTCATATTTCCCGAGTCAGTGCAACCCAACGCAGACGAGGTTGGGATGAGGAGGGGATCGTCGCGCAGCAAACCAAACCAATTAAGATCGTCAAGACCAAAAATAGAAGACCCGGGTGTGGGGGGGGGGGGGGGGTGGCAGATCCCCTTGGGCGAGTGAACCTTGGGTCCACTCGCCAAAGGCCCCAGGTGGTCCACTCGCCCAAGACCTCGGGCGAGTGGACCCTTGGTCCACTCGCCCGAGAGGGGGGGGGGGGGGGGGGGCGAGTGGACCTTGGGTCTACTCGCCCAAGGTGGGGGAGAGTGGACCTAGGGTCCACTCGCCCCAAGCCCGTGGGGAGTGAACCTATGGTCCACTCGCCCGGACAGCTGGGCGAGTGGACCTAAGGCCCACTCGCCCAGTGGGTGGAGCGGACTGCGAGGTCCGCTCACCCAGTCAGGGTGGTGGACCTCGGTCCACTCATCCGACCCCCGGCAAGGGGGGGAGTGGACGTCTCAAGCTCCACTCGCCCCCCTCCTATTTCGGTCGTTCAGGTTGGTTGTTGGGCTGCGGATAATAGATTTTTGGCTATCCGCAACCCAATTTTTGGGAAGTCTATAAATAGACCCCCATGGGCACCTTGGGAAGGGACGTTGATATCCCCTCCTCCCTCGCGTGTGTGTTATGAGCAAGCACTACCCCTTCCCTCCCCCTGTCGTTGAAGGTGGACGGTTAGGTGATCTCTAGTGCCCTCCAAGGTGCCCAGACTCAGCATTAGCTTAGGAGGGGAAGTTCCTTGAGAGCTTCTGGGTACATGGTGGGACCTCCGCGCTGCAGCTTAAGGGGTCCATTTGTGGACTTAGAGATTTTCTAAGGGTGGATCTTTGTAGTTCTTAGTAACTGGTCAAGGGACGAGCTCAGGACTAGTAAGGGTCAGCTGCACCCTTCTTTCGAACGTCGAGACCAGTTCTCTTGTTTCAACATTCTGGTGCGGTGAGCATGGAAGCAGCTGGTTCGGAAAGCCCTGAGTAAGCCTCGTGGCTGGAAGCGATGAGCTGGAGAACTTGCCCTCTACCAGCGAGTACGTGAAGAAGAGTGACTTCGATGAGTTCAGGAAGTCAATCCTGGAACTTTTCCGAGTCGCGGGTCCCCCTCAGGGTGGGTGCTTGACACCACCTGCACCCATAATCGTCTCCCCCCCGATGGAGGCGGAGCAAGCACATCGATAGGGGAAGGAGCCGATCACGGGGGAAGGATCGGGTCTCCAAGCAAGAGTGCTCTTTAACAACTCTCCTGGGACCGGCTACCCCAATGGGGAGGTGGAGAGAACACTTTCTACTCGCCAAGGAGGAGGGGGGACCCCTTTCTGTGAACTGATCACCTCGGCTCTGGTTCCCGATGGGTTCAGCGAGCCCGACATGTCATACTACGCGGGAAAGGATGACCCCATTCAGCACCTCCAGTGGTTCGATGACATGACCTCGATCAGGCAGATGTCGGATGCCTCCAAATGTAAGCTATTCGCCGTCACATTCAGGGGAAAGGCAAGGGACTGGTTCCACCAGCTCCCAGGAGGAACCATCTACAGCTTCGAGGACCTGCGTCGGATTTTCCTGTTAAGGTTCTCCACCTCGAAGAAGAGAACAAAAGGGGCAGAAGCGCTGCTCCTATTCCGGCAAAGGCCGGGGGAGACGTTGGCAAGTTATGTGGACAGGTTCTAGGAGGAAGTCCTCCAAGTCGTCGACTTGCCCGGGCACACCCTGCAGTTGGCTTTCACTCTCGGGTTGCAGTAGGGACTATTCAGAATGAGTCTGACTCAGGACCACCCCCCCTCCCGTGTCTTTCGAAGAGCTGATGGAGCGCGCCGCCCGGGAAATTGAGTGCGAAGCCACCAATCAGGAGTTCATGGTGAGGTTGGCCAAGAGTTCGGAAGGAGAGAAGAAGGAGGACAGGAGGGAGCATGGAGGGAGAAGAAGGGAGGAAGTGAAGAGCCAGGGACCCCCCATTGGGTCGGAGCAAGGTTGGAGGTCTCAACCGCCAGCCGCCCGACCAGCCTGGAGGCCACCTGGGGGACCCTCTCAGGGCCAAGGAAGATGCCACTTCCAGGGAGGAGGAAATTACCACGGGAGGCGGGGACGGAATAACCCGACGGGCTGGCAGCACGACACAAGGCCGCTGCAAGCCCAACCCCTGCATGCAATGGCGATAGGGAGGAAGAAGGGATGGAAGAAGAGGAACTGCTTGGGGAATGGAGAGGGCGAGTTGGCACTACTGTATTGTGACTTCCACCAGCAGGAAGGTCACGCGACCGCAGCCTGCCCAGAGTTCCTCGAGATGAGAGGAGGAGGAGGAGGAGGAGGAGCCCCGGTAGGGGGAAAGCAGCTCTGCTTGGAGGGTCCAAGCGGAAGAGGAGAAGGGAAGAAGAAGGAAGATGAGGATCAGTATGAGGAAAGGACGGACCTAGGGGGCTTGGGGGGGGGGGGATCGGCGTGATCCACGGAGGAGCAGGCATCGAGGCCACCCGGAATGGGAGCCTCCATGCCATCTACCGTCGGAGCATCGCTTCGACCTCCCGATCCCCACCCCCTGGCGAGAAGATCACCTTCTCGACCCTAGACATGTCGGCCCACGAGGATCCATTCTGCGACGCACTCGTCATCAAGGCCGCAATCGAAAACTTCACGGTCTCCCAAATCCTGGTCGACAATGGGAGCTCGGTGAACGTGGTGTTCAAAAAGGCTTTCGACAAGATGAAGGTCGAGGCGAAGCAGGTGTTGGCGTCAGATGGACCGCTCTTCGGGTTCTCTGGAGAAAGGAAGGAGGTGGAGGGAGGAGTTGAGCTCCTCGTCACCTTAGGAGGCAGATCCAAAAACTGCCGGTTCGTCATCGTGGATGCGCTGAGCAGTTACAACGCCATTTTCGGGCGTCCCCTTATCAGCGCGTACTGATGCGTGCCATCCTCATACCATCAGTGTTTGAAATACAACCCTAGGGGAGTGCAGGTCCGGGTCCGGGGAGATCCCAGGGAGGCGCGCCAGTGCTACGTCACGACAGTCAACACGATCGGATGGGTAAGGGAGGCGGAGGAAATGGAGGAGATGATGAAGGAGTGGGCCGGGGAGAATGTGGCCGAGTAAGCGCAAGGAGGCGCAATGTAACCAACTTGTATCCTCTATATTATGAATGAAAATGGTTCTCTTTTTTTAGGTAACGAGATTGATAGAATCCCCAACTAGAGACCATTCTCCGGGCTAAGTTATGCCGGCAGATGGGAGACTCATTGGGTCGACTGATTGATATAATCCCCAACTAGAGACCATTCTCCGGGCTCAGTCATGCCGGCAGATGGGAGACTCATTGGGTCGACTGATTGATAGAATCCCCAACTAGAGACCATTCTCCGGGCTCAGTCATGCTGGCAGATGGGAGACTCATTGGGTCGACTGATTGATAGAATCCCAAACTAGAGACCATTCTCCGGGCTCAGTCATGTCGGCAGATGGGAGACTCATTGGGTCGACTGATTGGTAAAATCCCCAACTAGAGACCATTCTCGGGGCTCAGTCATGCCGGCAGATGGGAGACTCATCGGGTCGACTCGCCACTTAGTCAAGTGGCCTAGGGAGACGATGAGCACCTCCAGCTCTGGGTAAGCAAGGCTCCTAGGACGTGGATGGACCTCCCACCCCCAGTTAGTTTGAAAGAGTGTTGAGTTCCTCCGCCCGCAGGTAAGCTAGGCCCCTAGGACGTGGACGGGTACTCCGCCCCCAACTGGATTGGGAAGGTATGGAGTCCCTCCGCCTCCAGGCAAGCTAAGCTCCTAGGGCATGGATGGGTACTCCACCCCCAAGTGGTTGGGAAGGGTGTTGAATTCATCCGCCTCCAGGTAAGCTAAGCCCCTGTGACATGGACTGACTCTCTTCTCCTGGTTGCTCTAGCATGTTAGTCCAAGGCATGATAAGATAGTAAGCTTTCTTCATCATGAAGAGAAATCTCAAGCCAAATGAGTTTATTGTGATTGAGCAGCGAATAGTTGGATAAACTAGAAATTCGCTAAACAGTTGTATATTCATCAAAAACACATGTTACATAAGTGAGCACTTTGCTCTTGATAATTGACATGCAGTTGAAAACACAAAACAATCATGGCTTGCGGTAAATAAAAAAAAGAAAAGGTCCATAGCAACTCCGACACTCAAGGGGAGTAGCCACTGCTAGAAGGAGGCGAGCTGGGATGCACAGGTGAGGGGTATAGATCAAAGAGGATGTCGCTAGCAGCGATCCCCCTCCAACCATCACGAAGGGCATCCGCCCTATGAAGGCAAACCACCAAGGCCTCAGCCGTCGTCTTCGCGATCTCCCTTCGGATGCCCACAACCATAGTGGGGGGAGGAGGGACGGGCGCTCCGCGAGGGTCTGCCTCTCTCCCTCTCCTGCAACTGCCTCTGGGCTTCAGCAAGCTGAGCCCTCAGGTCCTGCACCTCCCGATCTGACTCCTCATATCGCCTCCTAAGTGAGTCAGCATCCTCTGGCCCCTGCAGGTAAACAAAAGGAGGGGTAAAAGGGTCATAGATGCTGGAGAAAGGAGAGGTGAAGGAAAAGGGGAGAGTCCCCAAGGCCAACACTAACCAGGCCCCCGGATGACTGCTCCAAAATCCTCTCAGAGGTGACTAGGCGCGTGGTGAGGTCAGCAACCTTCTCTTCGGCAGCACGACTTGATGCATCGACCTGCCTCAGCCTCTTCGAGAGACTAAGACCTCGACGTGCGGTCATATGCGAGAGTTCAGCTGCGCGGAGCATGGCCTGCGAGCTCATGCAGGCGAGGTCGCGCATAGACTTTTTCTTGTAAGCGGCCGCATCCTGCCAACCATAGAGGCCAAACGAGAGGTTGTACGCAGCATCCCCAAATGGCTCACCCTCTATCCAGGATGGTTGATGGGAGGTGATCGAGACCCGGTTCGTGGCCTCGTCCCAATGGAGGACAGGGTCACCAAAGAGGTCATTGGCGTTCCCCCCCATCTCAAAGTTGGGGTGGTTCGACACGCGTCAGGGTCGCTTGGTTGCCCTTTCTCCCTCGGCGCTATCACTGGGCCCTCCCTGTGGACAGCTTTCCCTCGCCGCATTGTTGGCCCTTTAGGCGGGGAAGGAGGCGAGTCCTCCTCCACCGCATGCTCCTTCTCCTTTCGTTGCCTTGGCACGGGAACCTTAGGGGCGGAGGTGTTGGAACATAGTCTTCCGCATCTCCTAGGTTTGAGAATAACAAATCCTAAGTGTATTTGATCTTGTGTGTTTAAGTGTGCAGGAAATCAAAGTCCACATGACTCAAGGATGGAGCAGGTTTTCAGGAGAAAAGAAATTTTTGCTAAGTCAATTCATCGAGATGTCTCGTGAAGTTCCGATGAATCTCGACGAATCCAGACAGAAGCCAAATTTCTAGTTTGAAGAAGAAATTTTTGCGGCTAAGTCTATTCGTCGAATTTTCTCGTGAACTCCCGACGAATATCGACGAATCCAGACAGAAGCCAAATTTCTAGTTTGAAGAAGAAATTTCTGCGGCTAAGTCTATTCGTCGAATGTTCTCGTGAACTCCCGACGAATATCGACGAACGCAGACAGAACTCAAAAATGTAGACTTGTGAAGGAAATTGTGCGGCTAAGTCAATTCGTCGAATGTTCTCGAGAACTCCCGATGAATTCTGACGAATGAAAACAGAAGACAGTACTCCCACTAGCGCTGGCGGTAGCACTTAGCGCCTAGCGCTAGCAATGATAGCGCAATTCTGGGAGCACATATGGAAGGAGATAATGCCTGGCGGTAGCCGATAGCGCAGGCGGTAGCGACGCACACAGAAGGCAAGATAGAATTGTTTCCTCGGATTGAAGATTCTGCCGCGCAAAACATGTCCTAATTTGGGATAGCGCCGACGGTAGCTGATAGCGACAGCGATAGCGCAAAGCAATAGAGGAAGGCGGCCGGCTTGCTTAAAATGAAGGATTCTCACGCGGAGAATATTTCCTAAACTGGGATAGCGCCGGCGGTAGCGATAGCGCAGGCGCTAGCTCCAAGGCTATAAAAAGGACCCCTTGGATCCATCTTCTTAATCCTCTAGAGATCCAGAATTCCAGAGCTTCGTGCCACAACATAGAGAGGAAGTTTCAGAGAGATACTCCCACAAATACATAAAGACTAAAGGAGATCCGTGGAGAAGATTTCAACACGCGTCATCATCGTGACGAAAGACCGCATCGACTATGATCATACTCTGCGTCTTCGTCTACTTCTCCAAGAGATCCACATAGAGGGAGTTTTACATTATTGTCTTTTCATTTCACATCTTTTCTGTAATCGTTTAGTAAATTCGCCTCGTGTTGGCGACTAGGTCTAGGTAGGACTTAGGGCTGAAATTCGCCTCGTGTTGGCGACTAGATCTCGGGAGTAAGTCTAGGGGGTGCTCGAGGCCATATCCGGGGAAGGGTTGGCTAGAGCGGCTTCAGGCCGTATCCGGGGAAGGATCGGCTAAAGCCAACCGGTTCGTGGGGATACGAGTCGGTACAGAAAACAAAAAGAGTCTTTCTATTAGCTTTGATTTCTAGCTTCGATAAGAGATCAAGTTTTGTAATCATGCTTCTCAAGTTAATAAAATCATGTCTTTACTTTTACTTCACTTGATTTGTCTTGATCTTCTCTAGTTTAATAATCAAAGCTTTTTCAAAGTTATTCAAAATATTTTATAAGTTCTTAAAACCCTTATTCACCCCCCCCTCTAAGGGCGCCTACCGATCCAACAAGTGGTATCAGAGGCAGGTTATTACAAATCGGCTTCACAACCGGGAATAATGGCGTCTCATGATCTCGCTTCTACTAGTGGGGTAAATTTTTATGAAGAAGAAAAATCTCCTAAACCACCTTTATTCGAAGGGAGAAATGTTGGATCTTACGGCGCCCTTAGAGGGGGGGGTGAATAAGGGAATAAAATTCTTTTTATAATTTCCAAGATAATTACTAAATTGTTTTATAATGAAAGAGATTGAAATAAACAATTTAGATTTAGAATTGAAAACTTAGAACACAATATAATAGAGATTACGCCAAATGATACAAATCAAGTAAACACAAAAGAGACATGATTATATATATGAAAACGTGTTTACATAAATTTGATTTCTATATCGCTAGAAATCGGAGGCGTACAAATGTAAATTTCTTTTTGTTTACCAATCCTTCTCCCAAGGATCGGAAGGCTATCACTTGTCTCTCCCTAGACCAAGCCCAAGCCTATCCTCTAGATCTTCCCAAGATCTAGACGTAGCACACAAGGCCACGATTTCCCACCAAGCCACGCAAGGACTTGGACGCTCCTCACAAGGAAGCGATTTTCCCCTAAGCCGCGCAAGGACTTAGACGCTCCGCACAAGGAAGCGATTTTCCCTACCAATACAAAGTAAAATGTATATAAATGAAAATACAAGATAAAATAAGAACTCCCTAGAAATTCAGATCTCTGAAAGGAAGGTTGAAGCCTCGAGATGATCCTTGATGTAGAAGCGCGTCCGATCTCGTCTTCAATTTCAAACCTTCTCAGCATAAATGGGAGTTCATGAGGTTCTGGAGCTCTCTGGATGGAATGCACTCAGGAAAGGACTTAGAATCTTCAATCGTTGAAATGCACGAACAGAAGGTGTCAATTTATAGAAAATCGCTGTCGGAATTTCCGACAGTGACTGTCGGAATTTTCCGACAGCGCTAAACTGCCGCTGGAGTGCCGTCGTGGGTGGAGTCGTGGGCAGTTGGTGTAACCGTCGAGCTGTCGCCTGGGCGACATCGATGTCGGATTTCCGACATCTCAAAACTGCTTTTCGTCGTGCTGCCGTGGAGGGAAGTAGTTGTAACTTCTCTGCTGTCGCCTGGGCGACAGTGGCTGTCGGAATTTTCCGACAGTGAAATTTCCCACATTCAAATTTAGCTCCAGCATGTAGATTGAGTCATTCTCATCTCCGAAATGGGGTGGCACGTTCTGTAACTCTTCCTGGATTGAAAGTTATGGCCATTTTAAGATCAGCACACAAAACTCATCCAACCTGAGACTTGTCGTTCTCGGATCATGCCCATGAACGAGGAATTGTCTCCTCATTGAACCTATACAACCTGGCCACTATAAACACACAAAAGACTAGATCAAATACAACACGGTATTTGTTATTCTCAAACCAAGAGATGCGGAAAGCAAGCTCCAACAATCTCCCCCTTTTGATAATAACAAATACCCATATGAGAAATTAGTGAGTTTATAGATAAGTGCGATAAAAGATATGCATGAATAAAAGGTTTACTGCGTGACAGATTTTACTCCCCCTAAATATATATGTCACTAGATTTCTCATTTTATTCTCCCCCTTTTGTTATTACCAAAAGTGGGTTGTCATGATCGAGCAATAGACGCTTTCCATGAAAACTTTTTAATATACTCCCCCTAAATTGCATTCTCCCCCTAAATGTATGCTCCCCCTAAATGTTATAATTAATTACAATGGTGCATTATTTAATTATTCTCCCCTTAATCTTCTAGATTTCTTGAATTAATCTCCCCCTTTTGGTATTATCAAAAGAAGGTGGGGTGAGGGTAGTAAGGAGGCATTTAAATAACAAAGCATGATCGAGCTTTTAAATATATGAAATGATAAAGAGTTGAAGCATAGTATATAAAAGAGATTTCAAATAAAAAGATAAGAGTTGTAAGCAAGCGGAAGATTATAAGAAACATCCTTTTTGTAAGCATGAAAAACATAAGTAAAAATATGAGTTTTAGTTCAAAATTGAAAGATGTTTTAACCTTTTTGAAATCTCAAAGTTTTTCATAAAGATATCAAGCATGAAATGAACATATCAAAGAGAGATTATACTACAATGTTACTTAATTTTAGATTCAAGAAATACCAAAAACATTGTAAAGATCATGCTAGGTTATCTAGTGCATTTTTACATAAAGAGTAGTATAGATAAAGAATTAGAATCCAATACTCATGAGAAGAAGTGTTATGAAAGATAATGATGTGCACATAAGTGTATTTTGGGCAATGTTAACAATTGCTTTAAATCATCAAAATACAAGACATATGTAGAGTAAAGTGCACAATAAAACACAAGTAAATTACTTTCACTCACTTTTAATGCACATAATTTTTTAACAAAGTGGTATAATAACTAAGGTTTGCACAAGCCACTTTACTATTCTTTCCAAGGTGCTCAACCTCACAATGCTTATGAAGACTTATCAGGAGGTTCAAGTAGTGCTTGGTGGAGTTATATTTGTCTACATATATAATTTTTTTGTTCATATTTGTGAGACAACATTCTCCGAATACACTTGTTTTGCAAACCCAATATTTTTTTTTAACTCTTAACCACTTTTCTCAATTTCATAAGTGCAATTCAAATGTTGTGTAGGCAATAAACTTATGCAAGTTTTAATTCATTGTACAAATACAATACACAAGCAAGCATTTTTAGATTTAGACACACATGTTGATTACCAAAATAAGTGAGTGAAATGTATCATTATCAATCATAAAACATTTACTCATACTTAGAGGCATGCTAAGCTTGGTTCTACACATTTTTCAATACAATTGATGCACTTTAAATAGATATATCAAAGCATGATAAGCAAAACAATGTTCATAGTAATTTGAAAGAATATGTTTCAACATTGTAAATAATTCTAAATGATAGAATTCATACATGCTTGATATTGGCAATAAAGATCATACAATTTTTTTTTTGTTTTATAATTTTTTTTTTAAATCAAAAACAGAAAAATCACAAAAAAACATATTTTTGTAAGTTTTGAATTTTGAATTTTTGTAGTAGATTTTTCATAATATGAAGAAAAACATAAATAACAAAAAAATTTTTTGTATTTTTGAATTTTGATCTTTTGTAGTTGATTTCTCATAATATAAATAAAACTAAAATAACAAAAGTCAGAAACACAACAAATAAGTAGAAAATATGAACCAACATATTTTTATGGATTTTTTTGAAATTTTAAAAATCAGAAAATTCCAACACCCACGCTAGCGCCGGCGCTAGCGCTAGCGCTGGAAACAGTACTCGATTTTTTGAGAATTTTAAAAATCTGATTTTTGATATTTATTAAATGTCCTTAGAGTAGTCTTATGCAGAAATTTTGGAATTTTCACAGATGACTTGATTGCTCAAATTTGCATAAAACTTTAGCCTTTTCAAATACATGTGTTTTACAAAAACATTTAAACTCAAAAAGATAAATTATGCAAACACATGAAGACATTTTTATTAAACAACCCAAAATATGCATGATTTAAGTAATAAGTGAATAAAAATGTTCATGCAGTGAGTAATATAAGTATGTTCTAAGATTAAAGGCTACCCCGACTAAATGTCTACACCCTAGCCCCGTACTAAGTGACGGATGGGCATGAGGAGCTGCACGCATGCCGTAGGTTGGGGTGTTAGTCCCATATGCACACACTAGAGAACACTCAACCTAGCACTCTTTCCCCCCAGTGCCTCGCAAGGCCCCACTGGAACCCTCCCCGGTTAAGGACAAGACATGACTTAGAGGTTAGGTCTCTAATGCATACAACCCTACGCCCTCGCTATTGTGAGATATGAAGTCATAGGTGAATAATCTTTTGGACAACCTATGCTTTTTAAATCTATGGGTTGATATGTAAACTATGGGTTTTTGTGAAGAGTTATAAAGCCGTATAGTTTTTCTACTTATTATGAGATGACGAAATGAGATAACTAGCACAATTACTAATATTCAATAAGTGACAATGCTAGTATGATGAGTTTTGAGTTTAATGTCATGTCATAAGATTTATATTGAAATTGCATGTATTCCAAAATAGAATTTCAAATTATAGATCTAGAATAGAGTGATAATTAAGTTTGATGTATATCTTCATTGCAAAGTTGATTCTAGGGTCTACAAATATGAGAGATACATGCAATCACTAGCAAAGCAAATCAATACATCAAATAATGTAATGAAAACATTATTCATAATTTTTATCATAAGATTCATAATTCCTATTATAGATTTGAGATATGTTTTGATAGAACATGAATTATGATTTATGATTATAGTGAATTTTGCATAAAATATATGTTAGATCATCATGATGTATGAGAATTCTAATCCTTCTAGACTTATGATATAGTGATATAGTGATTTTCATTTGAAAGAACATGATTGATTTGTAAGTCTAGAAAAATGATGATCATGTAGTCATATCAATGACAAAGATCAAATATATAATGTTTTGAAATTTTTAATAAAATTTGCATTCATTAATCGAATCTATTATTCTTTGGTTTTGCATGATAATATATGATTTATGATACATTATTCATATATATTTTAATGATTAAACCATAAACTATGTGTTTGTTGGAATTTTAGTATTCTATTATAATTTCAAATCACATAGTTATCATGATATTTTAATAACATTATAAATGTTATACCTAGCATATAAATTTGAGCATAAACTAAGAAGTGATGCTAGAATAATGAGTTTGAGTGCAATGTTATTATACATGATTTAATGGAGATAATGTTGCATGTAATATGAGAAGTTTACAAATTAATTTTATTTAGACCTATAATAAAATGATTAAACTTTTGATTTGATCTTAATGATATAAGATGATTCTAAGGTCTAAATTACATGCAAACAATGGTGACACACATCACACATAATATCTAAATTAATATATGAAAAAATTATACATAGGATATCATGTGATGAAAAAATCCATAAACACAGAAATTTCTGAATCAAGCGAACTAAGATAGCATTTAAAAACGGAGTTGAAATTGGGCAAATTGATAGAGCCAAACAAACTTAAATGGTCAAGTTTAGTTTGCCGATAGATGGAGATTTCTGTGCTCTTTCCGAAAAGATATTAAATGCGAAAATCGGACGAGCAGATCAAAAGATATGGCTTTTTGAAGGATTAAGCATGCGTTTAGATGAATCTTTGTTTTCGATTTTATTTGATAATATTTTTCATTATAAGGGCTATCAAATGCAACAAATAGAAAGGAATCAAAAATGTTGCGCATTTTAATTTTTAGTTTTAAGCCCTTAAATAAACCATTTAAATCCAATCTTTAAAATAGTTTCACTAGTCTTGATAATAATTTCAATATTCAATTTCTAATGATAATTCAAGATAATTAAGGGTAAAGGATTTAAAAGGATATATATAACAATTTAAAAAAAATGATAGGTAGGTCTCTTTTAAAATCATATGACTTTATGTTCAATTTTAATTCAATTTGATTTGATAAACATTAGGCTTAATATGTGAAAGTTATATTTCATAAAATATAGAGGGACCATAAGCATTTTGGATCAATAAATACAAAAAAAATATAAAAAAAAATAAAGCACATCATGAAGTAGAGTATTGATATTTCATTTTTAATTATTTCTACTTCATGCAAATGAAAGATACTAAATGATAAGAGATTTAGGTATCCAAAGTTGACCATGTGTAATGGTTCCTTTGGGCACCCAAATATGTCGTGATGGCTTTTGAGAAGATAATGATGAATGAGCCTTTTTAATTAATGTTGATATGTCATTTTTCTTTATGGGTCTCCATTCATACATTGGTTGTTTATTACTTAAATCCATATAATGATTATGTGAATTGTTTGAAAAATAATTCATTGGAGGTTTATGTTTATTTAAATTATTTTTCAAAGTAGCTTGATGTTGATAATCATATTGATTTTTATTATATGGATTGTTTAAAATTTTATAAGAGTGATTGTCTTTCTTTAGAAGTGATTGTTGAAAGAGTGGATTACAATATGTTTTAGAAGATTGATCATTATTTTGATGATTTTCATTTCCACTCTTTCTTATAGACATACTCTTATAATATAAAGGATAATATTTTATATTTTGATTTTCATGAAAAGGAGTTTTTAAGTTTGAGTCATGATTGAAAATATATTGAGACTTATAATAGTGACTCTTAAGAATTTTGTGAGGGTCATAATTCTTTTTGAAACTTAACTCCTTTTGAGTTGATGTATGAAAATGATCCTTTTTAGAAATGATTTTGTAAGTTAATTTATCCTTGTTATTCAAAATCTTATGATGAGATTCATTAGATGACATTTGAAATTTTTCAACAAAAGATTTTAATTGTATTAACTTACAAGATAAAACATCATTTTCAATTAACAATTTTTCATTATGCCTTTTAGAAATTAAGAGCCCTTTTTCAATTTCCTTGAATTTTTCTTTTAATAAATTGCAATTAAGACAAGGAATAGGAATTTCAACTAAAGAGCATGAACAAGAATTTGAAACATCAATATAAGATTCTACTTTAGTGTTTGCTTTTAAAGTTTTATTTTCTAAACGTAATTTGGAATTAGCATGTTTCAACTTTGAAATTTTACGTTTAGCAAATTTAAGCACACGAAATGTAGAAATAGAATTAGTTACTAAAAGAGAAGATTTAGATTTTCTTACCTTGCTATAGTTTCCGTCTTCTCTTTTGCTTGATGTTTTGCCATCAACTGAGTCCAATATTGTGACGTTGTCTTCTTCATCTTCCTCTTCCAAACAAGAGTGTCCATCATCCTTTCCGCTTGATGAGCATTCTATGGATCCATCCTTTGTGTAGCTTTCTTGAATATTTGCATAGGCTTGCATATTCTCCGGTTCTTGTGAATGTTTCGTACCTGTAGAAGGAGAATCATAAGTTCTTTCAAGAAAACTCCAAATTTCATATGCGGTAGGTAAAGTATAAATAAGTTTGAAAATATTTTGGTCTAACGCACAAAATATACTATTCATAGATTTTGCATTTAAAATAATTTCGTTTCTAGTTAGTACGCTAGATGGCTTTTTAATAGTAATATTCCAAACTTTTTCATCTAAGGCCTTAAGAAAATTTTTCATTAATATTTTCCACCCTTTAAAATTTTTGCCCATAAATAAAGGTGGTGATAATATTTTTTCATTTATATTAAAATTTTCCCCACTAGTAGAAGCGAGATCATGATCAAGAGGCGCCATTATTCCCGGTTGTTAAGCCGATTTGGAATAACCTTGCTCTGATACCAATTGTTGGATCTTACGGCGCCCTTAGAGGGGGGGGGGGGGTGAATAAGGGAATAAAATTCTTTTTATAATTTCCAAGATAATTACTAAATTGTTTTATAATGAAAGAGATTGAAATAAACAATTTAGATTTAGAATTGAAAACTTAGAACACAATATAATAGAGATTACGCCAAATGATACAAATCAAGTAAACACAAAAGAGACATGATTATATATATGAAAACGTGTTTACATAAATTTGATTTCTATATCGCTAGAAATCGGAGGCGTACAAATGTAAATTTCTTTTTGTTTACCAATCCTTCTCCCAAGGATCGGAAGGCTATCACTTGTCTCTCCCTAGACCAAGCCCAAGCCTATCCTCTAGATCTTCCCAAGATCTAGACGTAGCACACAAGGCCACGATTTCCCACCAAGCCACGCAAGGACTTGGACGCTCCTCACAAGGAAGCGATTTTCCCCTAAGCCGCGCAAGGACTTAGACGCTCCGCACAAGGAAGCGATTTTCCCTACCAATACAAAGTAAAATGTATATAAATGAAAATACAAGATAAAATAAGAACTCCCTAGAAATTCAGATCTCTGAAAGGAAGGTTGAAGCCTCGAGATGATCCTTGATGTAGAAGCGCGTCCGATCTCGTCTTCAATTTCAAACCTTCTCAGCATAAATGGGAGTTCATGAGGTTCTGGAGCTCTCTGGATGGAATGCACTCAGGAAAGGACTTAGAATCTTCAATCGTTGAAATGCACGAACAGAAGGTGTCAATTTATAGAAAATCGCTGTCGGAATTTCCGACAGTGACTGTCGGAATTTTCCGACAGCGCTAAACTGCCGCTGGAGTGCCGTCGTGGGTGGAGTCGTGGGCAGTTGGTGTAACCGTCGAGCTGTCGCCTGGGCGACATCGATGTCGGATTTCCGACATCTCAAAACTGCTTTTCGTCGTGCTGCCGTGGAGGGAAGTAGTTGTAACTTCTCTGCTGTCGCCTGGGCGACAGTGGCTGTCGGAATTTTCCGACAGTGAAATTTCCCACATTCAAATTTAGCTCCAGCATGTAGATTGAGTCATTCTCATCTCCGAAATGGGGTGGCACGTTCTGTAACTCTTCCTGGATTGAAAGTTATGGCCATTTTAAGATCAGCACACAAAACTCATCCAACCTGAGACTTGTCGTTCTCGGATCATGCCCATGAACGAGGAATTGTCTCCTCATTGAACCTATACAACCTGGCCACTATAAACACACAAAAGACTAGATCAAATACAACACGGTATTTGTTATTCTCAAACCAAGAGATGCGGAAAGCAAGCTCCAACAAGAAATTATAAAGGATGGAAATTATTAATGGAAAAATTTATTAAAAGCTTAGATATCAATGCATGGGATATAGCAATAGTTAGACCAGCGGACGAATCAAATAAACAAGAGCGTCACCTAAATGAAAAAGCTATGCATTATATTTTTTGTGCTTTATCCCAAGATATTTTCAAATTAATATATTGTTTTTCTAGTGCATACAAAGTATGAAATTTTCTTGCAACAATCGCCCTGAGACGGACGACAAGACGTCCACCCCTCAAGATGGTAGGAGCTCTTGAACGCTGAGAAATCTTCCTTAAATACCTTCCCTCCGGGAAAGGGGTGCTCAGAAAAATTTAATACACATTGTTCCCGGCCATTCCGGGCAACAGGAGGGCGGTTAGGAGCCATCTCACAGGGTAAGAGAGAGGGAAGAGAGCTGACCTCAAGGAAAGGGCAAAGCAAGGGAAGAGGGCGAGTGTAATGGTGACGTAGAAGGAAGGGGAAGGGGGGGGGGGGGGGGTTATTTATAGGGGAAGCCAAAATGGGTGAGTGGACCATGAGGTCCACTCGCCCAGGGCATGGGCGAGTGGACACTGAGGTCCACTCGCCCAGGGCATGGGCGAGTGGACCCTGAGGTCCACTCCCCTGGGCATGGGCGAGTGGACCCTGAGACCCACTCGCCCAGGGCATGGGCGAGTGGACCATGGGACCCACTCGCCCAGTGCCTGTAGGTGGTACTTGTAGATCATCCGCCCGACAAATGGTTGCAGACCCCACGGTCCGCTCACCCGGATCCAGGATGAGGACCTACAGGTCAGTTCGCCCATGCTTCCCCCTAACCCCATGTAAGACCCCCCCCCCCTCCTGGAACACAAGACACGGCCGAGGGGAGTCTTATGCCCAGGACAGCCGCCTTGCGGGAGCGCCAGCACACGAGCTAGCCTCCCCCACAAGACGCCTATCCTGCCGGCCAAACCAACTGAACAGCGCCAACCCATCAATAAAGTAAAAGCAAGAAGCCATAAATAGATATTCACATAAGTAAGAGTCCAAATAAGTACAAACACAAGAGCTCCGAGAGCTCCTGCAAAAGTATCAGAGTATCAAACTAAATGCCCCAAGGGCTAAATCTCAAACTATGCTCACATCTGCCACTAACAACAACCAAGGTACCATAGTCACCAACCCTACACACCTGACCTGTCTGGCCTCCTCCAGCACCGTGCACTGCTGCTCTAAGGAACACTCCTAAAAAGAGGGACGTAGCAACCATTAGTCATAAAGACTAAGTGGCTTCACATCCGCTCCCCCGGCGACTCCAAGGTACCGGGCGGAAGGAAAGGAAGAAAAGCTGCAATATAATCAATGCTATATACAAGCAGGTGACAGGAATGGTTGTATATACATGTCGGTTGTATAAGTACCCAAGTACTTGCAATAACTCTAACTAACAGGTACAAATACAAGTAAGAACTAGTAACAGAAAGAAGTAAGCAGAGTATCAATATCTTACTAGCAACCGAAAGGAGTAAGCAAGTACTAGTAATAAGAAAGCATGAGCAGAGTATCAATAAACCGAATTGAACTTAACTTATAAGGATGCCCATACAAGCGTATAAGTTAAGGATCTGAACATGAAGGTAACTCATCATATAAAGGTGCCCATACAAGTTTATATGATGAGGATCCAATGCGGTGCAATGCAATGATTATGAAGGATGAATGCAATGCAATGATTATGATATGAAGACTCACCCATGCAAAGTTGCTATGTCGACATAGACCTTTATTTCTCGCTTTTTGAGTGGTAGCTAACCGCTCAGGCATCACCCGTCGTGGCCAGACGGATACAGTAGAACGAGCTCCTCCACTACTAGGAGGGTATGAACATTACCAGTCCTAGGCCTCTATACGCCTCGACGCTAAGAACACACAGCGGAGACCCTGCGTACTGCTCGATGCTAAGAACACACAGCGGAGCCTCCAAGGACACAGAAGGGGACTTGGGTAGGTGAGCACCAAGAGTCCAACCCAACCGGTCTAGAGTCTACTGCCGGCTTCTGTCGGTGTCACGACTAGCAAGCCCGTAGACCTTCCACAAGTAATCCTCCCCAGCGGGGTCCATTGGTATCAGTGTATCAACATACACCAGGACTTCTAATCCAAGTCCTTCTATACAATCCGTGTATCTACGTACACCAGGACTTCAAATCCTTCTAACCAATCTGTGTATCTACGTACACCGGGACTTCTAATCTAAGTCCTTTTAACCAATCCGGGTATCTACGTACACCAGGACTTCTAATCCAAGTCCTTCTAATCAATCCGTGTATCTACTTACACCAGGACTTCTAATCCAAGTCCTTCTAATCAATCTGTGTATCTACGTACACCGGGACTTCTAATCCAAGTCCTTCTAAACAATCCGTGTATCTACGTACACCAGGACTTCTAATCCAAGTCCTTCTAATCAATCTGTGTATCTACGTACACCAGGACTTCTAATCCAAGTCCTTCTAATCAATCTGTGTATCTACGTACACCGGGACTTCTAATCCAAGTCCTTCTAAACAATCCGTGTATCTACGTACACCATGACTTCTAATCCAAGTCCTTCTAATCAATCTGTGTATCTACGTACACCAGGACTTCTAATCCAAGTCCTTCTAATCAATCTGTGTATCTACGTACACCGGGACTTCTAACCCAAGTCCTTCTAAACAATCCGTGTATCTACGTATATCGGGACTTCTAATCCAAGTCATATATTCAACCTTGTTACATAATATACCATAAAAGACAAACCTATTTAACGAGCATGATCCATCATCTTCCCCAGACATGAAGATCATTTCACCCCCTTTTAAAATCCCTAAACATCATTCCCCTCACTCTCCCACAACGACCATGGGTTTGCCCCAAATCAAATCCCATCTCTTCCTTTTGAAGAGAAGAAATGATCCCTAGAACCTCGCGGCGAACGATGCCCTAATTTTGAGGTTCCGGCTTGGTCTTCCTAAGGAAACTCCATTAAAGCTCACACGAGGAGCTCTCTTGAGCCTTCATCTCTCCTATTGTGATCTAAGAGGCTAGCACCAAGGGAGAGGGGAGGAAGACACCTGATTTTCGGCTGACGTTCGCGGTTGTCTCCTCCGCGGCATGGCGACAGTTGGCCAAGACTGATTAAATGGTCCTGATCCACAGAAATATCCAAACTGTAATCAGTCAACATTACCCAAACTAAAAGAAAGGAAACAGCAGACAACATGAAAAGTTAACAAATTAATAACTTCCCAAAGACTCCCATCCTTCGCGATATCTGTTCAAGAATCATATATTTAATGTGCATTCTATCGGGGTTGCATCACATTTATAGCGTTTGCGTTGACTTCTAGGGTTGACGTAGACTTTTTATAAAGGTTTGTTTAAGGAGGGTCCATATATGAACTGAGAGACTACAAATGAACCCAAAATAATTGATGGTCAGCAACAATTCATTGCCTTCCAGGAAACAGGAAAAGAAGACAATCTAGCAGCTTTTCTGGACTGCAAATAGGCACTAAGATTCAGCAAGGTAATACTTTTAATAAAGTCCCATTGAAAGTGAATTGAATCATGCAACAGCCGACTGATCAAGGTAACTAAAATCCCAAAACATAGTTCACTAGCAGCCATCTTTGATTGGACAGAAGGACAACAATAGCCGGTCAACAAGAATGAAGCATAACAGGTAACTAAAACTGTAGCAGCCAACCAACAACCCAATGGACTGCAGGAATTCAGCCACTTTCATAGCAGGAATGTCATAGCAGCAATAGAATAAAGGGACAGCAGCACAACAACAGTCCCTCCCCAGCAAGGTCTCAGTACAACCACAACTTGTAAAAAAGGATAATCCAGCCATACATAAATCCCTCAACATATCAACCCAAGAAACCCAAACACCCATAGTAACAAGATGAAGAAAATGAGCTGTAGGTATTTTGTTTTTAGGAATTAAAACAGTGAACATCATGGAACGGGAAATCGAAACAGGAAGTCTAAACTATCAGCTAAACCAAAATGCCAAAATAACTTCCATAGTTAACACATACCAACAGGCTTCTAAATGCCCTATTCCTCCCCAAAATCCCCACATAAACTCAAAACATAAGAAGATAAGAGAGCAATAGGAGCTTACAGTGCTTCAGGAGAAAACCCCAAGGTCTTGTTTCTCCAAGAATCGACGACACGACCTAATCTCTGCTCAAACACCGCCGACAACCACTGAATTCAGAGCTAGCTACAATCTTCCACCACTTCTATGAGAGATTAATTGAGGAAGAAGAGCTTGGAGAGAAGAATCGGTGCCGAGCCCTAAGGCGACACCGTCGAGAAAGGAAGAGGAAGTGAGGAGAGGTCGGTTAGGTTATGATAAAGAGAACGAAAGAATGCCGTATATCATGCCTCCACCGCTTAAACCCACCGCCTTAATATTAATTTCAGCCTTCCTTTAATCGCAGCCCAAGTAAGCCAAGCCAAGCCCATATGAAATTTAGGCCTTCATTCCAATTGCCCGCATGCAGCCTTTACTAGCACCCCATTTCTGCTATAAGAAAACCTCTATTAGCAAACCACATATAACTAGGAGGCAACCTTTAATGCACACTAAATTCATTCCCAATATCCGCTATTAAGACACCAACGACGGTTACCAATAATGAACATAACAACAGTCAACATATATATTCCAACCCAAACCTAGTTATTTAATATAGAAAAAGTTCATACTCTGCTAAAACATGTCGAATGCCGCAATGTATCAACGACACTCACATTCAACTGTCAAAGCGACGCCTCGTTGACACTGATTTGTTTTTCATCATAGGGGCCTAGCGCGCACTGGGATGTTACAAATCCAATAAACGAAGAAACAATTTCGTCCCCGAAATTTAAGTTGAGGTTAGGGGGGTCTTATGTTTAAGATCCCTAGGGTCTTAATGTTCCAAAAATGCTGTAAGGAAGCCACAAGAATCCCACACATACTCTTCTCTATCAACTGCTAGCCTCGCTGAGTCATCGATAACTAGCAGGGGAAATTCCCAGGAAATTTAACAACTAATTCCCAGGAAATTTAACAACTAATTCCCTAAGCCATCGGGAGTTAGGAAGCGAAATTTCTGGGGAATTTAGGGTCTAAACACCTCCAAACCACCAAAGCTGAATCCAACCAAAACTAACCCAACTCATTTGAAGCCGCAGTGTGGTTTAGTACAAAAAAATAAAAATAAAGAGCTCAACAGTTAAACTACAAGCGAGGCTATGAATGGTTTTGAAATTTAGCCAAAATTTAAACGATTGCCGAACTTGACCATCGTAATCTCTTATACCCAGGGCCGAATAACCAAGGCGTTTAACTGCCACATAGCAAATATAACACTATAAGTATGAAGCTATAGGAGCCATTAGAATATAGAGCAGACCCCAATGAACTCAAATAAAGCAGCCACTTTAAATCCATATAAAGCAGCCCCTCTAATAAAAAAAACAGCAACCCTCTAATTAAAACAGCAGCAGCCCAAAATTCAGATTATAAGCCAGCAGCCCAAAATTCAACCAAGTAATAGAAGCAGTCACCAAACAAAACATAAGAGGCAACCCCTAATTATCAAGAAAAGGAGCTCAAGAAATTCCTGCAGTTTAAGCATACCCCAAACAGAGTTTTATAAGGCCGCCCCCGATCCGATTATAAAACAGCAGCCTTAACTGGATAAGGAGGAGATAGAAGCAGTCCCCAACAAACAAACAACAGCAGGTTTCAGCACAGCAGCCCCTTGTAACAAACGGCAGCAGCCCCACAAGAAAGAAAGAAAACAATAGGGCAGCCCCACTAAAACGACAGCAGGTTTCAGTACAGCAACCCCCATAACACATTAGCGTTTGCACTTTAAGTATAAAGCCACATAATATTTTTGTTCACTTATCTATAGAGCGAAGCAGCCAATGACTTGAAGCGGTTATAAAGCTCGAAACCGAAGTAAATCCACGTAACCACTAAGTTTAACAATTTATAACTTTGCCAAAACTTCGGGAACCAACAAGAGATTCCCAGGAAATTTAGCACCAAATTCCCAAACCCTTCAGGAATTAGGAAACGAACGTTCCGGGGAATCTAAGGTCTAATGTTTCCCAACCCAACTAGAGATTACAAAATAAATTTCCAGAAAGATTAGCCCGCCAAACCACCAAAACCTTTAGCTAGAGAAATGCGCAAAGTTTACAAACCCTCCAAATTTTCTGCTACCAAAATATGCAAGATTAGCCAAGTATAAAGTTAGAACTAACCAAGTGATCCAACCATATAACCATCCTGAGCTAGCCAATCATAAACCTAGTGTATAACCAAGATAACCCAAAATAGGATGATAGCCGGAACTAGGACCACTGCTAGCACACCCCAAAATAGATGTTAACCAAAATTTGGAGAAAAACTGCTAGCATAATCCAACATAACTATTAACAGGAACTTGGAGAGACCTGCTAGCATATTGCTGATATTTCAAGCGTTGAATTTCATTTTATCATGGATCTAGCTATGCTGCCCGTTACTGGAACAAATAAAAACCCAAAACCGAATTCCATCCACTTATCCTTCAAATTTAACAATTTGCTAGCCTCGCAAAGTCGTCGAGAACTAGCAAGGGAAATTCCTAGGGAGCTTGGCCTCTAATTCCCCCGACTCGCCAGGAATTAGAAACGAAATTCCCGGGGAATTAAGATCTGGTTCCTCACACCGATAAGGATTTGCCAACAAGGCTCCTTGAAACTTAGCTGCAAAACCAACCGCACCTTCTAACAAGTGTATAAATATATATTCAGAATTAAAACCAACTAGAGCTGAGCCAGGCCATAATATGTAGAAACGGAGCTATCTAAACTTTAGTCGATCAGAATTAGTCCTTTGTTTAACTAGGATACGACAAACTATCCGTTTTCTAATTATTGGTATGAATACCTGATGCGAGGATTCGGCAAGTGCACCGGTCGCGCAAGTAATAAATTTTGGGAATAGAATTCCCGAGTGTCGGTCTCTTGAGGAACACAGTAAGGTGGAGTTTATTATCGAGGAAGGACTTGAGATCGAAGTCCTGCGGTAGGTGGAATGCGAACGAAAGGGGCTTTGAGGTTTGCAAACAAAAGTAAATACTACGCCTACTCCTATGCAATGCCGCTATGCAATGCTTCGATCGGCGGGATGGAAACTAGGCAGGCCTTGAGCACGCTGCGTCGAAAGGGCGGATGGACGAGAAGGCTAACGGGAACGAGCTATGCAGGCCTTGAGCGCGCTGCTTCGTTAGGCAAGTGGAATACGGGCCGCGATGCCACGCTTCGGTGGCCGGATGGGCGAGCAGGCTTACGGATTGAGGGTCGCAAGCACCTCATCGACAAGCACGCCACTAGCAATTGCTAGTGCGGCACCGGACACGGTAGTGGAGCGGAAAATCGATGGGGGTGCACCTCATTAACACAAATGAACAAAATGATTTCATAGACATGAAATTAACAATACTAACATAGTTCATAGCGTTCATCATCAAGATAAAGAGAGTACAAACAAATACAACCACATAAGTAGAAGAAAAAGGCAAGAGATACGACCGAATCCGGAGTCTCGTTGTAGATTCACGGTAGGAAGCACCGGGTTGTCAATCCGCGTCCTAGCTCGGTCCCAACTGCGTCCGGGGTAGAGGAGGGCTGTCACACCTCCCAATGGACCCGTCTTCTCCAGCGATTTACCATCCGGCCACGTCTAATGCGAAGAACCTCTTCCTTAGCGATGAAGATGAGTGTAGGATCCCTTCCTTTAAGCCCTTGGATGATGGAGGAGGCCTAGGGTGCGAAAACCCTCTGAAAATGGCGAAAACGGCGGACAGAACGGAGCTCCCAGGCGTAATCCCGACCTAATTCGCGATCAGGTCATTATATAGGCGCTGAATTAAACAGCGCGCACGGTCATTGGCGCACGACCAGTGGTCGTGCGCACTAGAATCCTGTGATCGTGCGCCTGTCTGGTGGAACCTGTAAGACACGAAATTTATAAAATAAAATGTTCGCACGACCAGTGGCGCACGACCGGTGGTCGTGCGCACCATCGTCGGTGGTCGTGCGTAATAGATGAAACAGAACTCATAAAATTACTGTTAAGTGCGCACGAATAGTGGCGCACGACCGGTGGTCGTGCGCACTGGAGTTGATGGTCGTGCGCACTACAGTAAACAGAACTCGGAAATTAAATGGTAAGTGCGCACGAGCAGTGGCGCACGACCGGTGGTCGTGCGCACTGGCATTGATGGTCGTGCGCACTGCACTAAACAGAACTCATGAAAAAGGTGTTAAGTGCACACGATCAGTGGCGCACGACCAGTGGTCATGCGCAATAGAACCGGCGATCGTGCGCAGTGTTCCTGTGCAGAATTGCACCGGAAACACTCGCACGACTCCTATTCCAGGCACAACCACAAATCTAGCCACTGAAAGTGGCACTTAACAGTGCATGAAAACTACTAAAGACAATAAGCATAAAATCACACCAAAGTGGGCCTAGAAGTGCACCTAGCATAGATTATCAAATATAAGCTATAATAAGGCTATAGTGCGGTGAATTGACTAAATAACGGCCCGGATGAGTCCATAAATGTGTATATGATCAGGACTCATCAATACCTATCCGGGACCCCGATCAAATTTCCAACAACGACAAGTGCAGAAAATAACAAGGGCAGAGTATGGCAGCACATGATTTAGCCGAGACATAATCAGAAGGGCCCAAAATGAACCCAGCCAACAGCCCCACCAAAAGTAGGAGCCCATGGTTCAATAGCAAGAGAGGTCCAAGATTTGCTATCAGCACACACACACTTATATATATAAAGATATGAGCCCTTTCCAAACAAAGTCCCAACTGGGTACTACACGTATTTATAATGCAATTGTATGAATTTGTCGACTTAAGAAATCACGTAACAATGCCTTAGTACCACGGGTGCTACAATTTCATATTCTTTATCTTTAATTAGACGCTTGTAAACACACCTCTTTGATCAGCAATCGATACAATTCCCACTTAACAAATTTTAAGGCGTCCCCCAAAATTTGTCATGCGATCGTCAGATCGACCTTTGATCCTTGAGAGACACTACAACGCTACGTTACAGTTTACTTCTCTGCATAGTCTTCATTTAGAGTGAAGACCTGCTCATCCTTAAGGTACTCACCTCTATTACTCTGGGAGTTAACTCACCGTAAACCAAAACACGGTGTTCAATCACCCCCCTTGCTTAAGATGAACTCATTCATCAAGGAGTGCTAATTCCAATATCAACGGCTTGTATCGACTTAAATGGGAAAAACTCGTTGTAGCAAGGCTAAGTGAAGCAGGCCACAAAGATTTTCGGCTCCTGGTAGAGTCCCAATTGGCCCATCTGCTAGGCCAATAAACGAAGGGACAAGCCCCCGTACGTTTTTGGACTAAATTTCACCCACCGCCCATATGGTATATTCATCTCCCGTATGAGCACAAACCTTAGGGGCATATCTTCCTCGACTTGGAGTTCTTACCCTATAGAACCCCGTATCGACACACTTATATATCAGCCATGATGTAGAAATTCAAATTTTACGGCGACGACCAAGCTGCATCTCATTGTAATGAGAGCATGTACAAATAACATCCAATTACCTGGTACATAACTAGCCCAATAAACGAAGAGATAAGCCCCCGTATATCTTCGACTGAGTTTCTTCTACCACCAATATAACGCATTCGTCCCACAATGAGCCTTCTCTGGATCTGAATTCTTATCATACAGTATAAAAGACATGCTTGGTGGTCTCTTACTAAGATGATGATAGATTTTAGGCACCAATCTCATTTAGATTGCCCTAATATTTTGGGTAAGGTGATAATATTACTCCATATCTAGGATATAAATCTCAGGGTGTGAGTCTCTAGCATCTACACTCACGTTGAACACTTCCCTTAGTCGCTTGAGGTCACTTTTTGCTTGGCCACATCATCCCCGAGATCGGTATAAGGCTAGGGTATGTCACGACATATCCTGCTAAGTCGACCAAAATGGTATCCCAGTTAGGTTGGCATCAATCCTATGCCAAACCAACTCTGACTGTTGGAATGGGAATACCAATTACTATCTCGGAATGAGCCAGCATCTATACGTAAGGGTACGAGTTTGGCTTAGGTTGGCACTTCCTATAGGAAAAAGTGGACATACTTAATGTGAATCACACATGGGCACACCACCGCTTCCGCTGTATCAGTTTGTCCTCAAACTGATTTAGCTAGCAGGGGTGGCCCAGTAGTTTAATGGACTTCTTTATCTCAGGATCGTTGCAAGCTGATACCATTTGTAAGACCCCCCCTCCCGGAACACAAGACACAGCCGAGGGGAGTCTTATGCCCAAGACAGCCGCCTTGCGGGAGCGCCAGCACACGAGCTAGCCTCCCCCACAAGATCCCTATCCTACCGGCCAAACTAACTAAACACCGCCAACCCATCAATAAAGTAAAAGCAAGAAGCCATAAAGAGATATTCACATAAGTAAGAGTCCAAAATAAGTACAAACACAAGAGCTCCGAGAGCTCCTGCAAAAGTATCAGAGTATCAAACTAAATGCCCCAAGGGCTACATCTCAAACTGTGCTCACATCTGCCACTAACAGCAACCAAGGTACCATAGTCACCAATCCTACACACCTGACCTGTCTGGCCTCCTCCAACACCGTGCACTGCTGCTCTAAGGAACACTCCTAAAAAGAGGGACGTAGCAACCGTTTGTCATAAAGATTAAGTGGCTTCACATCCACTCCCCCGGTGACTCCAAGGTACCGGGCGGAAGGAAAGGAAGAAAATCTGCAATATAATCAATGCTATATACAAGCAGGTGACATGAATGGTTGTATATACATGTCGGCTGTATAAGTACCCAAGTACTTGCAATAACTCTAACTAACAGGTACAAATACAAGTAAGAACTAGTAACAGAAAGAAGTAAGCAGAGTATCATATCGTACTAGCATCCGAAAGGAGTAAGCAAGTACTAGTAATAAGAAAGCATGAGCAGAGTATCAATAAACCGAATTGAACTTAACTTATAAGGATGCCCATACAAGCTTATAAGTTAAGGATATGAACATGAAGGTAACTCATCATATAAAGGTGCCCATACAAGTTTATATGATGAGGATCCAATGCGGTGCAATGCAATGATTATGAAGGATGAATGCAATACAATGATTATGATATGAAGACTCACCCATGCAAAGTTGCTATGTCGACATAGACCTTTAGTTCTCGCTTTTTGAGTGGTAGCTAACCGCTCAGGCATCACCCGTCGTGGCCAGACGGAGACAGTGGAACGAGCTCCTCCACTACTAGGAGGGTATGAACACTACCAGTCCTAGACCTCTGTACGCCTCGACGCTAAGAACACACAGCGGAGACCCTGCGTAGAGCTCGACACTGAGAACACACAGTGGAGCCTCCAAGGACACAGAAGGGGACTTGGGTAGGTGAGCACCAAGAGTCCAACCCAACCGGTCTAGAGTCTACTGCCGGCTTCTGTCGGTGTCACGACTAGCAAGCCCGTAGACCTACCACAAGTAATCCTCCCCAGCAGGGTCCATTGGTATCCGTGTATCAACATACACCAGGACTTCTAATCCAAGTCCTTCTATACAATCCGTGTATCTACGTACACCAGGACTTCAAATCCAAGTCCTTCTAACCAATCTGTGTATATACGTACACCGGGACTTCTAATCCAAGTCCTTCTAAACAATCTGGGTATCTACGTACACCAGGACTTCTAATCCAAGTCCTTCTAATCAATCCGTGTATCTACTTACACAAGGACTTCTAATCCAAGTCCTTCTAATCAATCTGTGTATCTACGTACACCGGGACTTCTAATCCAAGTCCTTCTAAACAATCCGTGTATCTACGTACACCAGGACTTCTAATCCAAGTCCTTCTAATCAATCTGTGTATCTACGTACACCAGGACTTCTAATCCAAGTCCTTCTAATCAATCTGTGTATCTACGTACACCGGGACTTCTAATCCAAGTCCTTCTAAACAATCCGTGTATCTACGTACACTAGGACTTCTAATCCAAGTCCTTCTAATCAATCTGTGTATCTACGTACACCGGGACTTCTAATCCAAGTCCTTCTAATCAATCTGTGTATCTACGTACACCGGGACTTCTAATCCAAGTCCTTCTAAACAATCCGAGTATCTACGTATACCGGGACTTCTAATCCAAGTCCTATATTCAACCTTTTTACATAATATACCATACAAGACAAACCTATTTAACAGAGCATGATCCATCATATTCCCCAAACATGAAGATCATTTTGATGAGTCCCGATTATATACACATATATGGACTCATCTGGGCCGTTTATCTAGTCATTCCACTGCACTTTAGCCTTGTTTTAGCTTATATTTGTTATCACTTGCTATGTGCACTTCTCGGCCCATTTTGGTGTTATTTCGTATCTTTCTTTGTTATTAGTTTTCTTGCGATGTTAAGTCCCACTTTCAGTGGCTAGACTGGCGTCGTACGCTGGAACAGGTGTCGTGCAGGTGTTTCCGGTGCAATTCTGCACAGGAACACTGCGCACGATCACCGGTTCTATTGCGCATGACCACTGGTCGTGCGCCACTGATCGTGTGCACTTAACCCTTTTTTATGAGTTCTGTTTGGTGCAGTGCGCACGACCATCTACGCTAGTGCGCACGACCACCGGTCGTGCGCCACTGTTCGTGCGCGCTTATCATCAATTTCTTGAGTTCTGTTTCAATCAGTGCGCACGACCACCTACGATAGTGCGCACGACCACCGGTCGTGCGCCACTGGTCGTGCGAACATTTTATTTTATAATTTCTGTCTTTGCAGGCTCCGTCCAGGCAGAGTGCACGATCACAGGATTCTAGTGCGCACGACCACTGGTCGTGCGCCAATGACCGTGCGCACTGTTTATTCCAGCGCCTATAAATTCCGCTGCTCGCGATTTAGGTTGGGGGATCCGCCGTTTTCTCGCCGAGCTCCGCCGTTTCGCCCCCTTTCGCTGGTTCTCCGCCCCCCTAGGCCTCCTCCATCATCCAAGAGCTTCAAGGAGGAGATTCCACTCATCTTCATCGCCAAGCAAGGAGTTCCTCGCATCAGACGTGGCCGGATTGTAAATCGCTGGAGAAGACGGGTCCATTGGGAGGTGTGACAGCCCTCCTCTACCCCGGACGCAGTTGGGACCGAGCTAGGACGTGGATTGACAACCCAACGATTCCTACCGTGAATCTACAACGAGACTCAGGATTCGGTCGTATCTCTTGCCTTTTTCTTCTACTTGTGTGGTTGTAGTTGTTTGTAATCTCTATATTTAGATGATGAATGCTATGAACTATGTGTATTATTGTTTATTTCATGTTTATGGAATTATTTAGTTCATATGTGTTAATGAGGTACGCCCCCATCCATTTTCCACTCCACCACCGTGTCCGGTGCCGCACTAGCAATTGCTAGTGGCGTGCTTGTCGCAGAGGTGCTTGCGACCCTTATTCTGTTAGCCTACTCGCCCATCCGCCTACCGAAGCGTGGCATCGCGGCCCGTACTCCATCCCGCCTAACGAAGCAGCGCGCTCAAGGCTTGCATAGTTCGATCCGCTTGCCTACTCGTCCATCCGCCCTTACGAAGTAGCGCGTTCAAGGCCTACGTAGTCTTCCATCCCGCCGAGCGAAGCATTTCATAGCGGCATTGCATAGGAGTAGCTGTAGCTTTTTCTCTTTATTTTCCACAAACCAAATCAACCCCCGTGTCCGCAATTCATCCGACCCAAAGGACTTCGATCTCAAGTCCTTCCTCGAACATTAACTCCACCTTACTGTGTTCCTTGAGAGATTCGATACTTGGGGATTTACTTCCTTATATTATTACTTGACAACGACCGATTCACTGCCGTTCGAATCGCAGTCTCGCTACCGCCTATAGCGGTGTGCAGGATTTGCGCATCAAGTTTTTGGCGCCGTTGCCGGGGAACACAGTCGTGTGAGTTTTCTTGAGAGGGAGAGCTGAGAGAGAGAAGTTTCTTCCAGTGTCTATAGCCGCCTTTTTATTTTTGTTTGCTTTTTAAATTTATATTGTTTGTTATTATTTCTTCTCTCCTATTTTAAATTTTTAAGCAAGTTTAATCCAAGGAGTTTTATTAGTTTGTGTAGATTTCCTTGCAAAGAATTTCAGCCTCTTTATATCTGCTTTTATTATTGAAAATGTCGTCATGGGATATTTCACCTAGCTTTAATGATAAGATGGTTTATTATATAGACCAAATGAATGAGTTGAATGCTAGGCAGTGTAGGAACATTGTTTGCTTGTTGTGTCGAGGAGAGGGTCATGAATTGAAGGACTGTCCTAGTCTTTTCAAGCCTGACCGCCACTCCTCCACTCGGGACAACATTGCCCCTATCGCTCATTCTTTACCCATGGAGGCAATTGTGCCCTCTACCCCTGAGCTTGTCTTGTGCACGGACTCCTCACTCCCTGTTTATGGCTTCACTCCCAGTGATGATGATCACTCATCTGTTAGCCAACAAGGAGAGGAATGGGAGCTCCTAGATGCACCTGAGTATGATGAGGAAAGTATTCTTTCCATCGGGGAGGCTTTAGCAGATCTTTTTGCGGAGGAACCGAATATTTTTGTCCCTCCAGTTTCTTTGCAAGATTTTTCTACACATATTCTTTATGATCCTATCGAAGTAAAGGAGCTGGGTGATGCTTCTGACTCGGAGGGTGCTCCAAAGTGGGATGAGGATGTCATTTTCCCTGAGGGGGAGAATGAATACTTTGAACACGATGATGCACCTCGGTGGGATGAGGAGGATACTCTCTCTGATGAGGAGGTTTGCACTTCTTCATGGGACGAGGAGGTCCAAATCACCACTGAGGCTCCTGAGTTCTCAAGTTCCCCTTTCTATGATATTTACGATGATGATAGTGATCTACCCTTGGATCTTGCTGGGAGTGAAACCGGGACCACTCCCCCGATTTTTGATTATTTATGTCATTCTTCTCTTTTATTTCTGGACCCCCCTTCTTCTTCCGAGCCTGTGCAGGTTGAGTCTTTACAGGTGCCCCAGGAGGACTTGGAGCTTTTTGCTCAAGTCAATGATGAGAGTATCCTCTCATGTGAGGAGGTTTATTCCCCCTCCGTTGAGGAAGCTCCACTCATTGCCTTTTCCTCCTGCTGCCTCTCTGTTGACGATACCTTGCTAGGCAAGGATGTGTTTTGTGAGATGAGTGAGGACCAGGCCTCCTCCTCTTCTTACATTCTCTACCCTCTACCTGTGAGGAGCAGGTATCTATATTTAGGTAGAGGGGTGACTGTTCTATCACCGTATCGGTACCCGCTACCGACACGGATATTAGGCCAGTTACCTGTCCACTTCTCCTTCCATAGGCCCATTAGCTAGAACTCTTAAAGTTTGAATAAGTCGTGCTGGGAGGACAATAACCCCAGTAGTTATCTTTCTTTTCTGCATTTTTATTTCCTCTAATCATGTTTAGTTAGTAGTATTTTCTTTTCAGTTTTCTTTTGTCTTTTGTTCTTGCGGAGCTGACCCCCGCAGGTACTTATTCTGGATGGCGGATGCTGCAGCTTCATTTTAGCTTACATGCCAATCTTCTGGTATGCTCATTTCTGAGCATTGGGTACTCTCTTTCCCTAGCTCTTTTCTGAATTTCATAGATATATATTGTGTGTATTGTCTAGTTTAAGTCTGGGGGAGAGTAGTTTTGTTTACCCGCTCACGTGCACTATTGCACTGCATACTAGAAGATTTCATTTAAATTGTTGTTCATTTTCATTGCACACCACCGCACCCACTTGAGCACGTACTCGCCTGTATGCATGCTCTGTAGTGAATTTAATTCTTCTGCTTATTTGGGAAAGTCTAGGTGATGGCTTAGGACTATGTAGCAGAGTAAAATGTTGACTCTAGTAGTGCTCCTAGTCGAGTGCTCGGTTGCATAGAGATTTGTGTAGATTAGATTTCTTTTTATACTATGGTTTTATATTTTTCTTATTAGTGTAAATGTTGTTTACTCTACTCAAATGGTGAATTCGGTGGAATCAAACGGTAGCATAGGGATGTGTGTAAACGATCGCTAGATTCGTATTGCTTGAGTCGGGAGAAAGGAGAATCTTTCTCGGTGGCTAGAACTTGCCCCAAGCGATTCTTGAAGCATGGGTATACGGTTAGTCAATTGCGTGAATGTGATATAGGCCATCATTTTGGCCCGGTTGAGCCTTTGTGCCTATCCCTACCGCTATATCCTCGCTAGCCCAGTTGTGCCTACCCGTTCTTTGATTCAGCCCCACTTTTATTTCACCAAAGCCCAAAAGCCAATCCTAGTCGCACACCCAAATCTGAGCTTTAGCTGTTTATTATTTTCATGAGTTGGGTTGTTGATGTGGTAATATGTTTGTGAAGATGTGGATGTGTCCTTTTGTTTATTTGCTGAAAATGATAAGAAAAGAAAAAAAATGAGAAAAAGAAAAGAAGTTAAAAAGAAAGGAAAGAGAAGGAGTGTTTAATTGAAAATCTCTATGTATAGATTTATGTTTGGGAGTAGGCGGTGCACACACCCATGCTGTTAAGTCCAAGTCTGGGGGTGTTGTGTACCCGCATGTTTGTGTGGTGAATGAGGATAGTTTCCTGCATTAGCTCATTTGGGTTTAGTATTTGAACCATCGTCTTTATCATTGTATACCTCACCTAAACCCAAGCCCCATTTAAAACCTAAAGTCCTATTGATTCACGCATTTGAGTCAAACCAGTGCCGTGGAGAGAATGTGACCGGGCAAGCCTATGGTCACCGACACCGATGGATTTCGGTGGAGTTTGTCCGGCATCCCAATCTTGAGCAATGCTCATCTCAGCGTTTAGTTTACTTTCTCCGTATGCATGACCGAACGATTCACTGTTGTTCACCATTTTGAGTAGTTGTAATATGCTTTTACTCTTTTAGAAATATATAGACTATTTATATAATCCGAAATCTTCTCTACCATTCTTCTTATGCACGTGAGCATGCGACTTCGCATGGTACTCTGTATTGTAGTTTTAAGCCATCTACTTTTCTTTCCCCGTTCGCATGGAATTTGTTTGCTCGGGACGCGCAAACAGGTAAGTCTGGGGGTGTGATGTGTCCCGATTATATACACATATATGGACTCATCTGGGCCGTTTATCTAGTCATTCCACTGCACTTTAGCCTTGTTTTAGCTTATATTTGTTATCACTTGCTATGTGCACTTCTCGACCCATTTTGGTGTTATTTCGTATCTTTCTTTGTTATTAGTTTTCTTGCGATGTTAAGTCCCACTTTCAGTGGCTAGACTGGTGTCGTACGCTGGAACAGGTGTCGTGCAGGTGTTTCCGGTGCAATTCTGCACAGGAACACTGCGCACGATCACCGGTTCTATTGCGCACGACCACTGGTCGTGCGCCACTGATCGTGTGCACTTAACCCTTTTTTATGAGTTCTGTTTGGTGCAGTGCGCACGACCATCTACGCTAGTGCGCACGACCACCAGTCGTGCGCCACTGTTCGTGCGCGCTTATCATCAATTTCTTGAGTTCTGTTTCAATCAGTGCGCACGACCACCTACGATAGTGCGCACGACCACCGGTCGTGCGCCACTGGTCGTGCGAACATTTTATTTTATAATTTCTGTCTTTGCAGGCTCCGTCCAGGCAGAGCGCACGATCACAGGATTCTAGTGCGCATGACCACTGGTCGTGCGCCAATGACCGTGCGCACTGTTTATTCCAGCGCCTATAAATTCCGCTGCTCGCGATTTAGGTTGGGGGATCCGCCGTTTTCTCGCCGAGCTCCGCCGTTTCGCCCCCTTTCACTGGTTCTCCGCCCCCCTAGGCCTCCTCCATCATCCAAGAGCTTCAAGGAGGAGATTCCACTCATCTTCATCGCCAAGCAAGGAGTTCCTCGCATCAGACGTGGCCGGATTGTAAATCGCTGGAGAAGACGGGTCCATTGGGAGGTGTGACAGCCCTCCTCTGCCACGGACGCAGTTGGGACCGAGCTAGGACGTGGATTGACAACCCAACGATTCCTACCGTGAATCTACAACGAGACTCCGGATTCGGTCGTATCTCTTGCCTTTTTCTTCTACTTGTGTGGTTGTAGTTGTTTGTAATCTCTATATTTAGATGATGAATGCTATGAACTATGTGTATTATTGTTTATTTCATATTTATGGAATTATTTAGTTCATATGTGTTAATGAGGTGCGCCCCCATCCATTTTCCACTCCACCACCGTGTCCGGTGCCGCACTAGCAATTGCTAGTGGCGTGCTTGTCGCTGAGGTGCTTGCGACCCTCATTCCGTTAGCCTACTCGCCCATCCGCCTACCGAAGCGTGGCATCGCGGCCCGTACTCCATCCCGCCTAACGAAGCAGCGCGCTCAAGGCTTGCATAGTTCGATCCGCTTGCCTACTCGTCCATCCGCCCTTACGAAGTAGCGCGTTCAAGGCCTACGTAGTCTTCCATCCCGCCGAGCGAAGCATTGCATAGCGGCATTGCATAGGAGTAGCTGTAGCTTTTTCTCTTTATTTTCCACAAACCAAATCAACCCCCGTGTCCGCAATTCATCCGACCCAAAGGACTTCGATCTCAAGTCCTTCCTCGAACGTTAACTCCACCTTACTGTGTTCCTTGAGAGATTCGATACTTGGGGATTTACTTCCTCATATTATTACTTGACAACGACCGGTTCACTGCCGTTCGGATCGCAGTCTCGCTACCGCCTATAGCGGTGTGCAGGATTTGTTCATCACATTTCACCTCCTTTTAAAATCCCTAAACATCATTCCCCTCACTCTCCCACAACGACCATGGGTTTGCCCCAAATCAAATCCCATATCTTTCCTTTGAAGAGAAGAAATGATCCCTAGAACCTCGCGCCGAACGATGCCCTAATTTTGAGGTTCCGGCTTGGTCTTCCTAAGGAAACTCCATTAAAGCTCACACGAGGAGCTCTCTTGAGCCATCATCTCTCCTATTGTGATCTAAGAGGCTAGCACCAAGGGAGAGGGGAGGAAGTCACCTGATTTTCGGCTGACGTTCGCGGTTGTCTCCTCCGCGGCATGACGGCAGTTGGCCAAGACTGATTAAATGGTCCTGATCCACAGAAATATCCAAACTGTAATCAGTCAACATTACCCAAACTAAAAAGTAAGGAAACAGCAGACAACATGAAAAGTTAACAAATTAATAACTTCCCAAAGACTCCCATCCTTCGCGATATCTGTTCAAGAATCATATATTTAATGTGCATTCTATCGGGGTTGCATCACATTTATATCGTTGGCGTTGAATTCTAGGGTTGACGTAGACTTTTTATAAAGGTTTGTTTAAGGAGGGGCCATATATGAACTGAGAGACTACAAATGAACCGAAAATAATTGATGGTCAGCAACAGTTCATTGCCTTCCAGGAAACAGGAAAAGAAGACAATCTAGCAGCTTTTCTGGACTGCAAATAGGCACTAAGATTTAGCAAGGCAATACTTTTAATTAAGTCCCATTGAAACTGAATTGAATCATGCAACAGCCGACTGATCAAGGTAACTAAAATCCCAAAACATAGTTCACTAGAAACCATCTTTGATTGGACAGAAGGACAATAATAGCCGGTCAACAAGAATGAAGCATAACAGGTAACTAAAATTGCAGCAGCCAACCAACAGCCCAATGGACTGTAGGAATTCAGCCACTATTTCATAGCAGGAATTTCATAGCAGCAATAGAATTAAGGGACAGCAGCACAACAACAGTCCCTCCCTAGCAAGGTCTCAGTATAGTCACAACTTGTAAAAAGAGGATAATCCAGCCATACATAAATCCCTCAACATATCAACCCAAGAAACCCAAACACCCATAGTAACAAGATGAAGAAAATGAGCTGTAGGTATTTTGTTTTTAGGAATTAAAACAGTGAACATCATGGAACGGGAAATCGAAACAGGAAGTCTAAAACTATCATCTAAACCGAAATGCCAACATAACATCCATAGTTAGCACATACCAACAGGCTTCTAAATGCCCTATTCCTCCCCAAAATCCCCACATAAACTCAAAACATAAGAAGATAGGAGAGCAATAGGAGCTTACAGTGCTTCAGGAGAAAACCCCAAGGTCTTGTTTCTCCAAGAATCCATGACACGACCTAATCTCTGCTCAAACACCGCCGACAACCACTGACTTTAGAGCTAGCTACAATCTTCCACCACTTCTATGAGAGATTAAGTGAGGAAGAAGAGCTTAGAGAGAAGAATCGGCGCCGAGCCCTAAGGCGACACCGTCGAGAAAGGAAGAGGAAGTGAGGAGAGGTCGGTTAGGTTATGATAAAGAAAACAAAAGAATGCCGTATATCATGCCTCCACCGCTTAAACCCACCGCCTTAATATTAATTTCAGCCTTCCTTTAATCGCAGCCCAAGTAAGCCAAGCCAAGCCCATATGAAATTTAGGCCTTCATTCCAATTGCCCGCATGCAGCCTTTACTAGCACCCCATTTCTGCTATAAGAAAACCTCTATTAGCAAACCACATATAACTAGGAGGCAACCTTTAATGCACACTAAATTCATTCCCAATATCCGCTATTAAGACACCAACGATGGTTACCAATAATGAACATAACAACAGTCAACATATATATTCCAACCCAAACCTAGTTATTTAATATAGGAAAAGTTCATACTCCGCTAAAACATGTCGAATACCGCAATGTATCAACGACACTCATATTCAACTGTCAAAGCGACGCCTCGTTGACACTGATTTGTTTTTCATCATAGGGGCCTAGCGCGCACTGGGATGTTACACCCCACTCTTCTATCTTCTCTAGATGACACTCATGTGAGACCTCTACCCCTGTCATCAGATGCACTACCCCAATGGCACTTGATCGTTCAACGCTTATCAACCTGCGAATCGTGAATAAGCAAGAGCAACAAAGAATTACAGCAGAAGCAGGATAACATTAAAGCATCCGATCACAGGTGGGTGTGACCACCATGCATGGTTAGATCTTATTGTTACATAATAAATCAAGAAGCAAGGATAAAGGCCGTTCAGCGCGGCATCCATTTGTAGAAACCTTGATCCTGGGTGCGCGACGACACCCCCTGCATAGACCCAATGCATTCTTTTGTTTCGGCGATCTCCTCGCCCGTGGTGCGGAAGCTAGCCTCAATGCGGCGTAGGTGGTCGGCAAGTGGCGCAGCTATTCCCCCGGACGTAAGCCGGACCTCCTTCCTCAGTATATTAAGCTCATTCTCCAATCTCTCCATCCGTTGCTACAGCGCGCAGACGCGTGCAAGAGGGTCAGGTCCGGTGGACCACCTTCCATCACGCAGCTCGAGAAGAAAGGCCTCTTGCCTCCGCACTGTGTCGGCCAAAATATTTAGGCGCTCGAGAAGGCTGGGTTAGTCCTCGGCAGGTTCCTCCACCAGGGTGGGAGATCGGATCGGTGGGGAGATCTCCCTCTGGCTCGACTGACCCGTCGAGGTCTTGTCCCCTCCTACAAAAAGCATAGCTTCAGACACCGAAACACTCACCTCGATAAAGTCTCTCGCAGTAGCGTTACCTTGTGAATCCTCAATCTCCTGGCTCTTCGAGGAAGGGTTGTCATGGGCAGTGGAGAGAGCAGCAGGATCTTGAACAAGAATGGTAGGACTCGCTCGAACACCTGCACCCGACGTTTCCATCACGCTCCGGATCCCCTCAGGGTGGTTCTGAAAAAGCTATTATCACGCAAGAAGCGTGTCATCATTAGTGCGATATGATCATAAAAGGGGGGCGAAGACAAGGAATGAATTGATACCGCGTCTAGCTCAAGGTCCCGGACGTAGTCGGTCACCCCGTGGGAGGATGACGATGCCATCTATTTCGCTAAATCGGGACGGAGTATCTTCCGTGGTGATCGCACCATTGGCCGAGTAGGGGAGGGCGGAGGACCACTAACTATGGCCCTGAGCTCCGCCAAGTCATTCCTATCCCTCCCAGCAAGGGCCTTGAAACGGGCTCTAAAGTCCCGAGGAGGATCCATCCGACTCAAAGGAAAGGGGGAAGGGAGAACTCTCAGGAAGGGTGCTCTCCTCACCTCCCCCTCTGGTGGTTTTTTCTAGCCGTCATGCGGGACCCTCGAAAGATTCCACCTAGACTCCACCTGACTCGTCAAATAGGTGGGTTGGACTTTCTTTCCGAGCTTAAGGCAAGCTCGAAAAGCGCGGGGATTGTGTACAACCCTCATATTTCCTGAGTCAGTGTAACCCAACGTAGACGAGGTCGGGATGAGGAGGGGATCATCGCGCAACAAACCGAACCAATGAAGATCGTCAAGAACAAAAATAGAAGGCCCAGGGGGCAGATCCCCTTGGGCGAGTGAACCTTGGGTCCACTCACCCAAGGCCCCGGGCGAGTAGACCCTTGGTCCACTCGCCCGAGGGGGGGGGGGGGGGGGGGGCGAGTGGACCTTGGGTCCACTCGCCCAAGGTGGGGGGTGAGTGGACCTAGGGTCCACTCGCCCCAAGCCCATGGGCGAGTGGACCATAGGTCCACTCGCTCGGGCAGCTGGGAGGGTGGACCTAAGGTCCACTCGCCCGGTGGGTGGAGCGGACCGTGAGGTCTGCTCACCCAATCAGGGTGGTGGACCTCGGTCCACTCATCCGACCCCCGGCAAGGGGGGGAGTGGACGTCTTAATCTCCACTCGCCCCCTCCTATTTCGGTCGTTCAGGTTGTTTGTTGGGCTGCGGATAGTAGATTTTTGGCTAACCGCAGTCCAATTTTTGGGAAGTCTATAAATAGACCCCCATGGGCACCTTGGGAAGGGACGTTGATACCCCCTCCTCCCTCGCGTGTGTGTTGTGAGCAAGCACTACCCCTCCCCTCCCCCCTGTCGTTGATGGTGGACGGTGAGGTGATCTCTAGTGCCCTCCAAGGTGCCCAGGCTCAACATTGTCTTAGGAGGGGAAGTTCCTTGAGAGCTTCTGGGTACGTGGTGGGACCTCTGCGCTGCATATTAAGGGGTCCGTTTGTGGATTTAGAGATTTTCTAAGGGTGGATCTTTGCAGTTCTTAGTAACTGGTCAAGGGACGAGCTCAGGACTAGTAAGGGTCAGCTGCACCCTTCTTTCGAACGTCAAGACCAGTTTTCTGGTTTCAACAGGTGGAGGCTGAAGTCACTCATGTTGGTAGAAGGGTGATGGACTTGTTTGTGTTATCAACAAGTTCCTATGTTGATAAGATGAGGACTAATGATAGCGCTGCTATCTGGCATGAAAGACTCGGACATGTTGGGATGGACAAGTTGAAAGTTATGGCAGGGAGAGGCCTTGTGAGAGGTCTGCCTAGTTTGTTATCCTTTGGCGAAGGTCATGTTTGTGCTGGTTGCCAATATGGTAAGGCTCAACGCCTTCCATTTGACAAATCACAAACAGATGTAAAGCACCATTGGAGTGTATTTATGGTGATCTGTTTGGACCTACCGCAACTGTCAGTCTTGGAGGCAGCAGGTATATACTGGTTTTGATTGATGACTTCACTAGATATACTTGGGTATATTTTCTGAAGGAGAAGTTGGAAGCATTCGCGAGGTTTGTGGAGTTCAAGGAGCTAGTGGAGGATCGGCTCAAACTGCGGATAAAGAAGTTTAGAACTGACAATGGAGGGGAGTTTACCTCCAAAGAATTTTTTAACTTCTGCAGAAAGCATGACATTTGGAGAGAGCTCTCTTATGCTCACACTTCACAACAGAATGACATTGCAGAGCAGAAGATCCGTCATCTGACGGAGACCTGCAAGTGTTGGCTTCATGCCAAGAATATCCCAAAGTCCTTTTGGGCAGAGGGAATGTCTTGTGCCACTTATGTCATCAATCAGATGCCTCTTAGTCCTATCAACATGAAGACCCCTCATGAGTTGATGTTCAAGATAAAGCCCACGGTGGAAAACCTTAGAGCGTTCGGATCTACCTGCTACGTGCATGTTCCTGATGCCCTCAGAATGAAGTTAGCTGCGAAAGCATGGAAGCTAGTCTTCGTCAGTTATGATAACCAGAAGAAGGGTTGGAGATGCATGGATCCAGAGACACGAAGAGCTGTGGTCTCAAGGGATGTGGTATTTGACGAGTTAACATCGTGCCAGGGTAGCTCTTCTGTTGAGCTACAAGGAAGCAGGGTAGATGGTGGACCAGGTGAAGCTACTAAGGAGGTTCTGGTGGAGTTGCCTGTTTCTCCAGGTGCTCCAGGTGCTTCTAGCTCTAGGTCAGGTGCTTCAGGTTCTGGAAGCAGGGGGAGCGATGCTCTAAGTATGCCTGAAAGAAGAGTTAGTCCAGAACAAGTAGCTGGAGAGGTGGATCAGAGTAAAGATTTGAGAAGGTCCAAAATGACCATTATTCCACCAGATCGGTATACGGGGTAGGGGGAATTGGTGAGCTTCGTCTCATGTTTCTTCGCAGGTCCCTTGGATGGGAGAGATCGGTCTTGTTTTGAAAATGCCGTTGGAGTCAAGGAGTGGGAAGTGGCCACAGATGAAGATATGGCTGCCCTCAGGAAGAATGAGACTTGGGACTTGGTGCCTAAGGTTGAGGGTGTTACTCCGGTTACTTGTTTTCAAGCTAAAGAAGAAGGTTGATGGCAGTATCGAGCAGTACAAGGCTCACCTTGTAGCTCGAGGGTTTGCTCAGAAGTATGAGGAGGACTATGAAGAGACTTCCAGCCCCGTTGCCAAGATGACTTCAGTATGGGTTGTGATCGCATTGGCAGCGTGCCAAGGGTGGAAGATATGGCAACTCGATGTGAAGAATGCCTTCCTTTACGACGAGATCGATAAAGATATCTTCATGGATCAGCCACCCGGGTATGTTTCTCAAGTCTACCCAAGATATGTATGTAAGCTCAAGAAGGCTCTTTACGGCTTGAAGCAGGCGCCTTAGGCGTGGTATGGTAAGATCGCAGAATACCTCCAGTTCTGCGGATATTTTGCTTCTAATTCTGATTCAAGCTTATTCGTAAAAAAGACGGGGTAGCTTCAGGTCTTGGCGTTGCTATACGTTGACGATATGATCGTCACGGGGAATTTTGAAGTGGAGGTAGCTAGGCTTCGTGCTGAGCTAGCTATCAGATTTGAGATGAAGGATTTGGGTGAGCTCCACCATTTCCTTGGACTCGAAGTGGAGAGGAAAGAGGGCGGAATGCTTGTTTCCCAAAAGGGGTATGCAGAATGAATTGTGAAGCGATTCGGCATGGATGGGGGGGAAGAGCATCTCTACTCCACTAGAGGTTGGTATTCATCTTCGACGTGATGAGGGGAAGGTTCTTTCTAATCCTTTGGTGTTCCGGGCTTTGGTTGAAAGTCTGATATATTTGACGATCACGAGGCCGGATATTGCTTATGCGGTTGGCCGGGTGAGTCGGTATTTGGCAGAGCCACGGAAACCTCATCTGATGGTGGTGAGGAGCATTTTGAAGTATGTCAAGACCTCCTTTGATCTGGGTCTCTTCTATGGGAAGGACTCAGGCTTTTGCTTGCATGGATACATGGATGCTGATTATGGAGGAGATTCAGATAATCAGAGATCGACTTCTGGATACGTCTTTATGATAGGCTCTACAGCTATATCATGGTGCAGTAAGAAGCAGGATTATATGTCTGTCTCTACCACGTAAGCGGAATACAAAGCTTCGGCTTTGGCAGCTCAGGAAGCCATCTGGCTTAGGAGGCTTGTGGAGGACATTCATAGAGAGGTGCATGGTCCAAGTCTGCGTCAGGGTGACAATGTGAGTGCCCTAAAACTGGTGAACAATCCATTTTGTCATGCGCGAACCAAGCACATAGAGATTAAACATCATTTCATTCAGAAGAAGGCATTGGAGGGATATCTTATGGTTGAGCATGTGTAGAGCAAGGATAATGTCGCTGACATATTTACAAAGCCGTTGTCGAAGGAACCGTTCACACGGTTGAGGAGGTTACTTGGGCTTACTTCCACTTCCCACTTCAAGGGGGAGTGTTAAATTTTTAAAGTGGAAGTGTCAGGCCGGGCGGTCTTTTTTTGGAGACAGAAGAGACCGCAAGACTTGTGTTGCTGCTTCCTCTAGAAACTGCGAGCTCGGTGTGTTGAACTGGCTGGTGCGGTCGCGCATCTCTAGTGTTGGCGGCCTGCGTTTGGTCTGCCTGTTTTTCCCAAGTATCCTTGTTCTGGTTTAGATCGGGCGGTCTCTACTAGAGGTCGCTTCTGCGGTCTCGTACTGCGGCCTACATGAGTTCGTTCTGGCGGTTAGCTTAGTGTCTTAGAATGTTCATGTGGCTCTGTTCTTAAATGAGACCGGGCGGTGTGCCGGTTTGTTTCTTGGCAAGCTGTCTTGGATAGTTTTGCTTAAGTTTAATAAGGTCTTGATGAGACCACGCGGTCTGGTACTGGAGACCGTGTGCTTCAAAAAGGAAGGTGACTATATCCCTTGGGGGTGGTGACGACATCCGCTAGAATGGGACAGAAGTAGTCGTTGAGACTGGAAGCTGTCTCAGCCCGACCGCTGAGATAGATTCAAATGTGCTGGCGGGTTTTGCTTTTGGCAAAAGCTGCAGAAAAGCAAGATATGGTACTCCAATCACCTCCATGCTGTGTTAGGGGCCATCTGATAGCCGTTGAAGATTGGAGAAGTATAAAAGAATATGTTAGGGATTTTAAGAGACAAGCTTTTTGCAAAAAGAACAAAGTTCTACTATTACTTTGACGGCTGCTAAGAAGTTCTCTCCTCCTGCTTCCTGAAGCCATAAAGGAGAGAAAGATTGCTCTTCCCGTATGATAGAAGTAGAGCAAGTTGATCCTTATTCTTCTACTGAAGAGAAGGATCAGAGAAAGGAAGGATTGAAGCTGTTGTTCTCTTCCCAGCTTCAAGTCAGCAACATGAGATCAAGGCTTAAAAGAGTTACTATTTTGTCTTGTGTTGTAAGCATCACATTCATTACATTCTGTAGGAACATCATTTGTTCTGAGTTTGTAGGGCAGTTTGCCTGAGGGTGTAGGGCAGTTGTGCCTGAGTGTAGAGCTGAGAGTTCAGCTTGAGTGTAGGTTCTCAATGGAGATCTGAGGTAGGACTTCTTGATAGGTCTGATCTTGTAGGACAGTTGTGCCTGAGGTAGGGCTATTGAGCCTGAGGTAGGGTTTGGGAAAACCTGAGAGATCCTGAGGGATCTGTGTTGTAAGCTCTTGGAGCTGAGATTAGAGGTGTTGGCCTAGTCTAACTCATTGTTAGAAAGATGAAGGGGGAAGAGGACTACTCAAGACACCCTTTCTTGAGGAACATCTATAAATGCTTGTTTGTTTTATGTGTGCTTGATTTATTACTAATACTATCTCAAAAAACAGTTAAGCTAAAGCTTAAACTAAAAGAGACCTTTTCACCCCCCCCCCCCCTCTAGGTAATTAAGACTACATCCTTATAAACTATCAATGGAGGTCTTCCTATGAAAGGAGGTGCTGGAATCTTTGGAGTGGATGTTGGGGTATGATCAATATTAGGTAAAGCTGGAGGTGGAGAGGGTGGAGCACTTACAAGGACATGATCATCCACCTTGACTGGAGAAGGTGTTGTTGTAGATTCTTCAGAAGATACCATGAATTTTTGTACATCGGGAATGGATGGCTCAGTCCCCTCATTGACTCTTGCAGACTCTTCAGATGGGCCTGATCATCTGAGAATAGAGGAACCTCTAGAGCAATCTCCCCCTGAATTGATGACTCCCCCTTTGTTGAAGGCTGAGTCCTTGGAGGAGATAACTCTGCCTGTGTTACTGCATCATCAGGTAGAATAAGGAGCTTAGAAGTAATGGATTGTTCACCTTTAGACACAGAGTATTCAAACCAAAAATGTACCATGTCCACACTTGCTCAAGTGGGAGAAAGAAGGAGAAAACTGTGGGATGGTTGGTTACTTTGAGCTACAAGTGGAGTGAGAGATGGAGAAAGGAGATAGATGCGAGCAGTAAAAAGGTCGCATGGTAAGATGAGAGCTAAAGGAGATCGCTTGATGAGAGGGAGATGGACCAGGCAAGGGGGAGATCGCCCAAACAGGGGGGGAGAGGTCGCAAGGAGCCGCAACTCTTAGTCGAGCTAATGCCGACGGTATGTCCTAACGCCGGGCATTAGCTACTAAGATCGCAAAGATCACCAAGATCTCCGAGAACATGCCGAGACCGCCGGGGAGAGGTTGCTGCGGTTTCAAAAACTTGAGACCGCTCTAATCACTAGCTATAGGATGGAAACCCTTCGAAGTCCCCTTTTCTGGTACACGTGCCCCTCTATTTATAGGCACGAGGGTCAACCCAAACGGGTAGGTCTAAAAGTAACGGGCTGCATGGATCTGCTAAGATTGTTCTGAGACCGCTGAGATCACCTAGAAAAAGCTAAGGCCGTCAAGCATAAGCTGAGATCGTCTGCAACAAGATAAGACGGCCTGAGACCAAGCTGAGACCGCCCGAGAACAAGCTAAGACCTCCTGAGACAGCCCGGGACATGCTAAGATTGCCTGGGAAGCTGAGATCGCCTAATATTGCCAGGATCTAACGCCGGGCGTTAGCTCTTGAGACCGCTGAGACTACTCAGAATGTGTTGTAGTCACCTTTGTTCCCTACGATGAGGTAAACTACTTCTCGCTAGCCACGAGCTTGGCACCTTGACACTTGTGTCCTTCTGAGAGGGTGGTGAACCCCTACTTTCAGGAAAAGAATCTGACTGCTCGGCACTTAGGTCAGTCGCCTTAGAGGGATCGGTGATTTCTGGGTAAACATGATCCCCACATTTTTTCAAGTTTTGAAAAACTTCGAAAAAATATAAATTACCCACGATAATCGTGATCCACTTTTTCTGTCACGACAAAGCATGTGTAAAAAGATTGCGAGTACCTGAAGAGAACTTCACGAACACCTGTCTATTTCTGCAAAAGATATGAGAAACAAGTATATGGAATATAGGATACGCGAGTATCTGAAGAGAACTCGCAAGCACTGTTACTATCTGCAAAAGATAAAAAGAACAAGTATATGAAAAATAGTACGTGAGTACTTGAAGAAAACTCACGAGCACCTGTCTATCTCTGAAAAGATGTGAGAATTAGGTAAATGAAAAATAAAATACGCGAGTACCTGAAGAAAACTCGCGAGCACCTGTATATCTCTATCTTTTCTTCATATTTGAAGTGCAACCAATAATTTGGAATGACGGTCTTACGGTCTTCAAACCACCTTTATAATGATATGAGAAGATGTTAATTTTGACCATTCGAGATCGCTTTATTATGAAATAATCCTGATGTCAACTATTTGTAAGTGGCGATCTTCAATACTCGAGTGTTCTATAGAGGAACCAAATTATGATAATCCATAAATGTCGATCCTGAAATCTGTAGTATATTTTGAACATCCTTTAATAAGTGAATGACGTTCTTTAACAATTTAAACTGCCTCTTCCGCGAATGAAGACAAAACCTTGAGAAACATTGGCTCTTTGAAGATAAATAACCGGCAGTCTTAACTTTTCAGACTACTAATTAGTAGAAGAATAGAAAAGAGATCTCATGAATATCATCATATACTTGCATACTCCAGACTGCTTGATAGAAAGATAAAGAAAACATTCAATCTGTGATCTCAATTTTCCCAGATCGCCCATCATAAGAGTAAATATTAGAGAAGTCCTCAGATGATGATTCCAAACGTCTCTTATCACCTCTTAATTAGAAGATATTTTGGAGGAGACCCAGGTGGCGGTCTCCAATACTCCTGACCACATTGATAAAATAATCATGGCCGACGATCTCAAATGCTACAATCAATTTTTCAATATTGTGATATAATCATAGATTGCGGTCTTAGATGTTACAGACTGACTTACCAGAGAAAAATCCACAACTGGCGATCACCGATATTTCAGACCGCTTCATTCTTGAAGAAATAGTATAACCTTTCTTTTGCTGGCCTCATCGTGAGATCAACCTGCCCTGCTTGGCTAATGAAATCCTGGCAGCGGGATCTCTCGGGGAAATCCAGCATAACTTCAGTGAGAGAGAAGAAGAACAGAAACCATCAAACATCTCAGAATGATCAAAAAGGGGCAGGTGTGGCTATGCCGTGGAGGCTATACCGACATTGCTTTCCCCAAGAGACTATCTAAGGTTATACCATAGATCCAACCGCCTCTTGGCTATCTTTACATCAATGAGCATTCGAAGGTTATAGAACACAATGATCTATAGGGTAGGTGCGGTCATACTGCATGGGTTACACCGGCATTTCTTTCCATGAAAGTTCATCAAGACTATAACAATGTCCTCCTACAATGCATGACAGAGCTGGACATTCACCTAGACTTCCCTTGATGTAGAGGTGTGTCTGATATCAGCAAGGACCCAGTATCCCAAAGTTCCTCCGCACGAGCTTGGCGGGCTACTGCTACATATATGCGAAATCTCTCTGCTACTTGTGGTCCTAACAGATTTACATCTCAAGCTTCAAGTCGAGGGGGAATGAAGTAGGATCCGTCGATACCTCTCTTGGCAGGAACTTAGCCTTTGATAATAATTCACTTTTGGTGCTTCCTTTTCAACATACAGTTCACAAGAGACTACAACCACATCATCCTAATGCTTGAAAAAAGAAAAGGAAATAAAAACATGAGCTTTGAAGAAAAGCAAAGCTTGAGATCATCTCCACTCCAAGTGTGAGATAACCATTTTCCTTCATAAGCCTGGAGACGATATGCGTCATTCATAATATTTTTATAATAAATGACCCTGTCCAGCTATGATTTGTGCTTTCCAACTAAGTTAAATCTTGCTGATGCATCCGCCTTCTTGAGGATTAAATCGCCAACAACAAATTCTTTAACTTTGACATTTTATCAAAGTATTCAGTCATTCTCTTTTACTTATTACAAATGAAGCTAGAAAAGAAAAGATCCAGGAAACTCCAAACAAATGGGAGGTGCACAAAACATGAAGTGAATGTCATTCTATCTCATCTCTATTCTATGCACTTATTTAATTGAATGATAGATTCTTTGCTTGCAACACTACTTCTGCTAGAGGAGAAATTACCAGATTATTGAGCAAGATAGTCTTGTAACTTTCCAGCTTCCCAAAGTTCATCTACTATCTTCCACAGAACTCTACAATGTTCTGTATCATGACCAATGTCTGAGTGATATTTGCAGAAGAGTTCTCCATGACGATACTTGACTTTTGATTTCATGCGGCGAGGAGTTCTAAATTCTGGCATATCTCGAATAATTAAAAGAACTTCTTCCATTGGAATATCAAGCTGAGAATACTTTTCTTGATAATTTTTGAATTCAAGTGTACTCGGATTATAAGACTGGATTGGACAAGATTCCAGAAATTTAGGAGATGCATCTTGCTGCGGGAGTTGAGTAGGTATACTCTGAGGAAATGAGTAAGATCCAAAGTCTTCTGCTTGTGGAATATTTTGTGATGAAAATGAATGTTGGTGATAAGAATTCATTTGGCCACGTTGGGTTCTTTGATTCGAAGAAGGGGCGTAATTAGGATTTGTTGTCTCTCCTTCGATAAATTGATTTGCCATTCTGATTAGATGTTCGTAAGTCTCAGGTTCATTTATGTTGACTTCAAATTTGAGATGGCCTTCTTGTAAGCCATTTATCAAGGCGATTTTATACGAGTCCTGATTAACATCAACAACTTTGAGAATTTGCTTTTGGAACCTGTCAATGAATTGAGCAAGAGTCGCATTATCTCCTCGCTTTTGAAAAAGAGCTGTTGGGCCTCTCTTTCGCTTCCTCGAGGTATCAAACCTCAAGAGAAGTGCTCTATGAAGATCAGCGAAGCAAATGATCGATTGAGGTGACAACTTATAGAACCATTCTCTAGCTTGACCATCAAAGGATATAACTAATAATTTGCACTTAATTCCATCTAAAATAGTCCTTAACGAGATAGCAGATTTGAAGGCTTGAAGATGATTGATATGATCTACTCCCAAGAAGACAGGAAGATGGGGCTCTCTGAAATCATTTGAAACATACTCTGAACGATTTCTGTTTGTAAAGTGAGAAGGCTCCTCTAATTCAATAATAACAGAAATTGAAGGATAAGCGGCATCAGCAGGGGCTGGAAAATGATCACAGTCTTCCTGAAAAGGAGCTTGGGCGAACTCACGGTCAGCCATGGCCAGTTTTTCGCAAAAAAACACAAATTATCGAAATTGCCAAAAGAGAAAAACTACGATAACTTTTAAATAGAGTTGGATTTTGGAAATCTTAGGGCACAAAATGAACTCGAATGGGTAAAACCATTCTCCATTGGATAGATGGCTCTGAGATGATCCCGAAAAGCTATTATGGGATGAAAACGGACAAATGAATCAAAAGTTATGGTTGTTTTAAGATTGGGTGTTATTCTCGGCAAAATCCCACATCTTCATCGCAACTGTTGTTCATGAACCACTCCAATCTGAAGGTCGCGTGTTAAATGTTTGAACCAAAAATGTACCAAGTCCACACATGCTCAAGCTGGAGAAAGAAGGAGAAAACTGTTGGATGGTTGGTTACTTTGAGCTACAAATGAAGGAGTGAGAGAGGGAGAAAAGAGATAGATGTGAGCAGGAAAAAGGTTGCATGGGGAGATGAGAGCTGAAGGAGATCTCTTGATGAGAGGGAGATCGACCAGGCAAGGGGGAGATCACCCAAATAGGGGGAGAGGTCGCCAGTAACCAAAACTCTTAGTCGAGCTAACGCCGACGTTATGTCCTAACGCTGGGTATTAGCTACTGAGATCGCAGAGATCACTGAGATCTCCGAGAACAGGCCGAGACTGCCTAGGAGAGGTCGCTGCGGTCTCAAAAACTAGAGACCGCTCTAATCACTAGCTATAGGCTGGAAACCCTCCGAAGTCCCCTTTTCTGGTACCCCTGCCCCTCTATTTATAGGCGCGAGGGTCTGCCCGAATGGGCAGGTATAAAAGTAACGGGCTGCCCAGATTTGCTGAGATCATTCTGAGATTGTTCAGAGACTGCTGAGATCATCTGGAATAAGCTGAGACTGTCAGACACAAGCTGAGATCATCTACAACAAGCTGAGACCGCCTGAGACCAAGCTGAGACCGTCCAGGAACAAGCTGAGACTGCCCGAGACATGATGAGATTGCCCAGGGAAGCTAAGATTGCCTGAGATCGCTAGGAGCTAACGCCGGTGTTAGTGCTAACGCCAAGTGTTAGCTCTTGAGACAGCCGAGACCGCCCAGAATGTGTTGTGGTCGCCTTTTGTTCCCTACGATCAGGTTGACTACTTCTCGCTAGCCGCGAGCTCGGCACCTTGACACTTGTGTCCTTCTGAGAGGGGGGTGAACCCCTACTTTTAGGAAAATAATCTAACTTCTTGGCACTTAGATCTGTCGCCTTGGAGGGATCGGCGATTTATGGGTATACATGATCCCCGCATTTTTTCATGTTTTGAAAAACTTCGGAAAAATAGAACTTACCCATGATAATCGCGATCCACTTTTTCTGCCACAACTAAGCATGTGTAAACACATTGCGAGTACCTGAAGAGAACTTCACGAACACCTGTCTATTTCTGCAAAAGATATGAGAAACAATTATATGGAATATAGGATACGCGAGTATTTGAAGAGAACTCGCAAACACCTGTTACTATCTGCAAAAGATAAACAGAACAAGTATATGAAAAATAGTACGCGAGTACTTGAAGAAAACTCGCGAACACCTGTCTATCTCTGCAAAAGATGTGAGATATATGTATATGAAAAATAAAATAAGCGAGTACCTGAAGAAAACTCATGAGCAACTGTATATCTCTATCTTTTCTTCATATTTGAAGTGCAACCGATAATTTGAAATGGCGGTCTTACGGTCTTCAAACCACCTTTATAATGATATGAGAAGATGTTAATTTTGACCATTCGAGATCGCTTTATTATGAAATAATCCTGATGTCAACTATTTGTAAGTGGCGATCTTCAATACTCGAGGTGTTCTGTAGAGGAACCAAATTATGATAATCCATATATGTCGATCCTTAACTCTGTAGTATAGTTTGAACATCCTTCAAGAAGTGAATGGCGGTCTTAAACAATTCAAATCGCCTCTTCCACGAATGAAAACCATACCTTGAGAAACTTTGGGTCTTTGAAGATAAATAACCGGCAGTCTTAACTTTTTGGAATAATAATTAGTAGAAGAATAGAAAAAAGATCTCATGAATATCCTCAAATACTTTCATACTCCAGACTTCTTGATAGCAAGAGAAAGAAAACATTCAATCTACGATCTCAATTTTCCTAGATCACCCATCACAAGAATAAATATTAGAGAAGTCCTCAGATGATGATTCCAAACGTCTCTTATCACCTCTTAATTGGAAGATATTTTGGAGGAGACCCAGGTGGCGGTCTCCAATATTACTGACCTCTTTGATAAAATAATCATGGCCAGCGATCTCAAATGCAACAATCCATTTTTTTTAATATAGCGATATAATCATAGCTTGCGGTCTTAGATGTTATAGACCGACTTACCAGAGAAAAACCCACAACTGGCGATCACCGATATTTTAGACCGCTTCATTCTTGATGTAATAGTATAACCTTTCTTTTGATGGTCTAATCGTGAGATCAATCTGCCCTGCCTGGCTAATGAAAGCCTGGCAGCGGGATCTCTCAAGGCAATCCAACATAACTTCAGTGAGAGAGAAGAAGAATAGAAACCATCAAACAGCTCAGAATGATCAAAAAGGGGCAGGTGGGTTATGCCGCAGAGGCTATACCGATTATGTATTTACTTTTCCCAGAGAAAAAGCAGTAGCAAAAGCAAGTATTGTTTTGTCTCTCCTTCCTAAAGGTTTGAGTCCAGCCTTATCTTGATGTTTGTTGTTGTTTCTGCTAGATATGGCTTCTAGGCGTCGGCCTGTGAAACCTGTTCCCCAGTCTGAGGGCGAGACATCAGGTGCGCATAGTGAAGCGGTAATTGAAGAGCTACGTCTGAATAACGAGACTTTGGGTGCGACAGTTGGTCGCGATGCAGGAGTAGATGCAGGCGTTGTTGACTGCCACTCAGTGGCAGCAGCCCGTGACTAGTCAACCAGAGGCCGTCCGTCCTGCACCCCTTGTTCCCACTGCTGCGTTGCCGCCAGAGATGAACTTTATCTCGCACTTCCAGAGGCTAGGACCCCCAACTTATGACGGGAAGGCAGACTTTATGGCGCTTGATGATTGGATCTTGGCGATGGAGGAGATGTTCTCGTACTCTGGCGTATCGGTGGACCAGAGAGTGATGGTTGCCGCCTTTCAGCTGAAGGGTCTGGCAAAGAGTTGGTGGATCAAGGAAATGGAGGCTCTTGCAGAAGGTTGCTCGTGGGGCATTTTAAGGGGAGACTGTTGAAGAAATTCCTGCCTGCAGTTGAACAGGATAGCCTGATGAATAGCTTCTTGCATCTGAAGCAAAGACAGCTCACAGTAGGGGAATATGAGATTGAGTTCAGTAAGCTAAACAGGTTCGCCCTGGATTTGGTTGCCTCTGAGGAAAACCGGGTGAAGAGATTTTTGGGAGGTCTCCGTAGTGAGATCTAGTAGTTAGCCAGCGCTTACAGGTCCGTGAGCTTTGCGGATGCGGTGTAAGCCGCGCTGAAGGTAGAAGCGATCGAGAATGCCAAAAAATGAGTAAAGGAATTTAGAAAAGAGAAGAGAAAAGCAGGAGATGGAGGCAGCTCCGCCCCGAGTAAGAAGGGGAAGGTTGTGTGCAATTTCTACGGCCGTGTGGGCCACCCCCTTGAGAAGTGTTTAAGAAGGCAGGGTGTGCAGGAGCAGCAGCTGCTGATGGCTCTTCAGGGTGCCCCGAGGAAGTCCCACCTTTGCACCTTTTGCAATCGGGCGGGGCATGATGTCGCCCAGTGTTGGAAGAAGGATAAGGTTTGTGGGTACTGCGGGCAGAGGGGCCACGACGCGACTCTGTGCCGGCTGAGGGATAAGTCGTGTTTTTAGTGTGGTCAAAGGGGACACTTGAAGTCCAAGTGTCCGCAGCTCCAGATGGCTGGCCAGCATTTTGCGCTCACAGCCGCGGCATCGCCACCGCCTCAGCAGCAGTAGATAGATCGAGGGAAGGTGAAGTTGAATGCAGTGACAAAGGAAGAAGCGCAGTGCTCGAACCAGGTGATCTCAGGTTCGTCCTCATTCACGTTGAAGTTCAACCTTGTTATGTTAATTTAGATGCTATATTAGTGTCTCATCCTTGTTATGTCGTGTGTCTATACTGCTTTGTTAGGCGATTTAAAGGTTCGAGATTGTTGGGCGCACTTTTTTACTCTGGTGCCACTCACTCTTTTGTGGCCAAGAAGTTTGTTGATCGGCATCGCTGGGCTTTGGAGCGAGTTGATGATCCATTTTGTGTCAAGTACCCATCCGGGTATTCGGTGGTGTCAGATCTGTGCATGAGGCAGTGTCCGATTGTTTTGGAGGGATTTTTGGCCTAGGCGGACTTGAAGGTATTCGATTTGGAAGATTTCGACTTGATCTTGGGCATGGATTGGCTAGCCCGCTACGACGCTGTGATCCAGTGCAGGGATAAGCGTTTGGATTTCCTGTTGGATGATGGCCAGCCCAGGAGCGTGTTTGGCTTCCCGCGTCAAACTTCCTCAGTTATGTAGGTAGTCTGTGCCCAGGCCTTGGCGGAGTTGGATGGTCATGTCTGTTTAGTTTCTATTTTGCTTGCGGCTTGTGCATCGTCGCCTTGTGTGGAAGACATTCCTGTGGTGCGGGAGTACCCAGACATTTTTCCCGACAACCTTCCTGGTCTTCCGCCTGATCGTGAAGTAGAGTTTGTGATAGATTTGGAGTCTGGGTCCCGCCCTATTGCAAAGGCACCCTACCGTATGGTACCACGGGAGTTGGAGGAGCTGTGCACCCAGTTGGATGAGTTACTATAGTTTGGCTTTATTAGGCCGAGTTCGTCGCCTTGGGGTGCGCCGGTTCTGTTCGTGAAGAAGAAGGATGTGACGATGAGGCTATGCATCGATTATAGGGAATTGAACAAGGTTACGATCAAAAATAGGTATCCGTTGTCGCGGATTGATGATTTGTTCGACCAGTTGCAGGGTAGCTGCGTGTTCTCGAAGATTGACCTTCGGTCCAGTTACCATCAGTTGAGGATCCATGACTCAGATGTTCCGCGAACTACTTTTCGGACGCGTTATGAACATTTTGAGTTCCTGGTGATGTGTTTTGGGCTGACGAATGCGCCCTCTGCTTTTATGGATTTGATGAACAGGGTATTTCAAGACTACCTGGACCAGTTTGTGGTGGTTTTTATTGATGATGTGCTGGTCTACTCTTCGAGTGAAGAGGAGCATGCTCAGCATTTGCGTCTGGTGATGTCTACTTTGAGAGCACACAAGCTATGTGCCAAGCTGAGCAAATGCGAGTTCTGGCTTTCGCAGGTCTCCTTCTTGGGTCACGTGGTGAGCAAGGGTGGCATCTCTGTGGACCCAGCAAAGGTTGTTGCTATTTTGGATTGGAAAAAACTGGCAACGCCTAAGGAAATCCGGAGTTTCTTGGGCTTAGCAGGTTATTATCGAAGGTTTGTGGAAGGATTCTCGGGTATTTCCGCGCCTCTGACTAGGTTGACGCTGTTGAAACCAGTAAATGGTCTCTTGTAGAGTTCGGGGCCCCCAAAGGTTGGGGGCAGCTAGAACTTACTAACCCCTTGAAGTTGACAGACCGAAGCCTCGGAGCTGGACACAGACCACTGGATTCAGCAAGGAGACCCACCATACACCCGGAAGATCTATAGAGAGCTTCCCCTCCCAAGCCAAAGCTAAAGCCCGGGCACCTTGGAGAGCTCTGAAGTTGCTATCCAAGAATGACCTAAGGAGAGAAAAGCTCAGAAAAAGTGTCCTCTCCCAAGGTGCCCTTTGGGTCTTATTTATAGTTTTTCTGAATTGGTCTGCTGATAACGGGATTCCGCCCCTTGATTTTACTATACGCACCCCCAATTTGGCCTGCAAACAGCCAAACTCCGCTGTTCTGAGAGGTTATTAGCAGTCCACCAGGGACTGAGAAGTAATTTTGCCTTACTAGCCTATGGGCAATTGCCCTGTGAGGAGGCTGCTCACAAGATCTCGCAAATATCCTCGCGAATCTGGCTCGCAAGATCCTTTCAGGCGAGGGCGCTGCGAAGACCTCGCCCGCGCCCCCTTTTGGTGACATCTGCCGAGATCCGATCTCGCATACTTTCCTGCGAGCCTGCCCTGGCCCTATAAAAATCCTTGTATGGTTGAGCTCGTCGGGCGCAGAGGACTTCGTCGAACAGATTTCGTCGAACGGACTTCGCCGATCTCGGAGGATTTCGTCGAACGCGGAGGAGATTTCGTTGAACTCAGAACCACTGTAAGCGGCCCGCGAGGTGCTAGCTCGCCCGTCTTCCTCGCGACTGGCCGGCGAGCGCCTATCTCGCCCACCTTCTTGCGAGCGGTCGGCGAGTGCCCGGCTCACCCATCTTTTCTGCGGACGACCTTTGATACTCCGGCTCGCGTCCCTCTCTTGGCGAATATCGGGGTTGTACACAATCCCCGCTCTTCGCGAGGCTACCTAGGTTCGCGAAGAAACATCCAACCCCTGGTATTCGCCAACCTCTTGATGACTTGTCGGGAATCTTTGGTAGGTCCCACCTGGGGGCTATAAATATCAACCCAAGCCGCGGTGACGCGCACCATCCTTTTCTTCTTCCTTCTGTTCCCTTTTCCTATCGTAGCTACCATATAATGCCGCTTTCCAAAGAACTTGAGGCTCGCCTGAAGGCCTCTAAGGCCGGCGAGCTGTCTGCTATGACCAGGCCTCCTTCCTGGATGACTTGATCGCCTCCTCCCTCGGTGCCGGAAACGAAAAGGGCGAAGGCGATCAGCCTGACCGGGGATGATACAGTTCTGCTAGAGTCCTCTCCAGACAACAGGTCTCCTGGGGAGGTAAATATTACCCTTCTCGCTAAGCTACTCCTTTGATTCTTCTGAGTCTGGCTTGATCGCAGAATCTTACCACCGATAAGAGCGGTGGCGAGCCCTTATATGTGTCGCACACCATTCCTCTGACGAACGCCGACCTCACGGGTGGCAAAGTCGTGGGTATGTTACATGTTCTTGCTTACTAAAATTATTTCACTGGATAACGGCTCTTGTTTTCTTTGTCATTGCAGTCTCGCCCCGCGCGACCCCGGGTCGCCAGAACTCGCGACCCTTGTCGCTGGTTCCTCCTGACACAACCATAAAAGTTTCGGGGTTCCATCTCATGGGGAGCGAGGACTCTGGGGGCTTGCGACTGACAAAAACTCCCCCCGTCACCAACGTGATGTATCCCCCTGGTCTAGGGAAATCTCTCTTGCCCCCCTTCAGCACTGTTTTTCAGGGCCGACTGGGGTCTTCTCGCCCTCCTCCGGGTAAGGGTCCAAGCATACTTGTTATATATGAATATGTCTCCGAACTATTAATGCCGCTTGGGTCTCTCGCAGATGATGCCGAGGCCATGCACATTGACACAGACTTTGAGGAGGAGGATATGTCCCCCCTCCCTTTGCCGGAACAGATGGATGACTTCCTGGGTGACCCGCGAGACCCGGAAGCAATGAAGAGGCGGACCTCAGAGTTATTCCAGAAGCAAGGACGGATGCTGAGGGACCTTAACCTCCAAGTGAGGAGAGATAAAGAGGCTGCCGAGGAAAGGCATGCCGCTTTGCTGGATGAATGTGCGAGATTGCATGTCGTAGTATGTCGCGACCCTGACGAGACAACTACATCGCCAGATACGCACATCGCGAGGATTAAGGATTACGCTAACTTGATTCAGAGGGAGGCCAATGTCGTCAGCGATTATCACAACCATAGAGTACCACCGCGGTCGGGAGTGCGAGGTGGCGACAGGTGGAAATGGCTAAAATATTAATCTCGCTTACTTTACTCCTGCCCTGCGATGTCTTGTATTTTACGACTTTGTTTATTCTTGTTTGAACAATCTCGCTGTTCTCGCAATTTTAGTTTATTGTCCCTCGCCCGGTCGGGGTTGTCGGCGATTAAATATCGTTTTCAGCGACGCGTATCTACTTATAGTGACGTCTGCTTCATGTTCTAATCTCGCTATAGGTCATGTTATTCTTGCCGAAAAGGCTGCTCGCACTAATCTCGCAAGGTGATGTTGCTCGCGTATCACTTTTGAGAACAACTTTATTTTCGCACGCGGCCATTATATGATGTTTTGGCTACCCGCACCCCCCCCAACGCTTGGGCTTCTTTCCCACGCTTTTGTTTTTCTATAAATAGCTTTCATAACTGAGGTCCACCTACCACATTAACCGCCAGCCCTTCTTCCTCCTCTGCTTTCGAGATCTCGCCGACTCTTTCTCGCGCTCCTTCCTCTCTTCCGCAGGCTCTTTCAGGATGGTTGGCGATGTTGGTGAGGCCGAGGGTCGGCGGAAGTGCGCCTGGGCTTTCGCCGACCACAACTTCTTCTGCTGCAATCTGACCGAGGAGGAGTACCTTCGCGCGGTCGCCGACTTCATCCCCCCCCCCCCCCCCCCCCCCCCCGGGTTCTCGGCGCACCGCCCTAGCGAGGACAACTTGATCAACACTCTCTTAGCCGACGAGCTCGCCATCCCCACGACCCATTTCAGGGTCGGTCTGCGTCTGCCCCTATGGCCCGAGATCCGCAGGTACCGGCCAGTCTCGCCTACCTTTCCTTTTGGCGAGTTGAACCTCGCTTGCGATATATTGACCTCTCTTTATACTGCTCGCCAGGTGTTCAAGCACTTTGGCGTCGTTCTAGGTCAGCTCACCCCCAACGCCGTCGCCATGATCGTCGCGTTCGCTTGCTATATGCGAAAAGAGTGCATCTAGTTCAGCCTACCGGTCTTCCGGAAGCTGTTCTCTTTCCGGGCATACAAGGATGGCACCACATACTTCGTAGGGTCTGGGTTCAAGGTCGTCGAGACCGTTAACAAGACCCACTACTGGGCCCAGAAGTTCCTCCTTGTGAAGGGAAACTTTGGCAACATTCCATTCTCGCCGGTTCAACATGGCGAGACCACCTACCGCCCGCCTGCTCTCAGCGGCCACGACGCTGCCTTGTATCAGTTCTTCTGCAAGAAGAACTTCGAAGTGGTTCACCTTCGCCGGAACCTCGACTCGCTGCTTCCGGTACTTCTTGGGGAGGGTAATAATCTTGCTCGCTAACTTGCGTTCTTTTAATCTTTTTCAATAACCATCTGACCACCACTATCACCTTTCCAGGCGAGCAGGATCTTCCCCTCAACCCCCCCTATGCGAGCAATAGGAAGCACGCCAGCACCCTTGCCCTCGCGACGATGGGAGCGGAGGCCTGCCACGAGACCAACATTCCGGCTCGCCGTCTTCCCGGAAAAGACCGGAGGCCTCCAGCAGCCAGAACCCACCACCGCCGTCCTCGCCAAAGAGGAAGCAGAAAAAGAGCAAGAGCTCGCTCCCCTCCGCGAAGGCAAAGGGGCATGCCGAGATCGCTCTTGATGAGATCGACCTTACCAGCTCCCCTGAGGAGAGGGAGGCCGAGGAGACGATCGAGGAGGTCGTCAGGACCTCTCCCCCGCCAATTTCCGTCAATCACTGGAACTTTGGCCTTGGTCAGAGGCACGGGGATGAGTTCGGCGAGCTCCTGCTAAACTGGAAGCCCGAGATCAATAAGGCCGAGATCTCCACCCTCCTATCCTCTTGGGTGGAGAAGTCAACCATCAGCGGACACGCCTTCTCATTCTCCTTCGTTCTTTATGGCTGCGAGGACGCCTCAGTCTATAAAGAGGAGACCGCGAGGACTCTGGCCTACGAGAGCGCGATGTCTCAACTGCGCTCCCTAGAGCTTGCCCATATGACGGGGCGGCGATGCTTCCAACTGGAGCGCCAAAATGAAGAGCTCTCCAATGCTCCATTGGCGAGATCGCCCAGTTAAAAGAGAAGTTGCTCGTATCCGATGGTGGTGTGGTGAGTTTTCTAGCCCTCGCTACCTGCCTTTCTTCCTGCTTTTCTTTGCTTATCCTCCTTTTCCCTTATAGGATGCCGAGACGGCCAGGAGGTCTGAAGCCCGCATCCTTAGCTTGGAGGGCGAGGTTGTGGACTAAAGGTCCACAACCGCGAGCTGGCCCACGTGGCCGTCCCCCCCTCCCCTCGTCGTATGAAGGAAGAGTGGTGAGCCTGAGAAGAGGAGTGCCGAGTGGAGTCTACCAACGCGGCGCACTACATTTTCAAATCGATGCAACAGGCCGGCCTGCTATCTGCCTATGCGGCCGACTTGACCATCGAGGACATCGTCCCCGAGATTTTTATCCCAGTCCCGCCGGCTGTGGATAGCGATGACGAGGAGTTTGCGGACGACCCCTAAAAGACTGCAGTTTTATTTTGTTTTTCAATATCTTTTGGCTGGCGAGATCGCCACGCTCTATAATAAGATAGCGAAGTGTAAATGCAGATTTTGGCCTCGCCTACTATGTTCATCCTTTCTGTCTTGTTATTTTTCTATGTTTAAATCTCGTTCTCACAAACACTTAGTGTACTCGCGGTATTCATTCTCGCACACTATGCAATCGAGTAGCTTTGGTATAGGACATGTTTTTGACTGCCTTCGCTTTTTCTTGTTTACCTTAAGGCCGTAGGTTTTGGGACCACCCTTTCCTCTCGATCTCGCGAGGGGCGACCCCTCTTCCTACCCCTCATGGCCTTTTGTGAGCACCAAGTACTTGTCAACCAGAGATCGCTCTACCCCCTCTCGCCCTACCCCCTCTCGTCATGTGAGATCACTCCTTCTTGCCGAGAGAGGAGGCCCCTGGTCAGCACCAAGGACTTGTCAACCAGAGACTTGCCCACCTTGCCAGACTCTCTGCGAGATCAACCTGACCCACCAGCTAGTGAGAGCCCGGCAGTGGAATCATCCGGGGCAGTCCAGCATGAGAAACTTATCACCTTGCCAGCCTCTCCACGAGATCAACCTGACCCACCGGCTAGTGTGAGCCTGGCAGCGGAATCATCCGGGGCAATCCAGCATGAGAAACTTGCCAACCTTGCCAGCCTCTCCGCGAGATCAACCTGACCCACCGGCTAGTGAGAGCCCGACAGCGGAATCATCCGGGGCAATCCAGCATGAGAAACTTGCCAACCTTGTGATGGCGATGATGTCCCGCCATTTGCTCGTGTTGCTCGAGCCCGTTCGATTGATGGTGATGCGGTCCCGCCACTTGTTCGTGATGATGTTGTTGAGGATGCAGAAGCTGTCCGCCACTTGGAGTTTGATGATTGTGATGGACGATGCCGCCAACTTGAGGATTCGGACGTTCCCGCGACAACCACCGTCGACGTCGCGACGGCATCTCCACTTCTTGGGATACATGCAAATATATGATTATAAATTATTTTCCAACTCTTGGGATAATATTTATAATTATATATTTTTATTTACGCATTTTATTTTCAGCATTGCTTTTAATTTGGGACTTTGAATTTTAGCTTTTTGTTTTATTTTGATGGACTGCATTTAGCCATCTTAATTTTGAGTTGGATGAATGGTGGTGATGGAGTGGTGTAGCCTATAAGAGGCCTTGATGTATTATTTTATGGCTGGATGATGAATGAAAAATTAAAACCCTAAGCAGCCGACCCTCTCATTTTCCCGATCTTCCTCCTCTCCCGATTCCCTCCCGTCTCCCTTCTCTCTCGCCGCCTGGAGCCCGATCCCCTCCCGTTGCTCCCTCTCTCTCTCGCCGCCTGGAGCTAGGAGGACCCGATCCCCTCTCCCTTCTCTCTCGCTGCCTGGAGCCCGATCCCCTCCCATCGCTCCTTCTCTCTCGCCGCCTGGAGCAAGGAGGACCCGATCCCCCTCTCCCTTCTCTCCCTCTCCAGCTTGCAAACTCCGGCCACCACCAAGGATGACCCTCCTCCCTCTTCCTCTCCTATTCCTCACTAGTTCGGCCACCCTCACCTAGGCCGACCCTGTCCGCTTCTCTTTCCCCGTCAAGAATCCGGCCTCCTCCATCCTCTAAGTGAAGAGTGTTCATGGTAACCGTTGGTGGCGTGAAACGACGAAGGCGAGCGTGTTTGGCTTCTTTGGTTCATCTCCGGTGGGATTTCAAGGAGAAGGCGTTCAGATTTCACGAGGGCTTGAGGCACTCACAACGAGTGTGGGTAACGATTTCTTTCCACTCAAAGAGATTTCTTTTCTTAGATTAGTTCTTGTGGTGGAAGATTTTGCGTGATTTCTCGAATCATTCGATTTCTTGAGTTCTTCTTAGAATCTTGCGTCTATCTTTATTTGTTTTCGATCCGTGAGGTTTGGCGAACCTTTGTTTGTTCTCGTTGGGGGAAATCAACCTTTTTCGAATCGACTTATTTCGGTGTGTTTTCTTTGGTACAACACCGCGCTCGTCCGGAATCAATATTATTCCTTTTAGCTTGTGTGGATATAGGCCTATAGCCTATATTCATACTCCAACGGTTGCTACCCGTGCGCTGCGTTAAATTAATAATAAGCGTATTCGAGGGCTGCGTCTATTTTGTGTTTGGGTAGAGCGGAGCAGCGAGAGTCCTTTGTTCGTAATCGCGTGCGACCACCTCAGTCCAGTGGCCTACATCAATTTGGTATCAGAGCTAGGTTGTGTCAATTCCTCAATTGACGCCATCCTTTCCTTCTCTTGTCTTAGGATATCGACCCCCCACTGGTTTGTGCAAGTTCCATAGTCTAAAACCTGAAATTTTTAAAAAAAAATCTGGTCTGCGAATAGCGGTCTAAAATCTGTAGTTTTTATCAAAATATAAAATAAAAATTTCTGCAATATCTTGACATTATTTCCAGCAAGAGTTTATAAAAAAATTACTATCTTCATATGTTAGATTCAACCGGAAATAAATTGGTTATTATAAAATTACCTGGTCAGAATTGTTTTTCCTAGCACATGAGCACTAGGTTGGGCGCGGGGTATACCCCTGCCTTGTCTCACGTAGTTGCAGCATGGCCCAAGGGTCCTGATCTGACTTCCATTTATGACTTCCGCCAGGAAGTCAAAGATCAGTTGCACGAGATTAAGAATACGCTCCACGCCTTGAGGGACCATCAACTGGCCCACCGAAATCCTACCCCCTTATGCGTGGAGAAGTGCATGCTCGTACTGCTACCTTTTATTCTGAACAAAGAAAGTTTAGTACTAAACAGAAAGACGTTGTAAGGGTGTTAAAGCATAATTGAGACCTGACAAATAAATTTTCGTTAAATTTTAAACACGGTGAGAAATGGTGTAAGCTAGTTGTCGATACACCTGCCTCATAAATGCTATTTCTGAGAACGCAATGACTAGGATGATGGTGACCACCGAGCCTCATCCTCACCCATATCAGCTTGAATGGCCTAATAAGACAACACTCACGGTGTCTAGGCGTTGTTTGGTACCCCTCACCGTCAAGGCCTATTCTGAACAAATCTGGTGCGACGTCATATGAATGACTGTCATGTTTTGTTAGGACGCCCATGGATTGCTGGCCACGAGGCCACCCACCTAGAGCGGGATAACTTGTACGAAATTAAATATAAGGGCCAAATTATTATCCTTAAGCCTTCTCTGCCTAAAGGGCCCACGGTCCTCACTATGGACACTGTTATCCCTACTGAACCAGAAACACTAACGGACATAGCTGTGATGTCTACGATCCCTCCCAAGGACACAACTAGTCCTGCGGAGCAGACAACTTTAGGTATAGCGCGCAGATAAATCGGAGGTTGTCCCGGTTAGTCTAGGCCTTCCTAAGCAAGTGTCATTAGCCACACAACATTACTCTTATAATAGTTATGCTAACCCTCCTAATAGGGCTATCCATTTAAATAATGTCGATTTGGCTTTGGTGCGTTTCACCCCTGAAGGGTTGCCTTTGGGCACTTTAGAGAACTTAACGAATTGGAGAGTAGGACCTTCGCGGATTTTAGAACATTTAGGAGAAAATGCATGTTCCTTGGAGTTACTCAATGTTGGGGGTAAGTCCCCTACGTCTTATGTTTTGGAATTCACGCATTTTATCTCCCCACCACTTGAACTATCTTCCCTTCCGTTTCATTCCACAAAGTTTTCTAATGGGTCGGGGGGTGAATTTGAATCTGGATTGCTTTCTCCCTTGGTCTTTACTGGAGGTATGCTGCCTATGAAAGTTATTACATATTTTCCTTCTTTGTCTAATGCTTCTCTGAGGTTCCCCAAGAAACCCCTTTTGCATGACAAGTTTATCCAGGTTGGCGTGTCCCGTCCTCTACTTGGCGACATGCTTCGGGTCTTGATTCGATGGCGTGATCACCCCCCCCCCCCCCCCCCCTTCAGAGGACTCTTGGCTCTCTGCCCCGGGGGTGTCTCTTCAGGTTGCTGCTATTATTATGCCAGACAGGTTTTCCTTGATGAGTGTAACCTGCACGACTATCAGTGGGATGCTCGGGCCATATTTAGATCATGTGGGTTTTGCCTTCGACAACTTTCCCCTTCCGGGCCACTCATCGGTGATGAGTGATTTTGAGTGGGGGAGGATTGATGGCGATGATGTTCCGCCATTTGCTCGTGTTGCTCGAGCCCGTTCGATTGATGGTGATGCGGTCCCGCCACTTGTTCGTGATGACGTTGTTGAGGTTGCGGAAGCTGTCCGCCACATGGAGTTTGATGATTGTGATGGACGATGCCGCCAACTTGAGGATTCGGACGTTGCCGCGACAACCACCGTCGACGTCGCGCCGACATCTCCACTTCTTGGGATACATGCAAATATATGATTATAAATTATTTTCCAACTCTTGGGATAATATTTATAATTATATATTTTTATTTACGCATTTTATTTTCAGCATTGCTTTTAATTTGGGACTTTGAATTTTAGCTTTTTGTTTTATTTTGATGGACTGCATTTAGCCATCTTAATTTTGAGTTGGATGAATGGTGGTGATGGAGTGGTGTAGCCTATAAGAGGCCTTGATGTATTATTTTATGGCTGGATGATGAATGAAAAATTAAAACCCGAAGCAGCCGACCCTCTCATTTTCCTGATCCCCCTCCTCTCCCGATTCCCTCACGTCTCCATTCTCTCTCGCCGCCTGGAGCCCAATCCCCTCCCGTCGCTCCCTCTCTCTCTCGCCGCATGGAGCTAGGAGGACCCGATCCCCCTCTCCCTTCTCTCTCGCCGCCTGGAGCCCGATCCCCTCCCGTCGCTCCCTCTCTCTCGCCGCCTGGAGCAAGGAGGACCCGATCCCCCTCTCCCTTCTCTCCCTCTCCCCTTTGCAAACTCCGGCCACCACCAAGGCCGACCCTCCTCCCTCTTCCTCTCCTATTCCTCACTAGTTCGGCCACCCTCACCTAGGCCGACCCTGTCCTCTTCTCTTTCCCCGTCAAGAATCTGGCCTCCTCCATCCTCTAAGTGAAGAGTGTTCGTGGTAACCGTTGGTGGCGTGAAACGACGAAGGAGAGCGTGTTTGGCTTCTTTGGTTCAACTCCGGTGGGATTTCAAGGAGAAGGCGTTCAGATTTCACGAGGGCTTGAGGCACTCACAACGAGTGTGGGTAACGATTTCTTTCCACTCAAAGAGATTTATTTTCTTATATTAGTTCTTGTGGTGGAAGATTTTGCGTGATTTCTCGAATCGTTCGATTTCTTGAGTTCTTCTTAGAATCTTGCGTCTATCTTTATTTGTTTTCGATCTGTGAGGTTTGGAGAACCTTTGTTTGTTCTCGTTGGGGGAAATCAACCTTTTCCGAATCGACTTATTTCGGTGGGTTTCCTTTGGTACAACACCGCGCTCGTCCAAAATCAATATTATTCCTTTTAGCTCGTGTGGATATAGGCATATAGCCTATATTCATACTCCAACGGTTGCTACCCGTGCGCTGCGTTAAATTAATAATAAGCATATTCGAGGGCTGCGTTTATTTTGTGTTTGGGTAGAGCGGAGCGGCGAGAGTCCTTTGTTCGTAATCGCGTGCGGCCACCTCAGTCCAGTGGCCTACATCACCTTGCCAGCCTCTCCGTGAGATCAAACTGACCCACCGGCTAGTGCGAGCCCGACAGCGGAATCATCCGGGGCAATCCAGCATGAGAAACCTGTCACCTTGTCAGCCTCTCCGCAAGATCAACCTGACCCACCGGCTAGTGCGTGCCCGACAGCGGAATTATCCGGGGCAATCCAACATGAGAAACCTGTCACCTTGCCAGCCTCTCCGCGAGATCAACCTGACCCACCGGGTAGTGCGAGCCCGGCAGCGGAATCATCCGGGGCAATCCTGGATGAGAAACTTGCCAACCTTGCCAGCCTCTCCGCGAGACCAACCTGACCCACCGGCTAGTGAGAGCCCGGCAGCGGAATCATCCAGTGCAATCCAGCATGAGAAACCTATCACCTCTACCAAATAGTTATGATTATCGTACGGAAAATAAGACATTCAATAGGTGAAATGATAAAAACTTCTTAAGGATAGAATCGCTTCAAGTCATCCCCACTTCAAGCTCGGCCGAGAGGCACCCCTTCCACATCCCGGAGGTGGTACCCGCCCGACTTGAGCACTTCACTTACAATATAAGGCCACTCCCAATTGGGGTTAAGCTTACCTACCGCGACCCCTCTCCCGGCCGCATCAACTTTCTTCAAGACCAGATCCCCTTTATGGAAATGCTTTACTCGGACATGCTTGTCGAAGTACCGAGCCATCCGCCGTTTGATTTCTTCCTGCCGAACGGTGGCTAGGTCCCGGAGCTCCTCTACCAGGTCCAAGGATAACCTTTGCCCTTCTTCATTGTCCGCTCGCCATTCTCCATCTACTTCTCCCGCGACGATCACCTTAGGTGACTTTACCTCGAATTCAACTGGGAGGACAGCCTCGGACCCGTGAGAGAGCCTGAAGGGGGTCTCCCCCGTGGCCGTGTTTGGGGTGGTCCTCAGGGCCAAGATGACCGAAGGTAACTGCTCTACCCAGTTCCCTCGAAGATTCTCGACCTTCTTTTTCAACAGGTTCACAATGATCTTGTTTGCTGCTTCCACCTGCCCATTATTACTAGGGTGGTGGACTGACGTGAACCGAAGATCTATGCCGAGTTAGGTGCAGAAGCCGACGAACTCATCGATGGCGAACTGTGGCCCGTTGTCCGTGACTATGGCTAGGGGAGCCCGTGCCTGCAAATTATTTCACCCCAAACAAAATTCCTTTGTAACATCCCGATTCGCACTAGACCCCTCAGAGACATTTTGACTCGCCTTGGGTCGGTTTGGGCAAGGGAGGATTGAGTTCGACGAAGTGCTCTCCGTTCGACGAAAGTGTGGAGTGCAGGGTTTGGGTATTTCTCGGCTGCCTTCCAGTGAAGGCTTAATTGTATGTGAAGGTTTATACGTTGGTAGGTATATATGCAATTATATGTATATGTGTATAAGTAAAAAGGTTTTATATAGGTAAGAGTATATATATATATATACTTATACATTATATGTATTTTCTTGGGTAAGGATATATTTAAGGAGGCCTCCTTGTTATGTGGTGATATTAAACTGTGAGCATGTTTGCATGTCGTGTATACTGATTTTTGGGGGCTTGTCCTGTGGCATAAAAAGGGTGCTGCTGAAAAATATTTATAGTTTGGCTTTAGAGAGGAGGTGTGCTGATAGCAATCCCCCATTTTGTTTTCTTGCTACCAGCCATGATGGTGTGCTGATAGCATTTTGGGTGGAGTTATTTGAGATTGGCTGGATCGTGGCGGTGGAAAAGTATTTGGCCTTGTATTTCTGAAGTTATTGCTGAGAGCAGAACTTCTACCCTAACTGTGAGCTGGGCGCAAGGATTCGTAAGGCTTCGCTTGATCTGGGCTTCGTCGGTTTTGGGATAGTGCCGACTTCCTTTAGATCATCTTAAGCCTCCTTTTCCTTGTTGGAAGCCTCTTAAGTTTGATATTATAGCCTCTGATTACTACGCAAGGATTCGTAAGGCTTCGCTTGATCTGGGCTTCGTCGAATTTGGGATAGAGCCGACTTCCTTTAGATCATTTTAAGCCTCCCTTTCCTTGTTGGTAGCCATTTGGTATTTTGCTAATCATGTGCTGATAGCAATTTATATTTGGGAGCGTCTTCATTATCAGCTATGTGGGTGTGTTGTTAGCCATATGTTGGGAAATTTCTTAATTGTGGCTGTTAAAGGCGGTGAGTACCTTTATTTTATATTGGAGGCCGACTCTTATCTCTCCCGGCTTCATTCCGATCGCAACTAGGTCTTTCGAGTTCTCTTCTTTCTCCCCCTCTTCTTCCTCAGCAAATTGATCGTTCTGCTGTTGGTTACTGTTGGCAAAGCGTTGGTTTGAGCTGCGTATTGTGGAGTTGGCTGGATCGGTGATTTTGATATCACTGTAAGCTTTCTTCGTCCTCTTCCCCCTAAATTTATTAGGGTTTGTCACAACCCGCATTTTCCCAAGAATATAATACATATTATCAGAGCAAGGGGAAAATACGCGTCATGATGCCACGCCTGCAGGAGACGGCTACAGACGCTCAGGCAAACACTCCTTACGATAAATTTATAAAAAAAACATATATGTGTTTATATTAAAAGAGAAATTTTCATTTTAACTTAAGACCGCGTCCCTCGGTCCAGTGGATCATCTAGTCCACAAGTAGAAAACTATATATACGCAGCGGAAAATAGGTTTGTTTTTAGCCTACATGAGCATGAAGATGAACATCCTAGAAATGATATGCATATATCTAGGTTTAGTATAGTAAGAAAAGATTTTCTACGATCTTCAAAGTACGTGACATTTATTTAAAACCATGATATGCAAGAATGACATTTCTATACCAAGAAGTAACTAATGCATCCTAGCCTAAAGCTTCCCAGAGAGCAAGTAGGTAAACAACCTGAAAGTAACAGCAAAACAACTAGCAAGTAAACTAGCTCAAGAAGAGATTCATACGGGCGTCAACAACTGACACGAACCCGCAGGAAAGAAGGAAAAAACAACCAAAGGAACTGCCCCTTACCTACTAGAGAGGAAGGGCCTCTACAGGACATCTAAACGACACCGCTATAACTCCTGCGGCAGCTAAAAACCTGAACCTGAGACATTCATAAGAAAAGAATGCCTCAGCCCAAAAGGGTGCAAGAAAACTAAGATTAGCAGCAATTAGTAATAAAGGAGTACAGAAAGAAGAACTAAGCAGGTAAACATCAATAATCTAACCACAACACGAGCCAGCACAAACGAGTGCACTCGGTAGGAGGAAAAGAAAAGCCTGCACTGAAAGGTAAAAGCCAAAGCAATCATGGCCAACCACGCGTCCGTCCCTGTGGCTCAGAGGTGATGATTATACATATAATATATCATAATACCATACATAAGCATATAAGCTTAATAAAACTTGAGACTGATCAGCTCGAGGGAAAAGCGTCCCCCAAAAGAAGGCACTTCGACGGTAGTATCTTCCACCAACGCCCTTTGCCCAAAACCGGGTGGTGGTCCTTCATCCACTGCCACCCAAAAATCACATCAGGAGTGCTGCGGCGGTGACTCCAATCCACCCAAACCAACAGTCCAAAAGAGGCACTGTGGCGGTGACTTTAAGCTCACACGCTCAACAGACTCACACTTAGCACCTGTAGCAGGGGTGCACAATCATATTTTATTACTTCAGATCTTTTATCATGAAAATGTTCGTTTGATTGCTCGCCTGAACGTCCGTAGTTGTCCCCTACTGGACGTGGCATCACGACGCGTGTTTTCCCCCTTTACTCTGATATTATAATATATTTCAGGAAAATACGGGTTGTGACAGGGTTCATCAAAGATTAAGCGTTGGTTTTGTTTAGGAGACTGAGCAGTCTTATCTTCATGGTTGGCCGGCTGCTGTATGCTTCTTGTTTTGTTGATTATAGGGCCGTTTCTCCTGCAGTTTTAGTGTTGTGCAGTTCCTCTTATAGTTTTAGTGTTGGCTGGTTTCAATATTGTTCATCCTGCTATTTGACTTCCTGTTTGAAGAGGGGTATGCTGTGAGGAGATTTGAGCTCCAATTTGGGGCTTTTACTTTGATGACCTGCTGTCTCCTAATTCTTGGCCGGCTGCTACTTGTTCAGATACTTGCTGTTAGTATATCCTTATACTGCTGTTAGGATATCCTTATACTGCTGTTAGTATATTCTCTTATCTTGAGTTAATGGCTGCTATGTCCTTCATTCTTTGGCAAGCTTGCTGCTCCTATCTTGGCCCATTCGGTTATGGATCCTTGGGATTTTTGGAGTTTTGTAGTTAACTGCTACTTCTTTTGATTTTGAGGGTTGCCTGGACTTTTCATTTAATGGTTTTCCAATTGAAATTGTGAAGTTCCTTTTGGTGTTGGCCGGATGCTACTTAGTTACTTATTTTTGGGTGATTTAGTTGGAATCGGGAGGGAACCTTTGGAAAATGTTGTAGGCTGTTTTTTGTTCTGAAGCAGCTCTTGTATTTTTGAGTTAGTGGCTGAATTCCTGCAGTCCTTGGGTTGTTGATCGGCTGTCTGCTGTTCTTTTTGTTTGGGATAATGTTGACTGATTACGTGTTTGATGTTTTTGTGCAGCAGGACCCCTTTAATCAGTCTTGGCCAACTGCCGCCATGCCGCGGAGGAGACCACCGCGAACGTCGGCCGTAAATCAGGTGACTTCCTCCCCTCTCCCTTGGTGCTAGATCCTTAGATCTAAACATTAGGAGAGACATTTAACTCAAAAGAGTTTGATCCAGTGAGTTTCATGAAGTTTCGTAGGAAGTGACCACGCTAGAACTTTCGTTCTAGGGCGCCGTTCGCCATGATATTATCTTCAATCAACTCCACTCTTCAATACGAAGATTTAGAGCTTGACTTCGTGAAGACTGGTGGTCTGTTGAGGGTGTGTTGGAGTAGAGAAGGTGAAATATTATTTGTATGTGCTGGAGGGAGAAGATGACAGATGCTGTTCATCTGTCTTGAGTTTTGACCAAATATTATAATTTGGGGTGACGCGTCTAGATTGGAGGAGTGTAGCTCCCAGAAATTTAGTTTTAGTGGACGGCATTGGGAAGGTTTATTATCTCATTATTGTTGTATGCTATACACAGTTTGAATTGCAAGCACGAATAGGATTGGTAATTATGTACTGGTTGATGTCTAGATCTTCCTAAACTAGATTTAAAGCGATTACTTATACGGTTGTTTAAGAATGATGCAATGAGTAATCCTGCGGGAGCGTATAGAAGGATCACCACACTGTATGCACACCACTGCACGAGAGTTGTGTCAACTCGGGATGGGTAGCATCGACTAAGCGTGCAAAATGTGAAAGGTGATAAGACTCCGCTTGGGGGTACTTGGGTGCTTATGAGCACGGGTGTGCACGGGTTGAGTGGCTTACACATGGTGATGTATGGCTTGGTGTGGATTTTACGGTATGGTTATATCTTGTGGGGAAATGTTAAGGACCCGGTTGCTGGGGGCCTTGAATGCTAGATAACATCGGTTGATTTGGGTGATGTGAAAAGAGAAGACGCCTTCGGCGAGTCCTTGGGTCAATGATAGCACGGGTTATGCATGGAAATTACAAGAATGTGCGTGGTTTACACTTGGAGGTGTGACGGCACTGGTTGGAGGATACTTTTGGTAGGGGGATTACTTGTGGCGGGTCTACGGGCTTGCTAGTCGTGACACCGACAGAAGCCGGCAGTTGACTCTAGACCGGTTGGGTTGGACTCTTGGTGCTCACCTACCCAGGTCCCCCTTCTGTGTCCTTGGAGGCTCCGCTGCGTGTTCTTAGCGTCGAGCAGTACGCAGGGGCTCCGCTGTGTGTTCTTAGCGTTGAGGCGTACATAGGCCTAGGTCTGGTAGTGTTCATACCCACCTAGTTGTGGAGGAGCCCGGTCCACAGTCTCCGTCTGGCCACGACGCGAGGTGCCTGAGGGGTTAGCTACCCCCGAAAAGTGGGAACTACGAGTCTATATCGACATAGCAAAGTGCATGGGTGAGTTCATCATATCATAATCATTGCATTGAATTCATCATTCATAATCATAACATTGCACTGCATCGGGTCCATCATATAAATTAGTATGGGCTCTTTTATATGATGGGTTCCGTATTGGAAACCTTAACTTATAAGTTTGTATGGGCATTCATAAAAGATAAGGTACAATTTGATGCTGCTTACTCTTGTTTACATACATTGCTTATTTCTATACCGATACACTGCTAGTATAGATGTGCTTTTACATACATGTTGATGCCTTTTGCCGTTACTTGCCTTCTTGAGGTACTGTTGATATGTTAACTGCTAGATTAAGAACCTCATCATATCACCTGCTTCTTATATTACTGTTTATATTGCAGCCTTTCTTCCTTTCCTTCCGCCCGGTGCCTTGGAGTCGCCGGGGGAGCGGATGGGAAGCCACTTAGTCTCTATGACTAACGGTTGTTGCATCCCTCTTTTTAGGAGCACACTTAGTTGGTGTAGCAGCGTTCAACACAGGAGGCCAGCCTGGTCAGGTGTGCAGAGTTGGTGACTATGGTGCCTTGGATGCCGTCAGTGGCAGAGGTGAGCGAGTGGTTCGAGATGTAGACCTCGGGGCATTTAGCTTGATACTCTGATGTTTTGCAGAAGCTTGTGTATCTTTCTGTCCTCCTTTGTACTTACTGTTTGGACATTCTTACTTACTGTGAATCAATGTCTTTTAATGCTTTCTTTATTGATGGGTTGGCGCTGTTTAGTTGGTTTGGCCGGCAGGATAGGCGTCTTATGGGGGATGCTTGCTCGTGTGCTGGCGCTTTCGCCACGCGGCTGTACTGGGCATAAGACTCCCCTCGGCCGTGTTGTGTGTTCCGGGAGGGGGATCTTACAAATGGTATCAGCTTGCAACGATCCTGAGCTAAAGAAGTCCATTAGACCACTAGGCTACCCCTGCTAGCTAGATCAGTTTGAGGACAAACTGATGCAGCGGAAGCGGTGGTGTGCCTATGTGTGATTCACATTAAGTATGTCCTCCTTTTCCTATAGAAAGTGCCAACCTAAGCCAAATTTGTACCCTTACGAATAAATGTTGGTTCACTCCGAGACAGTAATTGGTATTCCCATTCCGCCCATTAGAGTTGGTGTGGCATAAGGATTGATGCCAACCTAACTAGGATACCATTTTTTTGGCTGACTTAGTAAGATATGTTGTGACATACCCTAACCTTATACTGATCTTGGGGATGATTGGACCAAGCAATAAGTGACCTTGACTGACTAAGGGAAGAGTTTAACGTGAGTGTAGATGCTAGAGACTCACACCCTGAGATTTCTATCCCAGATATGAAGTAATATTATCATCTTACCCAAAAAGTTTAGGGCAATCTCAATGAGATTGGTGCCTGTAGTCCATTATCAGCTTTGTAAGAGACCACCAAGCATGCCTTTTATGCTGTACGTCGATACCTCTCACTTCTATTAGGTAGAAGGTTTCATACGGAGAAGATACGATAAGAATTCGGATCCAGAGAAGGCTCACTTTGGGACGAATGTGTTATATTGGTGGCAAAAGAAACTCAGTCGAAAAGATATGGAGGCTTATCTCTTCGTTTATTGGGTTAGTTTGGTACCGTCTCGGATCCCTTGAGGAGTTAGAATCTTTGTAATTTGTTGATATTGGAAGTTTTGATCCTTGAGAAGCTAGTTTACCTTGAGCAAGGCGGACTGCTAAGGCCATATTTGGGTTGATTGCAATTTTATTAGCGTTATAAGAGAGGAAAGCATTTTAAGGATGATAATTATCTCTATATGGTTCTAAGCTGATGTGGATAAGTAACGAGGAGGGTAGTAAATTAACACTTTGGGGATATGCAGCTATGTTGTGATAACATTATAACTGGGCAGTTAATGAAGTTTTGTGCATGCATTGCGGGTATGATGATAATCTGCCCCTGAGTTTGGAAATTCATGGTGAACATTCCCTTAGTGTTGTAATTAATTGGCATTGGGAAATTAATAAGTGATCAGCGATGGAGTCGACAAGATAATATGAGTTGTTTGATGATCTAAAATCATAAAAGTTTTTATAAAATAAACACGCATGCCATGGATGATTGTTGGAAGGGTTGGTAGGGCGCTTGTAGTGGATTTTATTTTGTTTATCATACGTGAAGTATGCCCTACTTTTGGTAGTCTGCATAACTCGTGTCGAAGGGAAAAATCATCCCGAGCCTTGCACCTTGCTTCATGTTAAGTTCAAACATATATATTTATACCGGGTGATTGGATGTTCTTTGTGCATGCTCTCGCTGCAATGAGATGCAGCTTGGTCATCGCCGAAAAAATTTAAACTTCCACATTCCGGTTGATATATGAGTGCGACGTTGCGGGGATCTATATGGTAAGAACTCTAAGTCGAGGAAGGTATACCCCTAAGGTTTGTGCCCATACGTGAGAAGAATGTACCATATGGGCGGTGGAAGAAATTTAGTCCAAAAACATGCGGGGGTTTGTCCCTTCGTTTATTGGCCTATTTATGTTCCGACTTCGCTTTCCCTTAGATCCTGTTTATTTAAATAGTACGTGAATGATGATGATTGGATTCGTGATAACCTCTCAGTACGGGTGAGAGCGTTAAGGGTGTTGAGACGCGCCGTGATTTGAACACGTGAATTGAATATCGAGATAAAAGTTGCACAAATTTTTTTTGAATCCGATGCAAATCTAAGTAGAACCGGGAGTAGACGAAAGTGACAGTTAACTCGAGGTCATGTGTTATTAGAAGGGAATGATGTGATTAAAACCCGTGCGAGGTTTAGAGTCTTGGATTCACCCTGCTTTGAACCTCGATAACGATTCATAATATTACCAGAACCAATTGATAAGCATCATCGGTTGATCGCACGCGGGGTTTGGAACCTATTTGGACACATAAAAGCTTCCTGAGCTTAAATCCTGTAGCTGGTAACATCATTTTATTTTGGCTAGTTGATGGATTGAAAGGGCATAATATCCTGTCAAGTCAAGCGGTAAACATCCATGATGTTTGACCATTGTAATTATCTTGCCATAACTATATACTGAACTTGGTTGGTGGCTTCTGCATGAATGCCCTTGCACTTGAGTTATTATAAGGTGATCATAGCGATTGTTGAAACTTAATATCAAGTGAATGTCGTGCTAAGTGAAGAAGATGCGTGTTGTATGAATAATTGCCAACATGTTTTAATATTTGGAATTTGGCACTTCTTGAATAATGTGTTCATCTTAAGCAAGGGGGATGATCAAACACTAAGTTTTGGTTTGCGGTGAGTTCACTCCCAGAGTATTAGAGGTGAGTACCTTAAAGGTGAGCAGGTCTTCACTCTAATCGAAGACTTTGTAGGGAAGTAAACTGTAATGTAGCGTTGCAGTGTCTCTCAAGGATCAAAGGTCGATCTGACGACCGCATGACAAATTTTGGGGGACGCCTTAAATATTATCAAGTGGGAACTGTATCGATTTCTGATCAGAGAGGTGTGTTTGCAAGCGTCTGTTATAAGATAAAGGATACGGAATTGTAGCACCCGTGGTGCTAAGGCATTGTTACGTGGTTTGTTAAGTTGACAAACTCATACAATTGCATTATAAATGCGTGTAGTAGTTTTCGGACCATGTGAAATCACGAGACGTATGCCGAACCTTGTGAGGTGTGAGCAAGTGATGAGTGATTGTACTCAGTATTATACATATATACACTAAACTCATGTAGAAGCCTTGTTGGCTTATCCACCTCGTCCGACGTGTTGTCTGGGAGACAAATGTGATTACCCTCAACTTAACCTCTGATTCTCAGGAATTCGGAGTAGTTGTGTCGATGCACTGGACGGCGTTTATGATTTATGGATATAGTAAGCCAAGTAAGAGTACCGAGGAAGTGTGCCGAAGACTCATGGCAGGCAGGAAAGTCGATTGTTAGTAGTTGTTTGTGTTTTCTTGGTTTCATGAATAGCAGCTGTTTGATGATGATGAGAATTTTGGTGAATTCCCTTGGTCGTGCTAGAAATTCCTTCTAAAGTATATGCTTTGCATTGCTTACAGGTTTCTTCCAGGTTTTCCTGGTTTTATCTTTATGCTAGAAATTATGTGCTGGGAGTTCTACGGAATTTCCCTAGTTTTATGCTAAAGTGAATCTCCTGGGTCGTGAAATGTCTGGAATTAAAAGTTAGGAGAATTGGGCTGCTGTATGCAATTAAAATTTTAAGAGCTGCTAACTATATAAATATATATTATGTTATATGTATGATCTTTTCGGATTGGGGGCTGCTGTTATAATGTTTTGAATTGGGGCCGATTTATATCTTCAGTTTCGTTATGTTTTAATTTGGGGCTGTAATATATTGTTCCAGTTTGAATTATTTTTGTTTAGGATGGCTACGTGTAGTTTCTATTAGCTATGGTTGAAAAGTGTGAGTCACGATTAATTCATATGACTGGACAAGACAAGAGCGCTCGCACTATCTAGACCCTATGTATAAATAGCTTGATATTGTTAAGGGTGAATCATCCGTAACTGCATACGGTGAGTATGTTTCAATCCCATCCGGAAGACCCTCGTAACCCAAACTTAAATTTCGGGGATGAAATTGTTTCTTCGTTTATTGGATTAGTAACATCCCGATTCGCACTAGACCCCTCGGAGACATTTTGACTCGCCTTGGGTCGGTTTGGGCAAGGGAGGATTGAGTTCGACGAAGTGCTCTCCGTTCGACGAAAGTGTGGAGTGCAGGGTTTGGGTATTTCTCGGCTGCCTTCCAGTGAAGGCTTAATTGCATGTGAAGGTTTATACGTTGGTAGGTATATATGCAATTATATGCATATGTGTATAAGTAAAAAGGTTTTATATAGGTAAGAGTATATATATATACTTATACATTATATGTGTTTTCTTGGGTAAGGATATATTTAAGGTGGCCTCCTCGTTACGTGGTGCTATTAAACTGTGAGCATGTTTGCATGTCGTGTATACTGATTTTTGGGGGCTTGTCCTGTGGCATAAAAAGGGTGCTGCTGAAAAATATTTATAGTTTGGCTTTAGAGAGGAGGTGTGCTGATAGCAATCACCCATTTTGTTTTCTTGCTACCAGCCATGATGGTGTGCTGATAGCATTTTGGGTGGAGTTATTTGAGATTGGCTGGATCGTGGCGGTGGAAAAGTATTTGGCCTTGGATTTCTGAAGTTATTGCTGAGAGCAGAACTTCTACCCTAACTGTGAGCTGGGCGCAAGGATTCGTAAGGCTTCGCTTGATCTGGGCTTCGTCGGATTTGGGATAGTGCCGACTTCCTTTAGATCATCTTAAGCCTCCTTTTCCTTGTTGGAAGCCTCTTAAGTTTGATATTATAGCCTCTGATTACTACGCAAGGATTCGTAAGGCTTCGCTTGATCTGGGCTTCGTCGAATTTGGGATAGAGCCGACTTCCTTTAGATCATTTTAAGCCTCCCTTTCCTTGTTGGTAGACATTTGGTATTTTGCTAATCATGTGCTGATAGCAATTTATATTTGGGAGTGTCTTCATTATCAGGTATGTGGGTGTGCTGTTAGCCATATGTTGGGAAATTTCTTAATTGTGGCTGTTAAAGGCGGTGAGTACCTTTATTTTATATTGGAGGCCGACTCTTATCTCTCCCGGCTTCATTTCGATCGCAACTAGGTCTTTCGAGTTATGTCCTTTCTCCCCCTCTTCTTCCTCAGCAAATCGATCGTTCTGCTGTTGGTTACTGTTGTCAAAGCGTTGGTTTGAGCTGCGTTTTGTGGAGTTGGCTGGATCGGTGATTTTGATAACACTGTAAGCTTTCTTCGTCCTCTTCCCCCTAAATTTATTAAGGTTCGTCAAAGATTAAGCGTTGGTTTTGTTTAGGAGACTGAGCAGTCTTATCTTCATGGTTGGTCGGTTGCTGTATGCTTCATGTTTTGTTGATTATAGGGCCGTTTCTCCTGCAGTTTTAGTGTTGTGCAGTTCCTCTTATAGTTTTAGTGTTGGCTGGTTTCAATATTGTTCATCCTGCTATTTGACTTCCTGTTTGAAGAGGGGTATGCTGTGAGGAGATTTGAGCTCCAATTTGGGGCTTTTACTTTGATGACCTGCTGTCTCCTAATTCTTGGCCGGCTGCTACTTGTTCAGATACTTGCTGTTAGTATATCCTTATACTGTTGTTAGGATATCCTTATACTGCTGTTAGTATATTCTCTTATCTTGAGTTAATGGCTGCTATGTCCTTCATTCTTTGGCAAGCTTGCTGCTCCTATCTTGGCCCATTCGGTTATGGATCCTTGGGATTTTTGGAGTTTTGTAGTTAACTGCTACTTCTTTTGATTTTGAGGGTTGCCTGGACTTTTCCTTTAATGGTTTTCCAAGTGAAATTGTGAAGTTCCTTTTGGTGTTGGCCGACTGCTACTTAGTTACTTATTTTTGGGTGATTTAGTTGGAATCGGGAGGGAACCTTTGGAAAATGTTGTAGGCTATTTTGTGTTCTGAAGCAGCTCTTGTATTTTTGAGTTAGTGGTTGAATTCCTGCAGTCCATTGGGTTGTTGATCGGCTGTCTGCTGTTCTTTTTGTTTGGGATAATGTTGACTGATTACGTGTTTGATGTTTTTGTGGAGCAGGACCCCTTTAATCAGTCTTGGCCAACTGCCGCCATGCCGCGGAGGAGACCACCGCGAACGTCGGCCGAAAATTAGGTGACTTCCTCCCCTCTCCCATGGTGCTAGATCTTTAGATCTAAATATTAGGAGACACATTGAACTCAAAAGAGTTTGATCCAGTGAGTTTCATGAAGTTTCGTAGGAAGAGACCACGCTAGAACTTTCGTTCTAGGGCGCCTTTCGCCATGATATTATCTTCAATCAACTCGACTCTTCAATACGAAGATTTAGAGCTTGACTTCGTGAAGACTGGTGGTCTGTTGAAGGTGTGTTGGAGTAGAGAAGGTGAAATATTATTTGTATGTGCTGGAGGGAGAAGATGACAGATGCTGTTCATCTGTCTTGAGTTTTGACCAAATATTATAATTTGGGGTGACGCGTCTAGATTGGAGGAGTGTAGCTCCTGGAAATTTAGTTTTAGTGGACGACATTGGGAAGGTTTATTATCTCATTATTGTTGTATGTTATACACAGTTTGAATTGCAAGCACGAATAGGATTGGTAATTATGTACTGGTTGATGTCGAGATCTTCCTAAACTAGATTTAAAGCGATTACTTATACGGTTGTTTAAGGATGATGCAACGAGTAATCCTGCGGGAGCGTATAGAAGGATCACCACACTGTATGCACACCACTGCACGAGAGTTGTGTCAACTCGGGATGGGTAGCATTGACTAAGCGTGCAAAATGTGAAAGGTGATAAGACTCCGCTTGGGGGTCCTTGGGTGCTTATGAGCACAGGTGTGCACGGGTTGAGTGGCTTACACATGGTGATGTATGGCTTGGTGTGGATTATAAGGTATGGTTATATCTTGTGGGGAAATGTTAAGGACCCGGTTGCTGGGGGCCTTGAATGCTAGATAACATCGGTTGATTTGGGTGATATGAAAAGATAAGACGCCTTCGGCGAGTCCTTGGGTCCATGATAGCACGGGTTATGCATGGAAATTACAAGAATGTGCGTGGTTTACACTTGGAGGTGTGACGACACTGGTTGGAGGATACTTTTGGTAGGGGGATTACTTGTGGCGGGTCTACGGGCTTGCTAGTCGTGACACCGACAGAAGCCGGCAGTTGACTCTAGACCGGTTGGGTTGGACTCTTGGTGCTCACCTACCCAGGTCCCCCTTCTGTGTCCTTGGAGGCTCCGCTGCGTGTTCTTAGCGTCGAGCAGTACGCAGGGGCTCCGCTGTATGTTCTTAGCGTTGAGGCATACATAGGCCTAGGTCTGGTAGTGTTCATACCCACCTAGTTGTGGAGGAGCCCAGTCCATAGTCTCCGTCTGGCCACGACGCGAGGTGCCTGAGGGGTTAGCTACCCCCGAAAAGTGGGAACTACGAGTCTATGTCGACATAGCAAAGTGCATGGGTGAGTTCATCATATCATAATCATTTCATTGCATTTATCATTCATAATCATAACATTGCACTGCATCGGGTCCATCATATAAATTAGTATGGGCTCTTTTATATGATGGGTTCCGTATTGGAAACCTTAACTTATAAGTTTGTATGGGCAGTCATATAAGTTAAGGTACGATTTGATGCTGCTTACTCTTGTTTACATACACTGCTTACTTCTGTACCGATACACTGCTAGTATAGATGTGCTTTTACATACATGTTGATGCCTTTTGCCGTTACTTGCCTTCTTGAGGTACTGTTGATATGTTAACTGCTAGATAAAGAACCTCATCATATCACCTGCTTCCTATATTACTGTTTATATTGCAGCCTTTCTTCCTTTCCTTCCGCCCGGTGCCTTGGAGTCGCCGGGGGAGCGGATGGGAAGCCACTTAGTCTCTATGACTAACGGTTGTTGCATCCCTCTTTTTAGGAGCACACTTAGTTGGTGTAGCAGCGTTCAACACAGGAGGCCAGCCTGGTCAGGTGTGCAGAGTTGGTGACTATGGTTCCTTGGATGCCGTCAGTGGCAGAGGTGAGCGAGTGGTTCGAGATGTAGCCCTCGGGGCATTTAGATTGATACTCTGATGTTTTGCAGAAGCTTGTGTAGCTTTCTGTCCTCCTTTGTACTTACTGTTTGGACATTCTTACTTACTGTGAATCAATGGCTTTTAATGCTTTCTTTTATTGATGGGTTGGCGCTGTTTAGTTGGTTTGGCCGGCAGGATAGGCGTCTTGTTGGGGATGCTTGCTCGTGTGCTGGCGCTTCCGCCAGGCGGCTGTCCTGGGCATAAGACTCCCCTCGGCCGTGTTGTGTGTTCCGGGAGGGGGATCTTACATCCTTACTACCTGGGATGTTACCTTAGCCAGCGCCTTTACCTCGATCCATTTGGAGAAGTAGTCTATCATCACCAATAGGAACTTCCTTTGGCCGCTTGCCTGGGGAAAAGGTCCCACGAGATCCAAACCCCGTATCACAAATGGCCAGGGGGCTGTGATTGTCCGGATCCTCTGAGCTAGAAGGAGCTGGAGAGGGGAGTAGAGCTAACACTTGGAGCACCTCTTAGAGAATTCGGTCACGTCTTTGCTGAGGGTGGGCCAGAAGCAACCCTGCCTCAACACCCTTCCCTCCAAGGTCCTGCCTCCCGAATGACTGCCACACTCCCCCGAGTGAATCTCCTCTAGGATCCTTGGGGCTTCCTCCTCCGAAACACAACGACCTAGGAGACCCGAGAGAGTTTTGCTATACAGCGCCCCTGCATGTAAGGAGTAGTATGCTGACTTATACCTGAGCCGTCGCTTGTCCATCCCCTCCTCGGGGAACTTTCCTGTCGTCAAGAAAGTGACGAAGGGATCCATCCAAGACACCCGCCGATCCACCTCCATCAACTCTCCCTCCTCGATATAAGGCCGAAAGAGTTCCGACACTGTCCCCCCTGCCCGGGGACCGAACTTGGCCAGGAGATCCACCTGGGTGCTCTCCTCTCTCGGGACGTGCTTGATGGAGAAAGTGCAAAATTGTCTGATGACCCCCTTGACCTTTTCCAGGTACCACTGGAGGGTTGGCTCCTTGACTTCGAACTCCCCCTTGATCTAGCAAGCCACTACCATGGAGTCCGTTGAGACCTCCACATCTTGTACTCCCAACTACCGAGCTAGGCGGAGGCCTGCTACCACGGCCTCATACTCAGCTTGATTATTGGTGAGGGGGAAATGAGCGTTGATTGCTTGCTCAATTCTGGTGCCTTGGGGGATCACCAACACTACTCCTCCTCCGAAGGAGTGTTTGCCTGACGCGCCATCCACCAACATCTTCCAGGCCACTGGGTTGGGTAGTTCGGACTCTTCCAACTCGGTCACGTAATCAACCATGAAATCCGCCACCACTTGCGCCATTATGGACACCCTGGGCACGTAGGAGATATTAAACTCACTTAGCTCCACTGACCACTTGGCCAATCTTCCGGAGTGCTCCACCCCTTCCATGATGCTGCGAAGGGGATGGTCGGTCACTACTTTGATGGAGTGTGCTTGGAAATAGGGCCTGAGCTTTCTAGCTGACACCACCAAGGCAAAAGCTAACTTCTCCAAGATAGGGTACCTAAGCTCGGCCTTCCTCAACACTCTGCGTACGTAATAGATGGGGAGTTGTTTCTTCCCTTCTTCTCGAACCAACACCGAGTTGACTGCTTCTGACCCCACCCCCAAGTACAGGTATAGGTCCTCCCCTTGCCTTGGTCCTTGGAGCAGCGGGGCCTGGGTCAGCTGCTCCTTCAATGCTTAAAAAGCTTTCTCGCACTCGGGGGTCCACTCGAACTTCTGGTTCCCCCGCAGCACCCTGAAGAAAGAAGAACATTTTTCTCCTGCCTTGGAAAGGAACCTACTCAGCCCTGCCAGCTTCCCTGTTAGACGTTGAACCTTCTTCGAATTCCTCGGAGACCCCAACTCGAGGATTGCCCTTACCTTGTTCGGGTTAGGCTCTACCCCGATGAGGGTTAGTAAATGACCCACGAACTTCCCCCGACTGGCCCCAAAGACACACTTTAGGGGGTTAAGCTTCATTTTAAATTTCCTCAAAGTCCCAAAGGTCTCCTCGAGGTCCCTGAGGTGGGACTTGAGTTCCCGACTTTTGATCATCAGGTCATCCACATAGACCTTCAAGTTCCTGCCCTTCTACTCGTGAAATACTCTATCCATCATTCGCTGGTATGTCTCCACCACGTTCTTTAAGCCAAACGACATCATTTTGTAGCAATATCAACCGTCCCTAGTGATGAAGGATACATCCTTAATGTCGGAGGGGGGGGGGGGGGGGGGGGGGGGTGCATGTGGATTTGGTGATAACCTAAAAAAGCATCTAAAAAAGGCATCATGGAGAAACCGACGGCTGAGTCAACCAGCGCGTCGATTCTAGGCAAGGGGTAACAATCCCTGGGGCATGATTTATTAAGCAAAGAAAAATCAACGCACATTCTCCACTTACCATCCCCTTTCTTTACCATCACTACATTGGAGACCCAACCTGGGTACTGGAACTCCGATACAAAGCCAGCCCTGATGAGTTTGCTCACCTCCTCCCGGATAGGTACCTCCAACTTGTCCGCGATGGATCTCTTCTTTTGGCGAATGGGGCGAGTGCCGGGTTCGAGGTTGAGGCGATGGCACGCCACATCCTCATCGATCCCGGGCATTTTCCGCAGCACTCCATGCGAAGACATCCACATTATCGTGGACACAAGATGAGATCCTCCTCTGGTCCTCAGGGCTGAGCTCCCCACTGATCTTGATCTTCTCGATTGTCCCGGCTTTGGTGGTGACCTCCACCTCCACTACTTCTTCCACGGCCTCCAGCCTGGATCGTTCCCCCCAAGCGCTCTCCTCCTCCCCGCCACAAGCGAGCGCTTTGGCTCCTTCCTCCATCTCCTCCTCCCCCACCATCATCAACTCCTCCGCCCCTCCTTCCTGGGCATCCCCTCCCTTCTCTCCCTTTTCTCCCCCCTCCGCCCTGGGTCCTTAAATGACCCCTTCCTAGGCCTGAACTCCTCCTTCATCCATCTTTCCTTCTAACTCCACCTCCTCTTCCACCTCGGCCGCCTCCTCCATCACCTTGTCCCACTCCTCTGCTTCCCCTATCCAGGAGATAGTGTTGACGGTAGTCACATAACACTGCCTCGCAACCTTGGGATCTCCCCGGACCCAGATCTCGATTCCACCTATGCTGAACTTGAGGCATTGGTGGAATGTGGATGGGACGCATCGGAACGCGCTGATAAGAGGCCGTCCGAAGATGGCGCTGTAGCTGCTAGGGGCATCCACTATCACGAAGTGGCAGTTACGGGACTGCCCTCCCAGGGTCACATGGAGCCCCACTCCACCTTCCACTTCCTTCCTCTCCCCCGAGAACCCAAATAGAGGACCATCCGAAGCCAACACCCTTCTGGCCTCCACCATCTCATCAAACTCTCTCATGAAGATTACGTTGACCGAGCTCCCGTTGTCCCCCAGGATCCGAGAGACGGTGAAGTTCTCGATGGCCGTCGGGATGACCAGCGCATCGCAGAACGGGTCTTAGTGACCCTGCATGTCCTTCTGGGAGAAGGTAACCTTCTCCGCTAGGGGTGGGGCTTGGGATATCGAAGCCACACTTCGACGGTACATGGCATGGAGGCTCGCCTTTCAGGTTGCCTCGATCCCTACTCCCCCATGGATCACTCTGATTCCTCCTCGGGTTCCTACGTCCACCCGGTCCTCGCACCTCTCATCTTCGTCCTCCTGGGGTGGAACCTCCTTCATCCTCACCGGTCGCTGCTGCGGCAGCGGCGCTGGGACCCTTGCCTTCCTTACTTCTAAGAACTCTGGGCAGGTGGCCGTTGCGTGACCTTCCTCCTAATGGAAGTCACAGTACGACAATGCCACCCCCTCCCCTCGCGTCCTACTCCCATGTTCCTTCTTCTTGGACCAGCTCCTCCGGCTCCCACCACTCTTCCTCTTCCTCTTCTCCCTCCTCCTATCTCCATTGCCTGCTGATGCGGGGGAGGAGGTGGCCTCGGGCCTTGCCTCCACCCCAGCTGATAAGGCCTTCCCTGCCCTCCTTGGAAGTTGCCTCCTCCGTGGAGGAAGCCCTTTCCTGGGCCCTGCATCCCCCCTCCTTGCTGCCTCCATCCCAACTCTGGAGCTCTCGCTTCTTCTCTCCTTCTTGGCTCTGGTTGCTTGCCTTCCGGCTCGCTCAGCCGCGCAAGCCTCTTTGTGAACTCGGGGTTTGCGGCCTCCCCGTCCACTTCCTTCACTGCTCTCTCCATCAACTCCTCGTAGGACAGAGGAACCCTCCTTTTGAGATACATCTTGAAGAAACCCTCCCGCAGTCCCAACGTGAAGGCAAGCTGGAGGGTGTACCCTGTCACTTCTTGGACGAGGAGAACCTCCTCCCTGAACTGCTCCAGATAGTAGCTAACGACTCTTCCGACCTTTGTTTGATAATAAAAAGCAACTCAGGATCCTTCTTCCTTTTCTTCGAGGTGGAGAAGCGCAAGAGAAAACCCCGACGCAAGTCCTCGAAGACATAGATTGACCCTGAGGGAAGTTGGTAAAACCAGTCCCTCGCCTTCTCCTTTAGGGTAGTAGCGAAGAGTCGACACTTGAAGGCGTCCGACATAGGTCTGATCGAGACCATGTCTTCGAACCACTACAAGTGTTGAACGGGGTCATCCTTGCCGGTATATAGCATCATGGACGGCTCCCTGAACCCCTCGGGGAGTGGTACCGAGAGCACCAACTCGCAAAAAGAACTTCCCCTGCTCACCCTCTGGACCTGCTTTACCCTTCCTGTGAGCTCCCCTGGCGACCTTGCTCCCGCCGACCTCAGACTTGCCAAAGGACCACTCGCGGGGCCCCACTGGCCGGGGCCCCTTCTGCTAGAATGACCCTCGCCGGGTTCTTGCTTGCCCCTGCCGGGCTGGGGAAGAGCTCCCGCCCAGCAAAATCTCGCCCTGTCCCCTAGGTTGCCGCCTCCTTTCCGGCTCGCGGAGCTGGGGCATTCTCGCCGACTCCAGGGGGGACCACCTGGGGCGCTGGGGTCGAGAGTCCCCCGAGAGCCGTTACGAGAGCACTCTGGAAGGCTCCAAGAAGATCCCACCTAAGGTCTGCCAGCATCTCCACTGTGGCTGGCGCTCCTGGGAGTGGCGAGCCTCCGAAGTCCACATCCCGCTCATTCTCTCCTGCCATGTTTTTTCCTACGAATTTTCTTGAACCAGCTGCGCTCCACGCTCACCGCACCAAGAATGTTGAAAGCAGTAAATGGTCTCTTGTGGAGTTCGGGGCCCCCAAAGGTTGGGGGGCAGCTAGCACTTACTAACCCCTTGAAGTTGACAGACTGAAGCCTCGGAGCTAGACACAGACCACTGGATTCAGCAAGGAGGACCCACCACACACCCTGAAGATCTATAGAGAGCTTCCACTCCCAAGCTAAAGCTGAAGCCTGGGCACCTTGGAGAGCTCTGAAGTTGCTATCCAAGAATGACCTGAGGAGAGAGAAGCTCAGAAAAAGTGTCCTCTCCCAAGGTGCCCTTTGGGTCTTATTTATAGTTTTTCTGAATTGGTCTGCTGATAGCGGGATTCCGCCCCTTGATTTTACTATATGCACCCCAATTTGGCCTGCAAACAGCCAAACTCCGCTGTTTTGAGAGGCTATTAGCAGTCCACCAGGGACTGAGAAGTAATTTTGCCTTACTAGCCTATGGGCAATTGCCTTATGAGGAGGCTGCTCACAAGCTCTCGCAAATATCCTCGCGAATCTGGCTCGCGAGATCCTTTTCAGGCGAGCGCGGTGCTAAGAGCTCGTCCGCGCCCCTTTTTGGCGACATCTGCTGAGATCCGATCTCGCGTACTTTCCTACGAGCCCGCCGTGGCCCTATAAAAATCCTTGTATGGTTGAGCTCGTCGGGCACAGGGACTTTGTCGAACGGATTTCGTCGAATGGACTTCACCGATCTCGGAGGATTTCGTCGAACGCGGAGGAGATTTCGTCAAACTCAGAACCACTGTAAGTGATAAGTAATAAAATATATGTATTTTTAGTATAATTATTAGTATAGTTTTAATTAATATTGTGAATTTTCTATGTAAATTAATGAATAAATTGCTTCTTTATTATTTCTGGTTTCTAACTTAGTTTTATTTTTGTTTTTGCATTTTTTTGCAAAATTTTCCTAGGTCACGCCCTCAGTCACGCCCGTTACCAAGGGCGTGTAATTTTAAAGATCAAATATCAACGGGACGGCTCGATTCAGATCAAATCCCGAAAAATCGCACAAGTCACGCCCTCGGTCACGCCCGTGACCAAGGGCGTGTAAATTTAAAGCTCTGCGCCCGACGAATTTCTCTTCAGCTCACTCCAGTTGACCAAGTCACGCCCGTGACTCTACAAGTCACGCCCGTGTTCCAGCAGAGTCACGCCTGTGAGCCGCCAGCGCGTCACGTCTCGAAGTCGCGCCCATGCTGCCGACATCAGCCACCCATAGTCACGCCCGTGACTCACAAAGTCACGCCCGTGACTCACAAAGTCACGCCCGTGACATACCAAGTCACGCCCGTGTGCAGCCATGTTTGACGGCCGGACCTTCCAGAAGACGGTGAATACAGCCGAGCAAATGTCACGCCCTAAGTCACGGCCGTGACATTCAAGTCACGCCCGTGACCTAGGGCGTGTAAAACTCAAATTTTCCCTATAAATAGAGGGGCTCGGCTGAAGTATTTTTCATCCAAATTTTGAGTAGTTCTTGTTGTATTGTGAGTTCTTTTGAGTGATTGTGAGCTTCTCTTATGCAATTCAGTTTAAGTTCATTTTAAGTTTTTTTCGTCTTCCTAGTCTAGTTGTAATGCTGATTTCAGAAATAAAATGATGTTTTTCTCATTTGGATCATCTTCCTTTTTATTAATGTTAGCGTGTGTGCGTGTATGAGTTTAGCTTTATTGCTTTCATAATTTAGTTTTATTGCTTTTATAGTTAGGTTTATTGCTTTCATAATCTAGGTTTACTGTTTTCATAGCTTAGATTTACAAGCTTTCATAAAATAGTTTTATCGTTTTCTTTTTCGCTTTATTTTATCGCTTTCATTTTAAACGCTTTCTTTTTCAGTTTTTTTAGAGTGTGTGCGTGTATGAGATTATATTTTTCTTTTTTGTAACTTAGTTTTATTTCAGTCTTCATATAACTGCTATATACCACCCCCATCTTGAATAAGAGGCTAATTAACTTTAGCATTTATTTAAGTCGGTTGGGACGGATATTATTTCTGCACCTTTATAAGTCTTTTCATTTCTATACCACCCCCTTCTTGAATAAGAGGCTAAGAACTTTTTAGCGCTTGTTTAAGGTGGTTGGGACGGATACTATTACTGTTTTTTATATAAGTCTTTTTATTTCCTTTTTATCCGCTTATATCTGCTTTAATCATTAAACATGTATTTTTCAACCGATAATGCCGTCTCCATTCCGATGAGTGGCTAATTTCCTTTAGCACACGACGTCGAAGAGCATTGGGATACAAAAATAGTTTTTCTATAAAATTAAAACATCTCTTTCTAAAATAATTAACGCTTAAGGTTTACCCGAGAATCACGTTGAGTGGAGCCACATAATCGATGTGTGGTTTTCATTTCCGTTTTCGTACCTAGTTAGCCGAGAGGCTCGTGCGTACGGATTGATCGCTCACGGGTAAAGAGAAGTGCGCTCTACCCTCGAGAGAGGACGAGGTAATTCTCCCGAATTGGAAATAAAAACCCAATAGCGGGGTTCACAACATAAAGCGAGTATTAAGAACATTCGATTGTAGAACGAGAGTTCGGTCGAATATTCATAATCTCAGGTGGGCGTACCCTCGAGAGAGGAGCGTTCATAATTATGGAACCTCCACGGTCAAGTCATCTTAATATTTTGAAAAGTCATCACTTTTAATTCTACGAAAAAAATCTATTTTCGTCTCAAGGTAATTCGACGTCGCGCGCTATCTTTCTCATCGCTTAGAACTCTAGTTAATCGCTTATTATCGTCTTTCGCATTTCTTCACTTAGAACTCTTGTTAAACCAACTAAAAATATTATTCCGATAAAATAATAGTTCGTTCCTCGAAGTAGCATAATCAACACGACCCGCGGAAATATACGATCCCGATATTTTCAAAAAAATATCCTGTATTACTTGCGATAAGGTATACTTGCCTTTATCAAATGATTAATTTGGACTAAAAATTCAAACACAGCTTTCCAAACTCATTTAGTGCAAAACTCTCCTTTTCTACTTTTCAATTCAATAGAATTCGGCGTTGTAGCCGAGGCGTGATTGTCAATATTCCGAAAGAAGAAAAAGATCGTTACTTCTATCCTTCGATAGGATAACGGTTAATTTCTCAAAGTAAGAGTACTTGCAAGACTCTTCGAAAATATCCGTCAATTCTAAACTCTTAATATAAAGGTTATCTTTTATTTATAAAACAAAAGAAGAAGTCCAACGTAAATCATCAAGTTTTTGGCGCCGTTGCCGGGGAACTTTGTGTTGTTATTTGAAAGTAGGAACTGCTATTAATTTTATTCCTTATCTATATATTTAAAAAAATATATATATATATATAATATAAAAAAAATATATATATAAAAACTTATATTTATAAAAAATAACAATAAAAAAGAAAATCCAAAAATATTGTTTTTAGTATATGACCCGAGGAAACTCGTCGGACGATTCGACTATTCCTTTTGACCCCGAAATCGAGCGCACTCTTCGTGAGCGCATCCGATCTCGTGATCAAAACTTACTCGAAACCCCCGAAGAGTCAATCGGAGATACTGCAAATATGGGCGATCCAATTCCAAATGCGGCCCCGGCCCGGACCATGGCATATTACGCCCAGCCGAATTTGGACGATACAGGATCAAGTATTACTCGCCCAACAGTTAATAATAATAATTTCGAAATAAAATCCAGCATAATTCAAATGGTACAACAGTCGATTCAATTCGACGGTTTGCCAGATGAGGACCCAAATCAGCACCTTTCAAACTTTTTAGAAATATGCGACACCTTTAAAATTAATGGCGTCACTGATGACGCCATTCGTTTACGCTTATTTCCATTTTCGCTACGGTCAAAGGCCAAATCGTGGTTGACTTCTCTTCCAAGAGGGTCCATAACCACGTGGGCCCAACTGACGGAATTTTTCCTAACTAAGTATTTTCCTCCGTCAAAAACCGCAAAACTACGCACGGATATCACATCCTTTATGCAATTCGATTCCGAGTCTCTTTATGAGACTTGGGAGCGTTTTAAAGAATATTTGCGTAGGTGTCCTCATCACGCGCTACCAACTTGGCTACAGGTCCAGACGTTTTATAATAGTTTAAATTTTTCTACGCTGCAGATGATTGATGCGGCCTCCGGGGGAACGTTAAACAACAAAACCCCGGAGACGGCTCAAGCTCTGATCGACGAAATGGCCATGAACGCGTACCAATGGAACGTGCCAAGGTCGCGTCCTAATAAACCGGCTGGTCTTTTTGAAGTGGACGCCACTACTTTCTTAGCCTCACAGGTAGAGCGGCTAAGTAAGCAGGTGGCGGAGATGACTGTTTCCTCCTCCACTCCCGCTTGGAATAATAATAATAATAATAATAATGTAATCGAAGAATCGGTGGATTACCTCGGTAATCCGGTTAGGCCCCCCTTCAACCCTAATAACAACCCGTATAGTAATAATTATAATCCGGGTTGGAGGACCCACCCTAATTTCTCCTGGAGCAATCCTAACAATGCTCAGAGGCCCCCAAATATGAATCCTCAAGGATTTCCGCAGGGATTCCAGCCTCCTCCTCCAAAACCTTCGCCGCTCGAAGATGTTTTGTCTAAATACATCGCGTCCAACGATTCAAATATCCAGAATCTTACCGGATCGATTAAAAACTTGGAAAACCAAGTTGGACAACTTGCAAAGATGGTCTCCGAGCGGCCATACGGAGCTCTACCAGGGAATACGGAGCCGAACCCCAGGGAAAATGCCAACGCTATAACCCTTCGAAGCGGCAAGGAGGTCGTCTCCCCATTGCGGGTTGAGCCTAAGGTATGCATTTCGCCTCCGACCCCTCCACCCTCTTCCTCGATTCTAATTGCTCCGGATTCTCCGGTTGCGCCGAATGTTTCGAGTCCTCGAATTCCTTACCCGTCTAAAATTAATAAAGAGAAGGAGGAAGAAAATTATCAAAAATTTTTGCGTATTTTAAAACAAATTCAAATAAACGTCCCCTTCTGCGAGGCACTCTCCCAAATGCCGAAATACGCGAAATATCTTAAGGAGTTGCTTTCTAATAAAAAGCGACTCGAGGATGTTTCACGTGTTTCCCTTAATGCGGAATGTTCGGCTGTTCTCCTTAACAAATTGCCGCCAAAACTGAACGACCCGGGACGGTTCTCCATCCCGTGTCTCTTTGGCAATATGTTAATAAAGTACGTTCTTGCGGACTTAGGCGCCAGCATCAATTTGATGCCTTTTTCTCTTTTCAAAAAACTCAATTTAGGCATCCCGAGTCCGACAAAAATGAGCATCCAGCTCGCGGATCGCTCGGTAAAGTACCCAATCGGGGTAGCGGAGGATGTTCTGGTCAAGGTCGACAAGTTTATCTTCCCAGTAGACTTTGTCATCCTGGACATAGAGGAGGATGTCGAGGTACCCATCATCCTCGGTCGCCCCTTTCTTGCAACCTCCCGCGCGTTAATCGATGTCAGTAACGGTCGCCTCCTCCTTCGAGTTGGAGACGACGAAGTTACTTTACATATCAACCCCTCCATGCAGAACTCACTGTCGAATGATGATTCCTGTTTCAATTTGGAATCCGCGTTTGTGGACGAGTGTTCTTCTCTTTCGGAATTGCTATCTTTAATGATAGACGATTCGGATCTGGCGAATCAACCTCCTTTAGACGAATTACTGCCAAATTCGCCTTTCGATCCCTTTGATTCGAAAGCTTTAAAAATCTCCACTTCATATGAAGAACCTCCGGTCTTGGAGCTTAAGCAATTCCCCGACCATTTAAAATATGCTTTTCTAGCCGCGAACTTAAAACTTCCGGTTATAATATCGTCTACTTTAACCGATTCGGAAACATCCGAATTGGTTGAAGTTTTATCTAAACATCGCCGTGCAATTGCATGGCAAATTTCCGATATCAGGGGAATTAACCCCTCATTCTGCTCCCACAAAATTTTTCTGGAGGAAAACCCCCGCAAAACAATTCAGCCTCAACGGCGACTTAACCCGAACATGCGGGAAGTCGTTAAGACTGAAATTATTAAACTCCTTGACGCGGGGATTATCTATCCTATTTCCGACAGTACGTGGGTAAGCCCCGTACAAGTCGTCCCAAAAAAGGGCGGTATAACGGTCGTGGCAAACATGAATAATGAATTAATCCCAACTCGCACTGTTACGGGTTGGAGGGTGTGCATCGACTACAGAAAACTAAATGATGCCACCAGAAAAGACCACTTTCAGTTACCGTTTATTGATCAAATCTTAGAGCGTCTCTCCGGTCATCCTTTTTATTGCTTCCTTGATGGTCTCTCGGGATTTTTCCAGATCCCTATTTCACCCGAGGACCAAGAAAAAACGACTTTTACTTGCCCTTTCGGCACCTTCGCATATCGACGAATGCCGTTTGGCCTCTGTAACGTGCCAGCTACATTCCAAAGATGTATGCTGGCAATATTTGGCGAGCTAGTAGAAGACATAATGGAAGTCTTCATGGATGACTTCTCCGTCTTTGGAGACTCTTTTAAAAATTGTCTAAAAAATTTAGATAGAGTCCTCCAACGGTGCGAGGAGACGAACTTAGTCTTGAACTGGGAGAAATGCAACTTCATGGTCCGAGAGGGCTTAGTCCTCGGCCATAAAATCTCTTCCAAGGGGATGGAGGTTGATAGGGCCAAAGTCGCTATAATTGAACAACTTCCTGTTCCTTCGAACGTCAAATCAATTAGAAGTTTTCTTGGCCACGCAGGTTTTTATCAGCGGTTTATTCAAGATTTTTCAAGAATAACCAAACCGCTAACTCACCTCCTGGAAAAGGATTCCCCATTCATTTTTGACACGGCCTGCGTAGAGGCATTTGATTTTATAAAAAAGCAACTTATCAATTCTCCAATTCTGGTGGCGCCAGATTGGTCTCTTCCGTTCGAGATTATGTGCGACGCGAGCGATATCGCGGTAGGAGCTGTCTTAGGCCAACGCGTAAATAAATATTTTCATCCAATATATTACGCTTCTCGCACACTCAATGCCGCACAGGCTAACTATACAACGACGGAAAAGGAACTTCTTGCCGTCATCTTTGCTTTTAATAAATTCAGGCCTTACGTAACACTTTCACACGTGATCGTTTTCACCGATCACTCCGCCCTAAAATATCTTTTGGCCAAAGTTGATGCCATGCCTCGCTTACTTCGATGGATCCTCCTTTTACAGGAATTTGACTTAGAGATCCGGGATAAGAAAGGGGCTGAAAATTTAGCAGCCGACCACCTCTCACGTTTAGAACACCCCATCGCAGAAGCGCTCGTCGAACCAGAAATAGACGATCGATTTCCTGAGGAGCGCCTTTTAATCATAAATAATACAAAACTTCTTCTATCCCTTGGTTCGCAGATTACGCGAACTATTTAGTTGCGCGGGTCCTTCTAAAAGATTTTTCGACTCAACAGAAGAAGAAATTCTTCTCTGACTTGAAAAACTAATTTTGGGAGGACCCCTTTCTCTTTCGCATCTGCGCAGACAGGGTGATACGAAGATGTGTTTCAAGCAAGGAGGGTGCGCAAATATTGCGACACTGCCATGAGGGGCCGGCTGGAGGGCATTATCAAGCCAACCGGACCGCGCGGAAAGCGTTAGAGTCAGGCTTTTATTTGCCCACTCTCTTTAAGGATACTCACACTTTTGTGAGTATATGCGATAGCTGCCAGCGGTCGGGTAACATCTCTCGTCGTGACGAGATGCCCCAAAACTTTTATTTAGAATGCGAAATCTTCGATTTGTGGGGCATAGACTTTGTAGGCCCCCTACCTCCTTCTTTTAATAATCGCTATATTTTAGTGGCGGTCAACTACGTATCTAGGTGGGCAGAAGCGCAAGCTCTGCCCACCAATGATGCGCGCGTCGTCGTCAATTTTTAAAAAA